>CM046038.1:10377343-10977343 GCA_025215565.1 Flaveria ramosissima | reverse complement strand
TTTTGATTTAGAATTGTTCCAAACTATTCTAAACATCTTGTGAGAATGTTTCAGCTGGAACAGGTGTTCAAAGTAATTCTGATGAAGATCAACTGTTTGAGCTTCCCAGACCTATTCCAAGTTCTCCAAGAGTTGCAACAAATCAAGTTCCCACTATTGAAAGATCTGACAGCATAACCATTTCAAGAGATAGTGGTACTTCAACAAGGGATTCACCTGCTGATTTTCAAATCTCTTCAGGTGATCCTACACAACACCAAGCTGATGGAAGCACCATCTTGAAGGAACATGCAACTGTTAATGATGTTTCACAGCAAAGAAATGATGATGTTTCTCTTTCATTCAATCAGTCCTCATTGAATGAGTTTGAAACAACAGCTGGACCAAGTATTCAAGCTCCTGAGCAAAATATGTCCAACTTGGACTTATCTTTGCAACTGGAGGTGATTCCTAGACTCAGGATTCATAACACTCATCCAGCTGAAAACATCATAGGGGAAGTCTCTGAAGGTGTGAGAACAAGAGGACAGACTCATAATGAATGTCTGCTTGTACTCATGCTTTTTATCCCAAATGGAACCCAAGAAGGTGGAAGATGCCTTGAAAGATAGTAGCTGGGTTGAATCAATGCAAGAGGAGCTGCTTCAATTCAAAAGACAAAAGGTTTGGAACCTATGTCCGCTACCATCTGGTCAAGTACCTATAGGCACCAAATGGGTATTCAGGAACAAAAGAGATGATAGAGGCTTGATTATCAAGAACAAGGCAAGACTGGTGGTTCAAGGATACACTCAAGAGGAAGGAATCGATTATACTGATGTCTTTGCACCTGTTGCAAGACTTGAGGCAGTTAGGATCTTCCTTGCTTATGCTGCATCCAAGAATTTCACTGTCTACCAGCTTGATGTCAAGTGTGCCTTTCTATATGGGGATATAGATAGGGAAGTCTATGTATGCCAACCTCCAGGATTTGAAGACCCACAGCATCCAAACTATGTGTGCAAGTTGGATAAAGCTCTATATGGGCTGCACCAAGCACCTAGGCTGTGGTATGAGACATTGTCTCAATTTCTTCTGAAGAATGGTTACACTAGAGGTACCATTGATAAGACTCTTTTCATAAGAAAGTCTGGGAAAGACATCTTGCTCGTTCAAGTCTATGTTGATGATATCATATTTGGTTCCTCAAATGACCAAATGTGCAAAGACTTTGAGAGCATTATGAAGAAGAAGTTCGAGATGAGTTCCATGGGAAAAATGGACTTTTTCCTTGGAATTCAGGTAAAGCAATTGAAGGAAGGGTTCTTCATCAATCAATCTAAGTATGTCAATGATATCTTAGAGCGATTTGATATGAAGGATTGTAAAGCAGCAAAGACACCTATACCCAGAAACCACAATCTCTGCCCTGACTCTGAGGGGGAGGATACTGATCAACATCAGTACAGAGCAATTATTGGTTCTCTGATGTATCTCACAGCAAGTAGACCTGATATCATGTTTGCAACTTGCATTTGTGCAAGATATCAGGCTGCTCCAAAGGTGTCTCACCTAATTGCTGCCAAGAGAATCCTTAGATACCTCAAAGGAGCACCTAAACTAGGTCTCTGGTATCCAAGAAATAGTGATTTAATCTCTATGGTTACTCTGACAGCGATTATGGTGGCTGCAACATCAACAAGAAATCAACATCAGGTGGATGTCAATTTCTTGGTGGAAGGATCATCTCATGGCAATGCAAGAAGCAATCATGTGTCTCTACATCAACTGCTGAAGCTGAATACATTGCTGCTGCTAGTTGCTGTGCTCAGCTGCTGTGGATTCAAAACCAGATGATAGACTATGGATTCAACTTCATGAGCACTCCTATCCACATTGACAACAACAGTGCTATATCCATTACTGAAAATCCAGTGAAGCACTCCAAGACAAAGCACATTGATATCAGGTATCATTTCATTAGAGATATTCATGAGAAAAATCTTATCAAACTAATCAAAGTTGATTCAAATGAACAATATGCTGATTTGTTCACCAAAGCCTTTGATGAACAAAGATTCAAATATCTCATTACAGCTATTGGGATGATAAACATTGATTAGTTAATCTCATTTGAAAACCTTTTAAATGTGTAGAGTCTCATGTCAAAACAATCTAAGCCCTGTTACAAAAGATCTTTTTCTAAATTTTATCTAAGTATGAATTCTTCCGAAGAGAAATTAACCCTCGGAAGATATCCTGCATATCTTCCGAAGCAAATTTCTCCCAGGATAATTTTCTTCTCGGAAGAGTGTTAAGTCTCGGAAGAAGCGATTGATTTCATATCAGATCTACTTCCGAAGCATTTAACACACTCCACCTGAAAGCAACATATACTCTCGGAAGTAAGCAATTTACCTTCGGAAGTAAATTTGCCTTCGGAAGAACATTACCTTCGGAAATGCTTTATACTCGGAAGAAAGATTTTACTGTGTAACGGAAATCTTTTGGGCCCCACACTGTAAAAAGTAAAGATTTTGTTAATGATGTCGGATTATTTAAATGGTCTAACCTTACCGCCATGTCACATTATCGGCTGAACCCTTTCATCATCTTATCCAAAACACCCTTTAAACCGCCATTTCACCCATTTAAATACTTCCGGTTAATCACTTACATCCTTTTTACCCAAGTTACTGCCCTAAAAGCTTTCTTCTTCTCCAATTTACCTTATTCGAACTATCTTTCTGTCATCTTCTTCAATGGCACTAAACCCTCAGCACAACCAGGTCGCACTCCTTGATTCTTCAAGGGATGTTGACTTCTAAGATAGCATTTCTTTCCTGACCCAATCCTCATACTACACTGCTCTGACTGTAAACCCTACAATCTATTCAAACCAAATGTCCGAATTTGGGCAAATGGTCGGATTGAAACCCTAAATGGGGTTCGTGTTATAAGGTCGAGCATTTGTGGCCAAGAGTTGGTCATCTCTGAACAGATCATCAGGGAGCATCTCGAGCTCCATGATGAGGGCGCTCCAACGGAATTCCCCAAAACAGATTTGGACAGTTCTTATCTCCTAATGGGATACGGTGGAGATGTTAGCAGGTCAACGGTTTACAAATTCAACTTCTCCTACAAGTGGAAGTTCCTGCTGCATGTGGTTCTTCACTGCCTGTCTAATAAATCTGGGGGATGGATCAAATCCCGTATGAACTTGGGTGCTTAGTTCATGGGTTGGTACAAAGCCTCCGCTTCAACTATTCAAGGTTTGTGCTAACTAACCTTATGGGAAATCTTCAAAGGGACACATTCTTCATGTATCACAGGTTTCTCCAGCACATAATCAACTGTGAGCTGGATCAGGGCAAGCTTGTCTGTGCAGCTGCTCCGACTGCTCCCCAAATGAGGCCGACCATCTTCAAGATCTTGAAGAGAGTGTCTACCAACTTCACTGGAAGAGATACCGCACTACTTCCAGGTATGATTGAGCCAATGGCTCCTGGTGACATCCCTGTTAACCCCACAGGTGATGAACCCACACCAGCAACTACCCTCACCCTACCAAATCTACCTTCTCCACCCATTACCGTTACATATCAGAGACGTCCCAAACGAACCCTTGTTCAATCTACTCTGATTGAACAAGCCCCCCCTGTTCAAACCAAAAAGGCTAGAGTGGAACAAAGGGCTCCCATTCATCCTGAGGCCCAACCATCCTTCACAATTGACCTCAATATGGGTATTGAGTCTCCTCAGTCTCAGACCCATGAGCCCGAAACCCGAGCTGATAGCCCTCAGGGAGAGTCTCTATACTCCCCTGAGCAGCCACAAAGGGACAGCTCAATGCCTCTTGACATTGATCAAAGTCCCGGGTCATAGGTTTTAAGTCCTTATCTTTTACTGACCTTTTGTTCGGAGCTGGTGAAGAGATTATGTCTCTTAAAGGCAATGAAGTTGATCCACAACACCCTCTCAAGGATCAACAGAGCCTAGAGAGACCCCTTATCTCTAGCCCCCACCAGCAAAGCCTTACTGAGGTGAGTCCCACTGATGTGGAGGGGACTCATGTAGATTCAGCTGCCACTACTGAAGGAGCCTCAATGGATCCTCAGGACAGTGGTAACGAAACTGAGACTGAATCTATGGCAACCATGCCCTTTGATGACTCTGAAAGAGACATCATTGTGCAAGGGAAACCAGGGCGCCAAGAAACCACATCTGGTGGTGAGGATGAACATACCAGGTATGTTACCTCATCTCCCCATGATTATTCAAAAGAAGATGAGGGAAGTATGCAACTCACCATTCAAGGCCTACTTTTTAATGTCTCAAACCTTGAATCAAAGGTTAGGACTTTAGAGGATAGGTCTGCCACTCAGCAACTTAAGATTGAAACTCTCAAGGCCAAACTAGCTGAGAAACAGATTGAGAGGTCTGTTAGGCATGTACCAATTCAGGTCTCCTTGACCTCTTCCTCTAGCTCATCAAGCTCTCAGGATGATGCTACCAAAAAGGGGGAGAGTGTTGAAAGACAAAGTCAAAGACAGGAAACCCAAAGTCAAGCTCTCAATTCTTTGAGCTCAAAGTATCCAGTACAACAAGCTGCTATCTTCCCTGAGCCTCCTCCAGTTGTTTTTCAAGTGGATCAAAGGATGCTCCAGGATCTCAATAGGTTCTTCAACAAGTTCCTATTGGAATCCCTCATAGAATAGCCCAGCCCTGATATGTCTGTGATTTACTTTGGAGCTCAAGAGCTTAAGAGGTTGAATGCACCTTCTACCACTGTCGAGGAAGTTGGTCAACCTAAGGTCCAAGTGGAACCTGAGATTAACTTCGAAGGGGAAACAAGGACTGATGGCCTAGCAACCGAAACAGTTGGGACAGAAAGTGTATTTTCACAGACTTCCGAAGGACAATCCAAAGCCTCGGAAGAACAAGCTCAAACTTCCGAAGCTGAGATTGCTGTTGCGGAAGGACTATTATCACTATCCGATGATCTAATAGTCACAGATGCAATTCTGGAACTTTCATCTAAGGTTAATAGGGAGGATTTTCTCACCCAACCATTAGCTCTGACATCTGCATTGACTCCAGCTCCCACCTCTACTACTCAACCTGGATCTTCCATCCAAGAACCCCCAAAGTCTAGTACTTCCGAATGCATCAAAGGAAAGAGGAAGATGACTTCGGAAGAGCTTCAGGAGGAAGAAAGGTTGGAGAAGCTTAAAAGGAAATGTAGGCTTCCAACTGGGAAACTGTTAGCTGCAAGTACCAAAGCAGCTGCAGCCAACCAGGAGGCAGTCAACAACCGAAGAAGGGTAGAGGTTATAGACAGACTTGTTGGTCTAGGGGCTGCAACTGAAGATGTACTTCTGCTACCATTAGAGGAGTTGATAGAGCTGGAAAAGGCAACCTTGCTGCTAAAACAACAAAAAGAAGAAGCTGCAAGGTTGGCCTTAGAAGAGGAAAGAGAGATAAAGGAAAGAGAAGCTGATCTGCAGCTCAGGAGAGAAAGGATAACCTTCCTTCTCTCCAGAGGATTCTCTCAAGAAGAGTTGTCTCCACATAACAGTGATACGCTCTTATGGCTCTTCAACAAAAAGCAAGATCAAATGGAGAAGGAGAGAAAGAGAGCTGCAAGGGAGAAGCTTGTGCAAAAGAAGAAGAAGGAAGAGGAAGCTGGACTGACTGCTTCCAAGAAGATAGGTGAGAAAGCCTGGATGAAGAGTTATCTCAAAGCTCATGGCTTCTCTGGCAGGCAGGTGGGTCCCATGTCGGAAAAGACTCTCCAGCGACATGTCAGTGACATCAAGGCTGACATTCGCGCAGGGAAAAGGAAGGAGATGTATAGAAGGGGACAGTGGATGACCTTCAAAGCAACCACTCAACCCAAAATCCAAACCCAACCTCAACCTGAACCTATACCCTTTCCCTTCCCAATCAAAACCGAACCAACTTCTGAACCATTCACCCTTGAACCCACACCATCACACCTACCAACCTCTTCACCTCAACCACCTAAACTACCTATCCTCCAACCCAAAACCTTAGCCAGAACCCAAACACCTCAACCTACCCATCAACCAATCAAACCATCCCCTCAGCCTTCTAAACATCTCTCCATGGAAGAATTCAAGGCAGTCAAGACTAAGCTCATAAACTGCACTACTCTGAGCGACATCTCCTGTGAGGAGGATTCAGTCAACTTGACTTATGTTGATGGATCATCAAGTTCCCTCACAAGAGATCAATTTCTTGATCTGCCCAGAGGAACTTTGGACCAAGCTGCAAACCTCCTTGGCCTCAATTCAGACACGTTGAATGAGGAAGAAAAGAAGCTGAGGAGAAAGCTGATGACTCTACTGGATACAAAGAAAGGAGACAGGGTACTAAGACAACCTCTTGCACCCAGAAAGAAGATCATCCAGTGGAGGTTCGAAGACTCTTCTCACAACTTTGTTGTTGAAAGAGAGAATGAAGAGCTCAACAGGCTGAGTGCCTCATCTCTGCTACACTTAAGCAGGTTTGACATTGCTGAGTTGGCAGAGAAACCATTCTCCAACCCTTCAAACTCCGATATAGCTGCCCACATCAGAAATCATCTAGGCAGCCTTCATATGGCCGAGCTTACTACTAGAAGCAAGGTTGAAGAGGAGTTGAAACTGAGAGAGTAGGAGGAGAGGAAAGGATCAGCAACCAAAGGCAAAGCCTTTCTACAAATGGTTGAAGGTCCTGAACTTGAGTCCATAGTTAGATGGGAGTATGACTATAACTCCCGTCAACTAACTCTCTTCAGGGGGACACAACAGAGGGTACATGTCATTCAAAGCGACAGACTGGATCTCCTATCCACCAATGACTTGTACAAGCTTCTCAGCACTACTTCAGGGAAGTACAAAGAGACAGACAAATACCTTTTATCCCTGGTGCTGAAGGCTTTGAGAAGCAGAAATAAGTGAAGTTTTGGTAGCATCAGCCTAGGGGGAGTTTGTTGGATCTAGAAAGGCTGTTGCAACCAAAACCAAGTCACTTAGAAGATTTTGGTACAACAAACAAAGGACTTCCGAAGCTAAGTATGGAACTTCCGTAGGAAGAAGGAGCTCTTCCGAAGACTAAGTGTAAAACACACTTCCGAAGGAAAACTCCAACTTCCGAAGACAAAGACCCTACTTTCGAAGATCAAGACTTAGAGAGAAAGATCTGGTCAACTTCCGAAGTACAAGAAGTCCTCAAAGCCTCGAAAGCATAGAAGCATCTTCCGAAGTATAAGTGGCTTCGGAAGAACAAGTTCTTCCGAAGCCAGTTAACCTTCGGAAGACACGCCTATTATCCAGTGGACATAAGTATGGCCTCTCTGACACTCCGCTGCAAATCTCTGAGATACTGCATGGCGTTTTCTCAAAAGCCATGTAGTTGACCATACTTTAATCCACTGTTTACCTTTTTATGTTAGTACAGTTGCCATCTTTAGTTGGTGACAAAAGGTAAGTCATGGACATGTCATGACTACCATATCTTAGATAATACTTTATCTAAGATACCTTAACTTTAGCATTGTAGTATATGCTTTAGTCTTAGGTTTCCAGCTGGTATCAAGTATATCCGGCTGTAGGATCTAGTATATATAGTTTCTCATTGTAACTCTCGTTTCATGCTTGTAAGTGTCTTGTAATCTTGAGTTGAGAAGTAATATATACAAGTGCCCTGAAAATATATCTCTGCTTGTTCCTTTGTTACTTATTATATTATTATCAACTCTTGCTAAAGACATTGCTTCATCTGATTTGAGTGTTTCCATAAGTGAGTTTGAGAGAAATACAAGTGTTTAAGTGACAAACCCGATCCTGCAATAAGTAATCAATCTGTGATACTAATTCAACGTTTATGGAAAATGATAGTACACAGGGTTTTGGGACTTTAAAAGTTTTAAATGATTAAGATGGAATGTTCAAAGTATAAGTCTGAGAAGTCTAAGCGAAATAAAAGGAAAAATGATAGTAAAACTAGTATGCTACTAAGGTAACATAGAGAAAGTAGTCCTAGAGGTTGCAAGTTCATTATATGATGTGTCGGTAGATTCAACACAATAGATGAGTAGACCTCATTGGTGACTTAAATTCAAACTAAATTGTTCAACTTGCTGTGGGTTCCCATCTTATCCCTGGTTAACACAATCAACGTAGCTCCAATAAGGGGTGACGAGCAAATAAACGCCACAAATGTGTGCAGATGACCATAAAAATAGCAAATCACATGAAAAAACAAAATTGTTAAGCGCAATCAAGCTAATGACAAATGTTGTTGGTGCGTTACGTGCAAAAAGAAAAGAAAAATGCTCTCACAAGAAGATAGGTTGTGTGCCTCTCTGCTGCGCGATGGCACTGACCTGAGGATAAACATAACCTATATATTCTAGAATTCATTGTTGTTTGCGCCTCTCTGCTGTGCGATGGTACTGACCCGTAGACCGCTCACAAATCTCCTGAGGAACGTTGATTACCATATAAGCGTGAGATCCACAAATGCTTGTTGAAATAATTGAACCTTAATTCATCACCAATGTGTGTAAAAAATCAGTGTATGGTTTTAAGAGGACAAGTATACTAACAATCATCGTGGCTGCAATTCTTGACAGTCAAAATCATTGTGCGCATCTTATAGCTCTAGTATGATTTCCTAAAATTGCTATTGACTCTCGGTCAAAACAAAAATCTAGCATCAAAATGTTTTATTAAAATGTCCCAAATGATATACCTGTATGATTCCATACTGAAGCGTACCAGAAATGATAAAATAGAATTGAAGCTGTGCTGTCCAGGAAGTAAAATCGGTTAGAAGTACTCTTAAGATTTCAATCTACCTCAAATCAAAATACAAAATTATTTCTTAGTATTGTGTTTCAATTTCTAGTTGTTTTTATTTATTACTTAGTCATTTGGTAGGTAAAAGTCGGACTATACATCTGGATTCAGCCTGTAAATCACTCACTAAAATGGGTCACGTCTGAGGTGACCAATCGGGTTTTAAATTTTAAAAGGATCACGTCTGAGGTGATCACATAAGGTTTAAGTTAAAAGGATCACGTCTGAGGTGATCAAATAGTTTTTCAAATTAAAAAGGTCATGTCTGAGATGATCAACGGTCATAATGTCTTATCAGTAGTTAAAATGTTAAGTGGTTGAAAGTGCATAAGGTCAAACTCATAAGTATGAGCCATTCGCACTACTGGACCATGAGTATGGACCAGTCGCACGAATGGATCATACGTATGAGCCCAATTGCACGACTGAACCACACGTATGGATCAGACGTACGATTGGACCATAAGCATGGGTCAGTCCATGCGATTGGATCACCAGAATGAACCAGTCGCACGAATAGATGTGACTGACTGAACCAGTCGCACGACTGAGACCCAGTCGCACGAATGAAGCTTGCGGATAGGTCCAGTCGCCCGACTGAAAATAAAATCAGTATAAATAGGGTGAAAGTCGGTCGCACATTCTCACCACCCTTCAATCGCTCCCAAATCGCCCGAAAGGTAACATACTCTGCCAAAATTTGACTTAGTTGATTTCACACTAAGATTGTGTTACTAATGTGTAATCTCATCTTCTACAGGTAATTAGTGATCGAAATCGCAGAAAATGCGATGTGTAATCAAACCCTAACATACCCAATTTGACTAAAATCAAGAAATCTGTAAAAACTTTAAAATAGACAACGTAAATGTGCTAAATGGTTAAAATGAAGGACATACAGTGACAGTTAGGGTCCCTTCGAATCTAAAGAGTCTAAACATAACGTTTACATCAAGTTTTGAACTAGATTCGGGGTTAGAGTGTCGAACAGAGAAGTATGCGACTAGACACTCCCAATGAACTTCAATCGCACGATTGAGCTGGGCGAATGACTTAATCGGCCGAATGAACAAGGCGTATGAGATCAATCGCACAATTGAACTCAGCCGCATGCTCAGTCGACCGATTGAACTCAGCCGCATGCTTAGTCGCCCGATTGAACTCAGCCGCATGCTCAGTCGCCCGATTGAACTCAGTCACATGCTCAATCGCCCGACTGAACTCAGTCGTATGGTTCAATCGCACGATTGAACCAGACTGATCTTTGAACAGCTTAAATTTCAACAGTTTCTATTATGGACTAATCTCATGTTTATATCTTTTGTGTTACAGAAACATGACAGATAGGTGGATCATCAACACCAAGCACAACATTTGTGCTCACTTGGATGCTACCACGAGGAATGCTACTACGTTTGTTAGTATCATTGCATGTCTGAGGCGATCAAGGATCTACAGAGCCATATCTACTCCATGCACACCCTACTGGTCTATACAATAGGCCTTCTGGGAGGGTGCATTTGTTGACAGATCTACTGAGCCCTACTGCATTCAGAGCACCATTTTTGGGCAAGAGATTGAGGTGACAACAGCAGACCTTCGACGGGTACTGGACCTGGGTGATGATGCTGCTCACCCAACCAGGTTACATCCTCTGACTGTAAGGGGATGTTCTAAGGATGAAGTACACTGGGGACATCAACGCAGGTGTGCTAATCAAAAGCAACCTGTGTCCCCATTTCAAGTACTTAGCGCACATCATTCTAAAGTGCATTGCTTCATGGAGGGGTGGATTTAATGATCTCTCTAACCAAATTCAGAATGCTTACGTGGCACTGGTGCTGAATCACCCCTTCAGCTTCTCCAACATGATCTTCACTTACATGATCGAGAACCTTGAGGCCAAGGGTAAGGAGAGCTTCTGCATGTATCCAAGGTTCTTGCAAATGATCATAGATGAGAAGCTCCCTCTACTTCCCAAGGAGAAGGACGATGCTGTGATGTTAAAGGCTATGGATGACACCACCCTGGGAAGGATGAAGGTGTACAGGGGGAAGCAGGTGAAACCCCCTATGAGGAGATTGTTCGGGCACCTGGCCAATGCTGATTACGTGGCGCCTTCTCACAATAAGTGGCGTAACGATGACAGTGATTCTGATGTCGAGCCTATTGAGATACCCGACGATGACTCAGATGACGACGACGACTGATGTGCTCCAAATTATACATAAAAATCCTATCAAAAGCACATCAATTATTCCTTAATATCTTCCTTAAAATGATGAAAATGTACTTAAAAGTGTTAAATTGTGTTTTCAGGTGTTTAAAAGGGCAAGATGAACAAAAGGAGTATATTTAACAAGAAATTGAAGTGATCCGAGCTTTGGACTCCAAGCATGGGGCCGTGCCTCATTAAGCACGCCCCCATGCCTTGCTAGAAACACACCCCCGTGCTAAATTAACACACCCCCGTGCTTGGACATCTGATAGGACAAAAAGTACTGTTCCCTAAAAGTAGACACGGGGCCGTGCCCCCCACCTCCAACACGGGGTCGTGCCCCATTTAGCACGGGGCCATGCCCGACACAGCCTGCATGTACGAGCCGACCAACTTTCGTAAGCATTGTACTAGCACGGGGCCGTGCTTAAACACTCCGGAAAGCCTATAAATAGAAGCCCAAGTTCACCATTTTTGAAAAGCTTTGGTGGGAGAGTTACTCTGCAGAATTCTCTCGGGAATCAAGACTTCAAGATCATTTGGAGGCTCGGGAGGTGCATACAACACTTGGAAGAAGCTTGGGATCATCTACACGTCATCCATTGTGGATTATCGGTTTGATTGTTCCATTTCACTGATGATCACATTCTATCTTCTTTGTTATATGTTGTTATGTTCAAGCTCATTAGGAGCTAAACTTTATTTATCATCCTAATCGGATGAAACTTATGTAATTTGTGATGAACTAATGGTGTGATAAATATTATGTTAATGTTATGGTGGTCTTGGGAAAACTATTGATGGGTAGCATCTACATTTGAACGGGAAGTTATAAATTTATGGTTTGTGATTGTGATTGTCATACAAGGTTGAAAACCGTATGATTAACTTTCATTCGCGAAACCAGTCTTCATAATAAATCCATGGCTAATGAACTAGAAATGGTTATTAGAAATCAAATCACTTTAACTTTCTGATCATTTGCGGGTTCCCTTTTATTAGTTCGGAAACTTCAGTAATTGTTACGGTTTTCTAAAACTAATGGTATGTAGGAAGGAACCTGATCAACTCTCTTTTTAACATTAAGTTATGTTTTCAGAAATCGTATGTCAA
The DNA here is from genome assembly GCA_025215565.1 of Flaveria ramosissima. Classification (NCBI taxonomy): domain Eukaryota; kingdom Viridiplantae; phylum Streptophyta; class Magnoliopsida; order Asterales; family Asteraceae; genus Flaveria; species Flaveria ramosissima. The sequence continues at coordinate 10,965,166 of CM046038.1, read as the reverse complement.
ATAGGTCACAAAAGATTTACCTACATTACTATGGCTTTGATCTGAGCAGTAAACTCAGCCTGACAGGATCAAGTCACTACGGCTGCAGGATACACGAGAAATCGCGCCAGCTCATCTTTATAAACATTAACATAATTACATTAATCCATATCTTAAAATCACACCACCAATTCATCACAATTACATAAGTGGAGTCTAATTAGGATGATAACTTTTATTCCCTGGTTTTAAATCCAAACGCTTCAAATCTTAGTTTACTTTCTTTCTATTATTGTTTATTTTTAAACCTTAAAAATCTTTCCAAATGCAAATTATCACTTTCTTTAACAAAAACTAAATCTGATAGTCAAACATCAAGTTTGTTGAGTAGGCTAGGTGTGTCCACGGATTGATACTCGGTTCTTACCAACAATATATTACCACACGACAAGTACACTGCCTTTTGTGTGTGTGGTTTAGTATTAGTAATAACCAATTAAAACTGAATCTGTGCAATAAATCTTTATCAAAATATATATACTATCTGCACCCATCAAGTTTTTGGCGCCGTTGTAGGGGACACACGACAGTTTGAAAGACAAACTAAATTTTTGACTATCTTGCATATAACTTGTTAATATATTTTGTTTAAACTTCATTTTTATTTTTAGGTACTTTACCTTATTTAGTTTAGTTATTTTTGCCTGATTCATTTTAAGCCATAGTTAGTTTATGTTTCCTTAAGTTAGTGTATGTCCGACTCGTCTAGTTCTAAACTTGTTTCGCCTCTTCCGGAACCCAAACGACTTTTCCGTCGAAGATTGCGCAGAAGATCACAACAAGAAGCACCAGTCATTGAAGAAGACATTTTGTAAGATACACCATTCGAAGAAGACATGGCTAATCAAGACGAGTATATGAAGATGACACACTATGCCACGCCGTCAATAGATGGTTATGAGTCTAGTGTTGTCCAACCAGCAATAGCGGCCAACAATTTCGAGATTAAGTCTAGTATTATCCAACTTGTAGAAAACTCTGTTCAGTTCCGTGGGTTACAAGACGAAGATCCTAATGCTCACATCTCACGATTCCTTCGTATCTGTGCGACCTTCAAGATCAATAACTGTTCAGACGACGCAATTCGACTAAGACTTTTTCCATTTTCACTTCGAGGCCGAGCCATCGATTGGCTTGATTCACTTCCGCCTAGTTCCATCACCACATGGGCGGAAATGGCTGAACAATTCCTTTTGAAATACTTTCCACCCGATCGCACTGCCAAACTAAGAAGCAGCATCACAAGTTTTCGTCAAGACGACGATGAATCATTACACGCAGCATGGGAGAGATATAAAAGTATCGTTCGGAGATGCCCACATCACGGACTGGATCTGTGGCTGCAGTGTCAAACATTTTACGATGCGATCAGCGGAGCACACAAGCAAGCGGTAGACCAAAGTGCGGGAGGAGATTTCGGAAGTGTCATGCCAACAGAAGCATATCAAGCTTTAGAAAGAGCAGCTAAGAAGAGCTTTGCTTACAATCCCTTAAGAACCAAATTCAGTTCTAAAGGTATTCATCAAGTAGACTCTGAAACCCTAATTGCAGCCCAATTAGAAGCTCTAACCAAAAAATTTGAACAATTGCAAAGCGAGCTAAAGAAAACTCCAACACGATGCAACACATGTGGAAATTCACACAAGACCAGTGAGTGCCCACAAGGCATTATGATGGTTGAAGATGTTGACTACGTAGGAGGCCCAAACAACTCATACAATTCAAATTGGAGAAGCAACCCGAATTACAGAGATGCTGGTAGTAACCAACAATCATCTGGATTCAACCGAAGGCCACCTTACCAACAACAGAAACCACCATACCAAGGTCCAAGCAGTAGTAACCAAGACCGTGGAGCATCATAAATGGAAGACTTATTGCAGCAATATGTTGTTAACCACACAAGCCACAGATGAGTACATCCGGAAATATGATCGAAGAAATGAGGAGAGGTTCCAAAGAAACAAAGCTGACATCAAAAGCAACAAAGCATCATTACAGACCATAGAGCACCAAGTAGGTCAAATAGCATAACAACTATCTGAAAGACCTCAAGGAGCTATGCCCAGCAACACTGTGACAAACCCTAATGCTCAAGTCAAAGCCATCCATCCACCACTCAAGGTGATGCACCCGCATTACAACCCATCCTTGAAGAAGTAGAAACTGAAACTCCAAGTAATGCGAGTGATAAGCAAAAACAACCTGTTGTTATTGAAGAACCAACAAAGAAATACGTTCCACCACCACCTTATGTTCCACCACCTCCATATCCAGGCCGTTTGAGACAACAAAGAATGGAGGCACAATATGGCAAATTCCTTGGGTTGTTCAAGCAACTCCACATCAATCTACCCTTGGTGGAGGCCTTAGCACAAATGCCAAACTATGCTAAGTTTCTAAAAGGTGTCTTGTCAAACAAAAAGAAGCTGGAAGAGTTATCACATGTGGTTTTGAATGAGGAATGCTCTGCAGTTCTCAAAACAAACTACCTCAAAAGATGACTGATCCAGGAAGTTTCACCATACCTTGCCTAATAGGAAATCTTTCTGTCAATAATGCGTTAGATGATTTAGGTGCAAGTATTAACCTTATGCCTTATGCGGTGTTTGAAAAATTAAACCTAGGTGAGCCTAGACCTACCCGTATGAGCATCCAGTTAGCTGACCGTTCTGTCAAATATCCGAGGGGCATCGTTGAAAATCTCTTAGTTAAAATTGACAAATTCGTATTTCTCGTAGATTTTGTGATCCTTGACATGGATGAGGACAAAAATGTTCCTCTTATCCTAGGTCGACCTTTCTTAGCGACTGCTCGAGCCCTCGTTGATGTTTGTACAGGCAAACTCACGCTTAGAGTATACGAGGAGGAAGTAACTTTCGATATAGGCCAATCCATGAAACACCCTCAACATCATGATGACTCACTCTATTACGTTGATGCTTGCGATTCGATCATAAGCCGTCATTTGAAGGAAGCCCTTCAAAATGAAGCTTGCAGCACTCAATTAATAGAAGTCCAAATCACCGAACCCATCTGCGAGAACCAAATCATTCCCGAACTTGAAGTTGATGAAACATCATTTCATCAAGAAGCATTTGAGATCATTGAGCAAGACTTAGAACCAAAAGCCAAACCTTCTATTGAAGACCCTCCAGCTTTAGAGCTCAAAGAACTTCCATCTCATCTCGAATATGCTTTTCTTGAAAACACATCTCAACTTCCTGTCATAATCTCATCCGCCTTATCAGTTGATGAGAAGAACAAGTTGCTCAATGTGCTTAAGGCACACAAACGAGCAATTGCATGGAAAATCATGGACATCAAGGGAATCAATCCATCCTTTTGCACTCATAAAATATTGATGGAGGAGAACTTCAAATCCATCATTCAACCTCAAAGACGTTTAAACCCGAGCATGCAAGAGGTGGTGAATAAAGAAGTAATCAAACTGCTAGATGCCGGTTTGATTTACCCTATTTCTGATTCGCCTAGGGTCAGTCCCATCCAAGTTGTTCCAAAGAAAGGAGGAATGACTGTTGTAACTAACGAGAAGAATGAGCTTATTCCCACTCGTACTGTTACAGGATGGAGAGTTTGCATAGACTATCGCAAACTCAATGATGCCACAAGGAAAGATCACTTCCCTCTCCCTTTCATCGACCAAATGCTTGAGAGATTGTCTGGAAAAATGTTCTATTGTTTCCTGGACGGTTTCTCAGGTTATTTCCAAATTTCTATTTCTCCCGAAGATCAAGAGAAGATGACATTCACTTGTCCATATGGCATATTTGCTTATCAGCGAATGCCCTTTGGATTGTGTAATGCTCCTGCTACATTTCAAAGATGCATGGTAGCAATTTTTCATGACATGAATAAACACTCAATGGAAGTTTTCATGGATGATTTCTCCATCTTTGGAAACTCATTTGAGCAATGTCTTGAAAATCTGGAAAAGATGCTAGTTAGATGTGAAGACTCCAACCTTGTTTTAATTGGGAAAAGTGCCACTTCATGGTTACGGAAGGAATACTGTTAGGACACAAAATCTCTCGAGCGGGGCTTGAAGTCGATCAAGCCAAAGTCGACACTATTTTTAAACTTCCGCATCCCACAACCGTGAAAGACATCAGAAGTTTCCTAGGACATGCAGGATTCTACCGTCGTTTCATCAAAGATTTCTCAAAAATCGCTCGACCAATGACTCAACTTCTGGAGAAAGACGCGCAATTCGTATTTTCTGATGAATGCATTAGTGCATTCAAATTGCTTAAGGAGAGACTGGTAACTGCTCCCATCATGGTTTCTCCAGATTGGACGCTACCATTTGAACTCATGTGCGATGCAAGCGATTTCGCGGTAGGAGCTGTATTAGGACAGAGGAAAGACAAGCAATTTCTCCCAATTCATTATGCGAGAAAAACCCTAAACGACGCACAAGAAATCTACACTACCACTGAAAAAGAACTTCTTGCGGTAGTTTTTGCATTCGACAAATTCCGCTCGTATCTCATCCTTTCAAAAACAATTGTTTACACCGATCATGCAGCCCTTCGTTATATGTTCAACAAACAAGATGCAAAGCCGAGATTGATTCGTTGGATTCTTCTGCTTCAATAATTTGATATCGAAATTCGTGATAAGAAAGGAGCGGAAAATCTAGCAGCTGATCATCTCTCGCGTCTTGAGGATTCAAGTCCTTCTTAAACTGAGGAAGCCAAAATAAACGACAATTTTCCTAACGAATTTCTTATGCACATTCAATCCTCAAGCGATAAACATCCTTGGTTCGCCGATTTTGCAAATTACTTAGCAAGCGGAATACTCCTCAAAGGAATGACTTATCAGCAAAAGAAGAAGTTCTTTACTGATATCAAACATTACTATTGCGTGTTAAAGAGTCTGGTTTTGATGTTTCAGATTCTCGGCTTTAAATGTATCGTGTAACCGTAGGACCCTAGGAAATGTAATTTTCAATTTGGCTTGTGTTATTTAACTATAGGACTATTTTCATATCTTTTCTGATGATTTGGAAGTGATAAAACTTAACCGGGAAAATTACATAACACGCGAAACTAAAAAACGGAACAACAAAAGACTGAAACCGAACGATAACACATGAGCACGCCCCCGTGCCTAAGGAGGCACGCCCCCGTGCTCGACAAGACATGACACCACCTAACAATTTTCAGCCTTTTGTCTTGTTTCCCATCAATTTTGCATGTTAAAAACCGAGCTCATTTGCCTGTAAAGTCGTATCCACCTTCAATTTCATCTTGTTTTCCATTTTTCTTTCATCTTTTCAAGTGTTCTTGCAAGAGTAATTGATCATGAGGTTAGTATGCTAATTCCTATGATTATGAAAGTCATTTACATGTAGTTAGGTGATTAGGTCTCTAAACAACCGAAATCCTAGCAATTATGTGTAAACACTTGTTCTTAAACGTGTTATGGAATGATGAATGCTTTGAAACTACTTGTTCATGTTTACTCTTGTAGAAGATTAGTGTTAATTAGTATGTTTAGTTAGTTAATTAGTTGTTTTCTTTTATTGTTAACAAGACTGTCTTCATAATTCGTGGTGAAACCTTTGTTAATCATGTTCAAGTTACAAGAATTCTCAAATGGTGTAAAACAATATATATATTTTGAGTATCTTGAATTATTAACAAATGATTAAAATGTCAAACGTATAATCTTTGATTTTTAAAGCAAGAAAATGTTAAACCCATGCTTAACCAACGATTTACAAACAAAACCACGATTGCTCGAGTTAAGATTTCATGCCTAAACATGTTAACCGCACCCCCACGTTTTACAAAGCGCACCCCCATGTTCAAAAAATTTTCCTTGGATGATAAATTTTTAACTTTTTTGAACATGAATTGAATCATTATGATGTTATGTCTTGAAAAACACATGGTTTTCAATAACATCATGAAACTACTCAAGAAATTTGTCTTGTCTAGATTAACTTATTTTTAAAATTTCAGGATCATGGATCATCCCTACTTACATTTTGAAGGGAGCCGCGAGAGATGGTGTCATGATAGACTTCAAAGACTGCTACAAAGGGTCGAAAGATCCCACTTACAAGCAGATGAAGAAACACTAGCGGCAGTCGGACAGCTAGAAAGATATAATAATTTATTAAGTGTTCAGTGGAAGCGTTTATTCTCACAAAATAGACATTCCGTTTATGAACTAACTCTTGAATTTTTAGCGTCTTTTAAATTTAGCATGAAAAACTCTGACCCTTGGGATGATAGTGCAGTTTTATTCAGACTAGCTGGGCATTGGCATACAACATCCATTGCCTTGTTTGGTGTTTATCTCGGAATCTACATGGAATAAGAAATGGAGGAGGAGGCAATATCTGGAATGCCGGCATACCATACCTTCCCGGACGAGGAAAGTAAAGACGCGGAAAATGGTGCGATGAGGAAAGCATTTTGGGAGCGGATTGGAACCGGAGGGTTCAACTCCAGTAAAACAAAAAGCAGTCAGATACGAGACCCGCTGCTGCGATACATTCATCGGTTACTTAGTCATTCCATAACAGCTCGTGGTCAAAGCGAGGGAGTTGTTAATTTGAGGGACTTGTTTATTTTATATTGTATGGTTAATCAGTTGCCATGTAATATTGGGTATTTGTTTTGTAATCTTTTTGCCAGGAATGCGATTGCAGGTGCTCCAACACCCATGTTTGGAGGAAGCTGGATTTTGAACCTATACGAGAGCTATGGTTGTAACACTGAAGGAACTGAAGGAGTGATGCCGGGACTGTTACACTTAAGCATTTGCACAAGTATGTACATGGTGACGAGCTTACCAAATGGGAAGCCGATATTCATGGATAAGAAGGAGGGACAAATTTGGGATCCGATGGATCCCGAAGAAATAATCATGGACCTCGACATGCCGATACAGCCGGAAGGAGCCGGAGCTGGATCTTCAAGTTCACGTACAAGGGAATTCCCAACCATGTTAGACCTTTATGAGTCAATCCAAACCACCAGCGACCATGCAAGGCGATCATTTGAATATGCCCAACGAGCCTTCAACCGAGTCGAAAATCTGCATTCCCGAGTCGATGACCTGAGCAACGATGTCACGTACATCAGAAACTGAATGTACCACGAGTGGGGGGATATCCCACCACAAAGCCCTTGAAAACCGTATCATTTTCGGGGCCCCGGCACAGTTGTTTCGTGCCAATCTATCTTTTAATTTATGTCGTTTTGTTTTTATTTTGTGTGTTTAGGATTTTAATTCTTTCAATAAATTGGTGACATTTCAGGTGATACCGAGGATTCTAACAACGCGAGGGCAATCAAACACAAGTGAAAAATTCATCATTTTTAGGAGAGTTATTTCATTACCCTTTCTCGATCTTGAATATGCTAATCACATTGAGGACAATGTGAATTTTAAGTGTGGGGATGGGAGTAATGCATTTGACTTTGCTAAAAAGGTCCAAATTTAAAACTTTTTAAAAAAGATCACTTACCAAGTAATTTTTGTGACAAGAAACCAAAAATCTAATATAATTTTTGATAAACCAAATTATAAATATACGTTTTTGGGAAATAAAGAAGTAAATCCATGATGTCCAAATAAAATTGAAAATGTTTTTTGTGATATCCTTAAAAGCAATAATCTAGTAAATATTTAATCATGTAAAATGAAACATTTTTACCCAATTCCATCCGTATGTGAGTTTATTTTTGTGCCTTAAACAAGCTTTTTGCAAATTGCAATTCTACTTTCATTCTGGATTTAATTGAGGGTGCCATATGATACGTGTGATTAGAACTTGCTTTGGGTATACATTTCAAGACCTTAATTAGTATTTGTTGCATAAAAATAAGTTAGGCACTAGGAAACCTTAACCATTCGAGCCCCAACCATTGTCTTTAATTTTCCTTACCTGAACATCAACCCTAGTTAGCCCCGTTGAGCTTAAACGTTTTTATCTTTCAATCACCCGAGTCACCAAGTCACTTAACTAAAAAGCCTTCAACAAAACCCGTTTTCGTTAAAGACATGTTTTTGGCTTATAAAAGTTTAAAAAAAATTGGTCTTTTACCGGCAGACCTTAAAGAACTGGAATGCTTTCTTTTGATTTCAATTTGCCTTTTGCCTTCATCACGCAAAACCGGGACTTCCCCCGGAAATCGCGAACAAATTTTCAATCTCACGTTTGACGCAAGAAAGAAATGGCGAAAAAAGGAACAAGTTCCGCCATTTTGTGGGATTTCAAAAAGTGCTATAAAGAGACGGGTAAAATGATATGAAAGATGCCCGAATTGTGGAAATTGGTCCAATAATGGAAAATGCAAAAAGAATCAAACTGAATCTCAATACGAATACACAGAACTAATCCGATTGGGTGCTATTAGGCTTCAAGCCGAACGATCCTTGAGAAAGGAAAGTTTTGTGTATCTTCGGGTAAAAGATGAAGTATGGTTCTTGAAAGCAAAATACGGTCTTGACAATCTGACCTTAAACGAGTCCTCAAGCTAGCATATCCCTTCTAGCTTGAAGTATTGTATAGGGAACCTTTATTGCTTTCCTTGTAGTTTATGTTAGAAAAATAAGCCAGGGCCGTCGTATTTAGCAATTAGCCACTTTTTCCAAATATTCCATACCCGAGCCCGAGCCAAGTTACAACCCATCAAAGACCTAATGATTTATGCAAGTAAATATCTAAGTAGGTGGAAATTTGATCCCTTAACAAGCATATGATTTCACACGTATTCATACTAGGCAATTGAGTGTATTAGTCATACTTAATCTTGATTATGACTCCATATATTTAGCCGAGTGTGAGTGCATCTTGTGAGAAGTGTGGATTTTTACATGATAATAATCTTTACTAACCAACCTATTGCTTGCTAGGATATCATTTTACATGTGCTTAGAATATTTATATTTGGATGAAAATAATACTTACTTGCGTATTTCTTGAAAGACATGTTTATAATTTGATTTATTTGGTTTTTGGTGGAATTGTCATTTTAAGTGATTTTTACTTGAGGACAAGCAAAGTTCAAGTGTGGGGATGTTTGATGTGCTCCAAATTATACATAAAAATCCTATCAAAAGCACATCAATTATTCCTTAATATCTTCCTTAAAATGATAAAAATGTAGTTTAAAGTGTTAAATTGTGTTTTCAGGTGTTTAAAAGGGCAAGATGGACAAAAGGAGTATATTTAACAAGAAATTGAAGTGATCTGAGCTTTGGACTCCAAGCATGGGGCCGTGCCTCATTAAGCACGCCCCCATGCCTTGCCAGAAACACACCCCCGTGCTAAATTAACACACACCTGTGCTTGGACATCTAACAGGACAAAAAGTACTGTTCCCTAAAAGTAGACACGAGGCCGTGCCCCATAAGGCACGGGGCCGTGCCCCACCACCAACACAGGGCCGTGCCCCATTTAGCACGGGGCCGTGCCCGACACAACCTGCATGTACGAGCCGACCAACTTTCGTAAGCATTGTACTAGCACGGGGCCGTGCCTTTTAGGCACAGGGCCGTGCTTAAAAACTCCGGAAAGCCTATAAATAGTAGCCCAAGTTCACCATTTTTGAAAAGCTTTGGTGGGAGAGTTACTCTGCAGAATTCTCTCGGGAATCAAGACTTCAAGATCATTTGGAGGCTCGGGAGGTGCATACAACACTTGGAAGAATCTTGGGATCATCTAAACGTCATCCATTGTGGATTATCGGTTTGATTGTTCCATTTCACTGATGATCACATATCTATCTTCTTTGTTATATGTTGTTATGTTCAAACTCATTATGAGCTAAAATCTATTTATCATCCTAATTGGATGAAACTTATGTAATTTGTGATGAACTAATGGTGTGATAAATATTATGTTAATGTTATGGTGGTCTTGGGAAAACTATTGATAGGTAGCATCTACATTTGAACGGAAAGTTATAAATTTATGGTTTGTGATTGTGATTGTCATACAAGGTTGAAAACCATATGATTAACTTTCATTCGCGAAACCGGTCTTCATAATAAATCCATGGCTAATGAACTAGAAATGGTTATTCGAAATCATATCACTTTAACTTTCTGATCATTTGCGGGTTCCCTTTTATTAGTTCGGAAACTTCAGTAATTGTTACGGTTTTCTAAAATTAATGGTATGTTAGGAAGGAACCTGATCAACTCTCTTTTCAACATTAAGTTATGTTTTCAGAAATTGTATATCAAATAGGTCACAAAAGATTTACCTACATTACTAAGGCTTTGATCTGAGCAGTAAACTCAGCCTGACAGGATCAAGTCACTACGGCAGCAGGATAGACGAGAAATCGCGCCAGCTCATCTTTATAAACATTAACATAATTACATTAATCCATATCTTTAAATCACACCACCAATTCATCACAATTACATAAGTGGAGTCTAATTAGGATGATAACTTTTATTCCCTGGTTTTAAATCCAAACGCTTCAAATCTTAGTTTACTTTCTTTATATTCTTGTTTATTTTTAAACCTTAAAAATCTTTCCAAATACAAATTATCACTTTCTTTAACAAAAACTAAATATGATAGTCAAACATCAAGTTTGTTGAGTAGGCTAGGTGTGTCCACGGATTGATACTCGGTTCTTACCAACACTATATTACCACACAACAGGTACACTGCCTTTTGTGTGTGTGGTTTAGTATTAGTAATAACCAATTAAAATTGAATCTGTGCAATAAATCTTTAGTATTTGCACCCATCAACGACCAAGGTGATGGTTAAGGCGGTGAGGCTCCAGGTGGATCCGAGCCGGCTCCAATCCACCCCGACTTTCAGATAGATGAGGAGGAGGAGTCGGATGAGGAACCATTGGTGCGGACCGTGAGTAGCAAGGTGGTTGCCACTGAAAGAGGGCTTGCGGCGGTTGGTGGACACTAGGGTGAGTCCGGGGATGCCATTACTGCCGATACTGATCCATCTTACATCCCGGACCATCCCATCAGCCAAGGGGGAGCATCCTCCTCCAAGGGATCAAGGAAGAAGAGGATGGCTCTGCCCCATGGTATGAAGAGCAAAAGAAGGAGGATTACCTTGATCACCACCACATCCACCACAGCTACCACCACTACTACCACACCCCCTACCACTACTACCACATCTCCTACCACTACTATCACACCTCCCACCATCACTACCACACTCCCAACCACCACTACCACAGTTACCCCTTCACCACCCACTCACATTCCACCTCCCATATTCACCACATCCATCACCACTACCACCACCCAAAGAGCTGGGACTTCTACACACGTCCACTGAGCCATGGATCCACTCTACCTTCCATAGGGGTAGAGGAACAGCTTGCCAACCTAAACCGGATGGTGCTAAAGCTGTTAGCTGCTGACGAGCAAAGGGCTACACAGCTAAGTTAGCTTATAGAGCTCAACGCTGCTCAAGCACACCAGATTACCCAGCTTCAGAAGCAGAATGATCAGTCGGTTAAGAGGATTGAGGAGTTGGAGGCCAAGAATAAGAAGATCATGCTTAGACTTAAAGGATCAAAAGATGAGCCTTTGAAGATCAGGGAAGGGGATGATGATGATGATGATGATGATGATGATGATGATGATGATGATGAGGATGATGAGTTTGATGAAGAAGATGATGGTGATGATGAAGGATCGAGGGATAAGAAGAGAGGAGATGATGAGGAGGAAGAAGGTGATGCTGCTGCATCAGCCTTCACTCAGGCTCGAGAGATACGCTCCAAGAAAGCTCAAGATCAGGGAGCCTCATCTTCAGCTCCTCCTGCTGAAGAGTTGACAGAAAAAGACAAAATAATGACTAGATGTTTATGTATTTAAAAAACTTTTGTACTTAAATCTTGTATTACATTTATGTAATTAATGTTTATCTATGTTTATCTAATGTTTAAATGTCTTGATTAATTACTAATGATTGATGTGTTAAATGTTTAAATCAAGCAGATCAAACATCACAACAATATGAATGTGATGTTGTTCCCCTTCAGCAGGTCAAGACTCAATTAACCATGATTCTTGACTTGCAAGGGATAGTTAGAAGGTCTGTGAGCTACACTTAAGAGGAGGGAGAGATCATACACGACCTAACGGATGAACAGCTGGCTGAAATATTCAGGCTGAATCCGGATGAGTTGGTCAAAGATGCTCCTACAGTTGATGTGGCAAGTGACGATGAGCTTAATGATGTCGACGAAATCGAGATAGGGGAAGTCACTGCTGATCATTATCCTTAGTACACTGATCTGGACGGACATGTTATCCTCAATTTGGGTGAAACCTTTGATAGTGGTACTTTTGAGAAGCTAGATGAAGTTGAAAAAGAAAAGGATAAAGAAGAAAGAACTGCCCAATCAACAGACAAATACATTGATATCAAGAAAGCTGAATGGGCAGCTTGTTTTGCTGAGATGAAAGCCCAGCGCACGCCCCAAAAGCAGAATGCCTACACAAAGCTTTATAGAGTTAAACGTCATCAGAAAGTGTCTGGCAAGATCATAGCGTGGGCATATTTGGACGTATATGCTGTTAAAAGAGAGAATGGGATTTGACTACTTCAGATATCCTCATGATCTGAAGACTCTTCTTGGTTTTGAGCTCAACCAACTGGCATGCTTAGATCTACTATATGCTAATCCAAGAAAGATGTCAGGTTGGTTTGAGGCAGCATTAAAGAAGGAATATCACATCAGATGGGTAAACTTCAGACCTCAACAACCTAAGAGGTTAATTCATAAGTCTGAAGTGGATCCTATATCTGGGAAGCCTAAAGTTGTGCTGAAGTGGAGTCCCCCGCGTATGATGTCAAAGATTCCCTTACGGGAAATGCCTCAGGACTTCACTCCACACTTCAAATGGTGGTATTATGATTGGAGGATGGGTGAAGCGGTCATAGTGCTGAATAGAGAAGGAAAGATAGAGACTATCCGGGTATTTGACCCTATGTGGCTAACCAACATGTCGGCTGAAGATGTCTACACATTATACAAGTGGCCACTGTTCTATGACACACAAGATATTGTACAAGCTCTCCAGTTTCAACACGTCATACGACTCTGCTTTACTTTTGAAATACATGCAGGAGTTACAAAAGAGGAGAAGTACAAGGAATTCGAAGAACATGTGAAAAGTGTTAGACAATAGAGAAAACTATGTCAAGGGGGAGTTTTTTGATACATATGTCCCTAGTTTATGTGCTTAATGTAAAAGTCTATCATGTCTTACACATATGTAATGAATGAGTTGAATGAAATATAATATGTGGTTGATGCTTATAATGTTTAATATTTCATAGTATTATTGTGTGTTAAAGTATAATGAACTTACTATATAGGTTTGAGGTTGTTGTGCATAGTTCTTAGTCAATAATGATTGAGAAATGTGTTCAAACTTAGTCATATGAGTCTTCATGCGAATGGACCATGCTAATGGACCATACGCATGAATATCTCATGCTAATGGATCAGTCGCACGACTGAACCAGGAGACTGGATCAGTCGTACGAATGAGACATGAGATTGACTTAGTCGCATGAGTCAGTCACACGACTGAACCATGCTAATGGTTCAGTCGCACAAATTAAGACTGCAAACCTATAAATACCACTTTATTCGTGGAAAAACGGAACTTTAGACACATACTCATAACCTAGCCGTCCAGAGCGTCCAAAAAGCCTGTTCCAAGTTCATAGTTTGCATCTGATCGTTTTCTACTCGTTCTTAACGTTTCTTTAATCGTTAGATGGATCGGGATAGCGTTCTCACTAATTGGATCGCCAATCAAATAGGATTCCGCACTATTTGATCTGGTTTCACGCATTATCAGTTGGTATTCCGTACGTACACGGTCCTGACATTTAAGCACGACCCCGTGCTAGTACAATGCTTACGAAAGTTGGTCGGCTCGTACATGCAGGTTGTGTTAGGCACGACCCTATGCTTGATGGGGCACGACCCCGTGTTGGAGGTGGGGCACGGCACCGTGCTTGATGGGCTCGACCCCATGCTTGATTTTAGGGGACAGTACTTTTTGTCATGTCAGATGTCCAAACACGGGGGTGTGTTAATTTAGCACGGGGGTGTGTTTCTGGCAAGGCATGGGGGCGTGCTTAATGAGGCACGACCCCATGCTTGGACTCCAAAGCTCGGATTACTTTAATTTCTTATTAAATATGCTTCTTTTGTCCATCTTGCCCTTTTAAACACCTGAAATCACAATTTAACAATTTTAAGTACATTTTCGTTATTTTAAGGAAGATATTAAGGAATAATTGATGTGCTTTTGATAGGATTTTTATGTATAATTTGGAGCACATCAAACATCCCCACACTTGAACTTTGCTTCTCCTCATGGAAAATTCACTTAAAATGACAATTCCACTAAAAACCGAATAAATCAAATAATAAACATGTCTTTCGGGAACTACGCAAGTAAATATTATTTTATCCAAATATAAATATTCTAAGCATATGTAAAATGATATCCTAGCAAGCAATAGATTGGTTAGTAAAGATTATTATCATGTAAAAATCCACACTTCTCACAAGATGCACTCACACTCGGCTAACTATGGAGTCATAATCAAGATTAAGTATGACTAATACACTCATTTGCCTAGTATGAATACGTGTGAAATCATATGCTTGTTAATGGATCAAATCTCCACCTACTTAGATATTTACTTGCATAAATCGTTAGGTCTTTGATTGTAACTTGGCTTGGGCTCGGGTATGGAATATTTGGAAAAAGTGGCTAATTGCTAAAGATGATGGTCTTGGCTTATTTTTCTAAAATAAACTACAAGGAAAGCAATAGAAGGTTCCCTATACAATACTTCAAGCTAGAAGGGATATGCTAACTTGAGGACTCGTTTAAGGTTAGATTGTCAAGACCATATTTTGTTTTCAAGAACCGTACTACATCTTTTACCCGAAGATACACAAAAATTTCCTTTCTCAAGGCTCGTTTGGCTTGAAGCTTAATAGCACCCAATCGGATTAGTTCTGTGTATTCGTATTGAGATTCAATTTGATTCTTTTTGCATTTTCCATTATGGGACCAATTTCCACAGTTCGGGCATCTTTCATATCTTTTTGCCCGTCTCTTTATAGCACTTTTTAAAATCCCACAAAATGGCGGAACTTGTTCCTTTTTTCGTCATTTCTTTCTTGCGTTGAACGTGAGATTGAAAATTTGTTTGCGGATTTTAGGGGGAAGTCCCGGTTTTGCGTGGTGAAGGCAACAAAGCAAATTCAAATCAAAAGAATGCATTCCAGTTCTTTAAGGTCTGCCGGTAAAAGACCATTTTTTACAAGCCAAAAACGTGTCTTTAACGAAAACAGGTTTTGTTGAAGGCTTTTTTTGGTTAAGTGACTTGGTGACTCGGGTGATTGAAAGATAAAAACGTTTAAGCTCAACGGGGCTAACTAGGGTTGACGTTCGGGTAAGGAAAATTAAAGAAAATGGTTGGGGCTCGAATGGTTAAGGTTTCCTAGTGCCTAACTCATTTTTATGCAACAAATACTAATTAAGGTCTTGAAATGTATACCCAAAGCAAGTTCTAATCACACGTATCATATGGAACCCTCAATTAAATCTAGAATGAAAGTAGAATTGCAATTTGCAAAAGCTGTTTAAGGCTAAAAAATAAACTCACATACGTGACATCGTTGCTCAGGTCATCGACTCGGGAATGCAGATTTTCGACTCGGTTGAAGGCTCGTTAGGCATATTCAAATGATCGCCTTGCATGGTCGCTGGTGGTTTGGATTGACTTATAAAGGTCTAACATGGTTGGGAATTCCCTTGTACGTGAACTTGAAGATCCAGCTCCGGCTTCTTCCGGCTGTATCGGCATGTCAAGGTCCATGATTATTTCTTTGGGATCCACCGGATCCCAAATTTGTCCCTCCTTCTTATCCATGAATATCGGCTTCCCATTTGGTAAGCTCGTCACCATGTACATACTTATGCAAATGCTTAAGTGTAACAGTCCCGGCATCACTCCTTCAGTTCCTTCAGTGTTACAACCATAGCTCTCGTATAGGTTCAAAATCCAGCTTCCTCCAAACATGGGTGTTGGAGCACCTGCAATCGCATTCCTGGCAAAAAGATTACAAAACAAATACCCAATATTACATGGCAACTGATCAACCATACAATATAAAATGAACAAGTCCCTCAAATTAACAATTCCCTCGCTTTGACCACGAGCTGTTATGATATGACTAAGTAACCGATGAATGTATTGCAGCAGCGGGCTCGTATCTAGCTGCTTTTTGTTTTACTCGAGTTGAACCCTCCGGTTCTAATCCGCTCCCAAAATGCTTTCCGCATTGCACCACTTTCCGCGTCTTTACTTTCCTTGTCCGGGAGGTATGGTACGCCGGCATTCCAGATATTGCTTCCTCCTCCATTTCTTGTTCCGTGTAGATTCCGAGATAGACACCGAACAAGGCAATGGATGTTTTATGTCCAGCAAGTCTGAATGAAACTGCACTATCATCCCAAGGGTCAGAGTTTTTCATGCTAAATCTGAAAGATACTAAAATTCAAGAGTTAGTTCATAAATAGAAGGTCTATTTTGTGAGAATAAACGCTTCCACTGAACACTTAATAAATTATTATATCTTTCTAGCTGTCTGACAGCCGCTAGTGTCTCTTCATCTGCTTGTAAGTGGGATCTTTCGACCCTTTGTAGTAGTCTTTGAAGTCTATCACGACACTATCTCTCGCGGCTCCCTTCAAATTGTAAGTAGGGATGATTCATGATCCTGAAATTTTAAAAACAAGTTAATCTATACAAATCAAATTTCTTGAACAGTTTCATGATGTTAGTGAAAAACATATATTTTTCAAGACATAACATCATAATGACTCAACTCATGTTCAAAAATAGTTGAAAATTTGTCATCCAAGGAAAAATTATTGAACATGGGGGTGCGTTTTGTGAAACGTGGGGGTGCGGTTAACATGGTTAGGTATGAAATCTTGACTCGAGCACGTGTGGTTTTGTTTGTAAACCTTTGATTAAGCGTGGGTTTAACATTCTCTTGCTTGAAAAATCAAAGATTATACGTTTAACATTTTAATCACTTGTTAATAATTCAAGATACTCAAAAATATATATAGTGTTTAACACCACTTGTGAATTCTTGTAACTTGAACATAATTAACAAAGATTTCACCACGAATTATGAAGATAGTCTTGTTAATAAAAAAGAAAACAAACTAATTAACTAACTAAACATACTAATTAACACTAATCTACCACAAGAATAAACATGAACAAGTAGGTTTAAAGCATTCATCATTCCATAATACGTTTAAGAACAAGTCTTTACACATAATTGCTAGGATTTCGATTGTTTAAAGACCTAATCACCTAACTAAATATAAATGACTATCATAATCATAGGAATCAGCATACTAACCTCTTGATCAAATACTCTTGAAAGAACTCTTGAAAAGATGAAAGAAAAATGGAAAATAAGGTGAAAATGGAAGTGGATACGAACTTTGCAGGCAATGAGCTCGGTTTTTAACATGCAAAATTGATGGGGAACAAGACAAAAGGCTGAAAAAAGTCAGTTGGTGTCACTTCTTGTCGAGCACAGGGGCGTGCCTCCTAAGGCACGGGGGCGTGCTCATGTTATGTCGTTCGGTTTCAGTCTTTTGTTGTTCCGTTTTTCAGTTTCGCGCGTTACGTAATTTTCCCGGTTAAGTTTTATCACTTCCAAATCATCAGAAAAGATAGAAAAATAGTCCTAGAGTTAAATAACACAAGCCAAATTGAAAATTACATTTCCTAGGGTCCTACGGTTACACAATACGTTAAACGCCGAGAACCTGAAACAGAAAAACCAGACTCTTTAACGCGCATCAGTGCACTTAACACATCACAGAATGCTTCTAAAAGAAGCCTCCACACATTTTGTGTGGAAGGTTCGGGATGGGATAGTGAGAAGTGTGGTTGCTTAGTTCCGCAAGCTGACGGTTAATGGAAACGAGTTCCTCGCCCATCTCTTGAACTTTTTGGATAAGTTCAGCTAAGCGTTGGGACGCAACGAGGTTCATTTCAGTCAATTGCTTGATAAGTTCATGTAGCTTGAAGAAGTATTCTTGAGTCGTTGGCTCTCGCGTTTCAGAACGCGGTTTCTTCGCAGGATTCCAGTTTGAACTCCGTGACTTGATTCTTTCATTTTTTCAGACGTTTTTAAGCAGGAATAGGTGCGATGAAAGAATGGAACAAGTGTGGTATTTATATACAGGTCGTGGAAAGTGAACACAGGGGTGTGCTTGGCTAGGCACGGCCCCGTGCTTGTCAGAGTTTGTCTTAAATTCGACCTGCAACGTTCCAGAGTCGTTAGTGGAGATTATGGAAAAAATTTGTCAGAGACACGGGGCGTGCTTCATGAGGCACAACCCCGTTCTTGTGCTTGTGAGGTCCTACAAATTATTAAAAAAATTAAGAAAAATTTATGTACAAGTGCCACGTTTAAGTTTCGGGTCTTCGGCACGACCCTTCCCCACACTTAGTTTTCGTCGGGGCGGAGGTGTAATTCCTCCGAGGGGATCTTGGTTGGTCCATCGTTATACGGTTTCAAACGATGACCATTCACTTTGAAACTTAAACTTGCGTGGTTAAAAATTTCTATGGCACCATTCAGAAATACGTTTTTGATCATATAAGGTCCAGATCAACGTGATTTCAGTTTTCCGGGAAACAAACGTAAACGAGAGTTAGTAAGACACGTTCTCCCACATGAAATCGTTTTGTGTTTTTTAATCGAGCGTCATGGAATTTCCTTGTCTTTTCTTTGTAAACCCTAGCGTTTTCGTATGCTTGTTCTCTCAATTCCTCCAATTCGTGAATTTGTAGGAATCGATTCTTTCCTGCAAGGTCTTGGTCCAGGTTTGCTGCTTTTAGTGCCCAAAAGGCCTTGTGCTCTAGTTCCACAGGTAGATGACACGACTTCCCATAGACTAGTTTGAACGGTGTTGTGCCGATTGGAGTCTTATAGGCTATTCGAAAAGCCCATTGTGCATCATCTAACTTGGTAGACCAGTCCTTGTGGTTTTGACCTAGAGTTTTCTCAAGGATTCGTTTGATGCCTCGGTTAGTGACTTCGGCTTGCCCATTTGCTTATGGATGGTAAGCAGTTGTAAAGCGAGGGTGTACTCCATAACGTGCCATTGCTCGTTCGAGCTGGTTGTTACAGAAATGAGTTCCTCGGTCACTAATTAGAGCTTTGGGGGCACCAAAACGAGAGAATAGTTTCTTAAGGAATCTGACAACATTTCTGGCATCATTAGTAGGTATGGCTTGAGCTTCAGCTCATTTTGAAACGTAATCAGCTGCTACCAAGATGTAACGATTGCCTAATGACACCAAGAATGGCCCCATGAAATCAATACCCCATATAACAAATACCTCGCATACTTGAATTGGTTTCTGAGGCATCTCATCCCGTGTTGAGATATTGGTTGCTTTTTGACATGGATCACAGGTGCGTACCATGTTGTGAGCATCTTTGAAGATCGTGGGCCAGTAAAATCCAGAGTCAAATACTCTCTTAGTTGTTAAGTTTGCTCCATGGTGTCCTCCTGTGGGTCCTTCATGACAGTGCCTTAGGATTTGTTCTGCTTCACTTCTGTATACGCATCTTCGAATGAGTTGGTCTGCACTGATTATGAACAGACACGGGTCCTCCCAATAGTAATGTTTGATATTAGTAAAGAATTTCTTCTTTTGCTGATAAGTCATTCCTTTGAGAAGGATTCACTTTGCTAAGTAAATTGCGAAATCGGCGAACCAAGGATGTTCATCGATTGAGGATTGATTGTGCATAAGGAATTCGTGAGGAAAATTGTCGTTTATTGTGGCTTCCTTAGTTTGTGAAGGACTTGAATCCTCAAGACGCGAGAGATGACCGGCCGCTAGATTTTCCGCTCCTTTCTTATCACGAATTTTGATGTCAAATTCTTGAAGCAGAAGAATCCAATGAATCAATCTCGGATTTGCATCTTGTTTGTTGAACAAATAACGAAGGGCTGCATGATCGTGTAAACAATTGTTTTTGAAAGGATTAGATACGAGCGGAATTTGTCAAATGCAAAAACTACCGCAAGAATTTCTTTTTCGGTGGTGGTGTAGTTTTCTTGTGCGTCGTTTAGGGTTTTGCTCGCATAATGAATTGGGTGAAATTGCTTCTTTTTGTTGTCCTAATACGGCTCCTATTGCGAAATCGCTTGCGTCGCACATGAGTTCAAATGGTAGCATCCAATCTGGGAAACCATGATTGGAGCAGTTACCAGTCTCTCCTTAGAAATTTGAATGCACTAATGCATTCGTCAAAAAATATGAATCGAGCGTCTTTCTCAAGAAGTTGAGTCATTGGTCGAGTGATTTTGAGAAATCTTTGATGAAACGACGGTAGAATTCTGCATGACCTAGGAAACTTCTGATATCTTTCACGGTTGTGGGATGCGAAAGTTTAGAAATAGTGTCGACTTTGGCTTGATCGACTTCAAGCCCTGTTCGAGAGATTTTGTGTCCTAACACTATTCCTTCCGTAACCATGAAGTGGCACATTTCCCAATTTTAAACAAGGTTAGAATCTTCACATCTAACCAGCATCTTTTCCAGATTTTGAAGACATTGCTCGAATGAGTTTCCAAAGATGGAGAAATCATCCATGAAAACTTCCATTGAGTGTTCAATCATGTTATGAAAAATTGCTACCATGCATCTTTGAAATGTAGCAGGAGCATTACACAATCCAAAGGGCATTCACCGATAAGCAAATGTGCCATATGGACAGGTGAATGTCGTCTTCTCTTGATATTCGGGAGCAATAGGAATTTGAAAATAACCTAGGAAACCGTCCAGAAAACAATAGAACATTTTTCCAGATAATCTCTTAAGCATTTGGTCGATAAAAGGAAGAGAAAAGTGATCTTTCCTTATGGCGTCATTGAGTTTGCGATAGTCTATGCAAACTCTCCATCATGTAACCGTACAAGTGGGAAGAAGCTTATTCTTCTCGTTAGTTACAACAGTCATTCCTCCTTTCTTTGGAACAACTTGGACGGGACTAACCCAAGGCGAGTCAGAAATAGGGTAAATCAAACCGGCATCTAGCAGTTTGATTACTTCTTTCTTCACCACCTCTTGCATGCTTGGGCTTAAGTGTCTTTGAGGTTGAATGATGGATTTGAAGTTCTCCTCCATCAATATTTTGTGAGTGCAAAAGGATGGATTGATTCCCTTGATGTCCATGATTTTCCATGCAATTGCTCGTTTGTGTGCCTTAAGCACATTGAGCAACTTGTTATTCTCATCAATTGATAAGGCGGATGAGATTATGACAGGAAGTTGAGATGTAATTTTCAAGAAAAGCATATTCGAGATGAGATGGAAGTTTTTTGAGCTCTAAATCTGGAGGGTCTTCGATAGAAGGTTTGGCTTTCGGTTCTAGATCTTGCTTAATGATCTCAAATGCTTCTTGATGAAATGATGTTTCATCAACTTCAAGTTCTGGAATGATTTGGTTCTCACAAATGGGTTTGGAGATTTGGACCTCTATTAATTGAGTGTTGCAAGCTTCATTTTGAAGAGTTTTCCTCAAATGACAGCTTATGATTGAATCGCAAGCATCAACATAATAGAGTGAGTCATCATGATGTTGAGGGTGTTTCATGGATTGGCCTATATCGAAAGTTACTTCCTCCTCGTCTACTCTAAGCGTGAGTTTGCCTGTACAAATATCAATGAGGGCTCGAGCAGTCGCTAAAAAAGGTCGACCTAGGATAAGAGGAACATTTTTGTCCTCATCCATGTCAAGGATCACAAAATCGACAGGAAATACGAATTTTTTGATTTTAACTAAGAGATTTTCAACGATGCCCCTCGAATATTTGACAGAACGGTCAGCTAACTGGATGCTCATACGGGTAGGTCTAGGTTCACCTAGGTTTAATTTTTCGCAAACCGCATAAGGCATAAGGTTAATGCTTGCACCTAAATCAGCTAACGCGTTACTAACAGAAAGATTTCCTATTAGGCAAGGTATGGTGAAATTTCATGGATGAGTCATCTTTTGAGGTAGTTTATTTTGAAGAACTGTAGAGCATTCCTCATTCAAAACTACGTGTGATAACTCTTCCAGTTTCTTTTTGTTCGACAGGACACCTTTTAGAAACTTAGCGTAGTTTGGCATTTGTGCTAAGGCCTCCACCAAGGGCAGATTGATGTGGAGTTGCTTGAACAACCCAAGGAATTTGCCATATTGTGCCTCTATTATTTTTTGTCTAAAACGACATGGATATGGAGGTGGTGGAACATAAGGTGGTGGTGGAACGTATTTCTTGGCTGGTTCTTCAATAACAACAGGTTGCTTTTGCTTATCACTCGCATTACTTGGAGTTTCAGTTTCTACTTCTTCAAGGATGGGTTGTAATGCGGGTGCATCACCTTGAGTGGTTTTGCCACTCCTGGTGGTGATGGCTTTGATTTGAGCATTTGGGTTTGTCATAGTGTTGCTGGGCAAAGCTCCTTGAGGTCTTTCAGATAGTTGTTGTGCTATTTGACCTACTTGGTGCTCTATGGTTTGTAATGATGCTTTGTTGCTTTTGATGTCAGCTTCGTTTCTTTGGAACCTCTCTTCATTTCTTCGATCAGATTTCCGGATGTACTTATCTGTGGCTTGTGTGGTTAACAACAACTGCTGCAATAAGTCTTCCATTGATGATGCTCCACGGTCTTGGTTATTACTGCTTGAACCTTGGTATGGTGGTTTCTGTTATTGGTAAGGTGGCCTTCAGTTGATCTAGATGATGATTTGTTATTACCAACATCTCTATAATTTGAGTTGCTTCTCCAATTTAAGTTGTTGTTGTATGAGTTGTTTGGGCCTCCTACGTAGTCAACATCTTCAACCATCATAATGCCTTGTGGGCATTCGTTAGTCTTGTGTGAATTTCCACATGTGTTGCATCGTGTTGGGGTTTTCTTTAGTTCACTTTGCAATTGTTTGAATCGTTTGGTTAGAGCTTCTAATTAGGCTGCAATTAGAGTTTCAGAGTCTACTTGATGAATACATGTAGAACTGGGTTTGGTTCTTAAGGGATTGTAAGCAAAGCTCTTCTTAGCTGCTCTTTCTAAGGCTTGGTATGCTTCTGTTGGCATGACACTTCCAAAATCTCCTCCCGCACTTTGGTCTACCGCTTGCTTGTGGGCTCCGCTGATTGCATCATAAAAGGTTTGACACTGCAGCCACAGATCAAGTCCGTGATGTGGGAATTTTGAAGGAGACTTTTATATCTCTCCCATGCTGCGTGTAATGATTCATCATCATCTTGGCGAAAGCTTGTGATGCTGCTTCTTAGTTTGGCAGTGCGATTGGGTGGAAAGTATTCAAAAGGAATTGTTCAGCCATTTCCGCCCATGTGGTGATGGAACCAGGCGGAAGTGAATCAAGCCAGTCGATGGCTCGGCCTCGAAGTGAAAATGGAAAAAGTCTTAGTCGAATGGCGTCGTCTGAACAGTTATTGATTTTGAAGGTAGCACAGATACGAAGGAATCGTGAGATGTGAGCATTAGGATCTTCGTCTTGTAACCCATGGAACTGAATAGAGTTTTCTACAAGTTGGGATTATACTAGACTTAATCTCGAAATTGTTGGCCGCTATTGCTGGTTGGAGAACACTAGACTCGTAACCATCTATTGACGGTGTGGCATAGTGTGTCATCTTTATTTCCTCGTCTTGGTTAGCCATGTCTTCTTCGAATGGTGTAGCTTCCAAAATGTCTTCTTTAATGATTGGTGCTGCTTGTTGTGGTCTTTCATGCAGTCTTTGACGGAAAAGTCGTTCGGGTTCCGAAAGAGGCGAAACAAGTTTAGGACTAGACGAGTCGGACATACACTAACTTATGGAAGCATAAACTAACTAAGGCTTAAAATGAATCAGGCAAATGTAGCTAAACTAACTAAGGTAAACTATCTAACAAAAACACAATAAAGTTTGAACAAAAATATATTAACAAGTTATATAGAAGATAGTCAAAAATTTAGTTTGTCTTTCAAACTGCCGTGTGTCCCCGGCAACGGCGCCAAAAACTTGATGGGTGCGGATAGTATATATATTTTGATACAAATTTTTCGCACAGATTTAGTTTTAATTGGTTAGTACAAATACTAAACCACACACACAAAAGGCAAGTGTACCTGTCGTGTGGCAATATAGTGTTGGTAAGAACCGAGTATCAATCCGTGGACACACCTAGCCTACTCAACAAACTTAATGTTTGACTATCAGATTTGGTTTTTGTTAAAGAAAATGATAAGTTGCATTGGAAAGATTTTTAGAGTTTAAAAACAATAATAAAAATAAAGTAAACTAAGATTTGAAGCGTTTGGATTTAAAACCAGGGAATAAAAGTTATCATCCTAATTAGACTCCACTTATGTAACCGTGATGAATTGGTGGTGTGATTTAACGATATGGATTAATGTAATTATGTTAATGTTTATAAAGATGAGCTGACGTGATTTCTCGTCTATCCTGCTGCCGTAGTGACCAGGATCACGTCAGGTTGAGTTTTACTGCTTAGATCAAAACCCTAGTAATGTAGGTAAATTTTTTGTGACCTATTTGACATACGATTTCTGAAAACATAACTTAATGTTAAAAAGAGAGTTGATCAAGTTCCTTCCTAACATACCATTAATTTTGAAAACCATAACAGTTACTGAATATTTCTCAAACTAATAAAAGGGAACCCGCATGATCAGAAAGTTAAAGTGATATGATTTCTAATAACCATTTCTAGTTCATTAGCCATGGATTTATTATGAAGACCGGTTTCACGAATGAAAGTTAATCATACGGTTTTCACCTTGTATGACAATCACAATCACAAACCATAAATTTATAACTTCCCGTTCAAATGTAGATGCTACCCATCAATAGTTTTTCCAAGACCACAATAACATTAACATAATATTTATCACACCATTAGTTCATCACAAATTACATAAGTTTCATCCGATTAGGATGATAGAAAGAGTTTAGCTCATAATGAGCTTGAACATAACAACAGATAACAAAGAAGATAGATATGTAATCATCGATGAAAGGGAACAATCAAACCGATAATCCACAATGGATGACGTTTAGACGATCCCAAGATTCTTCCAAGTGTTGTATGCACCTCCCGAGCCTCCAAATGACCTTGAAGTCTTGATTCCCGAGAAAATTCTGCAGAGTAACTCTCCCACCAAAGCTTCCCAAAAATGGTGAACTTAGGCTTCTATTTATAGGCTTTCTGGAGTGTTTAAGCATGGTCCCATGCTAGTACAATGCTTACGAAAGTTGGTCGGCTCGTACATGCAGGTTGTGTCGGGCATGACCCCGTGCTTGATGGGGCACGACCCCATGTTGGAGGTGGGGCACAGCCCCGTGCTTGATGGGCACGACCCCGTGTTTGCTTTTAAGGGACAGTACGTTTTTCCTGTCATATGTTCAAACACGGGGGTGTGTTAATTTAGCACGGGGGTGTGTTTCCGGCAAGGCATGGGGACGTGCTTAATGAGGCACGACCCCATGCTTGGACTCCCAAGCTCGGATTACTTCAATTTTTGTTAAATATGCTTCTTTTGTCCATCTTGCCCCTTTAAACACCTGAAAACACAATTTAACATTTTTAAGTACATTTACATTATTTTAAGGACAATATTAAGGAATAATTGATGTGCTTTTTTGATAGGATTTTTATGTATAATTTGGAGCACATCAATATATTAATTAAAACTTACATAGATCAACGACAAATATTGGTTCTCATAGTTTTCACGATCTTTACGAGTTCTGAAAAGATCCTGACCCTTTCTTTATAAGTATAGATCCAGGCCGGGTTCTCCTGTATTTTTCTTTTTTTATTACTATTACTACATTCTCTGCATCAAAAGGAAGCTTTGCTAATCTAATATAGTAAGGGCGTACTTTTGATAGCTTAGTGCTAAACGTTTGGTTATCATGTATTTGTGGTGCCTACTATTTTGTAAAATCGTTTATATTTTAGTGTTTCCATGTGAACCCTGAGTGGATACCCTGCAAGAGTATTTGCGTGCTGTTAATGAATGAGCCAACTTGATGCATTATTGAACTTGTTAAAAGTATTATACAAATCAAGGGAATATTTTTATTTGAGTCGATTGTTTGTCTGGATAATCTGAGTGTATAACGTGTACAATGCTAAGAGGTTCTTGTTAGGGATCTGGTGTAGATCAACACACAAACACAATCTAACAACAAGAGAAAAAATAAGAACAAAGATGAACACTTGAGATTTAATGTGGTTCAGTTGATGTGACATACATCCACGGGATGCAATTAGGGTAATACTTTTATTGCTTTCTGCCACACACATGAGGAATTACAAGTACAATGATATAATAAAATAGAAAAAATTAGGGTTTATAACTCAATCCCTAAGAAAACCATAATAGGCTACAAATAAATAAAAACGAGTTGAAGTCTTTAATTAAATTAATATGTCATGAATTATCTTCTAAACCTAGCCCAAATCAAGATTCCACAAAACGAAACAATCTTCCACTTGGAGGCTTGATCTTTAAACAGCCTTCAGTTTTGAAAACTTGTACCTCTTGTAATCTTCCTCGTCTTTCTGGTTGTAGCGGCCTTCTCATCAGTTAACCTAAAGGCCCACGAGCTTCAACACATCTGTCATGACTGTATCTGCCCCTGACCCGTTCTCCGTCCCTACCGGCTCCTACTAAAACAAACTACCAGATCCTGGAACACCTTGAGAACAAAAACTCTCCATATTTAGCAAGTAATCTTGTGGAGAGATTTTATTAAATTAAATATTAGTTGTTTTAACCCACTATCATCTAGAAACTATAACTAAAGCACGACACGTGCTCCCACGGTCACAAAATCCTCTAACCGGTTAACTTGAACTTTTCCATGCATATTCGCTCTTAATCTTTTCTGTGACTCTAGGTTTCTTACTTGCAAAACAAACCTTCTTCTGCCAATGAGATTCTGTGACTATTTTAGTCTTCTTTTGAACTGGAACGTCGCTTTTTTCAGACAGTAAAATGACCATATACAAATAACCTATTTTCTTTCCACGAGCAATGGCAATATTCCCTTTAACATCTTTCCACTATTTATTCCCAAACTTAACCTCATGTCCTAATTCATCCAACTGACCGACAAAAATCAATTATTTCTTCAAATCAGGAATCACCCTAACATCTTTCAAAGTCCATGAACTAGCTAAAGTAACTAAATTCATGTCATCAATGCCTATAACATCAAGAACATCATTGTTCGCAAGTCTTACCTTACCAAAATAACCTTTTTTAGATTCTGTAATGCTTCGATGTTGTGAGTAGCATGAAACAAAGCTTTAGAATCCATGTCCTATGAATCCACACTACTCTCTACTCTACAAATTAAAGCATCATCATCTAAGTGGTCTGTTGTAGTCTTAACTACTTTTTGATTATTCAGACACTTATTCCTGAAATGTCCCACCTGTTTACCATTCCAACAAGTCACATCATTTTGAGTCCTATACTGACTTCTTTTCCTATTGATGTGCTTCAACTTATACATATAAAACACATCAATTGCACATCACTTATTCTATAAACTCTTACTGAAAATGATGATTTGATACTTAAATCGTTCATATTGTGTTTTCAGGCTTGGAAAAGACCATGATGAACAAAATGAGCTTAAATAAGAAGAAAATAAAGAAAACCAAGTTTTGGAATTCAAGCATGGGGTCGTGCTTCATGAGACACGGCCACAAAATTCCTGGTCGGCTTAGACCTCTTCTCAAACTTCCCGGCACTCGACCGGCTCGACTCCCCAACATCCTTTCTCTTCTCGGCTCCTCTGCCCAAAACCCCTGTTCTAACCATCTCATCAGTCAGAGCGCCAGCTTTCAGAATTGCGCTCTGAATAGTAGGAGGAGCGGCTGCTGTGACCATAGCTCTAATTTGAGGCGCGAGTCCCCAAATGTACCTTTCAATCCTCTTTGATTCCAGCGTGACTAGATGCGGAACCAATCTTGCCAGCTCATGAAAACGATCAGTATAAGCTGCATGCCCTGCCCCCACCATGGCATGATTCCAGAACTCATGCTCCAACTTCTGCATCTCGTTAAGAGGGCAGTATTCCTCAGTGATCAAGGCTTTGAACTCGTCCCATGACATCTGCATCGCAGATTCTCTTCCTCGAGCTTGAACCTGGGTGTTCCACCAGGTTAGGGCTTTACCCTGTAGAGAACAAGTGGCATACTTGATCCTCTGGCTGTCGAGGCACTCGCTGATGTCAATCACTGCCTCCATCTTTTGCAACCACCTGGTTAGGGCTATCGCCCCACCTTTCCCGTCGAATTCCCTTGGCTTACAAGCCACGAACTCCTTGTACGAACATCCCCGACGAGCATTAACCACTCCGGTCTCAATACCGGCAGTACCACCATTCCCGGTTTCCTGGTTGCTCTCGTTTCCAGTTGGGTTCCCGTTTCCCGTCACAGTTTCGATCCTACCTTGGGCTCCATCGTCGTTGCCACCATCCCCGTGAGGGTGGTGTTGTTGAAGTGCGTCGCTCACTTGGGCCACGATAGTAGGAATAAGTGCGGCCAATTGCTGAGCGATCAGGGCTGCCATGTCGGCGTTCCCTGTTCCTTGACTGTTACTGGCAGGAGCATCGTTTGCTCTTGGTGCTCTGCCTTTGCCTCGGCCTCTGCCCCTTGGGGCTTCACTCCCGCCACTACTGCTACGGGTGACTCTTCGAGGCGGCATGTTCTAATCATAAAAGAGGTAACATATCAGCTTTAGTCACCATAAGATACACAAGTATTCCACTTATCAAATTCCAATGTTTATGTTCCGGTCAGTCAAGACCACCATGCAGCCCATTTCAAGCATATTCTCGGTATACCGGTGATGTTTATGTATAGGGTTCCCCGCAGCGTTCCCACCACACCCACGATGTACCGAGAATGATGCCCGATCCGGTTACATGACATCCGACTTTCCTTTACATCATATCCATAATAATCCATCAAGTCCATGTATTTCATGTCAATATCATACTTATAGTCATCACACATCACAACAGTTGTAAGTCCATGAATACAATCACGTTTAGTCTAGCGGAGGTTGTCTATTTCCTCATCTTTCGAGGTTTCAGACATATACCTCCTCAGAGTTAATCTCAATGTCCAAGGTCAAGCGCAATAGCATGATCTGTGATGATCTCTTCGGGTTTACTACCCGGATCTGATAACTAACTCGGCGCGCAGAGGGAATGGAAGATCCAATAGAAGCATCCCCATAAAAGAGTGAGCACAAGGGCTCTCTCATAGGGTGGAAAGATCACATAACAAATAGATGAACAAATCAAGCAGCGAGGAACACATACACGAGATATAATATGCATACAGAGTCCTAGCATGCAAATCTACATGAGGGTTCCTAGGTTATAGTCTAGGTCAAGCGTATTGCCTAATTCTCTATAACCAATGGCTCTGATACCAATCTGTCACACCCCCGCTAAAAGCGGAAACACGGGGATGTAACGAGACCGGGATCGTCATAACACATGGTAAGCGATAGAGAGCAATATAAGTAAATGATGACGAGCGTGTCATGACGACACCCGACAACAAGGGGACTTGTGTCGTGTTTAGTCAATGTTCACGACAACATAGCCATAAGCAACAAGATAATGATAACACATATTCACATAAAGATGAAAATGTAATTGTTAATTCCCACAACCCGGGAACAAGTTTCAAAAGTTGATAATTGTTTACAAGCGTTAACATTGTTCAAAAGATTGTTTATCAAAATGAGCTAAGTCCCAAAATGCATCCTAGGGTCTCCACTAAGGCAGCACACCTAGATTCCTGGACTTGCATGATCACCTGAAAAGATATGCTTAAAACGGTCAACATAATTGTTGGTGAGCTCGCAGGTTTATGTAATAAAAATGTAAGTGATGCTGTAATAAGTAAGCGCGTCGGAATACCATGAATACAGTTATATACACAAGTAAATATCACATGACATGAGCTTTGCAACCAAACCTAGCGACGTACACAAAGAAAATGTCGGCATATATTCACCCAAGGGCCCGTTCCTAGCCACTGATGGTACCAACTAGTATACCATCGAACGAGGGTGGGGGTGTCAACCCAGTAGTACTACCAATACCTAACCGTCGGTTCCCACACTGGAATTAAATGGTTGCAAAGATAGAACCACACAGCAGACCCAAGCATGTATCAAATAGTACTTGCAACACAGTATCACGTTGATTCCTTGTATGTAAAATGTATGTAAGTGTACAGCATTGAAAATGAGTAAGCATACTTTTCCCCCAATTTGTAAATGATTGAAATATTGTATAAGCGTAAAAAGGGGCCACGAAACTCACTTGTTAGGTGGTAAGTATGTATGATCGATGTATCCCAAATGTTGAATGCAAATAAACAGTCAAACACCTATTGACAGTTATTGTATAGCATTAATGATATGATATCTGTATAAGCGCGCAATAATGATGGGTCGGTTCGGGTCGTATCGGATGGGTCGCGTACAACACACACGGACTGACACACGTACTAGATCTTATGTAGATCCAAGTACAAGACATTGTCGCCATTAATGATGATGTTTAAATAAAAGTATCGTTGTTTATTGAAGAAACATTGAATAAGTGTCAATAGTTATAAGTCAATTTGATCATTGTAAAGCGTTAGTTCAATTTGTTCAAAATAGTTTCTGTGCCCTTTCTCACGTTGACTTTAATCTTTGTGGCCGAACAATGGCATTATTGTGTTAGTGTTACCTCGACACCACACGACATACTCACACCACGCACAAGGGGTCAAACACAACAATTTCAGTCGCATAACAAGGTCAGACGCACGACTCAACCTCCATTCGTGCGAATCAACCCTCAATCGTGCGAATCAGCTTCATTCGTACGATTGAGCCTTCATTCGTATGATTGGCCTTCAGTCGTACCACACAACACCCAATCGCATGACTCAACTTCCATACGCACGAATCAACCTTCAATCGTGCGAATTAGCTACTTTCGTACGACTGAACCTTCATTCGTGCGATTGGACTCCAGTCGTGCGAACCACATTCATTCGCACACATTCAGTCGGTCACCTGACTCAATCGCACACAGACACTCAGTCGCATGACTCAATCGCATACACTCATTCGCACGCATGACTCAATCGCATACAGACACTCAGTCACACAACTCAGTCGCACGACATGCCTAGTCGCACGACTCAGTCGCGCGATTGACTCAGACGCATGATCCAGTCGCACGACCCACTCAGTCGCACGGCTCAATCGCATGGATGACCCAGTCGCCTGATCTGCAGAATCGCGACTGTGGTCGGGATGAGCAGCCCCCGAGCTGCTCTAAACACGGGTTTTACACCACAAGGACCTCCAGAAACACTCAACAAACATACACAAGCATGAAACACAAGCAAAGAGACCTCACACGCACCCATACGACCTTGTGTGTTCGGGTTGAACCCGAACACCCGAAACCCTAGTTTAGGACAGCCGTGAAATGGCTAGAAAATGGACAACCAAAGACAACTACCTGCTAGAAAGGGGTAGTCTAGGCTGTAGACGGTGTCAAGACGAAGAAAACAAGACCTCTCGGGTTGGATTTGGTGCTAAGATGGTGATTTTGTGTGTGAAGAAGATGAGGATGAAGAAGATGGTGAAATGGGTTTTCTAGGGCTGATAAGGGGGTATTTATACCCAGCCCAAGTTTGCAAAATTACAAGTTTAGTCCCTGCACTTAACCCCCGAGTTTTCCCAAATTTTGTTCGGTTGAAAAACGACTTTGTTAGGTGTTTTATATTAATTGTAAAAGTTCATTTGATGTTATTATGACTTAAGAAATGGTTATATTAAAACATTTATTATATTTATAAATTGGTATATTTAACGTTTTCAAAAAGAATGAAAGTTTTAAAAGTCTTTTTAAGGTTAACACATGGTTTTAACGAATGCACACACAACGATAATATTGCACACATGATATCCACATAAAGAGTCAAATAAAGATGAGGAATGACCAAACATAGAATAGATGACGGACAAACACGTTAATTGACGGACCTTAAAGTGACGGATGTCACAGTATCCCCCAATTGAGAGAATTTCGTCCCGAAATTCAGCTGGGGTTAGGTCTAAGAGTGTCATCCTTGAAAAGATGTGGATATTTGAGTTTCATCTGATCTTCACGTTCCCATGTAAATTCTGGCCCTCGTTTTGAATTCCACCTTACGCGAACAATAGGTATCCTACTGCGCCTCAGTTGCTTGACCTTTCGATCCATGATCTCAATGGGTTCCTCAACAAAATGAAGCTTTTCGTCAATCTTGATTTCCTCGATTGGCACGTGAAGGGATTCATCGGCCAAACACTTCTTGAGGTTGGATACGTAAAAAGTATCATGTACACCGCTAAGCTCTTGTGGCAACCTTAACCGGTAAGCCACTGGACCGATCCTTTCAGTGATCTCAAATGGTCCAACGTATCTTGGGGCTAACTTCCCTTTCTTTCCGAATCGAACGACTCCTTTCCAAGGGGAAACTTTGAGTAACACACGATCCCCAACATTGAATTCTAGAGGCTTCCGACGATTGTCGGCATAGCTCTTTTGGCGATCTCGCGCGGCTTTAAGTCGATCTTTGATTTGAAAAATCTTGTCTGTTGTTTCTTGGATGATCTCTGGGCCTGTCAGCTGACTTTCACCAATTTCGGCCCAACAAACGGGAGATCTGCATTTCCTTCCATACAACGCTTCAAATGGAGCACATCCAATGCTTGTATGGTAGCTGTTGTTGTAGGAGAACTCAATCAACGGTAAATGAGCATCCCAGCTACCTCCAAAATCGATTACACACGCTCTCAACATGTCTTCTAGCGTCTGTATAGTGCGTTCACTTTGGCCATCTGTTTGAGGGTGATAGGCTGTACTTATGTCTAACCGAGTGCCCATCGCTTTCTGTAGCGTCTGCCAAAAACGTGAAGTGAATCTGCTATCACGGTCGGATATGATTGAGACCGGCACCCCGTGCCGTGTCACGACCTCTTTGATGTACAATCTCGCCAACTTATCCATCTTGTAATCTTCTCGGATAGGTAAGAAGTGTGCGGACTTTGTCATTCGATCTACGATGACCCAGATCGAGTCATGGCAGCTGCTTGTTCTAGGGAGTTTGGTAATGAAATCCATAGCTATGTTCTCCCATTTCCACTCGGGAATTTCAGGTTGCTGTAGTAATCCCGATGGTTTTTGATGTTCAGCTTTGACTTTCGAACACGTCAAGCATTGGCTGACGTATAAGGCAATGTCTTTCTTCATGCCTGGCCACCAGTATAGATCTTTAAGATCATGATACATCTTGTCTGCACCAGGATGAATAGAATATCGCGTCTTGTGGGCTTCATCCATGACTAAGGTTCGAACACCTCCCCATTTGGGTA
Source organism: Flaveria ramosissima (assembly GCA_025215565.1). Taxonomy (NCBI): domain Eukaryota; kingdom Viridiplantae; phylum Streptophyta; class Magnoliopsida; order Asterales; family Asteraceae; genus Flaveria; species Flaveria ramosissima. The sequence goes on along the minus strand of CM046038.1, from coordinate 10,931,501 downwards.
CCCATATGCGATCCATGAAGTACTGAATACCGTCATCCTTGCGAATCATCTGTTTATCCAACCCCCAGAATTCTTCTCCCGCAAGGTTTTCTTCTTTTAATGCCTCACTCTGAGCAATTTGAATCTGAGCCTTCAAGTTGGTTTGGATGGTCAATCCCAACGCTCGTGCACGTAGTGGTTTCACGCGTTCTTTGCGGCTTAAGGCATCAGCCACCACGTTAGCTTTCCCCGGATGATACCGGATTTCACAATCGTAGTCACTAAGAAGCTCTACCCAACGTCGTTGGCGCATGTTGAGTTCCTTCTGATCCAGAATATGTTGAAGGCTCTTATGATCAGTGAAGATGATGCATTTGGTGCCATACAAGTAATGCCTCCAAATCTTGAGTGCAAATACTACCGCACCCAACTCAAGATCATGAGTGGTGTAGTTCTTTTCGTGCACTTTAAGTTGTCGCGAAGCGTAGGCAATCACCTTGTCCTTCTGCATTAGTACACATCCCAATCCTTGATGTGACGCATCGCAGTAAACCACAAAATCATCTGTTCCGTCTGGGAGAGACAGTATTGGCGCGTTGCACAACTTCTCTTTCAACGTCTGGAACGCTTGTTCTTGTGCATATCGCCAGTCAAACTTCTTGTCTTTCTGAGTAAGCAGGGTCAACGGTTGCGCGATCTTTGAAAAGTTCGCGATGAAGCGACGATAATAACCGGCCAATCCTAAGAATTGCCGTATCTTTGATGGCGTCTGGGGCGTATCCCATTTCTTCACCGCTTCGATCTTGCCGGGATCTACGTGAATCCCGTTCTCATTAACCACATGACCCAAAAACTTTACTTCCCGCAACCAAAACTCACACTTTGAGAACTTGGCGAAACGTTTCTCTTCGCGTAGCAGCTCCAGAATAGCCCGAAGATGTTCTACATGATCCTCTTTTGATCGGGAGTAGATAAGTATATCGTCTATGAACACGATCACAAACTTATCCAAGTAAGGTTTGCACACCCGATTCATTAGATCCATGAACACAGCTGGTGCGTTGGTCAACCCGAACGGCATGACCAAGAACTCATAGTGCCCATAACGAGTTCTGAACGCAGTCTTCGGTATGTCGTCCTCGAAAACCCTTAGCTGATGATAACCAGAACGAAGATCGATCTTTGAAAAATACGAAGCTCCTTGCAGCTGATCAAATAGATCGTCGATCCTGGGGAGAGGGTATCGGTTCTTGACCGTTAACTTGTTCAGTTCACGGTAATCGATGCACATACAGAACGATCCGTCCTTCTTCTTGACAAATAGTACCGGCGCTCCCCACGGTGAATGACTCGGTCGAATAAAACCCTTCTCCAGTAGTTCCTGTAACTGACTAGACAACTCTTGCATTTCGGATGGCGCTAGTCGATAAGGCGTTTTTGCTACCGGTGTAGCTCCAGGAACCAACTCTATACGGAATTCCACCTGTCGTGGAGGAGGTAAACCAGACAAGTCATCTGGAAATACTTCTGGGTAATCTCGCACCACTGGAATATCCACCAGTTTCCTTTCCTCGTCTTTCTTTTCAACTACATGAGCCAGAAAAGCATAGCACTGCTTTCGTAAACTCTGGCGTGCTTTCATGCAGGAAATAAGCTTTAAGTTCTTACCCGGTCGTTCTCCCTGAATCTTGAGTACCTCCCCGTTTGGCATAGGGATACGTACTACTTTGTCTCGGCAAACAATCTCTGCTCCATTCTGCGACAACCAATCCATACCCACGATTACGTCGAAACTTCCTAACTCGAAGGGTATCAAATCTATGTCAAATGTATGATCCTCCAGCGTCATCGAACACTTCCTAATAATCTCATCGGCATGAGCAACCCTACCATTGGCCATTTCCACAGAGTAGCTAGTTTCTAGCCTAGTAGGACTCAAATCAAGTAATTGCACAAACTCGGAAGATATAAAACTATTGTCTGCTCCAGTATCAAATAATATAGATGCGAAGTGATGATTGAGTAAGTGCATACCCGTAACAACATTCGGGTCCTGACGAGCATCATTAGCTCCAATGACGAATGCACGTCCCCGAGCTGCATTCCCCTGAGTAGCCGGGCCTTGATTTCCAGCGATAGCCAACACCTGCTGCTGGTTGTTCCCCTGTTGACCCGGTGCCCTATTTATCCTGGGGCACATATTCCTGTAGTGATCGGGGCTCCCACATTCGAAGCAAGCCCTTGCATTCCCGGCGGGGTTAACCGCGTTGACGGGCGCTACAAGATTCGGCGCAGTTCTGCAATCTCTTGCCAAATGACCCGGGCGCCTACAGTTAGCGCACACCCGGCACTGCGTCCCTGGGGGATGATGACAATTGCACCTGTCACATTTGGGTGCGGCCCCACATACTCTCTTCTGGCCTGAGACACGGCCACAAAATTCCTGGTCGGCTTAGACCTCTTCTCAAACTTTCCGGCACTCAACCGGCTCGACTCCCCAACATCATTTCTCTTCTCGGCTCCTCTGCCCAAAACCCCTGTTCTAACCATCTCATCAATCAGAGCGCCAGCTTTCAGAATTGCGCTCTGAATAGTAGGAGGAGCGGCTGCTGTGACCATAGCTCTAATTTGAGGCGCGAGTCCCCAAATGTACCTTTCAATCCTCTTTGATTCCGGCGTGACTAGATGCGGAACCAATCTTGCCAGCTCATGAAAACGATCAGTATGAGCTGCATGCCCTGCCCCCACCATGGCATGATTCCAGAACTCATGCTCCAACTTCTGCATCTCGTTAAGAGGGCAGTATTCCTCAGTGATCAAGGCTTTGAACTCGTCCCATGACATCTGCATCGCAGATTCTCTTCCTCGAGCTTGAACCTGGGTGTTCCACCAGTTTAGGGCTTTACCCTGTAGAGAACAAGTGGCATACTTGATCCTCTGGCTGTCGAGGCACTCGCTGATGTCAATCACTGCCTCCATCTTTTCCAACCACCTGGTTAGGGCTATCGCCCCACCTTTCCCGTCAAATTCCCTTGGCTTACAAGCCACGAACTCCTTGTACGAACATCCCCGACGAGCATTAACCACTCTGGTCTCAATACCGGCAGTACCACCATTCCCGGTTTCCTGGTTGCTCTCGTTTCCAGTCGGGTTCCCGTTTCCCGTCTCAGTTTCGATCCCACCTTGGGCTCCATCGTCGTTGCCACCATCCCCGTGAGGGTGGTGTTGTTGAAGTGCGTCGCTCACTTGGGCCACGATAGTAGGAATAAGTGCGGCCAATTGCTGAGCGATCAGGGCTGCCATGTCGGCGTTCCCTGTTCCTTGACTGTTACTGGCAGAAGCATCGTTTGCTCTTGGTGCTCTGCCTCTGCCTCGGCCTCTGCCCCTTGGGGCTTCACTCCCGCCACTACTGCTACGGGTGACTCTTCGAGGCGGCATGTTCTAATCATAAAAGAGGTAACATATCAGCTTTAGTCACCATAAGATACACAAGTATTCCACTTATCAAATTCCAATGTTCATGTTCCGGTTAGTCAAGACCACCATGCAGCCCATTTCAAGCATATTCTTGGTATACCGGTGATGTTTATGTATAGGGTTCCCCGCAGCGTTCCCACCACACCCACGATGTACCGAGAATGATGCCCGATCCGGTTACATGACATCCGACTTTCCTTTACATCATATCCATAATAATCTATCAAGTCCATGTATTTCATGTCAATATCATACTTATAGTCATCACACATCACAACAGTTGTAAGTACATGAATACAATCACGTTTAGTCTAGCGGAGGTTGTCTATTTCCTCATCTTTCGAGGTTTCAGACATATACCTCCTCAGAGTTAATCTCAATGTCCAAGGTCAAGCGCAATAGCATGATCTGTGATGATCTCTTCGGGTTTACTACCCGGATCTGATAACTAACTCGGTGCGCAGAGGGAATGAAAGATCCAATAGAAGCATCCCCGTAAAAGAGTGAGCACAAGGGCTCTCTCATAGGGTGGAAAGATCACATAACAAATAGATGAACAAATCAAGCAGCGAGGAACACATACACGAGATATAATATGCATACAGAGTCCTAGCATGCAAATCTACATGAGGGTTCCTAGGTTATAGTCTAGGTCAAGCGTATTGCCTAATTCTCTATAACCAATGGCTCTGATACCAATCTGTCACACCCCCGCTAAAAGCGGAAACACGTGGATGTAACGAGACCGGGATCGTCATAACACATGGTAAGCGATAGAGAGCAATATAAGTAAATGATGACGAGCGTGTCATGACGACACCCGACAACAAGGGGACTTGTGTCGTGTTTAGTCAATGTTCACGACAACATAGCCATAAGCAACAAGATAATGATAACACATATTCACATAAAGATGAAAATGTAATTGTTAATTCCCACAACCCGGGAACAAGTTTCAAAAGTTGATAATTGTTTACAAGCGTTAACATTGTTCAAAAGATTGTTTATCAAAATGAGCTAAGTCCCAAAATGCATCCTAGGGTCTCCACTAAGGCAGCACACCTAGATTCCTGGACTTGCATGATCACCTGAAAAGATATGCTTAAAACGGTCAACATAATTGTTGGTGAGCTCACAGGTTTATGTAATAAAAATGTAAGTGATGCTGTAATAAGTAAGCGCGTCGGAATACCGTGAATACAGTTATATACACAAGTAAATATCACATGACATGAGCTTTGCAACCAAACCTAGCGACGTACACAAAGAAAATGTCGGCATATATTCACCCAAGGGCCCGTTCCTAGCCACTGATGGTACCAACTAGTATACCATCGAACGAGGGTGGGGGTGTCAACCCAGTAGTACTACCAATACCTAACCGTCGGTTCCCACACTGGAATTAAATGGTTGCAAAGATAGAACCACACAGCAGACCCAAGCATGTATCAAATAGTACTTGCAACACAGTATCACGTTGATTCCTTGTATGTAAAATGTATGTAAGTGTACAGCATTGAAAATGAGTAAGCATACTTTTCCCCCAATTTGTAAATGATTGAAATATTGTATAAGCGTAAAAAGGGGCCACGAAACTCACTTGTTAGGTGGTAAGTATGTATGATCGATGTATCCCAAATGTTGAATGCAAATAAACAGTCAAACACCTATTGACAGTTATTGTATAGCATTAATGATATGATATCTGTATAAGCGCGCAATAATGATGGGTCGGTTCGGGTCGTATCGGATGGGTCGCGTACAACACACACGGACTGACACACGTACTAGATCTTATGTAGATCCAAGTACAAGACATTGTCGCCATTAATGATGATGTTTAAATAAAAGTATCGTTGTTTATTGAAGAAACATTGAATAAGTGTCAATAGTTATAAGTCAATTTGATCGTTGTAAAGCGTTAGTTCAATTTGTTCAAAATAGTTTCTGTGCCCTTTCTCACGTTGACTTTAATCTTTGTGGCCGAACAATGGCATTATTGTGTTAGTGTTACCTCGACACCACACGACATACTCACACCACGCACAAGGGGTCAAACACAACAATTTCAGTCGCATAACAAGGTCAGACGCACGACTCAACCTCCATTCGTGCGAATCAACCCTCAATCGTGCGAATCAGCTTCATTCGTACGATTGAGCCTTCATTCGTACGATTGGCCTTCAGTCATACCACACAACACCCAATCGCACGACTCAACTTCCATACGCACGAATCAACCTTCAATCGTGCGAATTAGCTACTTTCGTAAGACTGGACCTTCATTCGTGCGATTGGACTCCAGTCGTGCGAACCACATTCATTCGCACACATTCAGTCGGTCACCTGACTCAATCGCACACAGACACTCAGTCACATGACTCAATCGCATACACTCATTCGCACGCATGACTCAATCGCATACAGACACTCAGTCGCACAACTCAGTCGCACGACATGCCTAGTCGCACGACTCAGTCGCGCGATTGACTCAGACGCATGATCCAGTCGCACGACCCACTCAGTCGCACGGCTCAATCGCATGGATGACCCAGTCGCCTGATCTGCAGAATCGCGACTGTGGTCGGGATGAGCAGCCCCCGAGCTGCTCTAAACACGGGTTTTACACCACAAGGACCTCCAGAAACACTCAACAAACATACACAAGTATGAAACACAAGCAAAGAGACCTCACACGCACCCATACGACCTTGTGTGTTCGGGTTGAACCCGAACACCTGAAACCCTAGTTTAGGACAGCCGTGAAATGGCTAGAAAATGGACAACCAAAGACAACTACCTGCTAGAAAGGGGTAGTCTAGGCTGTAGACGGTGTCAAGACGAAGAAAACAAGACCTCTCGGGTTGGATTTGGTGCTAAGATGGTGATTTTGTGTGTGAAGAAGATGAGGATGAAGAAGATGGTGAAATGGGTTTTCTAGGGCTGATAAGGGGGTATTTATACCCAACCCAAGTTTGCAAAATTACAAGTTTAGTCCCTGCACTTAACCCCGAGTTTTCCCAAATTTTGTTCGGTTGAAAAACGACTTTGTTAGGTGTTTTATATTAATTGTAAAAGTTCATTTGATGTTATTATGACTTAAGAAATGGTTATATTAAAACATTATTATATTTATAAATTGGTATATTTAACGTTTTCAAAAAGAATGAAAGTTTTAAAAGTCTTTTTAAGGTTAACACATGGTTTTAACGAATGCACACACAACGATAATATTGCACACATGATATCCACATAAAGAGTCAAATAAAGATGAGAAATGACCAAACATAGAATAGATGACGGACAAACACGTTAATTGACGGACCTTAAAGTGACGGATGTCACAAAAAGTCTCAACCTATCTTTATCTATCTTTATCATTATTTTGTTTAACTTATCATTTTGTAAAACCTAAAACTGATAGTCAATTATGAGGGTTGTTGAGTAGGCTTAGTGTGTCCACGGATTGATACTCGGTTCTTACCAACACTATATTAGCACACGATATGTACACTTGTCTTTTGTGATAACCAATTAAAACTGAATCTGTGCGAAAAACCTTTATCAAAATATATACTATCCGCACGCATCAAGTTTTTGGCGCCGTTGTCGGGGACACAAGTTAGTTTGAAAGACGATCCAAATTTTTGACTATTATGTTTTATTTAAAAAATATATTAAAAAAATTAAAAAATAAAAAAAAAATTTAAAAAAATGAAGAAGAATTTTCTCCACATATTGCTATCAAGGTTGAAAACAATGAGGGATTGAACTTCAAAGTCAATGGTAATTGGTTAATGGCCAAATCAATGTACCAACTAAGATTTTCTTGGAGGTGATAAAACCCCACCTCATTAAGATCTAAGTGTGGGGAAGAGTCTAGCCAAGAACCCGTAACCAAAACATTGCTCTATGCTACTTTCAGTCTGTTTATTTTAATTTTGTTTTGTGTGCTTAGGACTTTAATTTTCTGTTTTAAATAAATTGGTGATGTTTTAGATTAATCCCGATATTCTTTTGAGCTTATTCAAGGCGGCTGTGGAAAAACGATCGCACGCATTTGATTCATCATTTTAGGGGAGTTTTCGTTTGCCTTTCTCTACTTAATATTTATTATGAATCACATTGAGGACAATGTGAAGTTTAAGTGTGGGGAAGGGTAATACATGGTTGATACTTTGCTTATGGTAACAACACTGGAAACATGAAACAACTTTTGATAAAACAAAATATAAATATATGTTTTCGAGAAATAAATAAGCAAATAAAGCAAACCCAAATAATCTTAAAAATGTTTTTTGTGATATCTTGAAAAACAAAAAGAGTTGGTGAAAATATTCAAACATGTAAAATGAAACACTTATACCCAATTCCATCCGATGTATGAGCTTATTTTTGAGCCTTAAACAAGCTTTGCATTTATGCATTTTTGCTTTCATTATGGATATATTGAGGTTGCCTTATGTTGCGTGTGAATTAGAACTTGTTTTAGGTATGCATTTCAAAACCTTATAAGTGTTTCTTGCATAAAAAGGATTTAGGCAATTAGGAAAACCCGACATTCGAGCCTTTACCATTTTCAAATATCCTTACCCAAACATTATCCCTAGTTAGCCTCGTTGAGCTTAAACGTTTCATTTTTATCACCCAAATCACTAAGCCACTAAACCAAAAAAAACCTTCAACAAAACCCTTTTTCGTTAAAAACATTTTTTGGCTTGTTTCAAAAAAATTTCGTTAAAAACATGTTTTGGCTTATTTAAAAAAAAAAGAAAAAAGAAAGAAAGAAAGAAAGAAAGAAAAAAAAGAAGAAAGAAGAAAACTAGTTTCATCATTTTATGGTATTTCAAAATATGTGATCAAGAAAGGAAAAAAGATATGAAAGATGCCTAACTTGTGGGGAATTAGTTTCATGAAGAAAAATGCAGCAAAAACCAAACCAAATCCAAGAATTCGACATCCAAATCCGTTGGGTGCTTTTAGGCTACAAGCCGAACGACCCTTAAAAAAGGATAGCTATGTATATCATCGGGTTAAGAAGGAGGTGCAGTTTTTGAAAATGCAATACGGTCTTGACAATCTGACCATAAACGAGTCCTCAAGTTAGCATATCTCTTCTAGCTTGAGTATTGTATAAGGAACCATTTTATTGGTTTCCCTTTAGTTTATGAAATAAGCCAAGATCGTTGTTTTTAGCATTTAGCCACTTTTACCCAAATAATCCATACCTTGAACCCGAGCCAAATTACAACCCATCAAAGACCTAATGATTTATGCAAGTAAATACTTAACATAGGTGGAGACTTGATCCCTTATCAAGCATATGATTTCACACGTATTCATACTAGGCAATTGAGCGTATTAGTCATACTTCATCTTATGTATGATTCCATATATATAGCCGAGTGTGAGTGCACCTTGTGAGAAGTGTGAATTTTTACATGTTAAAAATATTTAAAAACCATTCTATTGCTTGAAAGGATATCATTCCACATGTGCTTAACTATTTATATTTGGGTAAACCAAGTTTGCTTGTATAGTTCTCGAAAGACATATTTATATCTTGATTTATTTGGTTTTTGGTGGTGTTGCTATTTTGAGTGATTTTGCTTGAGGACAAGCAAAGTTTAAGTGTGGGGATATTTGATGTGCTTCAAATTATACATATAAAACACATCAATTGCACATCAATTATTCTATAAACTCTTACTGAAAATGATGATTTGATACTTAAATCGTTCATATTGTGTTTTCAGGCTTGGAAAAGACCATGATGAACAAAATGAGCTTAAATAAGAAGAAAATAAAGAAATCCAAGTTTGGGAATTTAAGCATGGGGCCGTGCTAGGGACGCCCCCATGCCAAGCCTGAAACACACCCCCGTGCTTAAATCAACACACCCCTGTGTTTGTTGGTCCGACAGGGCAAAAAGTACTGTTCCTCGACCCGAGGCACGGGGGCGTGCCCTAGGAGGCACGGGGCCATGCCCCACCACAAACACGGGGCCGTGCCCCATTGAACACAGGGCCGTGCCCCATTGAACACGGGGTCGTGCCCCATTGAACATGGGGCCGTGCCCGACAATATCTGAGCGTACGAGCCGACCAACTTTTACGTACATTGTACTAGCACGGGGCCGTGCTTAAACACTCCAGAAAGCCTATAAATAGGACTTCATTTGCAACTTAAAGAGGAGCTTTTGGGAGGTGAAGTGCTGGTGTTCCCTCTCGGGAACCCAGCCTTTGGAGGTCCTTAGAAGGTTTTGGAGGTTCATTCAACATTTAGAAGAAGCTTGGGATCGTTTAACATCATCCATTATGGATCACCGATTTGATTGTTCTAATTTACCGATGATGTCATTACTATCTTTTATCTTTGTTGTTATGTTCAAGCTCATTATGAGTTAAACTTCATGTGTTATCCTAATTTAATGAAACTTATGTAATTTATGATGAACTAATGGTGTGATATATATATTATGTTAATGTTATGGTGGTCTTGGGAAAACTTTTGATGGGTAGCATCTACATTTGAACGGGAAGTTATAACTTTATGGTTTGTGATTATGATTGTCATACATGGTTGAAAAACGTATGATCAACTTTCATTCGTGAACCCGGTCTTCATAATAAATCCATGGCTAATGAACTTGAAATGGTTATTAGAAATCATATCACCTTAACTTTCTGATCATTTGCGGGTTCCCTTTTATTAGTCTGAGAAATCTACAGTAATTGTTACGGTTTTCTAAAATTAATGGTATGTTAGGAAGGAACCTGATCAACTCTCTTTTTAACATTAAGTTATGTTTTCAGAAATCGTATGTCAAAAGGTCATGAGAGATTTACCTACATTACTAGGGCTTTGATCTAAGCAGTAAAATCAGCCTAACATGATCCTAGTCACTACGGAGCAGGATAGACGAGAAATCACGCCAACTCATCTTTATAAACATTAACATAATTACATTAATCAATATCCTTAAATCACACCACCAATTCATCATAGTTATATAAGTGTAGTCTAAATTAGGATAACAACCTTACTTCACTGAAAGAATCATCAAAAGTCTCAACCTATCTTTATCTATCTTTATCTATCTTTATCGTTATGTTGTTTAACTTATCATTTTCTAAAATCTAAAACTGATAGTCAATTATGAGGGTTGTTGAGTAGGCTTAGTGTGTCCACGGATTGATACTCGGTTCTTACCAACACTATATTACCACACGATAGGTACACTTTCCTTTTGTGTGTGTGGTTTAGTATTAGTAATAACCAATTAAAACTGAATCTGTGCGAAAAACCTTTATCAAAATATATACTATCCGCACGCATCACCTATTCTTACTCCCACTACCTCTTTAATTCTTTCTTCCTCTGCCAACATTCAGTAATTCACTTGACGATTCACCTGAAAATCTTCGTCAGATGTCTTCACCCATAATAATATCCCGAATTTTATTTAAAGTGAACACACTGGTGCAACGAGTAATCACTATAACAGTACCAGCCTAACTATCAGGCAATGACGAATACAGTAGTAGAGCCTGAACCTTATCCTCGAATTTGATACCTAGTGACCCAAGTTTTTACAAAATCAAGTTCAAGTTGTTGATGTGCATTATAACTGAACTTGCCTCTTTCATCTTTGTATTAACCAGCTCTTGAATCAAAAAAAATTTATTTGTTGCCTAAGGCTTCTCATACATATTAGACAATGCATCCATGATACCTTTTGTTGTAGTTTCCTTCAGATTGTTGAATGTAACATCCTTTGTTAGCGACAACCTAATCACCGCCTTGGCCTTTTTATCCAAAGTTTCCCGCTCAGTTGGTTCCATCTTTTCTGGTTTCTCACCCAAAATAACATCCAAGTCCTTTTAAACAAGCAAATCCTCTATTTGAATTTTCCACCAACCAAAGTCATTTTCATTAGATTTCTCAATGTGTAGTGTTTGCTCTCAGCCATTATCTCAAACTATAATCTGTTTACTAATCGAGTCAAGACTGAAGTAATGCCAAACACAACTATGGCCAACTGCCTGAACTTGAGTGTTGTTCTATTGAACACTACCCTTTTTTCTCAGTTTAAAAAAATAGTAAACAAACGAGTTCAATAAAGCACTTGAGAATTCTTGACTTTGGATCTCGTTAACTATATCAAGAATACTTGGATAACTGATGTGCTCTAAATTATACATATAAAACATATCAATTGCACATCAAATATTTCCAAAACTCTTAGTGAAAGTGATGAATTGATATCTAAATTGTTTAAATTGTGTTTTTAGGCTTGAGAAAGACCAAGATAAATAAAAGGAGCTTAAACAAAGAGAAGGCTATAGAAAACAAGCTCCAAAATTCAAGCATGGGCCTATGTATCATTAAGCACCCACCATGACCAGCCTAAAAAACACCCGTGCTTAAATTAGCACACCCCCGTGATTGGACATTGTAACGCTCCGGAATGTCAAAGCGAGCAACTTAGTAATAAAGGGTTAAGTTGGGGGTTATATATAATAAAAAAATAAAAAATTATGGGCCAAATTACCTTATGGTCTAAGGGTTTGATGGGTTTAAGGGCCTATAACCACCCATTAAACATCCATAATCAGCCATATTCTTTCGTACTTGCAACCCAAGCCACCATCATTCTAGAGAGAGAGAGTAGAGAGAGAAAATGGAGAAAAAAAATCAAAGATTTGAAGTTTCATTGACTTAAGGATTGAAGATCTGAGTATTGGTGCATCAAACATCAAGGAAAAAGCAAGAAGTCCAGGTAAGAATCACCATCCAAACACCTCTTTAAAATAGATCCAGATTCTAGGGTTTTGGGTTTTTGAAAAGTTACAAAGAATCACATAAAGGTCACATTTTTACGTATGAAATCATGTAAAAATCTTAGATATAGTTTCATGGATGAAAAACTAAGGGTTTGGCCGTAAAAAGTTGAGATTTTGGGTTAAAAACGAGTTGGTTTGTCATTTTTATACGTCCAGCAAAACTACCAATTCTTACTGCGAAACAAAGACAATCTCCTTACAGCGAAACTATAGTTTCGCTGGTAAACTATAGTTTCATTGGTAATTTTACAAGTGCATAGGTAGACTGGTAGATCTAGCGAATCTTGGAAATTCCAATGGAAGTTGGGTGAAACTGGCAGCGAAACTAGTAGCGAAACTGGCAACAAAACTGCGTGCAAAACTGCTGCTGAAACTATGTAGAAAATGAGCTGTTTGTACGTTAACATATATGCAGACCGTGTGCCACGATCCTAGCTTAGAAAGCTTAGACGTGAAGTTGTTTACCGACCAGGTTAGTTCTAGATCCCCCTTATTTACACGTGTTACACCCTCAAAATCCACGTGCGGAGTTTTACCGCGAGGCGTGTGAACAAACCAGGATCACAGTCAATAGTTACTCAGAACGACTCTATATGCCACAATTAAAATAAAATCAACCAAAGTTTAAACTTGAAAACCGTGCGGAAGCGTTTTGTAAAACAACCCAAAGAATATAAATGCATACTATGCAAAACATGCGCCAAACCAAATGAGTAAACATTAACCATTAAAAACAATAACAATGTCTTGAAGACCAAATCTTAGAATGCAAGGTGAATCCGTGTGGTGCTCCTAAGGCAAGCAAGTTAATGACTTGAGAATAGCATACTAAAATATCAACACAATGGTTGGTGAGTTCAAGAGTTGATATTCAAACATAAACAATTTAATAATAGAGATATACAAGTAGTGCATTGTAACAGATAGCTAGTCCATTAACAATAAATATTAATTCATAGCGATTTCGCAATTGAAGCTGACTGTGTTACGTTGTTGCCTCCTGTCAAGACTCAACAGGTCGTGACAATGTTCAATAGGACAAATCGCACCCGGTTGACCTCGAGTCACACAGGTGGGGCTCGTCAGACCCAGTAGTACTACCCAAGTTTCCCCACTATTCAATATTAACAATTCGAAACTGTGAGGACTTTCCCATGATAAACAACACTATTTTAATATTATGCACAACTGAAATACATATAAAGCGTTTGTAGTTTACCGGTATGCTATCTCCCCCATCACAATTACACCATCTCAAACTCATAACAACATCTAGACATGATCAACAATACCTAATCATCAAAATCTACTAACCATCATGAACAAAAGTTTCCACTTTTGGCAAGATATGAACAACAACATCCATTACAAGGTTTCTAGCATTCATATCAACAATATAACATCCAATCATCATCCTAAACACATCAACAACATCAATCCTCATCAATTCATCATATCATGAAAATAAAGTTACTATTATTAGTAACCTATGAACACCAACTTCAATTCATCAATTTCTTGCAAGATCAATGTAACCTAGCATTCATACAACCTACTAATCATCATACATTCATCAAACAATCATCAATCATCCATAATCTTAACAATTTTCGAATTAGGGTTTGCCTCAAATCAAAGTTCATGATCAATCCACTAAAACCATACAATTCATGCATAATCAACGTTAAACAACATGTATTCAATCCAACTAACATACTACAATCATCAAACAACAACAATTTCGACCCCATGAACTATCATTCACGAATTAGGGTTCGGCCACATGAAGAATCTCACAAAAAATTGTAAAATCTAACCTCTAAACGTGTGTTAACTTGCAATTGATGATTCCCAACGTGTTGTATGCCTTGTAATCGATCAAAACTCGAGCTTTCTTGGTTGTTCTAGGCTGAAATCGCAAGGGAGGGGGGTTGGGAGAAGGTTCACGGCCGAATGGGGGATGGGGGCTAGGGTTTGGGTGTTTTGTTTAATTTAATTTGCATAATTACCCTTTAAACCCTTGTAATTTGGTCTTTTATAAAAATTATCTTTTAACTCCTTTTTAAAGTGTTTTTAACTTATTAATATAAAGATAATAACTAATGATAATCATTATATATTTTTATCTTTATAAAAACACAAGACATACGAATAAACAGGCACGTTTCCACGTTACGCGATTAATTTCCTAATTAACATTTAAAACCTGCAAACACATAAACATAATACCATAATCACATTGTCAATTAGATTATCATTAATTTAACATTATTAATTATTATTAGGTCACCAACGTTAAACGACAACTAGTGTGTGCTTACGACACGTGTATGCAAGAGTTAACGGAACTAACGGAGTTTGGTAACGGAAATTTACCGGATGTCACATTATCCCCATGTTGAAAGAATTTTCATCCCGAAAATTGCGTTACATGGTGAGAGTGTTCCATCACTGGTCTACTGCATTGGCACACAGAAATCGAAATCGAGTGAGTTTTGGATGAGTTGTCACATCATCCCCATGTTAAAAGAAATTTCGTCCCGAAATTTAAATCAATACCTTCGTCTGCTGACATCGTCTTTTCGAATAATTGAGGGTACGTAAGCTTCATTTGATCTTCTCGTTCCCATGTGAATTCCGGTCCACGTCGCGAATTCCAATGGATTTTGACAATAGGTATCTTGCTTTGCTTAAGTGTTTTCACCTCACGGTCCATCACCTCAACTGGTTCTTCAATTAAATGCAATTGTTCATCCACTTGAACTTCGTCTAGTGGTACGACCATCGTTTCATCAGTTATGCACTTCTTTAGGTTTGATACGTGAAATACATCATGGATTCCACTTAGCAAATCAGGTAGGGCTAGTCGATAGGCCACTGGACCTATTCTTTCCACTATTTCAAATGGTCCAACGTACCTTGGGTTTAGCTTTCCTCGCTTGCCAAACCGAACTATGCCTTTCCATGGTGAAACTTTCAATAAAACCTTGTCACCAACCTGAAACTCTAAAGGTTTCCGTCTCTTATCAGCATAACTCTTTTGTCTGTCTCGCGCTGCCGCCATACGGTTTCGTACCTGTACAATCTTCTCGGTTGTCTCATGAATTACCTCGGGACCTGTTAGCTGGCTATCACCAATTTCCGCCTAGCAAACCGGTGATCTACATTTTCTCCCATACAACGCTTCGAAAGGTGCTGCCTGTATGCTAGTATGATAACTGTTGTTATAAGAAAACTCCACCAATGGCAGGTGAATTTCCCAGTTATTCCCGAAGTCAATCACACAAGCACGTAGCATATCCTCCAACGTCTGTATGGTACGCTCACTCCGGCCATCCTTCTGTGGATGATAAGCAGTACTCATATCTAATCGTGTACCCAAAGATTTCTGCAATGACTGCCAGAAGTGTGACGTGAAACGAGCGTCGCGGTCAGAGATAATTGAGATCGGTACACCGTGTCTCGAAACGATCTCCTTGAGGTACAGGCGGGTTAATTTCTCCATCTTGTCAGTTTCCTTAATTGCAAGAAAATGAGCAGACTTTGTCAATCGATCCACAATAACCCATATCGTGTCACAACCAGTACTAGTCCGGGGCAACTTGGTAATAAAATCCATGGAGATTTGTTCCCATTTCCACACTGGTATTTCAGGTTGCTGCAACAGTCCGGATGGTTTTTGGTATTCCACCTTTACTTTCGCGCAGGTCAAACACTTGCTCACATACATAGCTACATCCGCTTTCATGTTAGGCCACCAGTAGTGCGCCTTTAGGTCATGATACATTTTGTTGGATCCAAAATGTATAGAATACTTAGATTTGTGTGCCTCACTCATAACTAAATCTCTCAGATTTCCATAGGCAGACACCCAAAGTCTATCCATGAAATACCGAATTCCATCCTCCTTCATCACCAGTTGTTTATCCATTCCTCTTAACGACTCAGAACCAACATTTTACGCTTTAAAGCTTCTATCTGTGCTTCCTTGACTTGTTCGGGCAGTTGAGTACTGATAGTAAGCTGTAAAGCTCGCACTCGTCTGGGTTTAGCTGTTTCCTTCCGGCTTAAGGCATCGGCAACCACGTTCGCCTTTCCCGGATGGTACTTAATAGCGCAATCATAGTCGTTTAGTAGTTCCACCCAACGTCGTTGCCTCATATTCAACTCCTTTTGCTCGAAGATATGTTGAAGACTCTTATGATCGGTGTAAATAGTGCACTTGGTACCGTACAAGTAATGTCTCCAAATCTTTAAGGCAAAAACCACTACACCCAATTCTAAGTCATGGGTAGTATAGTTCTTCTCATGAACCTTTAATTGTCTCGAGGCGTAGGCTATCATCTTTTCTCGTTGCATGAAGACACAACCCAATCCTTGAATGGATGCATCACAATACACCACGAAGTCATCCGTTCCCTCTGGCAGTGCTAATATCGGGGCAGTACAGAGTTTCTGTTTTAACGATTGAAAAGCCGATTCTTGACTCTCACCCCATTTGTATGTCGTCCCTTTGTGAGTCAAAGCTGTGAGAGGTTGTGCAATCTTAGGGAATCCCTCTATGAATCGTCGATAATAACCTGCTAATCCCAGAAATTGTCTTATCTCACTCGGTGTTTTGGGTTTAGTCCAATTCTTTATCGCCTCAATTTTGGCAGGATCAACATGTATCCCTTTCTCATTAACAATATGACCTAGAAATTGCACTTCTCGTATCCAAAAGTCACACTTAGAGAATTTGGCGTACAACTGTTCCTTTTTCAATAGCTCTAAGATCATTCGTAAGTGCTCTTCATGATCCTCCTTGGTCCTAGAAAATATCATTATATCATCGATAAACACAATGACGAACTGATCGAGATAGGGTTTGCACACACGGTTCATGAGGTCCATGAACACAGCAGGTGCATTAGTCAACCCAAAAGGCATGACCAAGAGCTCATAATGACCGTAGCGAGTACGAAACGCAGTTTTGGAAATGTCTTCTTCTCGGACTCTGAGTTGATGATAACCGGATCTCAAGTCAATCTTCGAATAATAACTTGATCCCTGGACTTGATCAAACAAGTCATCGATACGAGGTAGAGGGTATCGGTTCTTGACTGTTACTTTGTTTAACTCCCTATAGTCGATACACATCCGAAATGTGCCATCCTTCTTCTTAACAAACAGGACAGGGGCTCCCCAAGGTGATGTACTAGGTCAAATAAAGCCCTTATCTAAAAGCTCCTGGAGTTGTGATGACAACTCTTGTAGTTCATTCGGTGCTAATCGATAAGGTGCTCTAGCAATCGGGGCTGCGCCGGGAGTCAACTCGATTTGGAATTCCACTTGGCGGTGAGGTGATAATCCAGGAAGATCCTCTGGAAACACCTCTGGAAAGTCGCGCACTATGGGAATATCCTCCATTCTCCTTTCTTTCGCTTGCTTATCGGTTACAAGTGCAAGAATAGCCACACGACCCTTTCGTAGTAACTTTTGGGCTTTCATGTATGAGATGATGCCTATCACAGCACCACTTCTATCACCACGGACTGTAAGAATTTTGTCATCAACAGGAATTCGTATGATCTTCTCATGACATATAACTTCTGCTTGCTTGCAGAGAGCCAATCCATGCCTATCACAACATCAAAACTCCCCAGCGTAACAGGCATAAGATCTATAGCGAAAGTATGACCAGCAACTTCTATCTTACAATCTTTAAGGATATGCATTACATGGATCTGTTTACCGTCGGCCAATTCTACGGTGTATTTAGATTCTAAGGCGGAGGGTATATCACTTAAAAGACTACAGAATTTTAAGGACACGAAACTCCTATCGGCTCCAGTATCGAATAGTACCGTAGCAAAACAACCATTAACAGAGAATCTACCAGTAACAGTTGTAGGATCATTTAGAGCCTCACCTGAGCCAATGACGAATGCTCTCCCTTTGGCTCCATCTTTGTTACCGCCATCACCATTACCATTTCCACCATTGTTGTTATTACCGTTGTTGTTGTTGTTGTTGTTGTGACCATTTCCGTTGTTGCCATTACCATTTCTCCTTAGTTGTGGGCAATTTCGCCTGTAGTGCCCTTCTTATCCACATTCAAAACAACCTTTAGGAGTTTCCTGAGGTTGTTGGGTCCTCCTTACCAGCTCACCACGACAATCCTTTGCAGCGTGTCCAATCTTACCACAACGCTGACACTTGAAGTTGTCACACCTTCCCACATGATGATAATTACACCAAGTGCACTTCGGATGTCTACCACCATAACCACTAGGTCCTTGATTATTTGCAGTAGTTTGGTGGAAGTTACGATTATTGTCGAATCTCCGTTGTTGCTGGACTGGCTGTTGTTGCTGTTGAGGTTGGGGTTGACCGCTAGAAGATGATGATTCTTTGGTGTTGTTGGCACTATCCCACTTTCTCTTGTTATTGGGCACGCTCGCCACAGCGCCCCGCTTAGGTAGACGTCCTTGCTCCACGGCTTGGTCAGTTAGCTTATGAGCTAACTGGATGGCTTGCTGAATTCTGGTTGGGTTGGAAGCAGTTACCATACTTTGAATTTCGGGTACTAATCCCCGTATGTAATGCTCAACTCTCTTATGCATTTCATTCACCATTCCCGGGCATAGGGTTGCTAGTTCATGTGTTCTAGTGGTATAGGCCTCGATTTCCGAGCCCTGCATCTTCAAATGCCAGAACTCTATCTCTAACTTCTGCACTTCATTGCGAGGACAGTACTCCTCAGTCATCATTGCTTTGAATTCAGCCCATGGCAGTCCATTAGCCATCGCTTGCCCTAGCATCTGGACTTGCGCATTCCACCAGGATAGGGCGGCACCTTCCAGGGTCCCGGTGGCATATTTCACCTGATCAGTAGGTGGGCAGTTGCATTTGGGGAAAACGGACTCCGTCTTCTCAAACCATCGTACTAATCCTACGGCACCTTCAGTACCGCTGTAGGTATGTGGCTTACAGTCCATAAAGGACTTATAAGTACACGCCGGTGGTCCTGCTTTAACACAACAAATATTGATCAGCCAGCCTATACGGTTACGCAGGATATTTGGTTTAACTTTCAATCATTGTTTACCTGCTGGCTGTCCCGCCTGGGCAGCAGCCACCACTGCCTGAATCAGGGCAGCTATCTCAGCAGGGGTCATGTTCACAGCACCACTGCCATGGTCTCCAGCGCAACGTCCACGTCCGCGCCCACGCCCACGTCAACGGGCGTCCATTTTTTCATTTTACATTCACAAATACAATAATGAGTAACATCAAACATATTTAACTCATTGAAGTACAGTAAACAATAAAGAAATAATAAATCATCACAACTACAAAATTCATAACAAAAATAATAACCAAAGTAAATAAATTGTAAATGAGTCACAATGTATTCATCAATGTCAAAATTTAAGTTTGTCGTTCGGGTGGGGAAACAACCCTTCCCACATAGGTTTCAAAAAAAAACACTACGTAGTCTAAGTCATATAAAGAAAATCAATCGACAATATCAGATCCAATACTGTCATCCTCCATCTCCTCCGGTTCCTCCTCCTCGGGTTCCTCCTCGGGATCCTCATCCTCAGGGTCTACTGCAGGAGCAGGAGCTATAGCAATCTGAAGCGCTGCCAGCTAGGCTTCTAAGGTAGCAATCCTATTATCAGCCACTGCATCCCTCTGTTCACGAGCAGCCACGCGTCCTCTAAGTGCTATGATCCCATCTTCCATGTGGTCACACCCGTTTAGGGTCTTCCCATGGTGCTCCTCGAGTTCATCCACCTTATGTCATAGTTTGTACACCTCGTGCTGCAGTGTACAAACATCACTCATGAGTCGCCTGACTCACTGCTGCTCAGTATCCAGTGCTGCCACCAATGCAGCAATCAGTTGCTCATTGGACTGCACCGTCCGCGGAAGTGAAGGCATTGGTTGATCAGCGTTGCTTCTAGTTCTGGGTCTCGGGTCAGGTACGCGTTCCCTATACATTATGTGATTAACAAACTTGGGGTAGAAACTCCAGTCTCGCGGGGGGTCACGCTTCATCAACGCAAAAGGTTGATCCCAATCAAACTCCCCTCGACGATAAGCTAGACGAGGCCAGTCGAGTCCATCATCATGTACAGTGCGGGAGGTGGGGACTCAGATCGTGCAGGTGATACAGGTCGCTTACCAGGAGCTCTCGATGACGATCCCATGCTGCAGATAGTGTGACGTGTATGCCAATGAGTATACAGTAGATGAAAATAAAGCACAGGTAACTAACTAACTGTGTGCGGTTATAGTCTAGTGTGTATGCAACCTAGTTCCCTATAACCAATGGCTCTGATACCAATCTGTCACACCCTCAAAATCCACGTGCGGAGTTTTACCGCGAGGCGTGTGAACAAACCAGGATCACAATCAATAGTTACTCAGAACGACTCTATATGCCACAATTAAAATAAAATCAACCAAACTTTAAACTTGAAAACCATGCGGAAGCGTTTTGTAAAACAACCCAAAGAATATAAATGCATACTATGGCAAAACATGCGCCAAACCAAATGAGTAAACATTAACCATTAAAAACAATAACAATGTATTGAAGACCAAATCTTAGAATGCAAGGTGAATCCGTGTGGTGCTCCTAAGGCAAGCAAGTTAATGACCTGAGAATAGCATACTAAAATGTCAACACAATGGTTGGTGAGTTCAAGAGTTGCTATTCAAACATAAACAGTTTAATGATAGAGATATACAAGTAGTGCATTGTAACAAATAGCTAGTCCATTAACAATAAATATTAATTCATAGTGATTTCGCAATTGAAGCTGACTGTGTTACGTTGTTGCCTCCTGTCACGATTCAACAGGTCGTGACAATGTTCAATAGGACAAATTGCACCCGGTTGACCTCGAGTCACACAGGTGGGGCTCGTAAGACCCAGTAGTACTACCCAAGTTTCCCCGCTATTCAATATTAACAATTCGAAAGTGTGAGGACTTTCCCATGATAAACAACACTATTTTAATATTATGCACAACTGAAATATATATAAAGCGTTTGTAGTTTACCGGTATGCTATCTACCCCAAAAGAGATTAAGTAAAGAGTGGGGCATGAACTCACCTGATATGCGTATAGATACTTAGAGTTTTACTTGACAGACAGAGTGGACAGACAACCTTCAGAGGTTACCTAGATCATATATGTATATGAGTACGTGCAACAGAGAACATGTGAAACCCTAAGTACACTACAACCAAAGACTCAAGGTTTCAACATATAAATACATTTGACTCAGTTGACCCGTTTGACCCGTTTGACCCGTTGGTGACTTTATGTGTTGTAAACCATTCAAGCAATCATACACATATATCATACATGTTTAATATTCAAATGGTTCATATGTATGATACATTATCCAGATGTATCACTTAGATCATCATACAACCAAGAATCATACAGTCATGCGAATCTAGAACATTAACATGTCCACTAGTTATAACATAATTAACATGCCACACAAAGATCAAATCACGCACCACATGCCATGTGAAGCCACTCACGACTTCACACCCTAAACCCTGCCAATCCTACTAAGTAGGGGCCTTATATTCGCACGCGTGTATGATGATCACATTCACATTCATTAACCATTTTCATTGCATTCAACATACATTACAACAATCAGATTCCAGTCCCAAGCATGATGTCTTAACTACTAACCAACATCAATATCATACATGATCATCAAGGTCCAAACAACACCCATGATTATCCAAACATCTCATACAACTAAATTAACATGTTCCAACACATTAGAATTCATCCATGAACATACTAACATATTCCTAATATCCCAAACATGTTCAAACTATCATCTTTCAAACTTTGTGCAAATAAAGTTTCCCTTTTGGGAAAGTATATTCCAACATCTATCAAACACTCAATGTATTCATGAATTCATCACAATTATACCATCTCAAGCTCATAACAACATCTAGACATGATCAACAATACCTAATCATCATAATCTACTAACCATCATGAACAAAAGTTTCCACTTTTGGCAAGATATGAACAACAACATCCATTACAAGGTTCTAGCATTCATATCAACAATCTAACATCCAATCATCATCCTAAACACATCAATAACATCAATCCATCATCAATTCATCATATCATGAAAATAAAGTTACTATTATTAGTAACCTATGAACACCAACTTCAATTCATCAATTTCTTGCAAGATCAATGTAACCTAGCATTTATACAACCTGCTAATCATCATACATTCATCAAACAATCATCAATCATCCATAATCTTAACAATTTTCGAATTAGGGTTTGCCTCAAATCAAAGTTCATGATCAATCCACTAAAACCATACAATTCATGCATAATCCACGTTAAACAACATGTATTCAATCCAAATAACATACTAACATCATCAAACAACAACAATTTCAACCCCATGAACTATCATTCATGAATTAGGGTTCGGCCACATGAAGAATCTCACAAAAACATGTAAAATTTAACCTCTAAACGTGTGTTAACTTGCAATTGATGATTCCCAACGTGTTGTATGCCTTGTAATCGATCAAAACTCGAGCTTTCTTGGTTGTTCTAGGCTGAAATCGCAAGGGAGGGGGGGTTGGGAGAAGATTCACGGTCGAATGGGGGGTGGGGGCTAGGGTTTGGGTGTTTTGTTTAATTTAATTTGCATAATTACCCTTTAAACCCTTGTAATTTGGTATTTTATAAAAATTATCTTTTAACTCCTTTTTAAAGTGTTTTTAACTTATTAATATAAAGATAATAACTAATGATAATCATTATATATTTTTATCTTTATAAAAACACAAGACATACGAATAAATAGGCACGTTTCCACGTTACGCGATTAATTTCCTAATTAACATTTAAAACATGCAAACACATAAACATAATACCATAATCACATTGTCAATTAGATTATCATTAATTTAACATTATTAATTATTATTAGGTCACCAACGTGAAACGACAACTAGTGTGTGCTTACGACACGTGTATGCAAGACTTAACGGAACTAACGGAGTTTGGTAACGAAAATTTACCGGATGTCACAACACGTTTTCAATGTTTTGGGGGTGATATGCATATTAAATATACGATTTTTATGAAAAAGATTTTAAGAGGTTATAACAAGAAAATAAAGTTTTTAATACATATAGGAGCGAGAGAAAAAATAAGAACAAAGATGAATACGCAAGATTTAAGGTGGTTCGATCGATGTGACCTATGTCCACGGTCTGCAACTAGGGTAATACTTTTATTGCTTTCTACCTCACTAGTGAGGAATTACATGATACAATATAAATAGAGATAATTAGGGTTTACAACTTAATCCCCAAGAAAACCATAATAGGCTACTGAAGATCATGTATAGGTTGGACTCACCTTAGATTAGATTATGTTTATATTACTATGTAATAGGTTTAATGTTAACTACTTTTGAATGTAGTTCATTTTGTTTAGTTTTGTTCCAGTGAAACTATGAGCGAAACTACAGTTTTGCTCATAGTTTGCTGTTTAGTTCACCCGGCAAAACTGTTGTTTCTGCCGGGCGAAACTGTAGTTTCGGGAGCACAATTTTGCTGACAGGGAAATTGTCTGCGAAACTAAGACTGCTATATATAGATTTGATCTTGTTCTTTGTTGGGTATCCTTGCAAAAACCCTAATCGATTATCATAGTTACAAGAGACCTATTGTAAGCAGTTTATTCACAGAAATACATTTGTGCTTTGTTAATGTTGATTATATTGATCATTATTGTTCTTATTTGATATATTGTGGTTGCTATTAGTTGTCTTCATCTTTGTTGTTTCTTTGTTGTATCTGATATTATGCAAATCAACATCTCATTTGTACTGCAAATCGATTAAATGGACCAACAGCTACAGTTAAATAGAAACAATCTAAGTCTTTTATTTAATTAATCTGCCACGAATTGTCTTCTAAACCGAACCCAAATCAGGACTCCACAAAACCAAACAGTTCCTTGTTTTTTTGATATGAATAACCGATATCAATCTTATAGAATGAGTGATTCCCTACGTGTGCTTGTCCACGATTACATAGGCCACAAAATGTGGCCTATATTGAGGCTGTATTAACCTTGATTAGGATTGATCTCTAAAAAACATGAATTTGTTAGAGGATTAACAACTATTATATGATTGCTAACTGAATATTATGACTGTTATCCAAAAAAACTATATATTAATACATTCAAATTGCTTACTAAACAACAAAAGTCCAAATCATAACAAATTCTGGTGTGCCTAGTAAATCGACTAAATAACAAAAAATAACATATGTTGACATGAACATATATTGTTAAATGTTACATGAAGAGATACTATAACATACACACCTTACAATGGAGCTCTCAGAAACACAGAAACATTCTGAAAGGAAACTTGCTTTTAAATACCAGACAGCTTATATATAGAACAAAAAAAATAGTTTTGCTTAACCAACTCCACTATACCACTAACTAAAGTGGACCCCTAAAAAAGGGATGATGAAATAACTAGTAGATCTAGCGAATCTTGGAAATTCCAATGGAAGTTTGGTAAAATTGGCAGTGAAACTAGTAGCGAAACTGGCAACAAAACTGCATGCAAAACTGCTGCTGAAACTATGTAGAAAATGACCTGTTTGTACGTTAACATATATGCAGACCGTGTGCCACGATCCTAGCTTAGAAAGCTTAGACGTGAAGTTGTTTACCGACCAGGTTAGTTCTAGATCCCCCTTATTTACACGTTTTCAATGTTTTGGGGGTGATATGCATATTAAATATACGATATTTATGACAAAGATTTCAAGAGGTTATAACAAGAAAATAAAATTTTTAATACATATAGCAGCGAGAGAAAAAATAAGAACAAAGATGAACACGCAAGATTTAAGGTGGTTCGATCGATGTGACCTACGTCCACGGTCTGCAACTAGGGTAATACTTTTATTGCTTTCTACCTCACTCGTGAGGAATTACAACTACAATGATACAATATAAATAGAGAAAATTAGGGTTTACAACTTAATCCCCAAGAAAACCATAATAGGCTACTGAAGATCATGTATAGGTTGGACTCACCTTAGATTAGATTATGTTTCTATTACTATGTAATAGGTTTAATGTTAATTACTTTTAAATGTAGTTCATTTTGTTTAGTTTTGTAGTCCAGTGAAACTATGAGCGAAACTACAGTTTCGCTCATAGTTAGCTGTTTAGTTCACCCGGCGAAACTGTTGTTTCTGCCGGGCGAAACTGTAGTTTCGGCAACACAATTTCGCTGACAGCGAAACTGCCTGCGAAACTAAGACTGCTATATATAGATTTGATCTTGTTCTTTGTTGGGTATTCTTGCAAAAACCCTAATCGATTATCATAGTTGCAAGAGACCTATTGTAAGCAGTTTATTCACAGAAATACATTTGTGCTTTGTTAATGTTGATTATATTGATCATTATTGTTCTTATTTGATATATTGTGGTTGCTATTTGTTGTCTTCATCTTTGTTGTTTCTTTGTTATATCTGATATTAAGCAAATCAACATCTCATTTGTACTGCAAATCGATTAAATGGACCAACAGCTACAGTTAAATAGAAACAAGCTAAGTCTTTTATTTAATTAATCTGCCACGAATTGTCTTCTAAACCAAACCCAAATCAGGACTCCACAAAACCAAACAGTTCCTTGTTTTTTGATATGAATAACCGATATCAATCTTATAGAATGAGTGATTCCCTACGTGTGCTTGTCCACGATTACATAGGCCACAAAATGTGGCCTATATTGAGGCTGTATTAACCTTGATTAGGATTGATCTATAAAAAACATGAATTTGTTAGAGGATTAACAACTATTATATGATTGCTAACTGAATATTATGACTGTTATCCAAAAAAACTATATAGTAATACATTCAAATTGCTTACTAAACAACAAAAGTCCAAATCATAACAAATTCTGGTGTGCCTAGTAAATCGACTAAATAACAAAAAAAACATATGTTGACATGAACATATATTGTTAAATGTTACATGAAGAGATACTATAACATACACACCTTACAATGGAGCTCTCAGAAACACAGAAACATTCTGAAATGAAACTGGCTTTTAAATACCAGACCGCTTATATATAGAACAAAAAAAATAGTTTTGCTTAACCAACTCCACTATACCACTAACTCAAGTGGACCCCTAAAAAAGGGATGATGAAATAACTAACACATAAAAACAAGTGATATTTAGATAATTCTGTCTTGATGATTCTTGCTAAGATATTGGACCGAAATTCATTGTTATGTGCTAGATATTGGTGCAGAGCACTATATTTTATCATAGAATTGCCATCGAAATGTTAATTGAACCATCTGAATGAGTTTGCAAACCTTAGTACAAACCATTTGAATAAAAGCTATAAGATTTTAGGCAATAATGTATGATGCATGTGCTTGCAACTATGCTATATCGAGATCTAATTCTATTTTGTGTTATAGACAACTAAATTTGTCTATTAATATTAGAGCATACAGGTGACAATTTAAACTTATTTGCTTATGGATAGGTCATTTAGGATAATTTTTAGTCTAAAAATGCTGGCAAAACAAAATTCTCTTAGGGACTAGCATGCAAGTATGTAATAATTTAGAATGCAGTTTCCACTTTGGCGAGTTCTTTATGGTGTATTTAAGAATAAGTTAGTACTTGTAGGACGTTAGTCTGTAGACAAATAGTCTAAACATATAGTACAATGCTGGTCATATTAATTTCTCATTGGCTAAAGTAAAAGAAATTACAAGGTTAGACAAGTATGCATATGTAATGAAAAATTAAAAAGAACTTACTTAACATTAAAAAAAGATGGATTGTTATTCAAACAAATAGTAATAATATCTCTCTATATTGTTGTATCAAAAGCCAACGGGCATCGTTATATTCAATAGCTAATTTGATACAAACACATAAAATGTATTGGTTGTAAATATTTATTATCATTTGATAAAAACATGAAGTACAACTAAAAAAAGCCAGATAAGCTTAATAAAGAAAAGTCTTGGAGTTTTGGGTTATATTTGACTTAACAGTCGGTAGAGGTAATGAAGGTTTGTTTTGTTATTGAATGTTCTTTTTAAAAATCTAATATGTCATCATATAATTGCGCATGCAATTCTTAAAGGAGGTATAATTGTATAATGAGAAAAACAATGACACTTTTGATATGTCCTTAATGTATGTTACACATTATTGCATGACTTTTATGGGTTCCCTTTCAAGTACGTCAACAAAAGTTGTGAAAGGAAGTTATATCATTATAACAATGAAATACCGGATTGTGGAGCATGTTTTCATTTGTAATGTATGTTACATATTATTATATGACTATTATGGGTTCCCTTTCGAATACCTTAGCAATATTATTTGTAATGTAAGATACCCGGATTATGGAGCATATTTATTATTATTATATATGTTTTGTATTTATAAATTTCTATTGTTTTCAAATAGGCATTACCTATATGATTTTTTATTTACCCATTTGCCACAAATCTACAAGTGCAGGTTATGTTTCTGGAGATGGGTTCATGGAGTAGTTTGAGCTCGAGGTATGTATGCTTCTACATTGTCATAGATCCTTTTGTTGAATTACATACATAATACACTTCTTTTACTTTGTGTGGGGCGAGTCCAAAAATGTTTTTTTGCCATAGGATATTCGCATAATCTTGTAACACTGCATTTTGTCATTGCTTTTTTTGAAAATGACCCGAAGGACCTATACAACTAATGAGTCGAAGTTAAATTCTATGGACCGTACAATTAACTAGCGTCTGCTTTACAACAAAACTTTTCTAATACCTTAAATTTTTTTTACACGTTGTCTTACAGGCAGACACCAATTTTATAGTTAAACCCATCCAAATTTTAAAAAGACTTACACTTTAGGTCTAAAACTAGAGCCCTACAAATACATAAACAAACATCATTAGATCATTACTGAGTAATAACACACATAAAACAATTTCCAAAAACACGGCTACCGTACTTTGAAACCAAACTACTTGAGAATGCAAACTATAACCCTATGTCCAAAACATACCAAGTCTAAATAAATAAAACAAAACTTTAGTCATGAAATTACCGACACGACAAATATACCATTGATAATCGGGATTGGAATGAAAAGACGTTATACAAACTCTAAACAACAATGATCGATCGAGCCTCGCCTGATCTGTAGGAGGTTAGGTTATTGTCCTTATATTTCTATGGCTCAAAGAACACACCCTTGACTGTTCTACTATCTACCGTCACCCATGTATCGTGGACTGAAAGAACCCAAACATCTCGTGTATCATTCACATGAACACAAACAACGACCACTCTTCCTTTGTGTTTAATAAGCTTTCACAAAGAGTACGGACAATAAAGAGCCATTGATAGGATTGGAAGAGTTTGCAGGACCGGTGAAGGGGGTCAATGCAACAGTTTAACAAGGTGGAGAAACTTAGAACACTTAGCAAATCAAATTGGGAACCGGCTTAGATGACAATGAACACAAATAAAAGAACTATAACAAGAACAAAATAATATAGTTTTCAAGAATGATGTATATTGCTCTCAAGTTCTTACCAGTGTTACAAAGCTTACTTAGAGGGTACAAGTACCTGAGATACTTTATACTATATCCTACAGTCGGCCATACTTTGAAGGCCAGCTGGAAATACTAATCTAGACAACAAGATTAATGTAGAGTCAAAAGGCAAATTGCCTTTTGAATAGTGATTATGACATGCCATATCTCAAATCCTTATCTATTACAAAAAGAATAAACGTACTGTTAGGTCTAGGATCAGTAGATCTAGTCCATTTTGTATAGGCTTAGTACTTGAATTAATATCTGTAATGAATGGTTGTAATTTATTATTGTGTATGCATTATATATAGGTTAACCTATATATATGTGTGTTGATTCATGTATGCTTGCAGGTACAAACATTATACTTGGTCAATTTCTGAAATTGACTAAGGTTAAGAAACATCTACAGATGAACATGTAAGGATTCCTATAAGTCTGATGCAAACCAAAACATCCAAAGTCTCTTTGCAAGCAATGCACTAAAGAACTGAAGTAGAATTGCTTCGGAAGTTTTACACCATGCACTAGAAATATTCTAAGTGTAAAATCTTTCGAAGCCAAGACCAATATCTTCCGATGCCAAAAGTGAAGTCTTCCGAAGCTTCAGAGACAAAGTCTTCCGAAGCCAAATAGTGAAGACAGATTTCTTCCGAAGACTTTTAAGGATATGCCTTTATCTGATGTACTTTACCATAAAGCTAGACCACCTTTCCGCTGCAACTCTATAAAGTCACCAACTTACATGAGTTGGTGAAAGGTCCATGCTTTTGATAACTGTACATTGAGGTCTTGAGTCCATGCTTTCTACTTTATGTACTTTTATCCTTTTTGTAATATATTAGGATGTGAGCTATGGCATGTCATAGTCACAAGTCAAAAGGCAGATATGCCTTTTGATTCTACAATTGATTTTGTTTGTGTCTAGTCAATTGTATCCAGCTGGCTTTCAAAGTATAGCCGGCTGTAGGTTGTAGTATAAGTATTCCATGTTCTAGTATCTTTCTTTATGCTTTGTAACACTTGTAATAGAACTTGAGAAAGCAATATACTGCATCCTTGAAACCCAATCTCTTGTCCTGTCTCTTACTTGTTACTTGTGTTTTTAGTATCATTATTGTGGTTAATCCAGTTTACTGTTTGATTAAGTTTGGTTAATCTCCTCTTTATGTTGTTGTGTTGTAAGTGACCACCCTTCACCGGTCCTGCAATTGGTATCAGAGTATTTCAGGCTCTTGATATAAGATCCCACCATCTTAAGATCCCTCACACACACAAATACTAAACTTTCAAATGGCATCCATTTCAAAGACTAATATGGAAACTGGAACCATGAACAAATCCCCACTGATCACTCTTGATGACTTTGATACCTGGTGTATGAGAATGGAAGGTTTCATCAGGTCTCTAGACTCAAGAATGTGGGAGTCTGTTGAAAATGGACCTTTCATACCCAGCACTCCTTCTACTACTGGTGCTGGTATAATCCCCAAAGATGTGGCTAACTACTCTGATGAAGATAGGAAGATAGTAGAGATTGACAGAAAAGCCATGACAGCTCTTCAAACTGCCCTTCCAAACTCTGTGTACAGAGGTTTCAAAAAGTGCAAAACAGCTAAATAGTTATGGGATGCATTAAAACTGATGTATGAAGGCTCCTCTGAAGCCAAAGAGAACAAGAAGGATCTCCTGATGCAGCAGTTTGAAAACTTCACCTTCAAAATAGGTGAAACCATGACTCAGCAATACTTCAGGTATGTTGAGATAGTGGATACCCTTGTGGATGGAGGAGTTCCTCTTGAAAATAGAGACATTGTAAGGAAGTTCATGTCCTCACTTCCTAGGCAATGGACACACTATTGTGTGGTGATCAAGAGGACTAAAAATCTCAAAACTCTTACTCTAACAGAGTTATATGGGATTCTCAGTGGCTACCAGATGGAGATGAACTTGCAAGGTTCATTTGGCAACTCCAAAAATCAATTGGGTTCAACCCTGCATGTGGTTGAAAGGGATAGCATAGAACCCCAACATCATCTCATATGCTACCCTGACAACTCACCAAAGGGTCCTTTCATCACCTTCCCAGAGACACCCAGGGAGAACTACACTCAAGGAAGCCCATTCCAAGAGACAAGCTCTTCTCAAGCTCTTGAAGACCTGGATTGTATCCATCCAGATGATCTGGAATATATGGAAATAGTCCAGTAGAGGGCTCTTCTCACTCATAGAGCCAAGAAGTTCTACAAGAGAACTGGAAGGAGGTTTCCAAGCAATGCAACTAGTGGAAAGTTTGGCTTGGATAAAAGCAAAGTCAAGTGTTACAATTGTAACTTCATGGGCCATTTTGCTAGAGTGTGTAAGGCACCTAAAACAAATGTTGGCCAAGCACAAACCAGACCAAACTACACTGAGAAAGCCCCTCAGAATGAGAAGCCAAAGGAACAAGCTGTTGTTGCTGTTGAAGAAGGAGGCTTTGACTGGAGCTTTTAGGTGGAAGATGCTTCTCCAAACCAAGCACTAATGGCAGATCATGATGAAGCCAAGGTATTGGAACATCTCTATACTCCTGAATGCATTGCTAAAGTTAACAGATACAGGTCCTATAACTTGGAGATGAGATCTGATCTTGAGTCCTTAAACATTTTAAAACCTGATTTTAGAAAGTCTGAAAACGATTATAAACGAAAGATAGAGGACTTAGAGAAACCATTTCAGTTCTAAAAAATGAGCATACAGATTTAA
This sequence comes from Flaveria ramosissima, assembly GCA_025215565.1. Lineage (NCBI taxonomy): Eukaryota > Viridiplantae > Streptophyta > Magnoliopsida > Asterales > Asteraceae > Flaveria > Flaveria ramosissima. Next base: position 10,899,764 of record CM046038.1, on the reverse strand, counting down.
GGACTCAAATCAGAGATCTCATAACCAAGCTGACTGAGTGCCAGGCTGAGCTTGTGATCAGCAAAGCCAGGGCAGAAAAGAGTGTTCTTGAAGAAGAGACCTTCAAGAACATGATATCCTCATCCCTGCACAACAAGGTGTGTTATCAAAATAGACAGGGACTGGGATCCAATGAGATAGCTCCTCCACACACAATCTTGTCTGTAAGATCTCCTAGGTGTGAAACTTATGAAGATGAGCTTCCTCTCATAGATCCTATAAGTGAGGAGGATGAGGAAGAGATAGTGAAGAATTCCTCTGAGAAGAGTGAAGAGGAGGATTCTAAGAAGGGCCACTATCCTTCTAAGGAGAAGAAGACTACAGGTGGTTACATTTTTAGAAGGGGCAAGGTCACAAATGGTAAGCTCAGCATTGAAAAGGTAAACTTTGTCAAGGAGCTTGGGTACAATCTTCTGAGTGTATCCTAATTTTGTGATCAGAGTCATAACATGCTCTTTACTGAGCATGAGTGCATTGTTCTCAAGCCTGGAGTGGTCATTCCTCATGAGCACATCCTGCTTAGAGCCCCAGAAAAGGGAACATGTACAAGATGGACTTGCAAGAAACATCTCCCTCTGGAGAAGTTTCATGCTTTCTGTCTAAAGCGAATAGTGATGATTCTTTCCTATGGCATAAAAGAATGTGCCGTGTAAACTTTAAGAACATGAATAAACTAATTAAACATGATTTGGTGACTGGAATGCCAAAGAAAAAGTTTACAAGTGATGATCATTGTGTTGCATGCCTAAAAGGGAAGCAACATAAGGTATCTCACAAGCTTAAGGAAAGGAACTCCATCACTACTCCCTTACACTTATTACATATGGATCTCTTTGGCCCCACCAGTGTAATGAGTCTAGGAAGGACCTTTTATTGTTTGGTGATCACAGATGGCTTTACAAGATTCACTTGGGTTTTCTTTCTTAGAGCTAAGGATGAGACCCCTGAGATTCTAAAGAATTTCATTTTAAAAATTGAGAATCAAAGTGATCACAAGGTTAAAACCATAAGATGTGATCAGGAGACTGAATTCAAGAATCAAATCCTTAATACATTTTGTGATGAAAAAGGTATTACAAGACAATATAGTGCTCCCAGGACTCCTCAGCAAAATGGTGTTGCTGAGAGGAGAAACAGGACACTAATTGAAGCTGCAAGAACTATGTTGTTCGACTCTAAACTACCCATCACTTTCTGGGCAGAGGCAGTAAATACTGCTTGCTATGGGCAAAACAGAGTTTTAGTAGTTAAGACACATGGTAAGACTCCTTATGAACTTTGGCGCAAGAGAAAACCTTTCATTGGTTTTCTCAGGTCATTTGGATGTCCTTGCACCATCTTGAATACCAAAGATCAAATTGCCAAGTTTGCTGAGAAATCAGATGATGGACACTTCATTGGATACTCTTCCCAAGCTAAGGCTTATAGAGTATACAATCTCAGAACTAGAATTGTTGAGGAGTCAGCCAATGTGACTTTCAATGAACACACACCCTGTGTGGCTGCTTCTGGTCCTGATTGGCTATTTGATCTTGATTTAGTTACCAACTGTTTTAACAAATCTTGTGAGAATGTTTCAGGATCTGCAGAAAATTTAAATACAAGTGATCCTGATCCAAGATTTGAGCTGAGAAGACCTTCAACTCATACATCTTCAGCTCCAGTTAGAACTACTTCAGCAAATGACGTTTCTATCAGCACTACAATGACAAATTCAGCTGATACATCTGGGGTGCCTTCAAATTCCAGCTTAGAGGCTCCACAACCAGATAAAGATACCTCAATTATGGAAGACAACAATGGTGATGGTGAAAGTGATCAGGAATTCCTTGATGCTAATAACCACACCATAGATGACAACATCAATGATGTCACACACTCATTGGATCAAGTTAATCTTGATAAGTGTGGTGATGTGTAGGGTGAATCATCTATGCCAGATCTAAATTTCTCAAATTTGGATCTTTCTCAGCAACTTGCTGTGATCCCTCAGCTTAGGATCCACAAGTCTCACCCCACCACAAACATCATTGGAGATGTTGTCACACGGGTAAGAACAAGAGGAAAAACCCATGAAGCAAATGTTTGTCTTCACTCTTGTTTCTTATCCCAGATAGAGCCAAAGAAAGTTAATGAAGCTCTAAAGGATGGAAGTTGGGTTGAAGCTATGCAACAAGAGTTGCTTCAATTCAAAAGGAAAAAAGTTTGGAACCTTTGTCCTCTTCCTCATGGGAAGACTACTATTGGAACCAAATGGGTGTTTAGGAATAAGAAGGATGATAGAGGCATTATCATCAAGAACAAGGCAAGACTAGTTGTTCAAGGATACACACAAGAAGAAGGGATTGACTACACTGATGTCTTTGCTCCTGTAGCAAGATTAGAAGCTATTAGGATATTCCTGGCATTTGCTGCATCCAAGAACTTCAAGGTCTTTCAACTTGATGTGAAGTGTGCTTTTCTGTATGGAGTGATTGATGAAGAGGTGTATGTCAAACAGCCACCTGTTTTGTAGATCCTGATCATCCTGATTATGTCTGCAAGCTTGACAAAACTCTTTACGGGCTGCATCAGGCACCCAGGAAGTGGTATGAGACATTGTCTGAGTATCTTTGTAAACATAGATACAGGAGAGGTACTATAGATGGAACTCTCTGTGACATCCGGTACATTTCCGTTACCAATCTCCGTTAGTTCCGTTAGGTCTTGCATACACGTGTCGTAAGCACACACTAGTTGTCGTTTAACGTTGGTGACCTAATAATAATTATTAATGTTAAATTAATGATAATCTAATTGACAATGTGATTATGGTATTATGTTTATGTGTTTGCATGTTTTAAAGGTTAATTAGGAAATTAATCGCGTAAAGTGGAAACGTCCCTATTTATTCGTGTGTCTTGTGTGTTTATAAAGATAAAATATATAATTGTTATCATTAGTTTATATCTTTACATTATTAGTTAAAAACACTTTAAAAAGGGAGTTAAAAGATAATTTTTATAAAAATACAAGTTACAAGGGTTTAAATGGTAATTAAGCTAAATTAAAAAAAAATAAAACAAACCCTAGCCCCCCCCCCACACACCCCTTTCGGCCACAACACTCACTCCCACCCTCCTCTCTTTGTGGATTCGACCAAGATCAAGCAAGAAACCATCAGATTTGTTTGATTTCAAGCAATACAACAAGTTGGCAACATCTAATCGTGTTCCTTTGCAAGAATTAAGGTTAGTTTTGATGTTTTTGTGAGATTCTTCATGTGGCCGAACCCTAATTCGTGGGTAGATGTTCATGGGGTCGAAATTGTTGTTGTTTGATGATGATAATATGTTAGTTAGATGGTATAAATGTTGTTTAACGTTAATTATGCAAGGATGATACGTGTTTGATGAATTGATCATGAACTTTGATCCAAGACAAACCCTAATCCGAAAATTGGTGTGATTATGTGTAATTGATGATTGTATGATGAATGTATGTTGGTTAATAGGTTGTATGAATGCTAGGTTACATTGATCTTGCAAGAAATTGATGAATTGAAGTAGGTGTTCATAGGTTACTAATAATAGTAACTTTATTTTCATGATATGATGAATTGATGATGGATTGATGTTGTTGATGTGTTTAGGTTGATGATTGGATGTTAGATTGTTGACATGAATGCTAGAAACCTTGTAATGGATGGTGTTGTTCATATCTTGCCAAAAGTGGAAACTTTTGTTCATGATGATTGTTAGATTATGATGATTAGGTATTGTTGATCATGTCTAGATGTTGTTATGAGCTTGAGATGGTATAATTGTGATGAATTCATGAATACATTGAGTGTTTGATAGATATTGAAATATACTTTCCCAAAAGGGAAACTTTATTTGCACAAAGTTTGAAAGATGATAGTTTGAACATGTTTGGGATATTAGGAGCATGTTAGTATGTTCATGGATGAATTATAATGTGTTGGAACATGTTAATTTAGTTGTATGAGATGTTTGGATAATCATGGGTGATGTTGGACTTTGATGATCATGTATGATATTTATGTTGGTTAGTAGTTAAGACATCATGTTTGGGACTGGAAATTGATTGTTGTGATGTATGTTGAATGCAATGAAAATGGTTAATGAATGTGAATGTGATCATCATACTTAGTAGGATTGGCAGGGTTTAGGGTGTGAAGTCGTGAGTGGCTTCACATGGCATGTGGTGCGTGATTTGATCTTTGTGTGGCATGTTAATTATGTTTTAACTAGTGGACATGTTAATGTTCTAGATTCGCATGACTTGTATGATACTTGGTTGTATGATGATCTAAGTGATACATCCGGATAATGAAGCATACATATGAACCATTTTAATGTTAAACATGTATGATATATGTGTATGATTGCTTGAATGGTTTACAACACATAAAGTCACCAACGGGTCAAACGGGTCAACTGAGTCAAACGTATTTATTTTCTAAAACCTTGAGTCTTTGGTTGTAGTGTGCTTAGGGTTTCACATGTTCTTTGTTGCACGTACTCATACATATGAACCATTTGAATGTTAAAAATGTATGATATATGTGTATGATTGCTTGAATGGTGTACAACACATAAAGTCACCAACGGGTCCAACGGGTCAACTGAGTCAAACGTATTTATTTTCTAAAACCTTGGGTCTTTGGTTGTAGTGTGCTTAGGGTTTCACATGTTCTCTGTTGCACGTACTCATATTTATATGATCTAGGTAACCTCTGAAGGTTGTCTGTCCACTCTGTCTGTCAAGTAAAACTCTAAGTATCTATTACGCATATCAGGTGAGTTCATGCCCCACTCTTTACTTAATCTCTTTTGGGGGAGATAACATACCGGTAAACTACAAACGCTTTATATATGTTTCAGTTGTGCATAATATTAATATAGTGCTGTTTATCATGGGAAAGTCCTCACACTTTCGAATTGTTAATATTGAATAGCGGGGAAACTTGGGTAGTACTACTGGGTCTGACGAGCCCCACCTGTGTGACTCGAGGTCAACCAGGTGCAATTTGTCCTATTGAACATTGTCACGACCTGTTGAGTCGTGACAGGAGGCAACAACGTAACACAGTCAGCTTCAGTTGCGAAATCACTATGAGTTAATATTTATTGTTAATGGACTAGCTATCTGTTACAATGCACTACTTGTATATCTCTATTATTAAACTGCTTATGTTTGAATATCAACTCTTGAACTCACCAACCATTGTGTTGATATTTTAGTATGCTATTCTCAGGTCATTAACTTGCTTGCCTTAGCAGCACCACACGGATTCACTTTGCATTCTAAGACGTGGTCTTCAAGACATCTTTATTGTTTTTAATGGTTAATGTTTTCTCATTTGGTTTGGCGCATGTTTTGCCATAAGATGCATTCATATTCTTTGGGTTGTTTTACAAAACGCTTCCACACAGTTTTCAAGTTTAAACTTTGGTTGATTTTATTTTAATTGTGGCATATAGAGTCGTTCTGAGTAACTATTGACTGTGATCCTGGTTTGTTCACACGCCTCGCGGTAAAACTCCGCTCGTGGATTTTGAGGGTGTGACAGATTGGTATCAGAGCCATTGGTTATAGGGAACTAGGTTGCATACACACTAGACTATAACCGCACACAGTTAGTTAGTTACCTGTGCCTTTTTTTCATCTACTGTATACTCATTGGCATACATGTCACACTATCTGCAGCATGGATCGTCATCGAGAGCTCCGGGTAAGCGACCTGCATCACCTGCACGATCTGAGTCCCCACCTCCTGCACCTGTACCTGATGATGGACTCGACTGGCCCCGTCTAGCTTATCCTCGAGGGGAGATTGATTGGGATCAACCTTTTGCGTTGATAAAGCGTGACCCCCCACGAGACTGTAGTTTCTACCCCAAGTTTGTTAATCACAAAATGTATAGGGAACGTGTACCTGACCCGAGACCCAGAACTAGAAGCAACGCTGATCAACCAATGCCTTCACTCCCACGGACGGGGCAGTCCAATGAGCAACTGATTGTTGCATTGGTGGCAGCACTGGATACTGTGCAGCAACGAGTCAGGCGACTCACGAGTGATGTTTGTACACTGCAGCACGAGGTGTACAAACTACGACATAAGGTGGATGAACTCGAGGAACACCACGGGAAGACCCTAAACGGGTGTTACCACATGGAAGATGGGATCATAGCACTTAGAGGACGCGTGGCTGCTCGTGAACAGAGGGATGCAGTGGCTGATAACAGGATTGCTACCTTGGAAGCCCAGCTGGCAGCGCTTCAGATTGCTATAGCTCCTGCTCCTGCAGTAGACCCTGAGGATGAGGATCCCGAGGAGGAACCCGAGGAGGAGGAACCGGAGGAGATGGAAGATGACAGTGATGGGTCAGATATTGTCGATTGATTTTCTTTATATGACTTAGACTACGTATTGTTTTTTTTAAACCTATGTGGGAAGGGTTGTTTCCCCACCCAAACAACAAACTTAAATTTTGACATTGATAAATACATTGTGACTCACTTATAATTTATTTACTTTGGTTATCATTTTTGTTATGAATGTTGTGGTTGTGATGATTTATTATTTCTTTATTGTTACTGTACTTCAATGAGATAAATGTGTTTGATGTTACTCATTATTGTATTCATGAATGTAAACTAAAAAATGGACGCCCGTGGACGTGGACGTGGGCGTGGGCGCGGACGTGGACGTGGCGCCGGAGACCATGGCGGTGGTGCTGTGAACATGACCCCTGCTGAGATAGCTGCCCTGATTCAGGAAACGGTGGCTGCTGCCCAGGCGGGACAGCCAGCAGGTAAACAATGATTGAAAGTTAAACCAAATATCCTGCGTAACCGTATAGGCTGTCTGATCAATATTTGTTGTGTTGAAGAAGGACCACCGGCGTGTACTTATAAGTTCTTTATGGACTGTAAGCCACACACCTACAGCGGTACTGAAGGTGCTGTGGGACTGGTACGATGGTTTGAGGAGACGGAGTCCGTATTCTCCAAATGCAACTGCCCACCTGCTGATCAGGTGAAATATGCCACCGGGACCCTGGAAGGTTCCAACTTATCCTGGTCGAATGCGCAAGTGCAGATGCTAGGGCAAGCGATGGCTAATTGACTGCCATGGGCTGAATTCAAAGCAATGATGACTGAGGAGTACTGTCCTCGCAATGAAGTGCAGAAATTAGAGATAGAGTTCTGGCAACTGAAGATGCAGGGCTCGGAAATCGAGGCCTACACCATCAGAACTCATGAACTAGCAACCCTATGCCCGGGAATGGTGAATGAAATGCATAAGAGTGTTGAGCATTACATACGGGGATTAGTACCCGAAATTCAAAGTATGGTAACTGCTTCCAACCCAACCATAATTCAGCAAGCCATGCAGTTAGCTCATAAGCTAACTGACCAAGCCGTGGAGCAAGGACGTCTACCCAAGTGGGGCGTGTGGCGAGCGTGCCCGACAACAAGAGAAAGTGGGATAGTGCCAACAACACCAAAGCATCATCATCTTCTAGCGGTCAACCCCAACCTCAACAGCAACAACAGCCAGTCCAGCAACAACGGAGGTTCGACAATAATCGTAACTTCCACCAAACGACTGCAAATAATCAAGGACCCAGTGCTTATGGTGGTAGACATCCGAAGTGCACTCGGTGTAATTATCATCATGTGGGAAGGTGTGATAACTTCAAGTGTCAGCGCTGTGGTAAGATTGGACACGCTGCAAAGGATTGTCGTGGTGAGCTGGTAAGGAGGCCACAACAACCTCAGGAAACTCCTAAAGGTTGTTTTGAATGTGGAAAAGAAGGGCACTACACGCAAAATTGCCCATAACTAAGGAGAAATGGTAATGACAACAACGGAAATGGTCACAACAACAACAACAACAACAACGGTAATAACAACAATGGTGGCAATGGTAATGGTAATGGCGGTAACAAAGATGGAGCCATAGGGAGAGCATTCGTCATTGGCTCAGGTGAGGCTCTAAATGATCCTACAACTGTTATTGGTAGATTTTCTGTAAATGGTTGTTTTGCTACGGTACTATTCGATACTGGAGCCGATAGGAGTTTCGTGTCCTTAAAATTTCGTAGTCTTTTAAGTGATATACCCTCCGCCTTAGAATCTAAATACACCGTAGAATTGGCCGACGGTAAACAGATCCATGTAACACATATCCTTAAAGATTGTAAGATAGAACTTGCTGGTCATACTTTCGCTATAGATCTTATGCCTGTTACGCTGGGGAGTTTTGATGTTGTGATAGGCATGGATTGGCTCTCTGGCAAGCAAGCGGAAGTTATATGTCATGAGAAGAGCATACGAATTCCTGTTGGTGACAAAATTCTTACAGTCAGAGGTGATAGAAGTGGTGCTATGATAGGCATCATCTTATACATGAAAGCCCAAAAGTTACTACGAAAGGGTCGGGTGGCTATTCTAGCACTTGTAACCGATAAGCAAGCGAAAGAAAGGAGAATGGAGGATATTCCCATAGTGCGCGACTTTCCAGAGGTGTTTCTAGAGGATCTTCCTGTATTACCACCTCACCGTCAAGTGGAATTCCAAATCGAGTTGACTCCCGGCGCAGCCCAGATTGCTAGGGCACCTTATCTATTAGCATCGAACGAACTACAAGAATTTTCATCACAACTCTAGGAGCTTTTAGATAAGGGCTTTATTCGACCTAGTACATCACCTTGGGGAGCCCCTGTCCTTTTTGTTAAAAAGAAAGATGGCACATTCCGGATGTGCATCGACTATAGAGAGTTGAACAAAGTAACAGTCAAGAACCGATACCCTTTACCTCGTATTGACGACTTGTTTGATCAGCTCCAGGGATCAAGTTATTATTCGAAGATTGACTTGAGATCCGGTTATCATCAACTCAGAGTTCGAGAAGAGGACATTTCCAAAACTGCGTTTCGTACTCGCTACGGTCATTATGAGTTCTTGGTCATGCCTTTTGGGTTGACCAATGCACCTGCTGTGTTCATGGACCTCATGAACCGTGTGTGCAAACCCTACCTCGATCAGTTCATCATTGTGTTTATCGATGATATACTGATATATTCTAGGACCAAGGAAGATCATGAAGAGCACTTGCGAATGATCTTAGAGCTATTGAAAAACGAACAGCTATACGCCAAATTCTCTAAGTGTGACTTTTGGATACGAGAAGTACAATTTCTAGGTCATATCGTTAATGAGAAAGGGATACATGTTGATCCTGCGAAAAATTGAGGGGATAAAGAATTGGACTACACCCAAAACGCCGAGTGAGATAAGACAATTTCTGGGATTATCCGGTTATTATCGACGATTCATAGAGGGATTCTCTAAGATCGCACAACCTCTCACAGCCTTGACTCACAAAGGAACAACATACAAATGGGTTGAGAGTCAAGAATCGGCTTTTCAATCGTTAAAACAGAAACTCTGTACTGCCCCGATATTAGCACTGCCACAGGGAACGGATGACTTCGTGGTGTATTGTGATGCATCCATTCAAGGATTGGGTTGTGTCTTGATGCAACGAGAAAAGGTGATAGCCTACGCCTCGAGATAATTAAAGGTTCATGAGAAGAACTATACTACCCATGACTTAGAATTGGGTGCAGTGGTTTTTGCCTTAAAGATTTGGAGACATTACTTGTACGGTACCAAGTGCACTATCTACACCGATCACAAGAGTCTTCAACATATCTTCGAGCAAAAGGAGTTGAATATGAGGCAACGACGTTGGGTGGAACTACTAAATGACTATGATTGCGCTATTAAGTACCATCCGGGAAAGGCGAACGTAGTTGCCGATGCCTTAAGCCGGAAGGAATCAGCTAAACCCAGACGGGTGCGAGCTTTGCAGCTTACTATCAGTACTCAACTGCCCGAACAAGTCAAGGAGGCACAGATAGAAGCTTTAAAAGCGGAAAATGTTGGTTCTGAGTCGTTTAGGGGAATGGATAAACAACTGGTGGTGAAGGAGGATGGAATTCGGTATTTCATGGATAGACTTTGGGTGCCTGCCTATGGAAATCTGAGAGATTTAGTTATGAGTGAGGCACACAAATCTAAGTATTCTATACATCCTGGATCTGACAAAATGTATCATGACCTAAAGGCGCACTACTGGTGGCCTAACATGAAAACGGATGTAGCTACGTATGTGAGCAAGTGTTTGACCTGCTCGAAAGTAAAGGTGGAATACCAAAAACCATCCGGACTGTTGCAACAACCCGAGATACCAATATGGAAATGGGAACAAATCTCCATGGATTTTATTACCAAGTTACCCCGGACTAGTACTGGTTGTGACACGATATGGATTATTGTGGATCGATTGACAAATGTATGCTCATTTTCTTGCAATTAAGGAAACTAACAAGATGGAGAAATTAACCCGCCTGTACCTTAAGGAGATCGTTTCGAGACACGGTGTACCGATCTCAATTATCTCTGACCGTGACGCTCGTTTCACGTCACACTTCTGGCAGTCATTGCAGAAATCTTTGGGTACACGATTAGATATGAGTACTGCTTATCATCCACAGACAGATGGCCAGAGTGAGCGTACCATACAGACGTTGGAGGATATGCTACGTGCTTGTGTGATTGACCTCAGGAATAACTGGGAAATTCACCTGCCATTGGTGGAGTTTTCTTATAATAATAGTTACCATACTAGCATACAGGCAGCACCTTTCGAAGCGTTGTATGGGAGAAAATGTAGATCACCGGTTTGCTGGGCGGAAATTGGTGATAGCCAGCTAACAGGTCCCGAGTTAATTCATGAGACAACCGAGAAGATTGTACAGATACGAAACCGTATGGCGGCAGCGCGAGACAGACAAAAGAGTTATGCTGATAAGAGACAGAAACCTTTAGAGTTTCAGGTTGGTGACAAGGTTGAAAGTCTCACCATGGAAAGACGTAGTTCGGTTTGGCAAGCAAGGAAAGCTAGATCCGAGGTACGTTGGACCATTTGAAATAGTGGAAAGAATAGGTCTAGTGGCCTATCGACTAGCCCTACCTGATTCGCTAAGTGGAATTCATGACGTATTTCACGTGTCAAACCTAAAGAAGTACATAACTGATGAAACGATGGTCGTACCACTAGAAGAAATTCAAGCGGATGAACAATTGCGTTTTATTGAAGAACCAGTTGAGGTGATAGACCGTGAGGTGAAAACACTTAAGCAAAGCAAGATACCTATTGTCAATATCCGTTGGAATTCGCGACGTGGACCGAAATTCACATGGGAACGAGAAGATCAAATGAAGCTTAAGTACCCTCAATTATTCGAAAAGACGATGCCAGCAGACGAAGGTATTGATTTAAATTTCGGGACGAAATTTCTTTCAACATGGGAATGATGTGACAACTCATCCAAAACTCACTCGATTTCGATTTCTGTGTGCCAATGCAGTAGACCAGTGATGGAACACTCTCACCATGTAACGCAATTTTCAGGACGAAAATTCTTTCAACATGGGGATAATGTGACATCCGGTAAATTTCCGTTACCAAACTCCATTAATTCCGTTAGATCTGGCATACACGTGTCGTAAGCACACACTAGTTGTCGTTTAACGTTGGTGACCTAATAATAATTATTAATGTTAAATTAATGATAATCTAATTGACAATGTGATTATGGTATTATGTTTATGTGTTTGCATGTTTTAAAGGTTAATTAGGAAATTAATCGCGTAAAATGGAAACGTGCCAATTTATTCGTGTGTCTTGTGTGTTTATAAAGATAAAATATATAATTGTTATCGTTAGTTTATATCTTTACATTATTAGTTACAAACACTTTAAAAAGGGAGTTAAAAGATAATTTTTATAAAAATACAAGTTACAAGGGTTTAAATGGTAATTAAGCAAAATTAAAAAAAAATAAAACAAACCCTAGCCCCCCCCCCCCCCACACCCCTTTCGGCCGCAACACTCACTCCCACCCTCCTCTCTTTGTGAATTCGACCAAGATCAAGCAAGAAACCATCGGATTTGTTTGATTTCAAGCAATACAACAAGTTAGCAACATCAAATCGTGTTCCTTTGCAAGAATTAAGGTTAGTTTTGATGGTTTTTGTGAGATTCTTCATGTGGCCGAACCCTAATTTGTGGGTAGATGTTCATGGGGTCGAAATTGTTGTTGTTTGATGATGATAATATGTTAGTTAGATGGTATACATGTTGTTTAACATTGATTATGCAAGGATGATACGTGTTTGATGAATTGATCATGAACTTTAATCCAAGACAAATGCTAATCCGAAAATTGGTGTGATTATGTGTAATTGATGATTGTATGATGAATGTATGTTGGTTAATAGGTTGTATGAATGCTAGGTTACATTGATCTTGCAAGAAATTGATGAATTAAAGTAGGTGTTCATAGGTTACTAATAATAGTAACTTTATTTTCATGATATGATGAATTGATGATGGATTGATGTTGTTGATGTGTTTAGGATGATGATTGGATGTTAGATTGTTAATATGAATGCTAGAAATCTTGTAATGGATGTTGTTGTTCATATCTTGCCAAAAGTGGAAACTTTTGTTCATGATGATTATTAGATTATGATGATTAGGTATTGTTGATCATGTCTAGATGTTGTTGTGAGCTTGAGATGGCATAATTGTGATGAATTTATGAATACATTGAGTGTTTGATAGATATTGGAATATACTTTCCCAAAAGGGAAACTTTATTTGCACAAAGTTTGAAAGATGATAGTTTGAACATGTTTGGGATATTAGGAGCATGTTAGTATGTTCATAAATAAATTCTAATGTGTTGGAACATGTTAATTTAGTTGTATGAGATGTTTGGATAATCATGGGTGATGTTGGACTTTGATGATCATGTATGATATTTATGTTGGTTAGTAGTTAAGACATCATGTTTGGGACTGGAAATTGATTGTTGTGATGTATGTTGAATGCAATGAAAATGGTTAATGAATTTGAATATGATCATCATACATGCGTGCGAACCTGAGGCCCCTACTTAGTAAGATTGGCAGGGTTTAGGGTGTGAAGTCGTGAGTGGCTTCACATGGCATGTGGTGCGTGATTTGATCTTTGTGTGGCATGTTAATTATGTTATAACTAGTGGACATGTTAATGTTCTAGATTCGCATGACTTGTATGATACTTGGTTGTATGATGATCTAAGTGATACATCCGGATAATGAAGCATACATATGAACCATTTGAATGTTAAACATGTATGATATATGTGTATGATTGCTTGAATGGTTTACAACACATAAAATCACCAACGGGTCAAACGGGTCAACTGAGTCAAACGTATTTATTTTTTGAAACCTTGAGTCTTTGGTTGTAGTGTGCTTAGGGTTTCACATGTTCTCTGTTGCACGTACTCATATATTTATATGATCTAGGTAACCTCTGAAGGTTGTCTGTCCACTCTGTCTGTCAAGTAAAAGTCTAAGTATCTATTACGCATATCAGGTGAGTTCATGCCCCACTCTTTACTTAATCTCTTTTGGGGGAGATATCATACCAGTAAACTACAAACGCTTTATATATATTTCAGTTGTGCATAATATTAATATAGTGATGTTTATCATGGGAAAGTCCTCACACTTTCGAATTGTTAATATTGAATAGCGGGGAAACTTGGGTAGTACTACTGGGTCTAACGAGCCCCACCTGTGTGACTCGAGGTCAACCGGGTGCAATTTGTCCTATTGAACATTGTCATGACCTGTTGAGGCGTGACAAGAGGCAACAACGTAACACAATCAGCTTCAATTGCGAAATCACTATGAATTAATATTGTTAATGGACTAGCTATTTGTTACAATGCACTACTTTTTTTTTTTTACTATTATTAAACTGCTTATGTTTGAATATCAACTCTTGAACTCACCAACCATTGTGTTTACATTTTAGTATGCTATTCTCAGGTCATTAACTTGCTTGCCTTAGGAGCACCAAACGGATTCACATTGCATCCTAAGACTTGGTCTTCTAGACATCTTTATTGTTTTTAATGGTTAATGTTTTCTCATTTGGTTTGGCGCATGTTTTGCCATAAGATGCATTTATATTCTTTGGGTTGTTTTACAACACGCTTCCACACAGTTTTCAACTTTAAACTTTGGTTGATTTTATTTTAATTGTGGCATATAGAGTCGTTCTGAGTAACTATTGACTGTGATCCTGGTTTGTTCACACGCCTCGCGGTAAAACTCCGCACGTGGATTTTGAGGGTGTGACACTCGCTTCATCAAAGGACAGGGAAATGACATATTGCTAGTTCAAGTGTATGTAGATGACATCATCTTTGGTTCAACTAATCTAAAGCTCTGCAAAGACTTTGAGAAGCTGATGAAAGACAGATTTGAAATGAGTGCAATGGGAGAACTCAATTTCTTTCGGGGAATTCAAGTGAAGCAAGTTGAAGATGGCATTTTCATAAGTCAGTCAAAGTATGTTTAGGACATACTCAAGAGGTTCAACATGACTGATTATAAGATTGCTAAGACACCCATATCCAGAAACCACTCCCTTGGACCTAATCTTGAGGGGGAGTGTGTAGATGAACACTTATACAGGGCTATGATTGGGTCTCTTATGTATCTTACAGCTAGTAGGCCTGATATCATGTTTGCTACATGTATTTGTGCAAGATATCAAGCCAACCCTAAGATGTCTCACCTCATCACTGTCAAAAGGATTTTAAGATACCTCAAAGGTGCTTCAACACTTGGTTTATGGTATCCAAAGAATCCTTACTTCAATCTGTATGCTTATACAGATAGTGATTATGGTGGTTGCAACATGATTGCAAAGTCTTTATCTGGGGGATGTCAATTCCTTGGTGGAAGGATTGTCTCATGGCAATGCAAGAAACAATCCTGTGTGTCTGCATCAACTGCTGAGGCTGAATACATTGCTGCTGCAAGTTGCTGTGCTCAAGTGCTTTGGATTCAAAATCAGATGCTAGACTATGGATTTAACTTCAAGGAGACTCCTATCCACATAGACAACAATAGTGCTATCTCTATCACTGAGAATCCTGTGCAGCACTCAGGTATCATTTAACTAGTGAAAGTTCATACAGATGAACAATATGCTGATCTATTTACAAAAGCTTTTGATGAACAGAGATTTAAATATCTAATATCAGCTATTGGGATGATCAACTTTGAGTAGATCTTTTCTTAAAACTAATTCTAATTATTTCTTAAAATATGTGTCCTAAGTTGTCTAGTTCATCACTTTCATAAGCTCATGTTTTATTTGGATATAAAATCCTTTTTGAAGACTTTCCTTAGATTCTTGAAAATTTTCTGATCCTTCGGAAGATATATTTTTACCTTCAGAAGCAAATTATGTCTTCAAAATAAATAAGTGTCTAAGAAATTTTACCTTCAGAAGAAGTTTCAATCTGTCTTCCGAAGCTTAAATACTTGTCTCAGGCACTTATTTGTTTTCAAGGACTTTTTCCTTCTGAAGCAAAATTAACTCTCGGAAGCTTTGTTGTTTTATATACAAAGCATTCAAGTGTTTATTTCTCTTCCGAAGCAAAATTTTCAAGACTCTCAGGAAAATCTTCCGAAGTCATTTTAGCTTCGGAAGCTTTTTCACTAAAACTTCCGAAGATAATTTACCTTCGGAAGCTTTTCGAATTCCAAGAAAACTACTTTTTGAGTAAAAGTAAACTACTTTTTTAGAGGTGGGACCGACATTTGGATTTCAAAGTTTATCCTCTTTCATTAAATTTGGTTCAAATCCTTTTCACATAAATACCCAACGGTTCCCCCTCTCCCTCACTATCTTCTTCAATTCTACTATTCCTCAAACCTAATTCCCAAACCGCCTTTGCTTTTCACCTTTCTTCATCCTTGAGCTTCTAAAATGGCCAATCTTAACCGCAGAAACAACCCAGATTTCTCCATGTAACTTCATAGGCAACACAACCAGGTTGCTCTGTTAAGCTCTGAGAAAGATGAAAGTTTCTCAGAGATTTGCCAGTTCTTAGCTCTATCAAATTACTTCACCTCCCTAACCATTGATCCTACTTTCTATGAGGATCATCTGCTTGAATTTTGGAAGACCTGCCAAGATGTCATCATGGATGGGGAGAAGGCACTGTCTGCCAAAGTGCAAGGGAGGACAATCTTCATCACTCTAGCCATCATCAACACTCATTTGTAGCTGGATGATGAAGAAGGTGAGTTGTCCTTCCCAAAGGAAGCTGTCAATCATTCTTTTGAGCAGATGGGCTATGAGGGGGATTTCTCTGTAAAGACCTTCAGGAAAGGGAAGGTCTCATCCCAGTGGAAATACCTACTCCATGTGGTTATCCACAGCTTATCAAACAAGCATGAAGGGTGGGACCAGATTCCTGAGGATCCCTCCTTCATAGTGCATGGAATGGTTCAAGGGGTCAAGTTCAGGTACTCTCAATTTGTCTATACAAATTTACTTGCTAACTTGGACTCCTTAGACTATTATATGTTTCCTAGATATGTTCAACACATTCTCAACTGTGAACTGGGTTCACAGTTGAGGGAAACAGATAATATTCTTAAATTGGGATAGATGAAGCCCGTCATCTTTAAAATCATGAAGAAGCCAACTGTAGGCTTCTCAAGGGGTAGAAACAGCCCTTGTCCCCAAAATGTTAGAGCTCATTGCTCAAGGTGACAATCTAGCAACACAAGCTAGTGTTGAACCCACACCTTCTACCTCTCTACCTCTAAAAAAGGCCTCAAGTAACCCTCACCTACCAAAGAAAATCCAAACGAATCCCTGCTCAAGCTATTGAGTCTGTGCAGGTCCCCATATACTCACCTTTACAGGAGGAAGTGGACACTAGAGCTCCCATTTCCCTTGAGGAGCAAACCAATCCCATCTCTTCAACTATCAGGGCTGAGGTTCCTCATGCTCACCGTGATGAGCTCACAAGCCCAACTGCCTTAAGCCTTCACTCTGAGTCTCAACACTCAAGTGAACAACCTTCAGGGGACGGTTACCATCCCCAGCCTTTAGATCTAAATCAACCCATTCCCAACCTTTCCTTCTATACTAATGAATTAG
Source organism: Flaveria ramosissima (assembly GCA_025215565.1). Lineage (NCBI taxonomy): Eukaryota > Viridiplantae > Streptophyta > Magnoliopsida > Asterales > Asteraceae > Flaveria > Flaveria ramosissima. The sequence continues at coordinate 10,882,613 of CM046038.1, read as the reverse complement.
GTTTCACTGAGTACCATGAGTCTCTCTTCTCTTCCCCTACTCAAAGAGAGATGAGTACTCCTGAGTCTCCTCAGTCTAGCCCATATCAGTCACCTATAACTGAGTTGGATACTTCTGAACCTGTTCAGGATATCCATATGGAAGAGGCTCTCACTTTTGCAAGTGATTACATTATTAAGACCTCAACCATGGCAACTCAGCCCACTGACATCTCAACTGAGATTGCTAGTGAGCAGATGAAAACCAGCAGCCAAGAACCTCAAGCTGGTGGTGAGAGAGAGGACTTTGGTCCAATCATCTCATCCTCCTATGTTTCTTCTGATGAAGAAGAGGGGAATCTGAGATTAAAGGTGCAAAAACTGTCAAAAATATGCTCCTATTTAGTCTCTAAGGTTAGTCACCTTGAATCTCAGGTGACTACCTTACACAACAGGATCAATGATCAGCAACTTGAGATTTCATATTTTAAGGAAAAACTAGCTGGGAGACCTTTAAGAAGAGCTCAACCAGGAACACAAGAACCTATGGATGTGATTGATCTATCCTCCAGCTCACCTATGCAAGTGGGTGATGCTACCCAAAAGGGGGAGAAAGTCATTGCAGCCACAGAACCTGGGAGTTCTTCACAGAGAATGGACATTGAGGACTCACCATCCTCACTTGCAATTGTGCATTCTCAGCAACTTCCACAAGTTCACATTAATGTGGACTCTATAGACTCTATCATCAGGAGTCTCTTTAAGGAAGGGATACCAAGGGCTATGTCATCCTCACCATCTTCCAATCACATCATTAAGTGGAGGTATGATGCTGATAGAAGAGCCCTTATTCTTCACAGAGTTCAAGGGCAACAAGAAGTATTTGATTTTCAAACCTTGAACTTCTATGGAAGTCTAGATCTAGTCAACATGCCACTTGTCAACCCAAGCAAATCAAGACAACCTGACAGACTGGCTCAAAGAATCCAAGACAGGATCACTGTAGAGTTCAGCTTAAGAAGGAGACTTAGGCAATCAGGTAATGCCATCGGTAAACTGGATGTTGAGGCAGACCCTAAGATTAGTTTCATAGGAAAAACCTTGACTAAAGGCCCAATGGCAGAACCTGAGACCCCTGTCTCATCATCATCAACTGCTTCAGAGATCCACATTCCTTTTGAGACACCTGCTGGTGAAGGTGCTTCTCAACCTCTCTCTAGCCAGAGCATGGATGCTACACCAAGCAATGAAGGCCAAACCTCTATCCACCCTGAGTCACAAAGGTCTGTGGGTGACAAAGAGAAAAGGATTTTGACTACTGAGGAAATTGAGGAGGAGGAGAGAGAGAGGAAGAGGAAGCTAAGTGGAGAAAGTTCCTCTGGGTCTTCAGGTTTTATGCAAGCTGCAATCAGGGCTGCCCCAGACCAAATACTCAAGATGATGAGTTGAGGGCAGTTAGGATTACTTACCTGCAGACCAGGAACTATGACATTGATGAAATTATTTCTCTCCCCTTAGAACAACTAAATGAACTGGCTGACATGGAAGTGTCAAGATAGATGAAAGAAAAAGAGGATGCAAGGTTACTTCTCCAATTCAAAGAGGAGAAGAGACAGAAAAGACTCTACAAGCATGCTCCTACTCTCTCCCCAGTTCAAGAAAGTTCTGTACAAGAAGATGTGGTTCAACAAGAAACTTAGGTAGACAAAGAAGAAGATAGGATCAAAATGATCAACTACCTGAGTGCCACAGACTTCTATCAGGCAGATGCACTTCTTCCCTTGTCCTACGACTATGTTGAGTTTGAGTACTTAAAACAACTTGAGCTTGAGTTAGTCAAAGACAGAAAGACAACTAAGAAGAAGCTAAGGGAAGAAGCTGCAAAGTCAAGAGCCATCATCCAAAAGAGTATGAAGAAGTCTACTGACAAACAAAGGATGATGAGCTTCTTGAAGCTGTATGGATTCTCCGGAAGGAGACTTGGCCCTATGTCTCTATCCACAATGGATGAGCATATAAGGGTAATCAAGCAGAAGATCAAGAGTGGAGAACTGATTGACTTACACTCTCTTCCAAGTCAAGTCCCACCTGAAGTGGAGGTTAAGATTGAACAACCTGAGACCCGAACCTCCTGCTGAGCCTCAGCAAGCTTCATCTTCTGATCCACAGCAGGGTCAAACTCCCTCTCCTTCTGAACCTGTGAGGGAGGAACACCCAACTGAGAAAGACAAGGATGATCAACAAGGTGTTGCAGACCAGTCTTCTCAGTTAAAGTCCTCTAAGAGGAAGAAGAGGATGGCTTATAAACCAAAGTCTAAGAAGAAGAATCCTAAATCATCTACCTCTATACCTTAGGCTGAGTCAGGTCAACCTGAGGAAGTGCATGAAGAGGCAGCCCAATCAATTCCAATACAAATGGCTCCTCTTACAGCTGTGACACCCATCTTATCCTGGACCTTCTCTACCAATCCAGAAGATGGCATGTAATCAGAGATCAAGGTGTTGAGAATGTCTATACATGGCAAGACATAATCAACTTACCTCTGCATGATCTTTTTGAGATGAGAAGATACTATGAAAGTTTGAATGATCCTGACCATCTAATGAAGAAGGGTATGGTCATCATTATGCTGAAGACTACTAACATCTGAAGATCTTCTAAATGTTTTGATAGCATCAGCCTAGGGAGAGTTTGTAAGGATTTCTATAAGTCTGATGCAAACCAAAACATCCAAAGTCTCTCTGCAAGCAATGCACTAAAGAACTGAAGTAGAATTGCTTCGGAAGTTTTACACCATGCACTAGAAAATTCTAAGTGTAAAATCTTTCGAAGCCAAGACCAATATATTCCGAAGCCAAAAGTGAAGTCTTCCGAAGCTTCAGAGACAAAGTCTTCCGAAGCCAAATAGTGAAGACAGATTTCTTCCGAAGACTTTTAAGGATATGCCTTTATCTGATGTACTTTACCATAAAGCTGGACCACCTTTCTGCTGCAACTCTGTAAAGTCACCAACTTACATGAGTTGGTGAAAAGTCAATGCTTTTGGTAACTGTACATTGAGGTCTTGAGTCCATGCTTTCTACTTTATGTACTTTTATCCTTTTTGTAATATATTAGGATGTGAGCTATGGCATGTCATAGTCACAAGTCAAAAGGCAGATATGCCTTTTGCTTCTACAATTGATTTTGTTTGTGTCTAGTCAATTGTATCCAGCTGGCTTTCAAAGTATAGCCGGCTGTAGGTTGTAGTATAAGTATTCCATGTTCTAGTATCTTTCTTTATGCTTTGTAACACTTGTAATAGAACTTGAGAAAGCAATATACTGCATCCTTTAAACCCAATCTCTTGTTCTGTCTCTTACTTGTTACTTGTGTTCTTAGTATCATTATTGTGGTTAATCCAGTTTACTGTTTGATTAAGTTTGGTTAATCTCCTCTTTGTGTTGTTGTGTTGTAAGGTACCACCCTTCACCGGTCCTACAGAACATTTTGTTCTTCCATAGATATGTTTCTTACAAGTAAAATGCATCCAAAAATCCTCTGGGGATGAACAACCAGCTCTGAGGATGGAAGAACAAGATTGCTTTGGAAGAACTAGATTGCTTCGGAAGAACAAGACTCCTACGGAAGAACAAACATCTACTGAAGCAATATTCCTGCGGGGTCCAAACACTTGTATAATACAAGTGTTACAAGTCAACAAGGTAGTTATGCGAATCCCAAGAAATCTGATGATTCCCTAACAGAAACAATTCAAATCCCAAGAGATCCGATGTTTCCTTTAACAGAAACATCATTGTCTATATAAATGGATCCTAGGTTTCGAATTAGTGACGACAACAGCTATAGCAATACGACAATTCCACAACAGAAAACATCACATCAAATCTCACAACCAAACCCTAGCAGCCGTCTCATCATTCATCACAAAATTCAATATCATTCGTTCATTATTTGTAATCATTAACATGTTTTAATGAAATACATATCATTCATTAATTGTGTTTCTTTTAGTGTGTTCTTGAATCTTTATTGATAATGAAATTTATTACAAATAATTAAACCAAGCCAACGTTGATTCCGCAAACGTTGACTTGAATTCAACCAACACTGATAATTCCTGATTGCGATCCTTGGATTCACAGGTGGTATCAGAGCCAAGTGCTTATTGATTTAGATCGATTGATCTATCAGTGTTAGTTGTGTTTAATTGCTTTTCTGAACTCTGTAGATTTGTCAGTTTTTACTGATTAGATCTATTGTGTTTAAAAGAATTTGTGTGAAACTTGTTTTGTCGTTCAATAGTACTCGGTTAGATTAACTTGGGTCTATATTCAAATCAATGGAATAGCAGATCTTAGTTATTGACCAGCATCACTATCTTGTTCATCTCCGTTGAACAAATTCATTAGTTAACATCTCAGATCTTAACTAATCATGAGCAACTTTAGTGGATCATCTTATCAACCACCAAAGTTGGAAACAAAAGCAGACTTCAAATCATGGAAAATCTAGTTTACGAATCATGTAAATTATACAGATATCGACTTATGGGTCTCTATAACAGAAGGTCCTTATATTCCACCCACCCTTGCGCCGGATTATAATGATAACAATCAACCCATAAGCACAAAAGATCTTTCACCTGATGATATTAAGAAGGTTAAAGTTGATATCAAAGCATATAGCTTGCTTAGTATGGCTTTACCAGAAGAAATATTGATCAGATGTGAAAATTATAAAATAGCAAATTCCTTATGGAAGATTTTTCATACACTCTATGAAGGGAGTGATGAAATCCGAAGCATTAGGAAAGACACCCTTCGTTCATAATATGAAACATTTCATCATATTGAGGGTGAATCAATTCCTCAACAACTCCACAGGTTTATGCAACTTGTTACAGAAATGAACATTCTGAAGTTGAAATACACAAATGAGGAACTGAACAAGAAAATGCTCCATACTTTACCAGAAAGTTGGAAGCAAACTGTATCCATGTTCAAGAATACCATAAATCTCAAAGCAGTCGGACTAGACACTCTAGTGGCTAAAGTTGAGGCTCTTGAACTGGATGACAAATCAAGAAACAAGAGTATAAGAACTCATGTATCACCATATCACTTTAAAGAAACAAGAAGTGCTGGAAGTGCTTTCATGTCCAGTAATGATGGTGATAACTCTTGTACTTTGAATAAAGATGAAGAGGAAGTAAGTTTCTATGCTTCAAAACCTCCTAAGAAATCTTCTCAAAGTAAGTCAAGAAAAGAGAGAGAAAGATCTGATGATCAAAGAGATTAATCATCCGAAAAACTATCATCCAACAATCAATTAGAGTCTATCACTGTCATTCTAGATTCTGAAGAACAAAAGGCAGCTTTTGCAGCCTTCAGTTCAAGCTTTCAAGCTTACTTAGGAAGTACATTGCCCACTGCCAACATGTGTCAACAAGATTTAGAAGAACTGCCTCCGGATGTAGTGTAGGAGATGGATCTACAATGGCAAATGACAATGATTGCCTATAGAGCCAAACAATATCTAAGAAGAAACAAGAATTTGGCTGCTGCAAGTAAATCATCACGTATTGGAGTTGATAAGTCAAAGGTAAGATGCTTCAAGTGCAATCTCTATGGAAACTTTTCTAGAGAATGCAATCAACAAAATTCCAACACAACACAACATCAGAATCATCAGGCCAAACAACCCTCATCAACTCAAAGATGTTTTAGACAGCCACAACTGACCAACTCATCCCCACTAGCCACCAATTCACCAGCAGGAACTAGCAACTCTAAAGACTCTGGGCTGATAATTCTTTAAGATGGAACTTGTGACTGGAGTTTTTATGAGAAGGAAGTCTTAGAAGAAAATCAAGCTCTAATGGCTCACATGGAAAACAAAGTTTCACCCATGGCAAGTGAGGTAATAGACAGGTTATGTTCATCAATATGTGTTGAGGAAGTAGAAAGATATAGAGTCCATGCTCAACAATTAGCTGATAAAGTTAGAGGAACAATGATTTTGAATGAATCTCATGCAAGAGAACATAAATTATATCAAATTAAAATTAACTCTTTACAAAAGGATTTAGACAAAATTGTTTCTGAAAATTACAGTTTGAAAGCACAAGTTGAGCATCTGACCACTTCCTTAACCAAATCCATGGCTGATCATGCATCAACTGAAGTGAAACTTTAGAAGTTTCAGCTCTCATCTCAGCAATATGAGAAATTACTAAATTCTCATATTGAATCAAAGAAAAGGTCTGGGTTGGGTTATAATGCTGTGGCACCTCCTGTTAACAATAACTATGTTCCTTTGCCTGAATCAATGACAAATAATCTGTCAAAACATTTTGTGCCTAGCACCAATATAGGAACTAGCTCTAATCAACAAAACATTGATAATGAGGTGAATGAAACTGAGTCTTCTGAATCGGAAAAGATTAATCAATTTAATTTAGAATTCGACTTTGATGAGTGGGATGACTTGGATGATTCTGATGAACATGATGATGATCTTTTAAATAAGGATAAGAATGTTGTTTTTGAAACAAATATTCCAAAAGTGCTTGAAGAAACAAAGCTGCCATACCCTCCTAAACAAAGAAACATGCTGAAAACCATTTGCAAGAGAATAGCTCAGTTGAATGAAGGTCTTCAAGAGCTAAATCAGCAACAAACCTCCTCCAATAAAGTAAATGAGAAATCTGCCTCTACTAAGAAAAGTCACAAATCCATGGAAAAAGAAAAGAAAAAGGCATTAGCAGATCATCAACGGAAGAAGAACCTCTTTCCAGTACCAGATCTACGAAAAAAGAAAACTTCAGTAGAAGTTAATATTGTTTCAGTAGATGATCTATGGAAGAGGAATTCAGCAACAAACAATCAAAAGATACATAAAGTGGAAAAGCAAGAATCTACTCCAAAGCTAAAGAAGAATGTACAACATCAAAAGTTAGCAAACCATAAGAATGATTCTGAGAAAGAATCAGATGAGAAGTATTGCAAATGGTGTGACATGAAATATCACAATATTGAAGATTGTTACTTCAGTAGCTACTGCTCTATTTGCAATATGAACAATCACATGACTGCTGACTGCTACTTCAACAAACATTATGCTATCTGCAACAAAAATAACCATTCCACTCAGGAATGTTATTTCAACAAAAAGAACAAGACAAAAGGCACAAAGAAGAAAAAATCTGATAAGTCTGAATCAGATACTCAATCTACTGATTGTGAAAAGGGTTCAAAACTAAAGAAGTCTGAACTAAAATCAAATTCAAAATCAAAGGACAAAACATCATCAAGTGCTCATCCATTAAAGAAAAGACCAACTTTCCAGCACTCAAAAACACCTCACATAAGGGTAGATTTGACTGATAAGGAAACAAAGGATGATGATGTATTCTTTGATAATTTTGAAAAGGGAATTCATATACCTCATTCAAAAACAAAAGATTGTGAGACATTTAATCATAAAGTTTCATTATCAAAACCAAAGCCTCAAATGAACAAAATTAAGTTGAATCAAGAAGAAATTGGGAAACAAGAACCTAGTTCATCAACATCTCATTCAACAGAATCATCCTCATCTGAAACAACTCAGAATGAATCAACCAAAACTAAAACTGAAACTTCAAGACTTGTTCATGAAGGAGTAACTATTTTAGACACTGCTGACAAACCCAAGATCATTAAGACTTGGGTTGTCAATTCTAGCTGATTTATTTCTGAATGCAGGAATAATATTGGAGAGCTGAAAACAAGTGGTATGTTGACAGTGGTTGTTCCAGGCATATGACAGGAAACTGTTCACTTCTCCATGATTTTAAACATAAAAATGCTTCTTATGTGGCATTTGGTGGGGATAAAAAGGGAGGTAAAATTGTTGGTGAAGGAATGATAACAAATGGTGTGCTCAAATTTGAGAAAGTAAATTATTGTGAAAATTTACAGTATAATCTACTAAGTGTGTCTCAAATTTGTGATCAAAATTATACCACATTGTTTGATAATACTAACTGTTACATTCTTAACTAGGTTTTACTGTTCCAGAAGATTGGGTCCTCCTCAAAGCAGCAAGAAAAGGAAACACTTATGTTTTGGATATGAACAACACATCACTCACAAAACATGAAACATGCCTTCTATCTAAGTTATGAGAAGATGTATCTCAATTGTGGCACAGAAGGCTTGTCCATTCTAACATGAAGAACATGAACAAATTGGTGAAAAATGACCTAGTCATTGGATTGCCAAACAAAGAGTTTCATTGCTCAACTCACTGTTCTTCTTGTTACAAAGGAAAACAACATAGAGTGTCACATAAATCCAAAATTATTAATACTAATACTACACCACTCAAATTGCTTCACATGGATCTGTTTGCTCCTACCAATGTGATGAGCATTGGAAAAAGACAATATTGTTTGGTGATAGTTGATGATTTCACAAGATTCACATGGGTCTTTTTCTTAAAACAAAAGAGTGAAACATCAGAAACATTAATGGACTTTGTGATCAAGATTGAGAATCAACTTGATGCAAAAGTTAAAATTTTTAGGAGTGACAATGGTATTGAATTTGTCAATTTTGAACTGGATTCCTTTTGCAGGAGCAAAGGTATTGCAAGGCAATTCAGTGCAGCAAGAACTCCACAACAAAATGGAGTTGTTGAAAGAAGAAACAAAACTCTTATTGAAGCAGCCAGAACAATGCTAGCTGATTCACAATTGCCCATCACCTTTTGGGCTGAGGCAGTGAATACTGCATGCAATGTTCAAAACAGAACATTAATTGTCAAAGAACATAACAAAACTTCTTATGAGCTCTTGTTTAAAAGAAAACCATACATAGGATATCTTAAAGTCTTTGGATGTCATGTATATGTTTTAAACATAAAAGAGTCATTGGGAAAATTTTCAGAAAAAGCTTATGATGGTTTTTTTGTTGGATACTCTTCAACATCTAAATCTTATAGGATCTATATTCCACAACATAACATTGTGGAAGAAACTCCTAATGTATCCTTTGATGAATCTGTATTTACTAAGTCAGTTAAAGGTTCATCATGGTTGTTTGACATAGATGCTCTAACTGAATCATTTAACTATGATCATTTGAACACTACAGGATCTGATGAAGTATGTTATCCATTTGTTCCACCTCATATGAATGAAGTAACATTATCAGCTGATCCTCCAAGGATACACACATCCTCGGGTGGAAACACTTCAGCAGCAGTTGCAGACACTACATGTGGAAATGAACACTGTGCATCCGGAGATGTGAATGTTGTCCCTACAACAAACTTTGCAAATGTTTCAAGTCTTCACTTATCATCCGAAGAAGTTGCTGCAACTCCTATGGAAGAGTTAAATGATTCTGTAGAAGTTCCTATAACTCCCACGGAAGAGCAAACTGATTCCGGAGAAGTTCCTATAACTCCCACAAAAGAGCAAACTGATTCTGGAGATGTCCCTATAGCTCATGCAGAAGACACTCATGATCCTACACCTCATGTTGAACATTTTGACTATTTTCTAAACTCTCAACCTAGGTTGGATCAGTCTGAGCCAATGGAAATGACTAACCTGGAATCATCCATTCCAGTTGAATCAACTCCATCAATGAGAATCCATAAGACTCATCCAGTCAACAACATCATTGGAGAACTTACAAAGAGAACTACAAGAAGCCAAAGTGGTACTGCCAACCTTTGTCTCTTTAGTTGTTTTCTTTCACAAGTGGTCCCTCCAAACATCTCTGCTGCTTTAAAAGACAATAGTTGGATTGAAGCTATACAAGAAGAGCTTCAACAAATTAGAAAGCAAAAGATATGGTCTCTAGTTGATTTGCCTGAAGGCAAACATCCTATTGGAACAAGGTGGCTATACAAAAACAAACTGGATGATAGAGGGATTATTGTAAGAAACAAAGCAAGGTTGATTGCACAAGGATACACACAAGAAGAGAGAATAGACTATGATGAAGTTTTTGCACCAGTTGCAAGAATTGAGGCCATAAGATTGTTTCTAGCTTATGCATCATATAAGAAGTTCACTGTGTATCAGATGGATGTCAAGTGTGCATTCCGATATAGGAAGATTGATGAGGAATTTTATGTGTCACAACCCCCCTAGCTTTGAAGATACTCATTATCCACATAGGGTATACAAGCTAGATAAAGCCTTGTATGGTCTTCATCAAGCACCAAGAAAATGGTATGAAACACTATCATCTTTCTTGCTCAAGCATGGGTACAAAAGAGGAACCATTGATCAAACACTCTTTTTTCAAACAAGAACATCAAGATCTCTTAGTTGTTCAAATATGTGTTGATGACATTATATTTAGATCAACTAATAAGAGATTGTGTGTAAATTTCAAAGAGCTGATGAAATCTGAATTTCAGATGAGTTCCATGGGTGAATTAACTTTCTTTATTGGTCTTCAGGTTCATCAAAAACCAGATGGGATATTCATCAATCAAGAAAAATACATACATCAAATTTTGAAGAAATACAATCTTGCTGAAGTATCCTCATGCAAAACACCAGCATCAACAATTGATAAGATTGTTCATGATCCTTTAGGAAAATCTAATGACAAAAAATTATATAGATCAATGATAGAATCACTTATGTATCTAACTGCCAGTAGACCTGACATTATGTTTGTTGTGAGTGTGTGTGCTAGGTACCAATCTGATCCAAAGGAGTCTCATCTGAATGCTGTGAAAAGGATTTTCAGATACCTCAAAGGAAAACCAGGACTTGGTCTTTGGTACCCAAAGGATGGTGACTTTACACTCTACTCATACTCAAACAGTGACTATGGTGGATGCAACAGTAACAGAAAATCCACAACTGGTGGTTGTCAATTCATTAGACCAAGACTAGTATCATGGCAGTGCAAGAAACAAACCAATGTATCTGTATCCACAGCTGAGGCTGAGTACATAGCTACTTCAGCTGGTTGCTCTCAAGTCCTTTGGTTGCAAAACCAATTGCTTGACTATGGTTACAACTTCCTTCAAACTTCAATTTACATAGACAATTATGGTGCTATGTTTATAACTGCTAATCCTGTGCAACATAGTAAAACAAAACATATTGAGATAAGATATCATTTTCTGAGAGATTGCTATGAAAAGGGTTTGATTAAGTTAGTCAAAGTGGATACAACAAATCAGCTTGTTGATTTATTCATTAAAGCATTTGATTCAGTCAGATTTAATTTTCTAATTGAGTCTCTAGGCATGATTAAATTAGATTAATCAATTTGAACAAACAAAATACTATGTGTAATGATGCTTCAGCATGACATATGCTTGGGAAATGATAGTACACTATATCTTTGCTTATTCCTTAATTCATAAATATCATTAAATCTAAGCAAGTTTCTTGATATGTGAGTAGGTTCATCTTGAGTGGAAACTATACTAAGTGCATGCCAAACATAATGCAAAGTGATTGTTTGTGGGAAACTTCATTTTGAGAATACAAAGTGAGTCTTATTCTGATGTGACCAGATCACTCATCTAAACACACTATGTACCAACACTTTATAATATCTATCTTTGCAAATCATAATCCCTCTGTTTTGTGTAAACAAAGACCTGGGTGTATGATCACCATACTGAATATCAGTAACAAAAGGTGAAAAGATCATGATCTTCATCATCCCTCTGTTTTGTGTGAACAAAGACCTGGGTTAAAGGCACCTCTGTTTTACGTGAGTAAAGACGTGGTGACCTGATGATGATCATATCTAAGCTCTCAAAATAATCCCATGTGATCAATTGAATATTAATCTAGAGCTTTCACATCATTGCATTAATGAGATGCCCAATGCATCTCAAGATAGAACTTATAACTTAAAGTACATAGTTCTTAAGTGTGAAAAAGTGATGATTTGATTTGCAAAGGGATGACAAAATCTTTGTGAATTGAATGCGAAGCCCATAACAGTTATTTTCAAATCAATATGAAAACATGATAAACAACATGCCTAGTTGATACATTAGCTCTTGTATGGATTTAAGTGGACAATATACTTGTAATCAGCACTTTGTTCAGATATCAATACAACAAAATAATTCATCAGGAAGAGGCTTAGTATTATAGTATGATCACATCATATGTGTATATATGTTTGAGCATCATCATACAATTAAATAACATTCATGATATTCTTTAGGAATTTATGATTAATGCTTACTGTCATCCTTAATCACAAATTTAGAAGGAGTTGAATTCATGAAGTTAAGTTTATCAATCAGTAGCTTTGTCTATTTCATTATTAATGTAAAGGAATTGGAATCTGAGCACCAACTTAGCTCCTGGATACATGAAATTTTCTTTAAAATCATTTAAACTTTCTTGTGCTAAATTGTCATGAATACAAAGTCAACAAGGTCCAAAAGCAATAAATGGTTCTAAGCAATGGACTTGGACCATACAACAAGATTTCTCTGCATTCTACCATCTTAAGCATCAGCAGAAGCTACAGTGTGGAAAATTTAAATGTTTACCCGTAGATTGGTAAACTACGGATGAGCAAAGATCAACAAATATAATTTAATTTCATAGTCATGTAATCTGTAAAAATGTAAGTTATACTTCATCAGCAGATGTCGTTAAGACATCCTCAGATGATTTATGGAATCCGTAGATTATCTACGGAAGAATTTGTTGAGGGTCCCACTTCATTAAAGTAATAAAATTAATGTGTCTGAGAAAGTATAAATGATGTTGTTTGACTTCAAAATTCATTATTCGCTTTTTCAGTTCACTTTTTCAGACCTAGGAAAACACACTCTCAACAAACTTTTCCCCCTTCTATAACATTTAAATTTTACCAAATCAAAACATCAAACAAACATATATTAGTGCTCGCAGATCGTTGTGTTCAAGGTAGATCATGTCGTAATGATTCAATAATAAACCATTCGATTCTCGTTTAATCTCACAACTATTCGTATTATCTCGTTTAATCTCATAATTGTTCATATTCTCATTGTGATTCTAACGAAATCTTCTTCTTCTGAACAGATGGATAATCGATTTGAGAAAGAGCACAATGTGTGTGCTTTCTTAAACCCTGATGATCCTGTTTAAGTAGGGTGCCAAGACATTATCTGATATCTAAGAAGATCCAGGTTGTTCTATGCCTTATCAGCAGAGCCTGTGATTCACCAATCGCACATCACTGATTTCTGGAACTCCGCCCAAATAGAGGAAGATGGTCAAGTTATTGTGGCTGATGTGAAGAATCAAAGACTGAGAGTGGATGAACAGACAATAAGAAGGGTTCTTAAGTTGGGAGATGTAGAAGTTGGTCACCCTGATGTGTTCGACAATGAATACATAGAAAAAGTCTTTCTTCTGATGGGGTATGATGGTGACTTCGAGAAGGGAGAAATAAAGAAAGGAAGACTCTGCAAGCCATACAGATTTCTCTGCCACACTTATCTTAAGTGCATCTCAAACAGGAAATCTGGACTTGACAGATTTTCAAGGCATATCTCTTCAGGCATTATTGGTGTTTTTGACGGAAGAACCTACAATTACTCAAAGTACATCTTCAACTGCTTACATGATCACATCAAAGTATAGAAGGATGACAAGATGTATATGTTTCCAAGGTTTTTGCAACTAATCATCAATGCTGATATGCCTGTGACTACTGTAGATGATGATGTGTTTGTTCAAGCTCACCTAGGTAGATCCGTACTAAATAAAATATCCGGGAAGTATGAAGGAGGAGACATGCCCATGTTTGATCATATGGTATATGCTGATGCAAACATTCCTCAAGAGCTTGTGTGGGAAGATCAACAGGAGGGTTCACCAACCAACTCTGTTCAAGCCACTCACTCACCAGATCAATCACCCATACACCATCAACCTCAACCATCCCTACATCACTCACTTGCAAGCCAAAACAGCCAACCAATCTCTCCAATTCACCCTCCATCACCAAATCAGCTCCAAATGCAACTTTTTCAACAGCCTCCAAATCCAGAAAATCCATCCACTGAGAGCATTTACACTGGAGAGACAGAGTTAGCCTCACAAGCAAGTACAGTTCAACTGTCTATAACCAAAACTGAATCCTCTGTTCTCTCAAATGAAACTAAACTAGTCTCTCCGGTCACTGACCATCCGCAACAACAACAACCACATCAAGAACTGGCAGATCAAGCCATTGAGCCCAGTTCAAGCTCAGCAAGTGTAGACCCTGAAGAAGTAAATGATGATGAAATTGATGCTCAACATCAGGAAGAAGAAGAAGCAGCAAACTATGTTGATGTGATTGCCTAAAATGAAGATGATCTAAGTGATAATGATATCCCTATCAGCAAGAGTTATCTGGTTGCTGAATATAACAAGCTTTTTATAAAGTCTAACAATAGAAAGCAAAGAATTCAAGAGTTGAAGGGAATGATAAAAGTAAAAGATGATCAGCTGATGAAGCAAGAATCAAGTCTGAAAAGATTGAGGGAGAACATACAAGAAAACAATGAAGTGATCGATGCATTGCATGAGCTGGTTAAAGAACTTCAAGATTCAGCAAAGAATGAGAAGAATGAAAATAAGAAGCTAAGGCTGAAGGTTGATCAAATGAATGACTCTCTCTATGATCAATCAGCTTTGTTAAGAAGAAAAGAAGAAGAGATTGATCAGCTGAAGATGAAGATATATGCTCTTGAATCAGATCAACTAAAGAAACCTGCTAAATCTTCAAAGCAACTTATTCAATAATCAAGGAAAAGGAAGTATTTGGGTTCAACAAATATACAAACAATCAATATTGAAGAGATACCCAAAAGGTCAAGGCATACATCTTCAGAACACACACCTTCAGTGGATGTGTGAACATTAAAGCAAGTAACTCATGATGAAGATGAAGCGGAGAGTGATGCTGAATGGAAAGAGCTGATTGAAGATGAAACTAACAAAGATCAAGAAGAATCAAAGGCTAGTGTTCTACTTACAACAAAAGACATATTGGAAGAAAGCCCTGAGTCAACAATGTTCATGACCCTTATCAACCATGGGTTTCCATATGACATGGTTGAAAGGATGAATCTATCTGAGATGAAGGATCTACTGAAAGAGTTTGAGCTGGCTAGATTCATGATCCCTAATTATGACTATGAAGCATTCATAACTTTCAAGCCATACAGAAAATCAAGAAAGATCTAGGCTACTGTGACACAGCAAAGCTTAGCAAGTACAATATGATCCGTTGGCTACAGGGTCACAACTACAAGGCATATGAGCTTAAGGGAAGAAAAGTTAGTGAGCTTAGAAGGATGATGGAGCATGTAATTGCTGTTGAACTTGACAGAGGAGTGAGATTCAGAACTGAAGCTCCACACCCATCCTATGAGCAACAAAGCAAACTTCCTGCTGATCCTATAATTGTGGAATCTAAAGATCAGCACAAAGGAAAAGAAAAATTGATCAGAGAGCCTAAGGCAGTTATCCCTAGAAAAGTATGGCCTCAAGGAACAACAGTCAGGGAAATCACTAAACAAAAATCTACCCTGATAGAGCTGTATGACCACATCACAACTCCCAGTTCTGCAAAAGAAAACAAGATAATGGCCTGGAAGTATGAATCAGAATGGGATTGTGCAATCATCAAGAGGACATCTGGAAGAATTGAATACTTCCATGATGTAGAAGCTTTACTGAGACTCCCTGAGAGAGACATCAAAGACCTGCAAAGCCTAATCATCTCAAACTATCCAATCCATCCAAGGGGAAGAGACTTTTATGTTTTAGTAGGTAGGATGAAAACAAAATTTATAGATGATGTTCTGAAGGAGGCTAAGAGGGAAGATGCTGAACATAAGAAAAGACTTCAAAAAGGAAGAAGATCAAACACCAACTCCTCTACTATGGTTGATGATGAACTCTTAAGGAGGGTTGGATACTCAAACAGAAAAACAGCAACCATCAAAGTCATAGCAGGAAATCAATACACTATTCCCATAACTGAGTGGGGATATGTGGAGAAGACAAAAGAAATGGTGCTACTAAGGAATGCTAAGGGGAAGAAAGGTGAAAAGATAAGAATTTTTGACGCAGTAGAAATCAAACTGCTACACCCTAGCTACACATCATACATGCATGATAAATTCTTTCCAAAGCTATCAGATGAAAGAGCATAGAATGATCTATGCTTATATGTGCACATGATTCAAGTGGTGGATAACTACATGCCAAAGCATACAAAAGAAGAAGACATGATGTTGGGCTGCTGAAAGGAGCTAACATTGAAGAAGTATCAGAACTGAGAATCTCAAAGGAAGATGAGCTCGAGATAGTGCACAATGAAAGTGTAGTGGAAACACTTACCACTTAAGAAGACATTTTGGGCCTATGTTTTGAGACTCTGCAAAGGATATGCAGAATGGAGATCAAGTACAAGTACGATGATCAAAAGGATGTAGTATCAGACTTCAACAAAAGGATGGTGGCAAGATTGAAAGAACTTTCAGTTTTGAAGAGTTAATTACAAGTATCTAAGCCTAAGGGGGAGTATTGTTAGGTCTAGGATCAGTAGATCTAGTCCATTTTGTATAGGCTTAGTACTTGAATTAATATCTGTAATGAATGGTTGTAGTTCAATATTGTGTATGCATTATATATATGTTAACCCATATATATGTGTGTTGATTCATGTATGCTTGTAGGTACAAACATTATACTTGGTCAATTTCTGAAATTGACTAAGGTTAAGAAATATCTACGGATGAACATTTTGTTCTTCCGTAAATATCTACGGATGAACATTTTGTTCTTCCGTAGATATGTTTCTTACAAGTAAAATGCATCCAAAGATCCTCTGCGGATGAACAACCAGCTCTGAGGATGGAAGAACAAGATTGCTTCAGAAGAACAAGACTCCTACGGAAGAACAAACATCTATGGAAGCAATATTCCTGCGGAGTCCAAACACTTGTATAATACAAGTGTTATAAGTCAACAATGCAGTTATGCAAATCCCAAGAAATCCGATGATTCCCTAATAGAAACAATTCAAATCCCAAGAGATCCGGTGTTTCCTTTAACATAAACATCATTGTCTATATAAATGGATCCTAGGTTTCGAATCAGCGACGGCAACAGCTATAGCAATACGACAATTCCACAACTGAAAACATCACATCAAATCTCACAACCAAACCCTAGCAGTCGTGTAAGGCCCCGTTTCCGGGACGCTTACAGCTGGTCATTCATCGCACTCAAAACATATAATTACATTTTACCTTTCATAAATAGTTGCAGCGAAAACATTAAAAACACAATTTCATTTCATCAAAATACTTTTGCACAATAATGCAATCGTTCCTTTAACAATATCATGTTACATTTATTACAAAGGCATTAAACATAAAGATGCCATCCAAAATACGCTGAGTAGCCGCACTGTGCCATCCTCAGCAACATACCTGCCAACTGGAAACACATCAAAGGCAGCGTTGCTGAGTGAGTTCTAGTTTTATAATAAAACTTACTTTTCTTTTGTAAAACCGTTCTTTGCTTTCTTTATAAAAACATTCGTTACATACATGCGTTCACACATCATACGTACATACAGATAATATCTTTATTATCTTCATCATTACGTTCGTTAACTTTCGCTCGATCATAAGTACTTCTTTATCTTACACTTCTCTCTCTAGACCCGCTCTGACTTTACCCTCTTCGTGTCACTCAGCCACGATTACTGAGGTCGAATGACAAGGGTCTGTATCGTGCATTATTATGATATTTCGTTGACGTTCATTCATACATTCGCTCTTTCCATCATTATCTTTCTCATTCATCCACTCACGCCATACTCCCGACTTATGTCCGAAGACTGGTACTGTGTCGGGGTCTGTACACAAACCCCCGACTCATGTCCTAAGACTGACACAGTACCGGAGTACGCGACAAGGACCTCTATCGAGTCTGTTGCGACAAAGAGTCGCTCACCTCATAGGCTATCTCAACGATTGCACGCTATACGAGTCTGTCGTAACAACATGGTTGCTCACCTCATGCATATGCTTGGCTTTATGCTACCCCCCCAAAGTTATGCGTAACTCGGGTAACCATCACATATTTCACCCCCATCAACATGGGTACTACACCCCCACCGAAATGGGTACATCACCCCCATCAACATGGGTACTACACCCCCATCGAAATGGGTACATCACCCCCATCAACATGGGTACTACACCCCCATCGAAATGGGTACATCACCCCCATCAACATGGGTACTACATCGAAGGTCAGCCACAAAGACTGGAACCCTTGCGTGCACACTATAGGATTAGTTGAACCTCACGCAGTTGAGCTTAAGGCATTTAGAGCCGTGCACTTCACTACGCTTCACTTACAAGCCTCTCACGATTTCATTCATTCTTTAATGCATGCATTCATTCATTACATTCCTCTTTTCATTATCTTCCACTTTACATTACATAATACTTTCATTTCATTCATTAACATTCGGCGCAAAGCCATGGAAAGATAAACATACATAATAAGAAACATAAACATAAACATACACATATTACCATACAGGGCATCATCATACATACGCATCAGTCATACATCACATCATACACACTATGCATCACACGCACCGCCATGCCTAACATCACACATAACGTCATACATATCACCATCGTCACATCATCATCATCATTAGCTCATCATCATGCGTCATCTTATACCGTTCATGCCCATCACATCATCGAGGAAATCCATCTCGACCATCATCTCTCAAAGTCCCTCAAAACTCCTGGGCGCATAAACCCTATTCGGGCGCACCCACACTTAGGCGTATGAAGCTCCAGCCGCATGACCTCCATGCGTATGAATGCTCCAGTCGCATGATCTCCACGCGTATGAACTCTCCAGTCGCATGATCTCAGGTGTATGAGGGCTGTTTAGGCGCCTCACCTCTTGGGCGCATGGGAATACTTAGTCGCATGCATTCTAGGCGCATGACCTCCAATCGCATACTTCCATGCGTATGGACCTCAATCGCATGACATCTGGGCGTATGGACCTCAGTCGCATGACCTTCATGCGAATGGCCCTCAGTCGCGCACCTTTCGTACGTATGGGCCCCAATCGCACGACTCACAGGCGTATGGACTCCAGTCGCATGACTTTCAGTTGTATGATCTTCATTCGCATTTCACTCAGTCGCATGGCCTTCATCCGCATTTCCTTCAGTCGCATAGCCTTCATGCGTACGACCCCAATCGCACCACGTTCGTGCGAATGAACCTCAGTCGCCTTCCTTTCGTGCGTATGAACCCAATCGTCTTCCAATCGGTCGCCTGGACCTCCAGTCGGTCGCATAACCCTAGCTGATGCAGAATGCAGTTCATCCCGAACTACAGCCGCACCTTTCGGCCTCCAAACTCTTCCAAACCTCGTTTGAGCTCAAATCAACCCTTATAAACCTTAGGGAAACATACTACGACATCATTCAAACATACCCAAGCCCGAAATCAAGCCCCAAACAAATCATACACATACGCACACATACAAAACGGGTCAAACACCCAAAAACCCGAAAAAATATCTTTCAGATGTGTTCCAGCCCCAAATCCTTCAAAAACATGTAAAAGAGGGGTCCTAGAACTCACCTTAACGATCCGACGAGTAGAGCATCTATTTGACTCCCTCCTCTATGATTTTGGCTACTCGAACCAACCCGAGCCAACACTTTTTCTCTTTTCTCTTCTTTCTCTCTTCTCTTCTTGATGGCTGAAAAATGAGAAGGGTTGGGGTGTCTCCCCCCTTTTATACTCCTACTCATCAAGTTTCTCTCGTTGGCGAGTTTAGTCCCTCGACTTTGGACTTTATTTCTTTTTCTTCTTTCGTCGGCTTCAAAGGAAATTTCCGGGTGTTACAAGCCATCTCATCATTCGTCACAAAATTCAATATCATTCGTTCATTATTTGTAATCATTAACATGTTTAATTGAAAAACATATCATTCATTAATTGTGTTTCTTTTCGTGTGCTCTTGAATCTTTATTGATATTAAAATTTCTTACAAACAATTAAACCAAGCCAACGTTGATTCCGCAAACGTTGACTTGATTTCAACCAACACTAATAATTCCTGATTGAGATCCTTAGATTCACAAGTACATTGTTGGAATGTTACAAACACAACATCTTAATCTACAGTTGACAAAAGCATGGACTTTTCACCAACTCATGCTAGTTGGTGAGTGTTCAGAGAAGGCAGCAGAAAGTTGTTTCAGCTTTTGTAAAAAGTATGTTAGAGAAGACATGTTTTCTCAGTCTTCGGAAGAAATCAGTCTTTGGCTTCGGAAGACTTTGTCTTTGAAGCTTTTGAAGACTTCATCTTTGGATTCGAAAGAATTGGTCTTTTGGCTTCAGAATTTGATACTTAGCATAATTCACTGAGTTACATCAAATCTTCCGAAGTACTTTCCTAGTACTTCACATGTGCATACTGAGAGCTCTTTGGTTGCATCAGCCTCTAAGTGTATTCCTTATAGAGTTTGATATTTGTGAGTATAAGAATCAATTAGGAGTATTTGATTATTTTCCATGCCAATGTAGATACCCCCTCTCGCTACAATGGCCTCGTCACTGGTTACCTCACTATCATAGGGTAATTGTATAGGATCCTGTAGTCTCCAAGCCCAAGCACTTGAGTCAAATACCTCAAAAAGATACGTTAGACATACGACAACACCCCTTTTAACAATACTGCAAGAAAATAAAACTAAATTGATACATTTGGCGACAATTTAACGTAAGAGAAATACTATGTATACCTACCCTATGACATAACAAACTTACAAATACACAAATATAAATTTCATATGGTACAACACATGTTTTATACATACATGAAGGCTTAAGAAATGAAAACACACATACCTTCTTTTAGGAATAGACAAACGAAAGATCTTGTAATGTAACGGACGTGACCCCAATGTTAGAAAAACACCTTTTGTTGTAGGATATTTTAATTTTGGATTTGGAACAGCCTGCATATTATGACTTGCTAGCTTAAACAATGTATAAACAGATAGTGTCCAGACCATAGATGGGCAACCTCGACCACTATAACACCATGTTTTGATGTTGCATGAATTATGGTCTAGTCTGCCATATAACCAGTATCAAGCGATCGTGAAGCGGTCGAAGCCACAAAATGTATTTGGGGATGACCTAAGAAGTTTGGGCACTAAACAAAGAAACCTATGAGCACATGATTTTCTATTTTCTGTTGCTTCGAGACATAAGCATCATAGGATAGTAACTCAACTTCTTTGCAAGTACATCTAATTGAACTTAGAGATTTCAACAATTTTCTTGCCTGCATTTCTGACATAATATTCGAATCAAATATGCGAACCATTGATGGATGTTGACCGCTGGCAGGCCTACAAAGCCTCATCTAGAAATAAAACATGTAAATTAGCTAACAAAACTACAAAAAAAATCATATGTGGGTTTAATTAGCATGAATGCACCTTACCCGCTTCATTTCACCAAACAGTAATTTATGGTTCCTACTTTTTGATGATGTTATTAGCCACCCGATGTGTTTCTTCATATTCAAATGTTTTGATTTATTGTCAGGTCATGGTCTTGTTAAAGTTTTATTAAGTGGTGGTATTTGAATGTTAGTGGGATTGATCTATGTTGAGTATCTACCCTATTTACTTATTTCCTACAATCTGTGCATGTTACACACAACATGATAGCACCTACATTGACTGGAAGGCGAACAGAGACACTCGGAAAGGCGGAGGTAAATCATTATAATTTAATTTTCTACAATTGATCGTTGACTATAATAACAATACAATGCTACGTGCCTTGTCCTGACTATGACTTGCCCTACCATGCATTTGTGCATTATCTCATTCCCTTACCAAATGCTTAACATAAAATGGAGTAATGTTAAGAATTACATATCTAACGCTCGACTTGATTCATGATAGGGTCACACGCTTTGTAAAATGGCACTACTGAAATATATCGAAGATGAGTTTAATTATATAAATTAATCAAATACCAAATTAATTCCACCATATGGATTCCATAAATATTTAATACTTGCATTAAATGAAATATATCGAACATGAGTGTTAGTTTTTTTTATTAAGCTCATTAAATTAGAAGCAACCTTCTAACTTATTGTTAAATTTTTACAACCTAAAAGTAACATACGGCTGCCATTAACAAATATAACTTTCTTCACCTTAATGTGTGCTACTACCGTGTCTTTGAATAATCATATGAAAGTCAAAAATTAATAGCTACCATATGGTTCCACATATATTCAATAATTTCATTACATGTGATATAACAAATATTAGTGATACTTATTCACAATGAATGCAGTATATAACTATTACTATATTTTTATGATGTAGTATTACTTGTCAAATTACAACTAGTTGCATATTAGAGTTGTATTTGTTATGCGACATTCTATAGGACAATAAATTAAAACTTTATTACAACAACACAAAATAGAAAAACAATGCTAACCGTTACTAAACATAAAAAAACACAACACAACATACATGATGAAACATACAGCTGAAACATGTTTGACCAAAAACAAAAAAGGATAGAACTAATATAACCTAAAACCTGATAAATCCTTGCACGAACACAACAACCTAAAGAAAACAAAACATAACCCCTAAACAGACCGAGGACGGTTGCGGTTGAAAACCACCACCTTTGGAACCTTTAGGTTTTTGTTGAAGTTTGGAGGGAGTCTGTTGTATCACCTGAGTCATCATCGGAATGGTCAAACTCATAGCTGCTAACATCACAACTTTCTTTGTCACTATCATCCCTTGTAGGGGTTGCATTAGCTGAATCATCAAAAATATCAATCGCGACAACCTCATCCCACTTCTAATTTGACAGATTTGCAGCCTTTTTTGGTTTTTTTTGCAGCATGGGAATGCTGATAAAAAACTGACCTCAACACGTAACAAGAACAAAGAGTTAGCCCATAGGAAATATAATCAAAAACAAAAACATGAACGATACTGGCTTGCATTAATATATATAAGGTTTTTGGTGTAATATATGGTAAACCATGTATATGTTTAAAAAAATGAAAATGAAAAGTTAAAGCTACCATACGGGGTCCATAAATATATATAATTACATTTACATGTACTATATTAAACATGAGTGGTGCTTATTTAAAAAAAGTGCATTACGATAACGGCAAGGCTATGTAAACATTATTTACTAATAACTTTAAATATTACATTAGAAGCACTGCTATACAAAATGTCACACCCCCGTTGGTAGCGGAAACACGAGGATGTGATGGACGAGATCGTCATAACACATTGGGGCCTAAGAGAATCTCTAAAGGAATTCTACGACAATGGATCATGACGTTGCCCGATACAAAGAACAAGTGTCAAGAACAATCAACACCATACGTCATTCCATATATGCACAAATAATCCAAAAGTTCCAAACCAGAACAACCAGTACTAGATCAATCAAATTCAACCAGCACAAATAATCCAAAAGTTCCAAACACATGCTTTAAAAAAGTCAACATATGTTGGTGAGTTCATAGGTTTAAAAGTACAAATCTTTTGTTGTGGGAGTCATGTACAAAAGATGTGTGTGTATGAGAGCATGAAAGTCATAGAAACCAACATAAGCTCATGAACGGTCCAAATGACCGAATTATATTCACCCAAGGGCACACACATGTCACGTCAGTCTTAGCTAGCATACTAACAACAAGGGTGGGGTGTCAACCCATTAGTACTAACAAATACCTTTTCATGACAGTTAAGTACAAGTCCAAAATAAGCCCAAATACTCATGAAGAGAATCTAGACTCGATCCTATGACTCAAACCACAAATGACAGTCCAATTCAAGTCCAAAACAAAATTTAACATGACATAGTTAAAAAACAATGAGCATGTTTTCCCCCGAGTAAAACATATTAAAAGGGGCCGTGAAACTCACCTTGAATTAGAACAGTCCGAAGCCCACAATACGCAAAGCAAACAACTAAAAGTACAAATCACAAAAGGATTACTAAAGACCAAGATGACCAATATGGGTGTAATCCTTGTAGCCGGGTCCTTAATGCCTATCATTTTTATTTTATGAAAACATGATTTACTAATAGAACAAGTCCAATGTTAGATTTAAATTTTAAATCTTGCCATATTTAGGGTTTCAATTGTCATTTTATATTAATTTATTAACGCCCTTCGATGCATATCTATTAGATCATATTCAATGAATTGTAGATATTATTAGCTCATCTTTTTAAAAGTCCTTTAACCATTTTCGAATACAAAACTTGTCTTTACTCGATTATTTAGTTCCAATCATTGGCTTTTTAAGATTATCAAACTATTTCAGCTTGTAGTGCTGATTGCGCACCAGTTTGCGTAAACTGTTTGGAGGTTGAAACGGTGACGCAACGTCACGTAATAGGTATTGTTTCAAAGATAAGACTTTAAATTAAACTCTAGAAAAAAAATAATCTTAATTGAATAAAATATGAGAAAGATATGACTCGACGAACACAGACCAACCGTTTGCCCAAATTTGTCAGTTTTGACCTTCAGTTTTGTTGGCCACGTTTGGAGGACTAAACGATGTCGAAATGACACAAGACCACTTGGGTCAGATAGAGGACTCACTGAAATTATTTTTTGAAGAAACTTTTGACCCATTTGGACTTATTATGACCAAGTTATGACCTGTACAAAACATCCTATTTTTCTGACAGTAAACTGTCCAGTTCATTAGTCTTGTTCCTTTGCATCCCAAACCTCCGTATTTGACCCTTATTGACCTGAGTACTTAAAGAAAGTCTATTTCATGTTATAATTGACCAAAACTTGAATCAAAAACTTGGGTTATCCTAATTTTCAATCCCAAAACAGTTAGTTAGGTTTTAGTCTACCGGTTCACAATATTAATTAATCGATACATAGTTTTGATTGTCCAACACGTCTATCCATTCAAGAAACATAATTAATGATTTCAAAAATAGTTTATAAGACCAAGATGTCCATTTTTATCAGGTCACACAAGACTACAAGCCAATTTTAATAGATTTAAGAATAGACTAAGAATTAGGTTTTACCGGTTAGAGAGTCCAATACCCGTAATAGCTAGATTTTCACGATCCAACGTCCAAAACAGGGAATACAAGAATATTAGATGATGATTTTGTGTTTAGATGATGAATATTATATATATCAAGATAGAACAATGAATAAAATCATTAAACAACGATTTTTCTTACCGAAAGATTAAAAGATGAACAAGGCTTGCTTAGAACACAATCTTGAATGTCTTGATTATTTCAAAAATCAATGGCATGATAGAATGATGTTGATTTTTGATGATGGTGATGAAGAACAAGAGGGAATTATGTTGTGGTGGCTAGGGTTTACAACTTGAGAGTGACTTGGAGGGAAAGTTTTGCAAAAGTAAGGAAACAAGGGGGAATTCCCCTTTGTCTTTAGATCTCGGCCACAACAAGGGAGGGGCAAGGGCCTTCGGGCCCTTGGCCATCTCGTTCAATCCGTCTTGTCTCGAATCACGTGTCATTCAATTTTTATGATTTTAAATTCCGCGCGCTAAAACGATTCTAAGAACGATTATATGCCCTACAAAATGAATAATTTATAAATTTGAACTAATTTAAGTTTGTTTAGTAGACTTCGAGAAATGTCCACAAATTTCTAGTTTTGTTGGGTTTTAACGTAAATTTTAGCGTATCACCTTTTGAAAATCCTTGACTAGATTCAATCCAGCGGTCATAGTACGATGGCAAGCACAATGGTCATCTTATTGACAATAACCCGAGGCCCAATACTATAACGTAAGTCCATTAAGCAAAATTTAGATCAATATTGAAACGAACAATCAATTAAGACCATGCCCAAATCGGTCAAAATCAAAGTCAAAAGTCAAAGTCAAAGGTCAACACACCTGTCTTGGTGACAAATGTCATAGTATCCCCCAAATTCAGCTGGAGTTATCAACTGCATTGCCATCCGCGAACCGGTGAGGGTACTTAGTCCTCATTCCCTCTTCTCGTTCCCAGGTAAATTTAGGACCCCTCTTTGAGTTCCATCTTACCTTTACAATCGGGATCTTGCTGCGCTTCAGCGTCTTCATCTCCCTGTCCATGATCTCCACTGGTTCTTCGACAAATCGAAGTTTGTCATCCACTTGAATTTCTTCGAGTGGTACATGTAACGTCTCATTGGCAATACACTTTTGAGGTTTGACACATGGAACGTGGCATGCACCCTTCTCAATTCTTGCTGTAACTCACTAATCAATAGACCAAATCTGATCGGTAGTCTTAACTGTACTTACCAATCTAGGTGCTAATTTACTCTGTCTTGTCAAAGCAAACAATGCCTTTCTAAGGCAGCAGCTCGTATCCAACTCATAAACTAAGGTCTCTTGAAATGACTTTTTAGGTCTACAACCTATTTGTTGATATCTCTAGAGTATGGTTGTTGTCCATTACCTAAAGTTAGTTCCCGGTCTGGTTCTGATTTCACATTCAAGGTATCATTAGTGTTTATATATAGGGTGTACCGTAGCTAACCTACCACACCGCTAACACCTTAATAGTGTATCAATCACCAATCGTAACTAATTTCCAATTTGCTAATGTTCGAGGGCATGTGCCTAAATCAAGGCTTCCTTTGATTGTCAATGTAAACTTTTGATGATCTTGAGCTTCCTTTAGTCTGTCCTTAATCCAAAAGCCCTAATCATTTGTCTCTTGAATGATTTAAGGTCCATCCATCTAACTTTACCTGACTTCTTCCCATTACATCGATGACCGACATTGCATCTGTATAGTGCCTCGAATGGTGCTAAAATAATACCCCCATGGTAGCTATTGTTATAAGGAAACTCAACCAATAGTAGGTGAGTGTCATAACTACCCTAGAGTCAATGACACAAGACCTTAACATACCCTATGATCTCTTAATAGATCACTCACTCACATCGTCACTCTTAGAGTAATAAGTTGTACTCCCGTCCTGACGCATCCCCAATACCTTCTATAATCTCTGCTAGAATCATGGCATGAAACGACTATCATGATTGGATATTATCGACATAGGTACTCCATGTCTATCCACAACTTCACAAACATAAATCCTTGCTAGCTTTTCTATCATGTAGTCCTCGAGAATAGTTAGGAGATGGGCAGATTTGGTCATTTTATCCACAACAACCCAAATCGAATCGTGCTCACTACTACTTATTATCTTCGTGATGAAGTCCACAATAATGTTTTTCCACTTCCGATCTAGAATCTCAAGCTATTACAACAGGATAGGTGGCTTTTGATGCCCCGCTTTGACCTTTGAACAAGTCAAAAACTTGCACACATAGTCCGCTATGTTCCTTTTCATTCTAGACCACCAATTCAAGTCCTTACGATCATGGTACTTCTTGTTAGCACCAGGATGAATAGTATACCTAAAATTGTGTGCTCCGTCTAACACCAATGTCTGTACATCCCCATAAATAAAACCCAAATTATTTCATAAAGTACAATCCTTCGTCGTTCTTTTGTAAAAAGTTTTCTTTTTTGCACGGCTGCCTCTTTTTCTTTTGTTGACTGACGGGCAGATCTTCATTGGGTTGAATAGTATGATTGGCTTTGGAGCACCTACACATGTTTGCATTGTAGTACCACTCGATCATACCAAGGTAGCGATGGTATATAATCCAAACATCGATGGATCCACAGAAATTACATGCAATGACCTGGACAGTATCAGACCATAAGTTGTTTCCTGAAACCTTTTCATACCCACCCCGTTTATATACATCCATATAGACGTTAAACATATCGACTTTTCCTTTATGTTGCAGTCGTGCCAGAACCATTCATTCAACACCAACCTTAAAGAAGGAGAAGAGCATCCAAAAACAACCTCATAAAACACAAATCTATAAGAATTAGGGTCTGCCATGACAAAATCATAATTATCCAACGACCATAGAAACTATACAGCATCTGCTATTGATGTAATTCCTTTGATTAATTTAGTTTTCACCTGTAAGGAATTCAAAGGAGCAAAAAAATTCCACTAACAATATACACTATAATGAATTCATATTGATGCTATATACCACGACATTAGATATACGCATACCACACCTGAGCTTTTGACTCAAAGCGCACCTGCACCATGACACGATAATGATTGTTAGCACAGGACATGACAAAACAACATA
Source organism: Flaveria ramosissima (assembly GCA_025215565.1). NCBI lineage: Eukaryota > Viridiplantae > Streptophyta > Magnoliopsida > Asterales > Asteraceae > Flaveria > Flaveria ramosissima. The sequence goes on along the minus strand of CM046038.1, from coordinate 10,854,303 downwards.
TTACAGCAGCATGATATACAAAACTGAAATTGCTTTATGCTAACTACACCTTTTACGGTAGGACTTTGGACATGAGATAAAGCTATGAAGGATCTTTCCATTGAAACCTCGCTTGGCCTTTGATCCAGGTACAAAATTGAAAGAACAACACAATAGGTGAAGCCTGCTTTTATAGATGGCGGCTTGTGATTACAAGGATAACTGCAACCCCACGTTGCACATACTACTAATATCCAGGCTATCGACTAACTTCCCCCCAAATATCACAGACCTTAGAAAACCACCCTGCAACCGCTAAAAATGTCGAGTTCAAAGGGTCAAGATTGCGTTTCAGTATGATCCGACGACTGAGATTGATATTACCGGCAGTTACACTCACCGCTGGTAATACAATATATAATTTTTGGAATACGTAGAGAGAAATACAATTTTTAAAAGAAACGAACAAATAAACATATTCATGATAATCAAGATGGTACGATATTCATTTACAATATATAGTTAGTATGTTTTTCTCTAACATTATAGTAAGAGTTTGTTGTTTTAAATGTTTGAGGGTTTAGAAAGGACAACTTGTTATTCTTATAACATCCTTCGAAAAGAGAAGGTGGCATTAAGATTTGTAAAGTGAGGGGATAATAATTTCAGCATAAAAGTTGTTAAACAATTATTCTCCAATGCAAAACAAGATGATAGTTATTCTGAAATTTCGTGGAATAGTTGCATGCGGGGTAAATTTAATATTTTCTTATGGAGGGCGGAAATGGATCGGGTTCTTAGTTATATGCTTTGAAACAAAGAAATGTAAACCTTGGATGCTTGATATGTAAGGTGTGTGGAGAATTGGATGAGAGTGGTCCATTTATTCATCTCATGCCAAGTTGCCGACCACATTTGGGCTTTAATCTCTTAATGGTGTAAACTCCCGGTCATTTATGCATCTACTTATAGAGACCTAATGGGTTTACATAAGAAGGTAACAAATGATGTAATCAACCAGAAGGAAACCGATGCGGTAGTGCTTACTACATGTTGGTGCATATGGAAAGCAAGAAATGAGGCTATTTTCAATTAGAGGAGCATCTCTCCAATAACATTTTTGGTGATATTAAGGCACTAGTAACCCTTGAGTAGAGGAGCAGAATGGGCAAAAAGTTCTTTCGAGGGTCTTCTATATGCTTTCTTGATATGGGTTAATTTTGTGCATTTGAGAGATTTAATGTTGTTGTTGTGTTTCTTCCTGTAACACCCGATTATTTATCTTGAAGCCGACGAATGAAGAAAAAGAAATAAAGTCCAAAGTCGGGGGACCAAACCCGCCAACGAGAGAAAGATCAAATAAGTAGTGGAATGAGAGGGGAGGGCAGCCCACACCCTCCCTATACTTGCAAAATTCAGCCAAAGAGAGGATAGAAGGAGAAAAGGGAGAAAGAGGGTTTTCGGGCTCGTTTTCGTGATTTCAGGCGTGAAAGTTGAAGTGTAGCTTGTTGATTCGAAGCTCTTCTCGTTGTGATCATTTGTGTGAGTTCTAGGACCCCTATTTTACATGTTTTCAAATGATTTTGGGGCTGGAACACATCTAAAATCTGTTTTTGAAAAGTTGGATGTTGAACCCATTTGTATGTGTATGTGTATGCGTTTGATGCGGATGGGCTTCGATTTCGGGCTTGTGTGTGCTTGAATGATGTTTTGGTAGGCGTTTCTAAGGTTTAGGATGGTTGATTTGGGCTAAAATCGAGTTTGGAAGAGCTTGGAGGCCGAAAATGGCAGTTTGCGTTCGGCTGGAACTACATTCTGCATCAGCTAGGGCTAGGCGACCGATTGGGATGTGATTGGAGGCCATACGGCCGATTGGCGTGCGACTAAGGTCCATGCGCACGATTGCCATGCGACTGAGGTCCATACGCTTGATAGTCATGCGACTGAAGTTCATGTGTCTGTAAGGCATGCGATTGAAGGTTATGCGACTGAGGTTCATTCGCACGAAGGTTATAAGACTGAGGTCCATGCGCCTGGAGACCATGCGACTGAGGTTCATTCGCACGAAGGGTATGCGACTGAAGCCCATGCGCTTGAATTCATGCGACTAAAGGCCATACGCATGAAAGCTATGCGACTGAGAGTCCATACGCATAGATGTCCATTCGCCTATAGGTCCATTCGCATAGGGTCCATTCGCATAGGGTCCATTCGCCTGATGTCCATTCACCTAAGTGTTCAGTCGCCTGGAAGGCCATGCGACTGGAGGGTGTCCATACGCCCAAGTAGGGCTCATACGCCCGAAAGAACAACGGTTTATTTTATGACTTTCAAGGGAAAGTGCAGTTGTGGGTTTTGACTTGGGAGATTCCCGGAGGTTCGTGTAAGTTGACATTGAGGTCATAGACGTTATGATGGGCATGTTGATGATGTATGATTGATGTTTATGCATAATGGTGTGTATGATGTGTGTTATGTATGTATGATGATGCCCTGTATGGTGATGTTGTATGTTTATGTTTATGTTCCTTAATATGTGTGATTATTTTCCCGTGGCTTTACGTCGAATGTTAATGAATGAAATGAAAATATTATGTAACGTAAAGTGGAAGATAATGAAAAGAGGAACATGATGAATGAATGAATGCATGTATTAATGAACGAATGTATAGAAAGGCTTGCAAGCAAAATGTACGGAGGTGCACGGCTCTAAAATGCCGTAAGCTCAACTGCGTATGGTTTAGCTAACCCTTAAGGATACACACAGGGGTTCCAGTCCTTGTGACTGACCAACGATGTGGTACATGATGTATAGTGATTACTCACCTCGGTGCTGGTGCCAGGCTCTGTGCAGTGTGGAAGTCATTTATGATCTTGGGTCCAGTACTCGAGTTATGCATTTCGTTGGGGGTGGAGTAGTGATTAATCACCTCGGTGCTGGTGCCAGGCTATGTGCAGTATGGAATTCATTTATGATCTTCGGCCCAGTACTCGAGTTATGCATAATGTTGGGGGTGTAGTATACGGATGGGATCTTTGTCGCTTACCCCGGTGCTGGTGCAAGGCTATGTGCAGTATGGAAGTCATTTATGAACTTCGGCCCCGTACCCCATTTGTTTGGGGTATAGCTGATGACACTGATCCAGATTGTGATAGAAAGATAATGCAATAAAGAAGGAAAGGGTTAATGAAAGAAGTAATGATGAACGTATGAATGAAAGTAAGAAAGTGTGAATGAATGAAAGTTAATGAACGAATGATGAAGATAATAAATATTACATATGTGTATGTACGATGTGTGGTCACGTTCTAAAGCTTGGTATGATTTGAAAGAAAGAAATGAACGGTTTTAAACGAAAGAAAAGTATGTTTTATTATAAAACTAGAACTCACTCAGCAACGCTGACTTTTATGTATTTCCAGTTGGCAGGTAAAGTTGCTGAGGATGGCACTGGACGGCTACTCAGCTTATTTTGGATGGCATTCTTTCTTTAATGCTTTTGTAATGTAATGGAACAAATATTTTGTAATTGGACAACGATTTATTATGTTGCAAAAGTTTTATGATAAAATGGAATGATGTTTAATGTTTCCGCTGCAATGTTTTATGAAAGTTAAATGTAATTATATGTTTTATGTGCGATGAGGAACCAACTGTAAGCGTCCCGGGAACTGGGCCTTACACTTCCCCTTGATTCTCTTTTATATTCCTTCGGCTTACTAGCTTTTTATTTCGTTTCGTAATGAATTTTCCGTTTAAAAAATTTTATTCAATAATTGCAAATTGTAAGCGGCACAACCACCACAGTGCCATACAATATGTAAATCATTTCCCCTTAATTATTACGTTATAATTGTTCACTTAAACCAATGTGACGTTTTCATCTTTAATGATATTACAGTGTACGAATAAAATACAATGGATGCAACATTTGGCTTTAAATTGTAGATCATCCGCATGAATTGCAATTTGGTTATATTTAGATACCAACAATTACCAATGGAATCTACCGTGTTTTACAAGTTGAAATGCATGGTTTACGACTAACAAATCCTTAACAAATAGAAATTATTAAAGAGAAGGGGATGTTTGTATCTAACTCTAATCAAGTTCAGGCTACCACAGATTGATTCGTTCGCTCTCCTTCAACATCACTACTGCAGGTTTTCTTTTCTTAAGTGTTCCACATATCGCCATTGTTCTCTTCTTCTAGGTTAGTTTCTTGAGCTTTTCCTTTATTTCTTCTCATGTTGCTCTCTCTTTTGAAAAGAACAACATGTGATTCCGGTGGCTTGGCGACAGAAAACCATCAATCTAGTGATTGTACTACTAAACTGCCGAGATAAAGGGGTTAAGTGGTTCGAAAGGGGTGACAACACACAAATGGAGGTGAGAGTGGTTGTCTAGGGTTTTGGTTGAAATTCATTTCTTTTTCTGATTCCACCACATCTTCTCACCTTCTCTGATTCTTGCTGAAATACTATGAATAATTAAAATCACGGCTTCTTATTGAAGAATATTATTAATAAGATAAATGGAGCATGGGGTTTCTTTATATTGTTTTTCTAAGTTTACGTTTATATTTAAAATTTTGGTCACTATTAGTTATGATGCAGCTATAAGTCTCTAAAAAACCTAAAAGATGAGTTATTGAAACGCCATGTTGATTTCAAAGATATGGTTCCTGGTTCAGTTTTGCGGTGCATTCTTTCAACTTTGCTCTTGATTTCCTTGTGTTTTTAATTAATAATTACACTATATTAAATGTTTATATTTGATTATGGTTATATGATAATTTGTTATTTGTTTAAAAAACAACTCCTAGATTAACTAGGATAGAATGAACAACACCTAGATAATCTAAAAGATGCCCTCACCAAGAATCAAACTTACAACCTTTAATTGGGGTGAGCACACCACTTTAACTCCTTTCTAATTACCACTACACCCAATCCCCCACCCACATATAATAATATATTGATTAGTAGCTTCATTCTATCTTTTAAAATTAAGATGTAAAGTAAAAGGCCGGTCTTGAGAATGTCCAAGAGGCCTTGGGCCTAGGGCAAGAACAAAAACGGGCCATTATAATATGACATATAGAAAAAAGTCTAAACCGAATAACTTGTATATAATAAATTTATAATACGACGATAATTAGGTTAAATAAATTAAAAATATTTATAAACTCTAAGATGAGGTTTAATAGACTAAAATAATTAAATGTTATTGAGTTTGTTTATGACTTTATTAATAGTTAGAGTATTTTTCTTAATAATACATGTATATATATTTACAATATAAAAAAAATTAGAAATTTCGAGCCCCCGAGGTAATCGGGCCCTAGGCGCTCACCCACCCCCGCCGCCCCCCCCTCAAGGTTGCATATATATATATATATATATATATATATATATATATATATATATATATATATATATATATATATATATATATATATATATATATATATATATATATTGTGAAGTCACTGGATCGGTAAACATCCGAGCATTTTCTTGACGGAAGGATAAACAACAGCAAAAACCAAGAGACAATCAATAACACGAACTATAATATAATGGTTTCATTGATAAAACCTAATGATTACAAGCTCGTTACAACATAAGAATCAAGACTCTTGGCAAGGGGAGATCGAGCATGATCTCCCCTCTCATCCGGCAGCCCTAGGCTCCGGGCAGACTTCCTCTCAAAACCCTTTACTCTCTACATATTGAAACTGTTATATATAGGCCTCGGCCCATATTAGATGCGACTGGGCCCATTCGTGCGATTGGACCATGCGTATGGTTCAATCGTACGACTGGGTAATGGTGGTGGTGGTTATAGTCGCGAGCATTGGTGGTGGCGCTAGTGTTGGAATAGAGGGAGAGAAAGAACAAACAACTAAACCAGCTCACCACCACCGTTCAGCCTCTTCCTGCCGGTTTAGTTGTTTGATTTGGGGGTTTAAAAAACAAAGCCTTAATGTTGAAGATCTTTCGGATCGAAAAGGTTAAAGATGGTGTAGGTTAAAGATGGTCTAATGATGGTGGCTGTGGTGGGGATTGTGGTGGGAGGATGTTCAGTGGAGGTGAATATGTGGTGGTGCGTGGTAGCCGCCGGTGGGTTTTGCGATAAAGATGGGTGGTATTTTTCTTGTGAGAGAGAGAGAGAGATAGAGAGATGTTGGTGGGTGAGATGAGGTAGGATGATGAAGATGAACGATGATGGTGGTGTTGGGTCGATGGTGGAATATAATGGTGCGTGGTGGGTGGTGGAGGATGATGGTGAGTGGTGAGTGGTGGGTAGTGGAGGAGGGTGGTGGTGAAATGAAGAAAGATGTTGTTAAATAAATAGAGAGAGAGAGTAGAAAGAGAGAGATAACAATTTGGGGTTTTATTTAGAGAGAGAGAGAGCGCGCAGATAGGTATGGTCATAGGTGTGGTTGTTCTTTTTATTATTATTTTGTATTTTTAATGATTGGGGTAAATTAGTCATTTCATATTAACTTAACAGAAAAATTAAACGGTGTTAGCGGTGTAGACTGAAATTCAAATAAATCCTGAAACTATTGGACTGTATATGTAATAATTAAATTATTGGTCTGAAAGCGTAATTTTCACCGAACCACATGGACTAAAATAATAAATTACTCCAATATATTATATTCATGTTAATTTCGGTTTCGATTTGAATTGTTATTGCATTAGTTTATAAAAATTTATTTTTGTAAGCCAATTATTTGGTAATTTCTTCAGTTAATAGCTTCATCAAATCGGAGACGTGAAGTTTGCTAACATAGTCTTAGAGTTGATAATCAAGCGAGAGATAAACTACATCACATTAACATAATTATGAATTTGAATTCGTATTATTGGTAATAATTGGACATATTATCTTGTAGTTATGTTTTAAACGTGTTTTAAAAGTTTCTAGATATTTTAAAACTGAAGTTCAATTAACTTGAATTTTAATTATTTAAAAGGAAAAAAATGATTTAAATAAAAAGTCTCCTAAAACTACAAAGTGTAACAAATAATTTTAAATATCAATCTTTTTAATCAATGGTTATGATCAGATTGTAAGAAAAAGTTTGTTAGAAGAGTATTTTATTAATAATCAGTTTTGTTGACTTTTTGCAAGTTACTCATTTTTTTAAACGTTCATGAATTTTTTTTGTAAAACATTAACTTTTTATACAAATTATACCATAAAACAAGGCATTCTTTTTATATTTAAAACGAGTATAGTATTGTTATATAAAAAGATAATAATTTTTTACGTTTTTAATCTCATATATCGTCATTGTGTCTTTTTGTTACTTATTGTGTTTTTTAAATACTATTGTATTTTTTAATCAAATGAATTTAAAAAAAGATAATGGTGAAATAACATTTCTTTGTATCTCTATTATGTATAAGACAATAATAAATTAACAACTAATTAATCTAATACATTAAAAAACAATGGTAAGATAACACAATGTCTCATTGTGTTTTTTTATCGTTATTGTGTTATGTTGAATACTATAAGTTTTGAAAAATACATTGCTGAAATAATATCATTGTATACTTTTATTTGTAAAACACAATGTAAACAACAAATTTATATAATCTATAAAAAACAATGACAAAAATAACATATTGTGTTATCCTCAATACTCTGTTTTAAAAAATACATTAGTAAAAGTATATTATTATGTACTTCTAATTTGTAAAACACAATAATAGATAACAAGTCTATATAATCTAAAAAAACAATAACAAAATAACAAAAAATAATCTAAAACGTAAAACACAATAATGATACATATAATAAATGATGTAAAATATATAATATAATGAACTTATATTTGACACAATAAACATATAAAACACAATGAGCTGACGTATTTGACACAATGAGCAAAATGCCCTCCTTCTTAAAACAATAAAAAGACACGTGTCAAGCGCACTATCGTTTTTAAACTTTTTAGATTAAATTCTTTTTTTAGTATAACACTACCCTATTTAAAAAAGATAAATTTTAAATAACACTAAATTTAAGTTTTAATAATTAAAGCTTGAAATTAAGTTTTAAAAGATTTAAGCTTGTATATATGTAAACTACTTGATTTGAGTTTTAACAATTCAATATCAAGTAATTCACGAGTAGCTAGACTTGTTTAGTTACACGCTACTAGTAATAAACTAAATATTTTGCTTTTATACTTATAAAGAACTAGCTATAGTAAACCCGTGTATTACACGGGTTGAATAAATAAAATATTAATATAATAAATTTATTAATTATAAAATGATATTTTAAGATATGATATGACTGAAATTACGTATCAGAAATGACTATAAATAATAAAACAGTGATATCAACTTTTTAAAATTTTTTAAAAAATAAACATTTTATTCTAAAACAAACCGTATAAAATCTTATTTTTAAAAAAGTTTCTTATTACAACTCCCAAATTTGATTATTTTTTGTTTTGAAAAAATTGACTTATTAAAAATATCAATTTATTTAGAAATAACCTTAATAAATAAATTTCTTTCTTAATTTATTATATATTAAAATGTATTAAAATAATTTTATTAGTAATTAAGGTAATTATTTAATGGGAGAGAAAGACGGGGAAAAAATGGTGAGAATGATTGTGGTGCTGACACGTGGCACCCCTATTTACCCTTTTATTAGAGTAGTAAGATTGAATCCCTTAAGCTATGATTAAAGATGAAGCTCTTGTCACGTGAAGTTTTGTCAAATAAATCAATATTTTAATACAAGTTATGAAAATGAATTTAAAAATTCTCATGAACTTAATTTATTATCAATTTGATAAAATATTTATAAGTATATTAAGTTTAGATCTCTAACATATTAGTTATTTTATATATAAAAATTATATCAGTTGTAATTATTTTAACTTTTTATAGAAAATTATGGTTATAATTAACTTTAGAAAATATATATAAGATGATATAATTTTTTTCTTGAAAAGCGCTACCAAGGCTCCCTCGCCTTTATGACGAGGGTTAATCTTTACCAATTACTATCGTTAGGACATTCTCTTTAAATATTTTCCAAAATAGTGTAGTTTAAAAAATAATTATCAAAATAATGTTGTTTTTAACTTTTTTGTTTTCCCACTCCAAATTCTCCAAAGTATTTAAATTCTTTAACATATGATTTCTTTGAATGTCTAAAGATGTTATATAAATTTAACTTTGTTTTTATTATCTAGAAATACTATTTAATTTCTTGTTTAAATGTTTCGTAAAAACTATTTTTTTTCAAATATGTAATTATGGTGTTACAAAAAGAAAAAAATTTAATTTTTGTAAACTTATTTATAAAAAGTTTTTAAATAAAATGTTATACACACACATGGCCGGTCTGATATATATGGTTTAGTCCGAGCTGTCAAGTTTAAACCGACTAAACCAGCCAAACATCTTAGACTAAACCAACCAAATTTCAAGTTACATAAAAAATGTATTTACAAATGTTCAATACAAATTTTTTTAATACAGTAAATAAACCTACCCATTATTTGTAATACAATATAAAAAAAACCTTTGTTAGTCACAATCCAATAATTTTTTTAAACTTTTTTCTTTAACTTTTAGAAACGTTTTCTTAAGAAAAACTATTTTTTTCTTTGATATAAAAACATTTTTTCAAATTATTTATGTTTTTTAATAATATAAATAAATATTTTAAAAAATATAAATATAAATTACGGATCTATCTGATAGTTTGCATAAACTTTCTGAATAATTTGAAATAAAAATAATAAGAACTTTTTCTTTAAAAAGAGAATGTATTTTTTAAACATTTTTTAAATTTCACTATCAAACATTATAAAACAAGTTAAGGAAATAAAGAATATTTCTATTTATAATTTTTCAAGAAACAAAATAGAACTTTATTTAAAAAAGTTAAAAAAAAGTTAAACACGTTTATTTTAGGACCACGATTAGACATTTTAAAAAACCTTTATTTTAAAATATCTTGAAAGAAATTTAAAAATATTCCTCGAAAATCAAAGAAAGTTATATTTAAAATACAATTCTAATAGTTTAAAGAAAAAAGGTCTGAAAAATAAATTATATTGCTGGATTGTGACTAACAAAATTTTTTTGGAAGCTTTTTTAAGAAATAAATTTATAGAAATTAAAATCTTTCTTTGTTAACAGCATGATTACAGATTTGAAAAAAATATATATATAAACCGATATGAAGAGAAAGTAAATAGTATTTCTAGAAAAGAAAAAAAAAAGTGTTATTTGTATAGGTTTTTGAAATTTAAATAATTCACATGTTAAAGAATTTAAAAATCTTTAGAAAGTATTCAATGAGAGTAGGAGTGAGAAACAAAAAAGTTAAAAACAACACCATTTAGGTAAATATTTTTAAAACTACATCATTTTGGTAAATAAGTTTTTCAAATATACCATTTTAGGAAATAACTCATTTGTTCAAGGGTTCTTAAAAACTAGTAATTAATTTTGTGGTAATACTCATGCCAAGTTTAATTGGTCACATGCCTTAAACTAGGGCTTTCTTCACTCAAACACAAAAACATCTATTGTGCAGTGTGTTAGCACTTAGCATAGTATCATTTGCTAAACTTGTATGAAAATAAAGAGACAAAAGGTTAGTATTGTTTTTTTTACTTTTCCTATGATTTGTTTTATATCTTACTTGTTTTTTTATTCATATATTTTAGGTGATACGACTCCGTTTTGCTCTCCTCACCAATGACAGTATCAATTGCACGTCTTAATTCTCTCTCTTTCCTCTACACACTTACTGGCGAGATTCTCTAATATACTAACGAGCAAAATAAATCCCTGCTTTGAAATGGACGAATTTTGAAAATAACCTGTATGGAAACCTAGATAGGGTGTTTCTCGCTCTTACAATCAAGCTGGCAGAGCAAAATAAGTCCCCACTTTAGGGCAAACAAATATTAAGCAAAACCCATATTAGAGCAATACTTTTTTTATTTGTATGTAAACTTTTAACAAATTTGTAATTTTTGTTAGTATTTAATTAAAAGAAATTTTGTTTTGATGTTATTCAATAATTATTGATTTATAGTATTATAAAAAACAACATGTAAAATTAATAAAAATTAATTACATATACATATACATATATATATATATATGTATATATATATATATATATATATATATATATATATATATATATGTATATGTATATATATATATATATATAATAAAGAAGCTAATTTTATGACGGACATTGCATATCATTTTGAACGCTCAGAAAGATCATAAAGATGACATACGTACGCTCGTCATCTTGTCATTTATGACTATCTCTTTATTGACGCGCAATGCGCGTCATCTATTGCCCGTCATAACGTGCGTGTAATCTTCCACGCGTCATAAAGAGATAAAGCACAGATGTGGTCATCTTTTATTAATGACTACCCCTTACTTGACGCACATACGCGCGTCTTCTGACCCCAAAGATAACGCGCGTTGCCCGTCATCTATTGCACTTTTACTAGTATATTGCACTTTACTAGTAGTGCCAAATTGAAAAACACACAAAAGAGAAAAAAAGCCATAAATAGAAAAAACTAAATAAAAAGGATTAGAAGACAACACTTACAATCAAGCCGGTTAAGGGGGGTTGCAAGAATCAGACTCCCATCACCTTGGTTAACAAAACACACCTAAACCACTCAACCAACCTGAGTTATATTACAAAGGTGCTATGCCATTCAAAGCGCTCGAAAAAAAGCTAACCATTACACAACACTTACTTGTAAACTTAGCTTTAGCAATTGTGCTTAGCTAATATCACCGCAAATATACACCGACATGACAAATTACTATTATAGTATATATGAATCCTATAGGTCGGTGCCTACAGAAATATTATTGAACTAGTTTTAGTAAACCCGTGTATTACACGGTTTAAATAAATAAAATATTAATATAATAAATTTATTAATTAAACAATGATATTCTAAGATATGATATGGCTGAAATAAAAAAACGGTAATATCAACTTTTCAGAATTTTGTTTTTAAATTTCTTTTATTGAAAATAAATATTTTGTTTTAAACAAACCTTATAAAATGTCATTTTTAAAAGTTTTCTTATTACAACTCCAAAATTTGATAATTTAAAAATATTAATTTATTTAGAAATAACCTTAATAAATAGATTTCTTTCTTAATTTATTAATTATTAAAAAGTATTAAAATAGTATTATTAGTAATTAAGGTAATTATTTAATAGGAGAGAGAGGCGGGAAAATTTTGATAAGGATGATTGTGGTGCTGACACGTGTCACCTCAATGATTGTGGTGCTGACACGTGGCACCCCATTTACCCTTTTATTAGAATAGGAAGATTTTACAAATTACCACTAAAGTTTGTCTTTTCTCACTATTGAGATTTAAGTGGGGATGGTTGAGTATTAGGTGGTGGGGATGATATGGAGTGAACGAGTCAAGTTTAAAATGCTACTTTTTGTTTTATTTTAATTTTAAAATGATTTTTTTAAATCACATGAGATGATTTCAAATAAATTTTAAACATGCTATAAAATAGTCGGGTTAGATATAAATGTTTTTATGTATATATTGAGTTGTTTTACATTGAGACGTAAGTTTTATTTGAAAACGTATAGGGTTAAATAAGATATGTTTTCATTCGACTTTATAAATCTGAGTTATTCTACATTTTGACATAAATTTAGTTCAAAAACGAGTCGGCTGATTGTAATCTATACTTTATCACGCCTAATGTTATTTCACAACACGTGATTTTTTATACATATTTTGACTACGTTTCGATATACATTTTGTTTGAAAAAGAATTTGGTCAAATATGATACGTTTCCATTGAAAGGTATAAACTTGATTTAATCTCCTTTCAACGTAAATTTATTTCAAAAAATAGTCGGGTTTATCGTACTCTAGATTTTATTACACTGTGTACAATGCCACGGCAACGCGTGGCAATTTAAATCTAGTTCTAATTAAACCACTTGGTCGGTGATGGGTTTCCCTTTTTTTTTTTTTTTTTTTTTTGGTTTGTTTCTTTTGTATTTATATGTGTTTATATACAGTTTGTTTGGGGTGTGCGTTCGAGGTTTAGGGGTGAGGTTGTTCTTGTTGGTTTTTTGTGTCCGGCACGTCTCTTTGATGTGTGTTTCGATTATGTTCGTTGTCGTTGTCTTTCTCCGGGTTCTTACTTTCTTTCTTTCGTTATCGATACCCTGATGATCCTCGCTATTAAGGTTTGTGTTTTCCTTTTGTTTGCTTTTTTTGGGGCTTTGGTTTTCGTCGGTTTTCTATTTTTGACTGTCGCCTTCTTGCGGCTTCGATTTTCGTTTGTTTTGTGTATGGTGTTGGGTTTTGATTTAGTTTTGGGTTCTAAATATTCTTGTATGTTACGGATTTAGGGTTTTGGTGTGTTTTACTTTGTGTGTTTTGCTGATTTTAGGTTTCGAACCTTCATTTCGATTTGGTTTATAGTTATGTTAAAACTCGCATAGCCGTGGCAACGCGCGGCAGAGAAAACTAGTGTCTATTAATATAAACTGATAAACATCAATAAAAAAAATATAACCTAATTATAGTGTGTGTACATACAACTCATATACATGACATAACCCATTAACCCGTACCTCACATGTCCTCGACACCCGCCAACAACTTTTGTGCCGGTCAAACAATTCTACTCTATTTTTGAAATGATAAAAATTCAAATTTTGTGTACTAGTTTGGATAAGTACAAATATATTCATTTGTACAAAAGGTGACACAATGCCCCTATAAATACCATCTTCCATTCCCTTTTAGATGCACATTAAAACATCATATCAAATATTGTCTACAATGGTAATAAGGCAAGCAATTGTTGTAATACTCCTTGTAGCAAGCATAGGGACTTTTGTGAAGGCTTCAACAGATGTGAATTGTGTTGATCAGATCAAGCAACAACCGATGCAATACTGCCACATGTTCTTATCGAGGTATGTGGGAGCTACTGTCATAAAACAACAAGACTCGCTTTTGAAACGTTGCTGTCAACAACTTGGTAAGCTAGATCAGAGGTGTCGATGCAAGGAAATACGTGATTTTGTACAAGTACAACAACGAGGCGGAGGGTGGGATGCTCCTCGAATGAAACGGTTGTTGCAAGAAGCCCCGAATCTGCCAAAGACATGCAGCTTAGGACGCGATTCATGCCCGCTCTGATTAACCACTTAGATTCTGATATAAATAAAGTCTTATGTTTAAAGTATGTTGTTAGACTGATCAAGGAATAAAACAACACCATGTAATCAGTCTTGTTGGCTTGTTTATAAGAATGCATGAATAAATAGGTTGATACAAATGTCATGTTAGATATGATTTAGGTTCTAGATACGGCTCGGGAAATGACAACAAAACCAACAAAAATGGTGCAATTTGACGGTTTGAAATGGTTCTTAAAAAAAGTGCATCTTTACTTCATGTTAATTTTTTTTAAAAAGCGATAATGATTGTGTTATAATATATACTAGTGTCATGTCCCGCGCGTTACACGCGGGAACGCTTGTTCGGGAATGCTACTTGGTTCGATACGCAGTTTGAATATAGTTCAACACGCATGCAGCAACGCTATCCGGATTAATTGAAGAGTCTGAGAGTATTCACTTTTCATTTTCATCTTACCAATATAATTTAACTAAAAATTATTGTTACATAAATTTATACTTTAGTTCTAGAAGCTTATCGTGTTCGATTACTCATCCCTATGTCTATAACTTTTTATTGGGATGATCATATGTAATGGTTTATGACCAAATACAAGAAAAATAAAAATGTTGTATTATCAAAGAAAATTGTTATAGTCAAAAACAAATATTCATTCAATTCATCCTTTAAACCATTTAAAAATCATAAATTAATAACAAAATTCGAACCATCACAATTAAGGTTTTTTGTTTTGATTGAACTTAGAGTTGTACCACCCAAGAGATTAGTGCTATAATACAGACTATTAAAAGTTACAACCCTAGCTTTTCTCTTCTTTTTTTCTGACCTCTTTATTTTAAATATATAATTTCTAATTTATGTACACCATTATCATCTTCATCATTCTCTATCTACATATTAGTTTTTTAATTTCATAGCTACTAAAGTTTCTCTCGAGCCTTCATATTCTTGAAACCTCCTTCTGTTAAAACCCTACAAGCCAACCGTTCAACACCGCAGTCGCGCGAACCCACACCCCCTTTTGCTTTCACCTTCAACCATCACATCTGTATCTCTCATCTTCTCCTCCTCCTTCCGCTAACCCATCCATAGCCGAACCATTGTTGCTTCAATGGGAGAAAGTAATAGAAATGACTGAAAATGAAGAATTAAACCAACAGGGTAACTTCAGTTTGTACTAATGGCTTCTACACTTGTACACATGGCTTATATGCTTCTACTTGACGATGTTGAACAATCATAGTCCTTCATAGCCAGGGTTAAGTGTCACGATCATTAGTTAGGCCTATTAGAGTTTTTGGTACTCTGTGTATATAAACATGTATAGAACTCACATATATAGAGATTGTTTGGTAGTCTATTAATAGTCATTAAGATGCTACATTTGAATGGTTCATAACTTTTTAATGGTTAATAGGTAATCCTAATGGTTAAGAGGTACCACTAAAACATTTAACCATTCAACATTAAGGTTATCTTTTAACTATTAAGAGTCTATCATTATTAATAGTTAGCATCTTAATGATTACTAAAAGGCTACCAAACAACACCATAATCACTTTCTTGCTGCACGACCGTTAGAAGGTATGCACTTACAACACAACAACACAATGATGAGAGTTCTTTAAAATACTTAATAGATCAAATAGGGAACTGGTAACTTTATATGAAAGATGCTAAGAACACAAGTAAATATGTGAGACAGAACAAGATAGCAAACAACACAAGTGTATGGTTTTTAAAAATGTTGTATATTGCTTCTCAAGTTCTTTTACAAATGTTACAAAGCATAGATGGAAAGTTACAAGTACTTGAGATACTTTATACTACATCCTACAGCCGGCCATACTTTGAAGGCCAACTGGATACATAAAACTAGACAACTACAAAATCAAATATAGAGTCAAAAGGCAGATTGCCTTTTGACTAGTGACTATGACATGCCATAGCTCACATCCTATATATTACAAAAATGATAAAAGTATATAAAGTAGAAAGCTCAGACTCAAGACCTCAATGTACAGTTACCAAAAGCATGGACCTTTTCACCAACTCATGTAAGTTGGTGACTGAACAGAGTTGCAGCGGAAAGGTGGTCCAGCTTTATGGTAAAGTACATTAGATAAAAGCATGTTCATAAAAGTCTTTGGTTGAAATCTATCTTCACTCTTTGGCTTCGGAAGACTTTGTCTTAGAAGCTTCGGAAAACTTTGTCTTTGAAGTTTCGGAAGACTTCACTTTTGGCTTCGGAAGATGTTGGTCTTGGCTTTGGAAGATTTTACACTTAGAATATTTTCTAGTGCAAGGTGTAAAACTTCCGAAGCATTTATTCTTCCGTGCTTCAGTGCATGCATGCAGAGAGACTTTGGATGTTTTGGCTGCCTCAGACTTATAGGAATCCTTACAAACTCCCCCTAGGCTAATGCTACCAAAACATTTGAAGATTTTCAACTATTGACTGTCCTCATTATGATAATAACCATGCCTTTTTTCATTAGATGGTCAAGATCACTCAGACTCTCATAATATCTTCTCATCTTAAAGAGATCATGCAAAGGTAAGTTGAATAAGTCTTGCCATGTATAGATATCTTCACCACCTTGATCTCTGATCACATGCCATCTTTCTGGATATGTTGTGAAGGTCCATGATAAGATGGGTCTCTCAGATACAAGAGAAGCCACTTGAATTGGAGTTGATTGGGCTGCCTCTTCATGCACTTCCTCAGGTTGATCTGACTCACCCTGAGGTATAGAGGTGGATGATTCAGTCTTCTTCTTCTTCTTTAACTTTGGTTTAGAAGCCATCATCTTCCTCCTCTTTAAAGACTTTAACTGAGAAGACTGGTCTGCAGCATCTTGTTGATCAGTCTTGTCTTGGTTAGTTGGGTGTTCTTCCCTTACAGGTTTAGAAAGAGAGGGAGTTTGACCCTGCTATGGATCAGAAGATGAAGCTTGCTGAGACTCAGCAGGAGGTCCAGGTTGTGTTATCTTAGGTTGTTCAACCTTAACCTCCACTTCAGGCGGAGCTTGACTTGGAAGGGAGTGTAAGTCAATTAGCTCTCCACTTTTGATCTTCTGCTTGATTACCCTAATGTGGTCATCCATTGTAGATAGAGACATAGGGCCAAGTCTCCTTCCGGAGAATCCATACAGCTTCAAGAAGATCATTATCCTTTGTCTGTCAATATACTTCTTCATATTCTTTTGGATGATGGCTCTTGACTTTGCAGCCTCTTCCCTCATCTTTCTCTTTGTTTCCTTTTGTTCTTTAAGTACTTGAAGTTCAAGTTGTTTGAGATACTCAAACTCAATGTACTCAAACGACGAGGGACGAAGTGCAAGTAGAGACCTGTGGTACTCAGGTAGTTGATCATATTTTGCCTATCTGTTTTTTTGTCTACCTAAGGTTCTCGTGTAGCTGCCACAGTCTCTTGCACAGGGCTTTCTTGAACTGGGGAGAGAGTAGGAACATGCTTGCACAGTCTTTTCTGTCTCTTCTCTTCTTTGATTTGGAGGAGCAGCCTTGCATCCTCTGCTTCCTTCATCTCTCTTGAAACTTCCATGTTAGCCAGTTTATTGAGTTCCTCTAAGGGGAGAGATATAATCTCATCAATGTCATAGTTCTTGGTCTGCAGGTAAGTAATCCTGACTGCCCTCAACTCATCATCTTGAGTGTTTGGTCTGTGGCAGCCCTGATTGCAGCTTGCATGAAGCCTGAAGACCCAGAGGAACTTTCTCCCCTTAGCTTCCTCTTCCTCTCTCTCCTCCTCCTCAATCTCCTCAGGTGTTAGAATCCTTTTCCCTTTGTCACCCACAGACCTTTGTGACACAGAGTGGAGAGAGCTTTGGCCTTCATTGCTTGGTGTAGCATCCAAGCTCTAGCCAGAGAGAGGTTGTGATACACCTTCACCAGCAGGTGTTTCACTGAGAGAATGAATTGCTGAAGTAGTTGTTGGTGTGACAGGGCTCTCAGGCTCTATCACTGGGCTTTCAGTCAAGGTTTTCCCTTTGAAGCTAATCTTAGCCCTTAGAATGCCTTCCTCAACTAGAATCTGAATTAAAGAGTCCAGAGAGTCCACATCAATGTGAACTTAAGGAAGTTGCTCAGTATGCACAATTGCAAGTGAGGATGGTGAGTCCTCAATGTCCATACTCCCTGAAGAACTCTCATGTTCTGTGATTGCCATGACTTTCTCCCCCTTTTTGGTAGCATCACCCTCTTGCATAGGTGAGCTAGGAGTTAGGTCAATCACATCCATAGATTCTTGTGTTCCTGGTTGAGTTCTTCTTAAAGGCCTCCCAGCTAGTTTTTCCCCGAGATAAGATATCTCAAGTTGTTGATCATTGACCCTGTTTTGCAGGGTAGTCACCTGAGATTTAAGGTGACTAACCTTAGAGACTAAGTAGGTGCATGTTTTTGATAGTTTTTTCACCTTTAGTCTCAAGTTCCCCTCATCTTCATCTGAAGAATCACTGGGAGATGTGAGAATTGGACAAAAGTCCTCACTCTCACTACCAGCTTCAAGTTCTTGGTTGCTGGATTTTCTCTGCTCACTGACAGCCTCAGTTGAAGTGTCAATAGGCTGAGTTGTCATGGTTGAGGTCTTAATGATATAATCACTTGCAAAAGTGACAACCTAATCCATATGGATCTTTTTAACAGGTTCAGAGAGGTCCACCTCAGTAATGGGTGATTGATGTGGGCTAGACATAGGAGACTTAGGAGCACTCATCTCTCTTTAATTAGGGAAGAGAGACTCATGATACTCATTGAAACCTAAGTCTTCATCAGTATAGAATTCAAGGTTAGGAATGGGTTAATTTAAGTCTAAAGGTTGGGGATGGTAACTGTCCTTTGAAGGTTGTTCACTTGAGTGTTGAGACTCAGAGTGAAGGCTTAAGGCAGTTGGGCTAGTGAGCTCATCAGGTTGAGCATGAGGAACCTCAGCACTGATTGAAGAAATGAGAGTGGTTTGCTCCTCAGGGGAAGTGGGAGCTCTAGTATCCACTTCCTTTTTTATGGTTGAGTATATAGGGGCTTGCACAAGCTTAATAGCTTGAGCAGGGGTTCGTTTGGATTTTCTTTGGTAGGTAAGGGTGATTTGTGGTCTTTTTGATGGGTGAGAGGTAGAAGGTGTGGGTTCAACACTAGCTTGTGTTGCTAGGTTGTCACCTTGAGCAATGAGCTCTAACATTTTGGGGACAAGGACTGTTTCTACTTTTGAGAATCCTATAGATGGCTTCTTCATGATCTTAAAGATGGCGGGCTTCATCTGTCCCAATTTAAGAATATTACCTGTTTCCCTCAACTGTGAGCGCAGTTCACAGTTGAGAATGTATTGAACATATCTAGGAAACATGTAATACTCTAAGGAGCCCAAGTTAGCAAGCAAATTTGTGTAAACAAACTAAGAGTACCTAAACTTGACCCCTTGAACCATTCCATGCACTATGAAGGAGAGATCCTCAGGAATCTGGTCCCACCTTCCATGCTTGTTTAACAAGCTGTGGATAACCACATGAAGCAGGTATTTCCACTAGGATGAGACCTTCCCTTTCCTGAAGGTCTTTATAGAGAAATCTCCCTCATAGCATATCCGCACAAAGAAATGATTAACAACTTCCTTTGGGAAAGACAACTCACCTTCTTCATCATCCAGCTGAAGATGAGTGTTAATGATGGCTGGAGTGATGAAGATTGTCCTCCACTGCACTGTGGCAGACAATGCCTTCTCCCCATCCATGATGACCTCTTGACAGGTCTTCCAAAATTTAAGCAGATGATCCTCAAAGAGAGTAGGATCAATGGTTAGGGAGGTGAAGTAGTTAGATAAAGCCAGGTAACGGCAAACCTCTGAGAAATTAGCATCTTTCTCAGAGTTCAACAGAGCAACCTCGTTGTGTTGCTTGTGAAGTTGCATGGAGAAGTCAGGGGTGTTTCTACGGTTTAGGTTGGCCATTTTGAGAAGCTTAAGGGTGAAGGAAGTTGAAGAGAAAAGGCAGTTTGGTGAGTTTAGGTTTAAGGAATAGTGCAGATGAAGAAGATATTGAAAGAGGGGGGAACCATTGGGTATTTATGTGAAAAGGATTTAAGACAAAGTTAATAAAAGAGGATAAACTTTGAAATCCGAATGTCGGTCCCACCTCTGAAAAAGTAGTTTACTTTTGCCCAAAAAGTAGTTTTCTTGGAAGTCGAGAAAACTTCCAAAGGTTATTTTGCTTCGGAAGTTCTGAAGAAAAGCTTCCGAAGGCAAATTGACTTCGGAAGATATTCCAAAGGTTTTTGAGAATTTTGCTTCAGAATAGATTTATTACTCAGAGTTTTTATTCTTAAGAAGAATAAAAACTTCCAAAGGTAAATTGCTTTCGGAAGAAAATTGTTCTTTGAAAACATAGAAGTACTTAAGTTAATTTTAAGCTTCGGAAGATATTTCAGAAATTTCTTCCGAAGGTAAAACTACTGAAGTAGTTATTTGTTTTCTAAGACATAAGTTTCTTCCAAAGATAATTATAAATCTTCTAAAAGTTAAAAAGATTAAAATTTTCAAAAATCTAAGGAATATCTTTTAAAATGATTTTTCTTCCAAAGAGAACAAGGCCTTATGAAGGTGATAAAATAGACAACTTAGGACACATAGGCTTTAGAAATAATATGATTAAGTTTAAGGAAAGCTACTTAAAGTTAATCATCCCAATAGCTGATACAAGATATTTGAATTTCTGTTCATCAAAGGCTTTGGTGAACAGATCAGCATATTGTTCATTTGTGTTAACTTTAACTAGTTTTATTAATCCCTTTTCAAAGTTATCTCTAATCAAATGATACCTGATGTTGATGTGCTTTGTCCTTGAATGCTGCACATGATTCTCTGTGATAGAGATAACACTGTTGTTGTCTATGTGGATGGGAGTCTCTTTGAAGTTGAATCCATAGTCCAGTATCTGATTCTGAATCCAAAGCAATTGAGCACAGCAGCTTGCACCAGCAATGTATTCAGCTTAAGCAGTTGATGCAGACACACATGATTGTTTCTTGCATTGTCAAGAGACTATCCTACCACCAAGAAATTGACATCCCCCAGATGTAGACTTTGCAGTCATGTTGCAACCACCTAATCATTATCTATATAAGCATACAAATTTGTTGATACATGTATGTCCCTAGATCATGATTTGTAATGTAATGAACTTGTCTGTCTGATTATGATGTAATTGTAATTGATTAATGAAATGATATGAATTGGTTGTTACTTGTAATGTTTAATATTTCATTAATGAGTTGTGATTGAATTGATTGGGTTTATGAATGTTTGAATGAGTGCACATTAAGTTATATTAAATAGAACATTCAAACTTAACTTAATGAAGTTCTCATGCGGATGGCCCATGCGAATGGACCACACGCATGAATAACTTCATACGATTGACTCAATCGCACGACTGAACCAGGAGACTGGATCAGTCGTATGATTGACACATAAGATTGACTCAATCGCACGACTGAACACTCAGTCGTGCGGATGAATCAACCGCATGGTTCAATCGCACGACTGAACCATACTTATGGCCCAGTCGCACGATTGACCAATACTAACCTATAAATAGACCCAATTCGTGGGAAAACGTAAGCATTCATCCCATTACGACTCCAGACGTACCCTAGCCGTCCAGAAGCCTCCCAAATCGTTCTCCAAGTTCATAGAACACATCAGATCGGTTCCTAATCGATTTCTGACGTTGAAATCAATTCTTGATTGATTCATCGTGTGTTCTCACTGATTGGATCGCCAATCAAATAGGATTCCGCACTATTTGAGTTGGTTTAACACGCAATCACTCGGTATTTCGTTCAAATACCAGGTCCTAACAAGTGGTATCAGAGCTTTGGCTCTTGATTTCGTGTTGATTCAATCAAGATTGCATAAAAGTTTGTGTTTTTGCACGAAAAACGCAATCTTTTGCATCAAAAGTGATCTTGGACGTTCCCTGCTCATTGAAGTTCAGTTTCTACGGACTTAGACGATTTGGACTTGCAAAATTTCGAATTTTTACGGCTGAAACCCGTCAAACCTAGAAATTTTCGCAAAACAGCAGCTTCAGTCGCACGAGTGACCCATTCGCACGACTAGACTCATTCGCAGTGTTCATTCGCACGACTGGACCTAGTCGCACCTTCATTCGGACGACTGAACCCTTTCGTTCGCATAGCTCACACGAACCAGATTCATTCGCACGACTGAACCAATCGCCCTGTTCAGTCGCACGGTTGAACCAATCGTAGAGTTCATTCGCACGATAAGACCATTCGCATCCTTCAGTCGCATCAGTTAAAGTTGATTTGATTAGACTCTAAGTTTAGTAACCATGGAAGATCAGATGTCAGCCTTTACTGCGGGGAAGGACTCAAGAATTCAGAACCTGCTGCTACTTGAGAGTGAGGTGGGTATTCACAATAAACCACCAAAGCTCTTGACTTTAGATGAGTTTCCTCACTGGAAGCAACGTTTTGAGATCTACCTCAATGGAGTAGATCCTAATCTGTGGGAAGCTATCGAGGTTGGGTATAGTACACCGGTGGGAGCAGATGGAGTGAAATTAACGTTAAGTGGGATGACTGACGCTCAGAAAGTAAAGTATAATGCTGAGAAAAGAGTTTATGCGATGATAACTCAGTCGATCCCCAAAGATATATTCCACCAGTACTCAGAGAACAAGCAGTCCAAGAAACTGTGGGATGAGCTAGAGAAAAGGTATGATGGGAATGCATCGTTAAAGGCAATCAAAGCAAAGGAGTTAAAGAAGGAATTCGATAACTTCTCATCAATTGGTAACGAGGGTTTAGATGAAGTCATAGACAGATTCTACCATTTGATGAGCGAGTTGCATACACATGGAGTGGAAACAACTATGGAAGAAAAAGTAAGCAACTTCGCAGATGGATTGCCTGATAAGTGGGCCTCATTCGTGTCTAATCTTAGACAGAATGGTATACTTATAAAGCTGGATATAAATGACTTTATTCTTAGACTGCGTGAAGAAGCACTAAGGATGAAGTATAGAGCACAGAAGTCATCATATACACAAAACCCAGCTTTATACAATGCCACGCCTCAAGCTAAGACATCTGGAGCACCTCTCCAGACAGCATTTGTGTCCAGCTCGTCAGGTCCTTCACATGCTTCTACTTCTGGATCAGACACGTCAGGGTCATCATGTACCCATTATATTGGATCAGAAGCAAGTGCTACCAAATTGAAGACCGAGAACCTCGGTAATGTGACCGTAGAAGTAGCACGAGAGCATATGGATCTTCTCGCTGCTGTGGTTCATTCATATGATGGACTTGTGGCTGGGAAGATTGGAAACTGTCATTTGGCAGATGAAGACTACGAGCAGGTAGATGAAATGGAGCTTGAACGAATGGATATAATGTGGGCCTTAGCTAGCGCTGTCCGAAGGGCGAAGAAGTTTGTTAAGAAGACTGGACAGAACTTGATAGCTACTAAGGATACTACATTTGGTTTTGACAAGAGCAAGGTGACTTGCTTCAACTGTGGAGAGAAAGGGCACTTCAAGAGGGAATGTGTCAAACCAAAGAAGACGGGTAATGGGAACCCGTTCTCATCCTTTACTCACCAAGACAAGCAAACCTCTAGTTCTACTTCATCAAACAAGGACCCAAAAGCCTTGACTGCCCATGATGATGAAGGACAGGACTGGAGTTTTAGATTTGTCAACCCAGAATCTAACATTGCCAGTGTTGAAGATATTGATGATGATTCTGCGAGTGAAGGTGATTTAGCAGTTGATATAGCAATGTCACACAGTGAAGAAACAACTGCAGCTGAAGTCAGTTACACACCAAAGGAGGAAACTTCCAAGTCAGATTCAGAAAAGTCAGAATCACCAGAACCAGAGACGTCTGATGCTGCGTTGATGGCTAACTCTTCTGAAACAACACAGGTAAGTACAACTGACCAAATGTTTAATAATCATGCTTGTTCTAACTGTGATATGTTTAGGAATAGCATTGATGAAAAATTTGCTAGGTTATTAGATCACAATGATAACTTAGTAAAGGATTACAACTATGCACTGAGGCCAATAGAGTTCTAAAACAAAATGAGCATAGTTATAAAGAAAAGATAGACCTATTGACTAAACAACTTAGGGAAACCGAAGTAGTTGCCTTTAATCAATCAAATGACATTAGGTACTATCTAAACTCCCTAGAGGACACTAAGAAACAAAAGGCAGTTCTAGAAGTAGAAGTTAATTCCTTAAAACAGAAACTGCATAGTTGGACTAGTTCTTCACACATAGTTCAACACTTAGTGAGAGAAAGAAATAATGGGGAGGGATTAGGCTACAAAGTGGTTCCACCACCACCTGAGACCTTGATGAACACCAAGTCTAAACCAGTTAACAACAACCCAATCAAGGATCATGTGGTGACCACTCCTCTTGTTACTGATCCAGACACATCATGTTCATCTACTGAATCTGGACAGAAACAAAAGGAGGCCACTTCAAAGGCAAAGGGTAAATTGCCTTGTGTTAATCTGGAAAATGAATTTGAAAAAGTTAACTTAAAGTCAGGGTCAAACGAGTCAAATCAGAACCCAAAAAGACTTCAAATGTTAATTTTTCACATGCTACAAGTCAAAAACCAGTTAACCAAAAGGTTGAACAAGTTAAACAGGTCAAAACAGTTAAATTTGTTAAACCAGAGAAAACATCAAACATGCAAGAGTCAAAACCTAAAGTGATTGATGTTACTAAAGTGTCACGCATTTCTCCACAAAGAAAGTCAAACTATAAGGTTGATAGCAGATTGTGCTACAACTGTGGAGAATGTGGACATATTGCTTCCTATTGTCCTTTCTATCAGACACCTAGGAAGAAGATTGATCTTCAGGACTCTAGACCTAGGTCTTCTAAGAGGAGTTCTCTAACTCCACCTAGAAGATCTAGTGAACCTAAAGTCCAACCTGTAAGCCAGACGACTGTTTATCATAAACAGGCATTGCACAAATCTGGCTTATGGAAAGAGAAGACTACCTGTGTGACTGATACTGATGACAAGAAGGAATCTGAGTTACCCTCACCTTCTAAAGGTCAATGGGTAGAGTTTATGATGTGTGATGCCTCTGGGAAACCCAAGACAGTAAAGGCTTGGGTTCCTAACCTAAACTAATACATTTACTTGATATGTGCAGGGTGTTCGGTTATAGCGCTGAGACTAACACGTGGATTATAGACAGCGGAGCATCCAGGCACATGACAGGAAATAGAGCCCTTTTATCAAATGTCAAACAAATAAAAGGAGGGCATGTTTCCTTTGCAGGAAACAAGGGAGGATACATCACAGCACAGGGAGAAGTGGGAAATCAGAAAGTTAAGTTTGATAAGGTGAACTACGTTCAACAACTTCAAAATAACTTGCTTTCTGTTTCCCAAATCTGCGATAAAGGATTTAAAGTCATCTTCGACAACAACAAGTGTTACGTGCTGAAGAAAGACTATATGATTCCAGAGGATCAAGTTCTGATGACTGCTTCAAGATATAAGGATCTATATGTCTTGGATCTGTCAACAGCTGCTCCAACGGATCATGAGGTGCAGTGCTTTCTATCAAAGCTACTGAGAAGGACTCAATCTCCTGGCATAGGAGAATGGGACACATTAGTCAAAGGAAGATGAATCACTTGATTCAGAAGGACTTAGTGAGAGGAGTAAATGTCAAGAACTTCCAACTTCCTGACTTTTGTGTAGCTTGCAAGAAAGGCAAACAGACAAAGAAGTCTCATAAGGAAAAGAAAGTTCATTCAATAGAACTTCCTCTTGAACTTCTTCACATGGATCTGTTTGGTCCAGTCAGTACAAGGAGCATTGCAGGCGATCTGTACTGTTTTGTGGTCACTGATGACTACTCAAGGTTCACTTGGGTAATGTTTCTGAAATCCAAATCAGAAACATTTGAGTCATTCAAGGAATTAGTCACCACTCTGGAATCTCTCTACAAGCTAAAGGTTAGACAAGTACGCTCAGACAACGGGATGGAGGCATACTGCAAGGAAAAGGGAATTGTTCATCAATTCACTTCAGCATACACGCCTCAGATGAATGGTGTTGCTGAGAGGAAAAATAGGAGCTTGATAGAGACTGCACGGACTATGCTAGCGGACTCGAAACTGCCTATCCAATTCTGGAATGAGGCAGTAGCAAATGCATGTTATACACTAATCGAGTCCTAATAGTCAAGCGCCACGGAAAGACATGTTATGAGCTACTACAAAGACGCAAACCGAATTTGGAGTATCTTGAACCTTTTGGCGCGCCATGTACACTTCTGAAGAAGACGCAAGAAGGAAAATTCAGCGAGAAGGCAGATGAAGGAATTTTCTAGGATACAACATACCGAATAAGCGAGTTTACAATAACTCAACGGGTCTTGTAGAAGTGTGGTGTAATGTCGACGTTCAGAGATATACCACACCACCTACAGGCAAAGGCCCTGCCTACTTCTTCGATTATGATGGATTCTTCAAATCCTTCAACATACCTCTCTCTCCCTCGGATGATGAGCTAGCTACTAGGATGATGTATGATATTCTGAATACACCATCTAGCACACAGGGAGAATCATCTACTCAGTCAGGGGGAGTAGTCGACGACAGTGACTCCTCCTCTGAAGATGAAGCTGAAGAAGATGACCAGAACAGTCAGGAGGAACAGGTTCCAGTTCCAGCAAGTCCACAAGCATCTACGAGTGATGCACCTTCGACTTCAGAACCTCAAACTCCAACTACCTCAGATGCAGAACCAAATGTTCATAATCTTGGCTCTGAGGTAGCTGTTCCTACTACTCCAGGATCACGACTAAATGTTTATCATCCCCTTGACAATGTCATTGGAGATGTCAGATCAGGAGTACAAACCCGAAATCAGTTGTACTCAGCTGATTACGCCTCGGTTATGGAGAAAGGTTACATTCATGATGGTGCCTATCGATGTTTTGTCTCGCAGGTTGAGCCAAAATATGTCAGTGAAGCACTCAATGATGAGGCGTGGGTGAGTGCCATGCAAGAAGAACTTCTGCAGTTTAAGAAGTTAGGTGTATGGACACTAGTTGATAAACCTAAAGGTGCTAAAGTCATTGGCACTAAATGGGTACTAAAATGCAAGAAGGATGACCAAGGGGTCATTATCAGGAACAAAGCTCGACTGGTGGTTCAAGGTTTTCGCCAAGTCGAGGGAATTGACTACAATGAGGTGTTTGCACCCGTGGCAAGGATGGAAGCGATTCGTATCTTCCTTGCCTATGCATCGTACATGAAGATCAAAGTCTACCAATTAGATGTAAAGAGTGCATTCCTTCATGGGGAAATCAGAGAAACAGTCTACGTGAGTCAACCAGAGGGTTTTGAAGATCCCTATCATCGGGATAGAGTCTACAAGCTTGACAAAGCTTTATATGGGCTTCATCAAGCTCCTCGAGCTTGGTATGAGAAACTCTCAACTCATCTTGTGAAACACGGCTTTCGCAGGGGAGTAATTGACTGTACACTGTTTATTAAGGAAAAGGATGGCGACCTACTGCTTGTACAGATATACGTTGATGACATAATCTTCGGGTCAAAGAACGAAGAGTTATGTAAAGAGTTTGAAGCAGTAATGAAGAAAGAATTTGAGATGAGTGCC
This sequence comes from Flaveria ramosissima, assembly GCA_025215565.1. NCBI lineage: Eukaryota > Viridiplantae > Streptophyta > Magnoliopsida > Asterales > Asteraceae > Flaveria > Flaveria ramosissima. The sequence goes on along the minus strand of CM046038.1, from coordinate 10,826,366 downwards.
ATGGGGGAGATGAAGTTCTTTCTCGGGTTACAGGTGGATCAAACACCTAATGGGATCTTTCTACATCAGACCAAGTATGTAGGAGACATTCTCAGTCGCTTTGACATGGAGAATGCTTCTGCTGCTGGGACTCCACTTGCTACTAATCATGATATAGCACCGGATGATAATGGAGATCTAGTAGATGCCACTATGTACCGAGGAATGATCGGATCCCTCATGTATCTCACTGCCTCAAGACCTGATATTATGTATGCTACATGTCTATGTTCAAGATATCAGGCTAAACCAAAGGTCAACCATCTGATCGGGGTCAAGAGGATTTTTCGTTATCTGAAGGGTACACCCACACTTGGATTGTGGTACCCTCATGATGATGACTTTGAGCTTACCGCGTATAGTGACTCGGATTACGGGGGCTGCAAGATGAACTACAAGTCTACATCAGCAGGGTGTCAATTCTTTGGGAGAAGATTAGTTACCTGGCAGTGTAAGAAGCAGACATCGGTTGCCTTGTCAACCTGTGAAGCCGAATATGTTGCTGCTGCAAGTTGCTGTTCTCAAATCATCTGGATTCAACAGCAAATGCGGGATTACGGTTTAAAATTCTCATCTACTCCTATTTTTGTTGATAACTCTGCTGCAATTGCAGTAACTAAAAATCCGGTCCAACATCCTAAGACCAAACACATCGGTATTAAATACCATTTCATAAGGGATTGTTTTGAAAAGAACTTAATTGATGTGGTTAAAATTAATACTGATTTTCAACGCGCTGACCTCTATACTAAAGCTTTTGATAAACCACGTTTTCAATATTTATTAGAGGTCAACGGTGTTAAAAAGAAAAGTGAGGTAATTCCTGATGATGAAAATGTGTAGTCCGATGTCGTGTACTTAAATTTTTTCATTTTATTTATTTTGATTTGTCTATTTGATTTAATTTTATTTAAACTCATGTTCTCTTGCTGTTTATTAAAATCCTAAAATAATTAAACCAGAAATGATTTTAGTATTTTAGGGGGAGAATATGTCAGCAAGTTAACATTAACAAAAAAAAAAAAAAAAAAAAAAAAAAATTGAGGGAGAAGGAGTAGCGAGCTGAAATAAGGTAGAAAGTATCTGTGATACCGATTCAATACCTTTGGAAAATGATAGTACACAGGAATAAATCAAGAGGGACTTTAAAATTTAAGTGTTTGTAATATGCAAAAGTTCAAAGAAATAAATCTGTGTAGTCTAAGCAACACTAAAAGGAAAGATGATAGAAAACTGGCAACTCCTAAGGTGACACAAAGAAAGTAGACTTAGAGGCTGCTAGACCATATATGATATGTTGGTAGATTCAACACAATAGACAAATAGACTGGATTGGTGATTTCAAGATAAAACTAAAGTGTTCAACTGACTGTGGGCGTCCATCTTATCACTGGTTAACACAATCAACAATATTCCAATAAGGGGTAATGAGCAAGTAAACGCCACAAATGTGTGCGGATGACCATAACTAGAGCAAAGCAAAGAAAAAAAATGAAAGACAAATGCAATAAAGCTAATGACTTATGTTGTTGGTGCATTTTGTGCAAAATAAAATAAGCTGCTCTAACAAGGAGATAGGTTATGTGCCTCTCTGCTGTGCGATGGCACTGACCTGAGGATAAGCATAACCTAGATATTCTAGAATTCATTGTTGTTTGCCGCCTCTCTGCTGTGCGATGGCACTGACCTGAGGACAGGCTTCTCTTTGAAAGCTCTAAGAATAGTCTCTTCTTGTAATAATACCCGTAGACCGCTCAAAAGCTCCTGAGGGATGTTGATTACCATATAAGTGTGGGATCCACAAGTGTTAGTTGAAATAATTAAACCTAAATAAGTCACCAGTCTGTGTCAAAAGTCTGTGTATGGATTTAAGTGGACAAACATACTGACAATCATTGTGGCTACATTCTCAAAGGTCCAAATCAATGTGAGAATCTAAGAGTTTCAGTGTGATTTCCTTATGTTTTAAAAGACTCTGGATGAACATCGAGAACTTGAGCATCAAAGGTTTTATAACGAGTCCCAAATGATTTGAATTACCTGTATGATTCCAAAAATTGAATTGGTCCAGATGTGATCAACCTAAGTTGAAGCTATCTACTCCCGATCCAAATCCCGTAGATATCAATCTCTGGATTTATCTCTCACAAAAAGCCAAAAATATGTCTGATTATGTAATTAGTTTAAAGTCTTAATTAGTTAGTCGTTTTAAGTTTTAATTTGAGTCAGTGTCGGGCTACATCAGGAAAGTCAGAAGGAATAAACTCACTAAACGGGTCATGTCTGAGATGACCATATGTGTTTTGAAAGGTAATATAAGTCACGTCTGAGGTGACAAAGTATTTTTTAAAGGGGTCACGTCTGAGGTGACCAAAGTGGTTAAAAGGATCACGTCTGAGGTGATCAAAGTGTTTTAAAGATAAAAGGATCATGTCTGAGGTGATCAAAGTGTTTTAAAGATAAAAGGATCATGTCTGAGATGATCAAAAGGTCATAACGTTAATTTAATTAATATAAAAGAGACTAAAGGAAAATTGGTAAAATAGCAGAAAATTAACTAAGTATGACCCATTCGCACGAATGGACCATACGTATGGACTAACCATACGAATGAAGTCCATTCGCACGAATGGAACATACGATTAGTCCAATCGGATGCTTAAATGCGAACGAGTGAGTCAGTCGCACGACTGAACTTCAGTCGGACGACTGGAGAAGGGCGACTGACCCAATCGCACGACTGAGTCCCACTCGCACGACTGAAAGGTGCGAATGAACTCAGTCGCACGATTGGAACTAGGGTGGATATAAATAGAGGGGAGTCGGTCGCAGAGACTCCTCATTCGCAAATCGCCCCTAATTCGCATAGTGTACCGTTACTCTGCCCAAATTTTCTCTGCTTGATTTCCCTTGTTGATTCTGTGATACTGACTTTCGTTCATCATATTACAGGTATATTGAAGTCTTATTCCATCGAAATCAGACAGAATGAAACCCTAATTTGATGAATACGACTGTAAAAGGCGAACCGCGACCATCAAACCCTAATAACCTATTAAAACTAAGTAATATGTTAAAATTGGTTAAAATAGGTTATTAGGGAAGAGTAGGCGACACTAAAGAACCGGTTAATTGAATGATTAAACTTGTTCTGCGTAGATTTGATCTTGGGACGACTGAACAAATGAGACAGACGACTGGTCGTCCGGATGAACTTCAGTCGCACGACTGAAGGGTGCGAATCAATTAATCGCACGACTGAACCATGCGAATGAGACTCAGTCGCACGACTGGTGTAACCGCACAAGAGTACATGCGCATGAGTCCAGTCGCACACTCAGTCGTGCGTATGAGGTCAATCGCACGTCTGAACCTCAATCGCACGATTCAGTCGCACGACTGTCTCCAGTCGTACAACCTCAGTCGCATGACAGATAAACTTTAATTCAAAGTTTAAGTGTTGCTTTATACTCTTAGCCAATGAAACTAACGTTTATGTTATTATGTGTTACAGATGGCGAGTAGATGGAATATGAGCACCAAGCACAACATATGTGCTCACCTGGACTTGACTTCCAGGAATGCCGCCGACTTCACAGGCATTATCACTTTTCTACAGCGATCCAGGATCGCTCACGCTATATCCACTCCCTGCACACCGTACAGATCAGTGCAGCAGGCCTTTTGGGATGGCGCATCGGTAGACAGATCCACCGAGCCTCACTGCATCAGGAGCTCGATTTTTGGTGAGGCTATCACTGTTTCTGAGGAGGATCTGAGGATAGTTCTCCAGTTTGGAGATGATGCTGAGTGTCCCACACGTTTACACCCCCTCACTGTCCGTGGATGCTTCATGAGAGCCAAGTACTCTGGGGACATCAACGCCGGGGTACTCAACAAGAGTAACCTCTGTCCCCAGTTTAAGTACCTTGCGCACGTGCTGCTGAAGTGTATAGCATCACGGAAGGGAGGTTTTGACGAGCTCTCTGACCAGATCCAGAACGCTTATGCAGCGTTGGTGCTGAACCATCCGTTCAGCTTCTCCAGGATGATTTCAGTTACTTGGTGGAGAACCTCGAGGGGAAGGGGAAGGAAGGCTTCTGTATGTACCCTAGATTCCTACAGATGATCATTGATCAGAAGCTTCCTTCCCTACCGAAGGAGAAGGAGGATGCTGTTATCCTCGAGGTCATGGACGACACGACTCTTGGACGGATGAAGGTTTACAGGGGGAAGCAGGTGAAGCCCCCTGTCAGGAGGTTATTTGGGCATCTGGCCCGGGCTGATTACGTGGCGCCAGCGAAGAGGAAGTGGCGCCACGAGGACAGTGACTCAGACGTGGAGCACATTGCTATACCAGAGACAGACTCTGATGATGATGATAGCGGCGACGCCGGGGATGACATGCCTGCCCCATCTAGAGGCACAGATACAGAGATTATTCCCCCGGGGTCAGCCACTGCCGGAGAGGTCGCAGAGATGGCCGGCTTCCATCAGGAGTTTGTCGCTGGTGACATTGAGGAGGAGGAGTCAGACGAGGAGCCCCTCACCAGGACTGTGGGAAGCAAAGTCGTTCCCACAGACCACGGGCTAAAGGTGGTTGGTGAGCACCCAAGGGACTCCTCGGAGAGAGATACTGACCCTAACTACATTCCGGGGTCAGGTAGCAGAGTTGCAGGGGGAGCATCTACTTCCTCCGGGACTAGGAGGAAGCGGATGGCTCAACCACATGGGTTGAAGAAGAAGAAGCGTCGGTTGACCTTCGTGACTTCCACTTCTACCACCACAGCCACCACTACCACCACTACTGACGTTCCACCCATCACCACAGCCACCACAGCCACTACCCTACTACCACATCCACCACTCTACCTACCACCTCTATCCCATCCATCACCAGACCATTCACCCCCACTTCACCACCATCAGCTCACCGACCCATATTCACCACAGCCACTGCCACCACCACCACACATCAGGCTGGACCGTCAGCCCAGCCCTCACAGGTTCATGGATTCACTCTACCTCACATTGGGGTAGAGGAGCAGCTCTCAGCGCTAAACCGTATGGTTATGCGTCTGCTTGCTGCTGACGAGGAGAAGGCGGCACAGATCCGCCAACTGACCGACTTGGCTGCTGCCCAATCTCAGCAATTGGCAGAGCAAGCTCGGGTCATAGACCAGCAGAGAGTTGAGGTGTCCCAACTCCAAGATACTCAGGCTCAGTCCGCCAAACGTATTGAGGAGTTGGAGACGACCAACAAGACGATCATGCTGAGGCTGAAGGGGTCGAAGGATGAGCCCCTGAAGCTAAAGGAGGGTGACGGAGATGATGGAGATGATGAGGATGAAGATGAGGATGATGATGAGGAAGATGATGATGATGAGGAGACGGAAGAAGAAAGGACAGAAGGACACGATGATGATGACGAGGCAGAAGGAGGGGATGCGGCTGCATCGGCCTCTGCCTCAGGTCAGGAGCGGAGATCCAAACGTCGACAAGACCAGTCATCCACTACTTCTGCTCCTCCGAGCGACACACCACAGATTCAGGACCAAAGTACTGATTAGACGTTTTATGTATTTATTTACTTTGTACTTGAATCATGTAATGAAAAACAAATGTATTAAATGTTTATATATATATTAAGTTAATATATGTCTGTTTGATTAATTACTAATGATTTATGTGTTGAATGTTTATATCAAACAGATCCAAACTTTCAAAGGGATGAGTTTGACTTTACTCCCCTTCAAATGGTCAAGACTCAGTTAACTATGATTCTTGACCTACAAGGGATAGTAAGACGGTCTGTGAGTTATACCCCTGAAGAAGGGGAGATAATTCATGACCTGTCTGATGAGCAAATAGCTGAAATGTTCAAACTCAATCCCGATGAAATCGTGAAGGATGCTCCAACAGTGGACTCAACCAGTGATGAGGAACTGAACGACATTGATGAGGTTGAGATTGAAGACATCACTGCAGAAGAGTATCCTCAGTATGCTGACGCCGAGGGAAATGTGGTCCCCAATTTGGGTGAATCCCTAGTCAGTGATACTTTTGAGGTACTTGACAAGATGGAGCAAGAAGCAGAAAAGACTGAAGAAACAGCCCAAGCCTCCAATGCAGATGTAGATATTCGTAAGGCTGAATGGGCTGCCTGTTTTGAGGAAGTAAGAGCCCAGCGGGCTGCACCAAAGAGAGATGCCTACACAAAGCTCTACAAAGTCAAGAAACACCATAAGGTGTCGGGCAGGATTATCTCTTGGGCATATTTTGAAGACCTTAACGCTTATGCAGTTAAGAGGGAGCAGGGCATAGAGTACTTCAGGTTCCCACATGATCTGAAGACTCTACCTGGTTTTGAGCTCAACCAGCTGGCTAAACTAAAGCTGCTGTATGCTGACCCGAGAAAGATGTCAGGCTGGTTTGAGGCTGCCCTGAGGAAAGAGTACCACACCAGGTGGGTCAACTTCAAACCTCAACAACCTACGAGGTATATCAGACGTTCTGAAGTTGATCCCATAACTGGTAAGCCAAAGATAGTGCTGAAGTGGAGTCCTCGCGCACTATGTCAAGAATCCCTCTAGGGAAATGCCACAGGACTTCACTCCCCACTTCAAATGGTGGTACTACGATTGGAGAACAGCTGAAGCGGTCATAGTCCTAAACAGAGAGGGCCAAATGGATACTATCAGGGTATTCGACCCAATGTGGCTAACCAACTTATCTGCTAATGATGTTTACACATTATATAAGTGGCCACTATTCTATGACACGCAAGATATTGTACAAGCCCTCCAATTCCAAAATGTCATAAGACTCTGCTTTGCTTTTGAGATACACGCAGGAGTCACTAAAGAGGAGAAGTACAAGAAGTATAAGGAGGTGATGCAGAAGACAAGAGAATAGATAGATCTAGGTCCAAGGGGGAGTTTGTTGATACATGTATGTCCCTAGATCATGATTTGTAATGTAATGAACTTGTCTGTCTGATTATGATGTAATTGTAATTGATTAATGAAATGATATGAATTGGTTGTTACTTGTAATGTTTAATATTTCATTAATGAGTTGTGATTGAATTGATTGGGTTTATGAATGTTTGAATGAGTGCACATTAAGTTATATTAAATAGAACATTCAAACTTAACTTAATGAAGTTCTCATGCGGATGGCCCATGCGAATGGACCACACGCATGAATAACTTCATACGATTGACTCAATCGCACGACTGAACCAGGAGACTGGATCAGTCGTATGATTGACACATAAGATTGACTCAATCGCACGACTGAACACTCAGTCGTGCGGATGAATCAACCGCATGGTTCAATCGCACGACTGAACCATACTTATGGCCCAGTCGCACGATTGACCAATACTAACCTATAAATAGACCCAATTCGTGGGAAAACGTAAGCATTCATCCCATTACGACTCCAGACGTACCCTAGCCGTCCAGAAGCCTCCCAAATCGTTCTCCAAGTTCATAGAACACATCAGATCGGTTCCTAATCGATTTCTGACGTTGAAATCAATTCTTGATTGATTCATCGTGTGTTCTCACTGATTGGATCGCCAATCAAATAGGATTCCGCACTATTTGAGTTGGTTTAACACGCAATCACTCGGTATTTCGTTCAAATACCAGGTCCTAACAAGATTGAAGTCAGAGTTCTTTGGATACCAAAGGCCAAGTGATAGAGCGTCTTTGAGATATCTTAAAATTCTCTTGACAGTGATTAGGTGTGACATCTTGGGGTTGGCTTGATATCTTGCACAAATACATGTAGCAAACATGATATCAGGCCTACTAGCTGCGAGGTACATAAGAGACCCAATCATTGCCTTGTAGAGATGCTCATCAACACACTTCCCCTCAAGATCAGGTCCAAGGGAGTGGTTTCTGGCTATGGGTGTCTTAGCAACCTTACAATAAGTCATGTTGAATCTTTAAAGTAGGTCTTTTACATACTTTGACTGACTTATGAAAATGCCATTGTCAACTTGCTTCACTTGAATTCCTAGAAAGAAATTAAGTTCCCCCATGGCACTCATTTCAAACATGTCCTTCATCAGCTTCTCAAAGTCTTTGAAGAGCTTTGAATTAGTTGACCCAAAGATAATGTCATCTACATATACTTGAACTAGCATTATGTTATTTCCTGTCCTTTGATGAAGAGAGTTCCATCAATAGTACCCTTTTTGTAGCCATGCTGACAGAGATACTAAGATAGAGTCTCATATCACTTCCTTGGTGCTTGGTGCAGCCCATAAAGAGCTTTATCAAGCCTGCAGACATAATCAGGATGATTAGGATCTGTAAACACAGGTGGTTGTCTGACATACACCTCTTCATCAATCACCCCATAGAGAAAAGCACACTTGACATCAAGTTGGTATACCTTGATGTTCTTGGATGCAGCAAAAGCTAGGAATATCCCGACAGCTTCAAGTCTTGCTACAGGAGCAAAAACATCTGTTTAGTCAATTCCTTCTTCTTGAGTATACCCTTGAACAACTAGTCTTGCCTTGTTCTTGATGACAAGTCCTCTATCATCCTTCTTATTCCTGAACACCCATTTGGTTCCTATGGTAGTCTTCCCTTGAGGAAGAGGACATAGGTTCCAAACCTTTTGCCTTTTGAATTGAAGCAGCTCCTCTTGCATAGCTTCAACCCAACTTCCATCCTTTATAGCCTCATCAATCTTCTTTGGCTCTATCTGGGACAAGAAACAAGAGTGAAGACAAACATTTGCATCATGAGTTTGTCCTCTTGTTCTTACCCCTGAATCAACATCTCCAATGACGTCTGTGGTAGGGTGAGACTTGTGGATCCTTAGCTGAGGGATCACAACAAGTTGTTTAGACAGATCTAAATTTGAGAAATTCTGATCTGGCAAAGAGGATTCACCCTCCACATCAGCACACTTATCAAGATTGACTTGATCCAATGAGTGTGTGATATCATTGATGTTGTCTTCAATGGAGTGGTTGTTAGCATCAAGGATTTCTTGATCACTTTCACCACTATTATTTTCTCCAACATTTGAGCTTAATGGTCTTCTTAGCTCAAATCTTGGGTCAGAATCACCTGTAGGTAGTATATCTGTGGATCCTGAAATAGGCTCACAAGATTTGTTAAAACAGTTGGTAACTAAATCAAGATCATATAGCCAATCCGGACCAGAACCTTTCACACTGGGAATGTGCTCATTGAAAGTCACATTGGCTGACTCCTCAACTACTCTAGTTTTGAGATTGTATACTCTATAAGCCTTAGCTTGAGAAGAGTATCCAATAAAGTGTCCATCATCTGATTTCTCAACAAACTTGGCAATTTGATCTTTGGTATTCAAGATTGTGCAAGACATCCAAATGACCTGAGAAAACCAATGAAAGGTTTCTTCTTGTGCCAAAGTTCATAATGAGTCTCACCATGTCTCTTAACTACTAAAACTCTGTTCTGCACATAGCAAGCATTGTTCACTGCCTCTGCCCAGAAAGTGATGGGCAGTTTAGAGTCAGACAACATAGTTCTTGCAGCTTTAATTAGTGTCATGTTTCTCCTCTCAGCAACACCATTTTGTTAAGGAGTCCTGGGAGCACTATATTGTTTTGTAATACCTTTTTCATCACAAAATATATCAAGAATTTGGTTCTTGAATTCAGTTCCTTGATCACATCTTATGGTTTTGACCTTGTGATCACATTGATTCTCAATCTTTAAGATGAAATTCTTCAGAATCTTAGGGGTCTCATCCTTAGTTCTAAGAAAAAAGACCCAAGTGAATCTTGTAAAGTCATCTTTGATCACCAAACAATAAGAGGACCTTCTTAGACTCATTACACTAGTGGGGCTAAAGAGATCCATATGTAATAAGTGTAGGGGAGTAGTGATGGAGTTTCTTTCCTTTGGCCTGTGAGATACCTTGTGTTGCTTCCCCTTCAGGTATGCAACACCGTGGTCATCACTTGTAAACTCTTTCTTTGGCATTCTAGTGAACAAATCATTTTTAATTAATTTATTTATATTTGTAAAATTTACATGGCACATTCTTTTATGCCAAAGGAAAGAGTCATCACTATTTGCTTTAGATAGAAAGCATGAAACTTCTCTTGAGGGAGATGTTTCTTGCAAATCCATCTTGTACATGTTTCCTTTCCTGGGGGCTCTGAGCAGGATATGCTCATGAGGAATGACCACCCCGGGCCTGAGAACAATGCACTCATGCTCAGTATGTTAGGACCTGGTATTTGAACGAAATACCGAGTGATTGCGTGTTAAACCAACTCAAATAGTGCGGAATCCTATTTGATTGGCGATCCAATCAGTGAGAACACACGATGAATCAATCAAGAATTGATATCAACGTCAGAAATCGATTAGGAACCGATCTGATGTGTTCTATGAACTTGGAGAACGATTTGGGAGGCTTCTGGACGGCTAGGGTACGTCTGGAGTCGTAATGGGATGAATGCTTATGTTTTCCCACGAATTGGGTCTATTATAGGTTAGTATTGGTCAATCGTGCGACTGGGCCATAAGTATGGTTCAGTCGTGCGATTGAACCATGCGGTTGATTCATCCGCACGACTGAGTGTTCAGTCGTGCGATTGAGTCAATCTTATGTGTCAATCATACGACTGATTCAGTCTCCTGTCTCAATCGTGCGATTGAGTCAATCGCATGAAGTTATTCATGCGTGTGGTCCATTCGCATGGGCCATCCGCATGAGAACTTCATTAAGTTAAGTTTGAATGTTCTATTTAATATAACTTAATGTGCACTCATTCAAACATTCATAAACCCAATCAATTCAATCACAACTCATTAATGAAATATTAAACACTACAAGTAACAACCAATTCATATCATTTCATTAATCAATTACAATTACATCATAATCAGACAGACAAGTTCATTACATTACAAATCATGATCTAGGGACATACATGTATCAACAAACTCCCCCTTGGACCTAGATCTATCTATTCTCTTGTCTTCTGCATCACCTCCTTATACTTCTTGTACTTCTCCTCTTTAGTGACTCCTGCGTGTATCTCAAAAGCAAAGCAGAGTCTTATGACATTTGGAATTGGAGGGCTTGTACAATATCTTGTGTGTCATAGAATAGTGGCCACTTGTATAATGTGTAGACATCATTAGCAGACAAGTTGGTTAGCCACATTGGGTCGAATACCCTGATAGTATCCATTTGTCCCTCTTTATTCAACACTATGATAGCTTCAGCGGTTCTCCAATCATAGTACCACCATTTGAAGTGGGGAGTGAAGTCCTGAGGCATTTCCCTCAGAGGGATTCTCGACATTGTTCTCGGGGGACTCCACTTCAGCACTATCTTTGGCTTACCGGTTATGGGATCAACTTCAGAACGTCTGATATACCTCGTAGGTTGTTGAGGTTTGAAGTTGACCCACCTGGTGTGATACTCTTTCCTCAGGGCAGCCTCAAACCAGCCTGACATCTTTCTCGGTCAGCATACAGCAGCTTTAGTTTAGCCAGCTGGTTGAGCTCAAAACCAGGTAGAGTCTTCAGATCATGTGGGAACCTGAAGTACTCTATGCCCTGCTCCCTCTTAACTGCATAAGCGTTAAGGTCTTCAAAATAAGCCCAAGAGATAATCCTGCCCGACACCTTATGGTGTTTCTTGACTCTGTAGAGCTTGGTGTAGGCATCTCTCTTTGGTGCAGCGCGCTGGGCTCTTACTTCTTCAAAACAGGCAGCCCATTCAGCCTTGCGAATATCTACATCTGCATTGGAGGCTTGGGCTGTTTCTTCAGTCTTTTCTGCTTCTTGCTCCATCTTGTCAAGTACCTCAAAAGTATCACTGACTAGGGATTCACCCAGATTGGGGACCACATTTCCTCGGCGTCAGCGTACTGAGGATACTCTTCTGCAGTGATGTCTTCAACCTCAACTTCATCAATGTCGTTCAGTTCCTCATCACTGGTTGAATCTACTGTTGGAGCGTCCTTCACGATTTCATCGGGATTGAGTTTGAACATTTCTGCTATTTGCTCATCAGACAGGTCATGAATTATCTCCCCTTCTTCAGGGGTATAACTCACAGACCGTCTTACTATCCCTTGTAGGTCAAGAATCATGGTTAACTGAGTCTTGACCATTTGAAGGGAGTAAAGTCAAACTCATCCCTTTGAAAGTTTGGATCTGTTTGATATAAACATTCAACACATAAATCATTAGTAATTAATCAAACAGACATATATTAACTTAATATATATAAACATTTAATACATTCGTTTTTCATTACATGATTCAAGTACAAAGTAAATAAATACATAAAACGTCTAATCAGTACTTTTGTCTTGAATCTGTGGAGTGTCGCTCGGAGGAGCAGAAGTAGTGGATGACTGGTCTTGTCGACGTTTGGATCTCCGCTCTTGACCTGAAGCAGAGGCCGATGCAGCCGCATCCCCTCCTTCTGCCTCGTCATCATCATCATGTCCTTCTGTCCTATCTTCTTCAGTCTCCTCATCATCATCATCTTCCTCATCATCATCCTCATCTTCATCCTCATCATCTCCTTCATCCCCGTCACCCTCCTTTAGCTTCAGGGGCTCATCCTTCGACCCCTTCAGCCTCAGCATGATAGTCTTGTTGGTCGTCTCCAACTCCTCAATGCGTTTGACGGACTGAGCCTGAATATCTTGGAGTTGGGACACCTCAACTCTCTGTTGGTCTATGACCCGAGCCTGCTCTGCCAGTTGCTGAGATTGGGCAGCAGCCAGGTCGGTCAGCTGGCGGATCTGTGCCGCCTTCTCCTCGTCAGCAGCAAGCAGACGCATCACCATACGGTTTAGCGCTGAGAGCTGCTCCTCTACCCCAATGTGAGGTAGAGTGAATCCATGAACCTGTGAGGGCTGGGCTGACGGTCCAGCCTGATGTGTGGTGGTGGTGGCAGTGGCCGTGGTGAATATGGGTCGGTGAGCAGATGGTGGTGATGTAGGGGTGAATGGTCTGGTGATGGATGGGATAGCTACAGTGGTGGTAGGTAAAGTGGTGGATGTGGTAGTAGGAGTAGTGGCTGTGGTGGCTGTGGTGGCTGTGGTGATGGGTGGTATGTCAGTAGTGGTGGTGGTGGTGGCTGTGGTGGTAGTCACGAAGGTCAAACGACGCTTCTTCTTCTTCAACCCATGTGGTTGAGCCATCCGCTTCCTCCTAGTCCTGGAGGAAGTAGATGCTCCCCCTGCAACTCTGCTACCTGACCCCGGAACGTAGTTAGGGTCAGTATCTCTCTCCGAGGAGTCCCTGGGGTGTTCACCGACCACCTTAAGCCCGTGGTCTGTGGGAACTACTTTACTTCCCACAGTTCTGGTGAGGGGCTCCTCGTCTGACTCCTCCTCCTCAATATCACCAGCAACAAACTCTTGATGGAAGCCGGCCATCTCTGCGACCTCTCCGGCAGTGGCTGACCCCGGGGGTATAACGTCTGTATCTGTGCCTCTAGATGGGGCAGGCATGTCATCCCCGGCATCGCCACTATCATCATCATCAGAGTCAGTCTCTGGTATAGCTATATGCTCCACATCTGAGTCACTGTCCTCGTGGCGCCACTTCCTCTTCGCTGGCGCCACATAATCAGCCCGGGCCAGATGCCCAAACAACCTCCTGACAGGGGGCTTCACTTGCTTCCCCTGTAAACCTTCATCCGGCCAAGAGTCGTGTCGTCCATGACCTCGAGGGTAACAGCGTCCTCCTTCTCCTTCGGTAGAGAGGGAAGCTTCTGATCAATGATCATCTGTAGAAATCTAGGGTACATACAGAAGCCTTCCTTCCCCTTCCCCTCGAGGTTCTCCACCAAGTAACTGAATATCATCCTGGAGAAGCTGAACGGGTGGTTCAGCACCAACGCTGCATAAGCGTTCTGAATCTGGTCAGAGAGCTCGTCAAAACCTCCCTTCCGTGATGCTATACACTTCAGCAGCACGTGCGCAAGGTACTTAAACTGGGGACAGAGGTTACTCTTGTTGAGTACCCCGGCATTGATGTCCCCAGAGTACTTGGCTCTCATGAAGCATCCACGGACTGTGAGGGGGTGTAGACGTGTGGGACACTCAGCATCATCTCCAAACTGAAGAACTATCCTCAGATCCTCCTCAGAAACAGTGATAGCCTCACCGAAAATCGAGCTCCTGATGCAATGAGGCTCAGTGGATCTGTCTACTGATGCGCCTTCCCAGAAGGCCTGCTGCACTGATCTGTACGGTGTGCAGGGAGTAGATATAGCATACGCGATCCTGGATCTCTGTAGGAAAGTAATAATGCCAGCGAAGTCGGCTGCATTCCTGGATGTCAAGTCCAGGTGAGCACATATGTTGTGCTTGGTGCTCATATTCCATCTACTCGCCATCTGTAACACATAATAACATAAACGTTAGTTTCGTTAGCTAAGAGTATAAAGCAACACTTAAACTTTGAATCAAAGTATCTGTCATGCGATTGAGGTTGTACGACTGAAGACAGTCGTGCGACTGGATTGTGCGATCGAGGTTCAGTCGTGCGATTGACCTCATACGCACGACTGAGTGTGCGACTGGACTCATGCGCATGTACTCTTGTGCGGTTACACCAGTCGTGCGACTGAGTCTCATTCGCATGGTTCAGTCGTGCGATTAATTGATTCGCACCCTTCAGTCGTGCGACTGAAGTTCATCCGGACGACCAGTCGTCTGACTCATGTGTTCAGTCGTCCAAAGATCGAATCTACGCAGAATAAGTCCTATCACTCAATTAACCGGTTCTTTAGTGTCGCCTTCTCTTCCCTAACAACCTATTTTATTCAATTTTAACATATTACTTAGTTTTAATAGGTTATTAGGGTTTGACTTCGCGGTTCGCACTTCACAGTCGTATTAATCCGATTAGGGTTTCAATTTTTTTCTGATTTTGATGGAAACGAACTTCAAAGTACCTGTACGATGATGAACTAACGTTAGTATCACAGAATCAACAAGAAAGCTAAGGCAAATGAGATTTCGGCAGAGTAACGGTACAATATGCGAATTAGGGGCGATTTGCGAATGAGGAGTCTCTGCGACCGACTCCACCTCTATTTATATCCACCCTAGATCCAATCGTGCGACTGAGTTCATTCGCACCTTTCAGTCGTGCGAGTGAGACTCAGTCATGCGATTGGGTCAGTCGCCCTTCTCCAGTCGTCCGACTGAAGTTCAGTCGTGCGACTGACTCACTCGTTCGCACTTAAGCCTCCGATTGGACTAATCGTATGATCCATTCGTGCGAATGGACTTCATTCGTATGGTTAGTCCATACGTATGGTCCATTCGTGCGAATGGGTCATACTTAGTTAATTTTTCTGCTATTTTACCAATTTACCTTTAGACTCTTTTATATTAATTAAATTAACGTTATGACCTTTTGATCATCTCAGACATGATCCTTTTATCTTGAAAACACTTTGATCACCTCAGACGTGATCCTTTTAACCACTTTGGTCACCTCAGACGTGACCCCTTTTAAAAATACTTTGTCACCTCAGACGTGACTGATATAACCTTTCAAAGAACATATGGTCATCTCAGACATGACCCTTTAGTGAGTTTATTCCTTCTGATTTTCCTGATGTAGCCCGACACTTGACTCAAGTTAAAACTTAAAACAAACTAACTAATTTATGAATTTAAACTAATTACATAAACAGACTTATTTTTGGCTTTTTGTGTGAGATAAATCCAGAGATTGATATCTACGGGATTTGGATCGGGAGTAGATAGCTTCAACTTAGGTTGATCACATCTGGACCAATTCAATTTTTGGAATCATACAGGCAATTCAAATCATTTAGGACTCGTTAAACAACCTTTTGATGCTCAAGTTCTCGATGTTCATCCAGAGTCTTTTGCAACATAAGGAAATCATACTGAAACTCTTAGGTTTTCACATTGATTTGGACCTTTGAGAATGTAGCCACAATGATTGTCAGTATGTTTGTCCACTTAAATCCATACACAGACTTTCGACACAGACTGGTGACTTATTTAGGTGTAATTATTTCAACTAACACTTGTGGATTCCACACTTATATGGTAATCAACATCCCTCAGGAGCTTTTGAGCGGTCTACGGGTATTATTACAAGAAGAGACTATTCTTAGAGCTTTCAAAGAGAAGCCTGTCCTCAGGTCAGTGCCATCGCACAGCAGAGAGGCGGCAAACAACAATGAATTCTAGAATATCTAGGTTATGCTTATCCTCAGGTCAGTGCCATCGCACAGCAGAGAGGCACATAACCTATCTCCTTGTTAGAGCAGCTTATTTTATTTTGCACAAAATGCACCAATAACATAAGTCATTAGCTTTATTGCATTTGTCTTTCATTTTTTTCTTTGCTTTGCTCTAGTTATGGTCATCCGCACACATTTGTGGCGTTTACTTGCTCATTACCCCTTATTGGAATATTGTTGATTGTGTTAACCAGTGATAAGATGGACGCCCACAGTCAGTTGAACACTTTAGTTTTATCTTGAAATCACCAATCCGGTCTAGTTGTCTATTGTGTTGAATCTACCAACATATCATATATGGTCTAGCAGCCTCTAAGTCTACTTTCTTTGTGTCACCTTAGGAGTTGCTAGTTTTCTATCATCTTTCCTTTTAGTATTGCTTAGACTACACAGATTCATTTCTTTGAACTTTTACATATTACTAACACTTAAATTTTAAAGTCCCTCTTGATTTGTTCCTGTGTACTATCATTTTCCAAAGGTATTGAATCGGTATCACAGATACAATCTACCTTATTTCAGCTCGCTACTCCTTCTCCCTCATTTTTTTTTTTTTTTTTTTTTTTTAATATTAACTTGCTGACATATTCTCCCCCTAAAATACTAAAATCATTTCTGGTTTAATTATTTTAGGATTTTAATAAACAGCAAGAGAACATGAGGTTAAATAAAATTAAAATCAAATAGACAAATCAAAATAAATAAAAAAAAATTTAACTACACGACATCGGACTACACATTTTCATCATCAGGATTTACCTCACTTTTCTTTTTAACACCGTTGACCTCTAATAAATATTGAAAACGTGGTTTATCAAAGGCTTTAGTATAGAGGTCAGCGCGTTGAAAATCAGTATTAATTTTAACCACATCAATTAAGTTCTTTTCAAAACAATCTCTTATGAAATGGTATCCTTTTCCTTAATAAACAGTGTACAGTCAATTACTCCCCTGCGAAAGCCGTGTTTCACAAGATGAGTTGAGAGTTTCTCATACCAAGCTCGAGGAGCTTGATGAAGCCCATACAAAGCTTTGTCGAGCTTGTAAACTCTATCCCGATGGTAAGGATCTTCAAAACCCTCGGGTTGACTAACGTAGACTGTTTCTCTGATTTCTCCATGAAGGAATGCACTCTTTACATCTAATTGGTAGACTTTGATCTTCATGTACGATGCATAGGCAAGGAAGATACGAATCGCTTCCATCCTTGCCACGGGTGCAAACACCTCATTGTAGTCAATTCCCTCGACTTGGCGAAAACCTTGAACCACCAGTCGAGCTTTGTTCCTGATAATGACCCCTTGGTCATCCTTCTTGCATTTTAGTACCCATTTAGTGCCAATGACTTTAGCACCTTTAGGTTTATCAACTAGTGTCCATACACCTAACTTCTTAAACTGTAGAAGTTCTTCTTGCATGGCACTCACCCACGCCTCATCATTGAGTGCTTCACTGACATATTTTGGCTCAACCTGCGAGACAAAACATCGATAGGCACCATCATGAATGTAACCTTTCTCCATAACCGAGGCGTAATCAGCTGAGTACAACTGATTTCGGGTTTGTACTCCTGATCTGACATCTCCAATGACATTGTCAAGGGGATGATAAACATTTAGTCGTGATCCTGGAGTAGTAGGAACAGCTACCTCAGAGCCAAGATTATGAACATTTGGTTCTGCATCTGAGGTAGTTGGAGTTTGAGGTTCTGAAGTCGAAGGTGCATCACTCGTAGATGCTTGTGGACTTGCTGGAACTGGAACCTGTTCCTCCTGACTGTTCTGGTCATCTCCTTCAGCTTCATCTTCAGAGGAGGAGTCACTGTCGTCGACTACTCCCCCTGACTGAGTAGATGATTCTCCCTGTGTGCTAGATGGTGTATTCAGAATATCATACATCATCCTAGTAGCTAGTTCATCGTCCGAGGGAGAGAGAGGTATGTTGAAGGATTTGAAGAATCCATCATAATCGAAGAAGTAGGCAGGTCCTTTTCCTGTAGGTGGTGTGGTGTATCTCTGAACGTCGACATTACACCACACTTCTACAAGACCCGTTGAGTTATTGTAAACTCGCTTATTCGGTATGTTGTATCCTAGAAAGATTCCTTCATCTGCCTTCTCGCTGAATTTTCCTTCTTGAGTCTTCTTCAGAAGTGTACACGGCGCGCCAAAGGGTTCAAGGTACTCCAAATTCGGTTTGCGTCTTTGTAGTAGCTCATAACATGTCTTTCCGTGGCGCTTGACTATTAGGACTCGATTCAGTGTATAACATGCATTTGCTACTGCCTCATTCCAGAATTGGATAGGCAGTTTCGAGTCCGCCAGCATAGTCCGTGCAGTCTCTATCAAGCTCCTATTTTTCCTCTCAGCAACACCATTCATCTGAGGCGTGTATGCTGAAGTGAATTGATGAACAATCCCCTTTTCCTTGTAGTATGCCTCCATCCATTGATTCTTGAATTCGGTCCCGTTGTCTGAGCGTACTTGTCTAACCTTTAGCTTGTAGAGAGATTCCAGAGTGGTGACTAATTCCTTGAATGACTCAAATGTTTCTGATTTGGATTTCAGAAACATTACCCAAGTGAACCTTGAGTAGTCATCAGTGACCACAAAACAGTACAGATCGCCTGCAATGCTCCTTGTACTGACTGGACCAAACAGATCCATGTGAAGAAGTTCAAGAGGAAGTTCTATTGAATGAACTTTCTTTTCCTTATGAGACTTCTTTGTCTGTTTGCCTTTCTTGCAAGCTATACAAAAGTCAGGAAGTTGGAAGTTCTTGACATTTACTCCTCTCACTAAGTCCTTCTGAATCAAGTGATTCATCTTCCTTTGACTAATGTGTCCCATTCTCCTATGCCAGGAGATTGAGTCCTTCTCAGTAGCTTTAGATAGAAAGCACTGCACTTCATGATCCGTTGGAGCAGCTGTTGACAGATCCAAGACATATAGGTCCTTATATCTTGAAGCAGTCATTAGAACTTGGTCCTCTGGAATCATATAGTCTTTCTTCAGCACGTAACACTTGTTGTTGTTGAAGATGACTTTAAATCCTTTATCGCAGATTTGGGAAACAGAAAGCAAGTTATTTTGAAGTTGTTGAACGTAGTTCACTTTATCAAACTTAACTTTCTGATTTCCCACTTCTCCCTGTGCTGTGATGTATCCTCCCTTGTTTCCTGCAAAGGAAACATGCCCTCCTTTTATTTGTTTGACATTTGATAAAAGGGCTCTATTTCCTGTCATGTGCCTGGATGCTCCGCTGTCTATAATCCACGTGTTAGTTTCAGCGCTATACCGAACACCCTGCACATATCAAGTAAATGTATTAGTTTAGGTTAGGAACCCAAGCCTTTACTGTCTTGGGTTTCCCAGAGGCATCACACATCATAAACTCTACCCATTGACCTTTAGAAGGTGAGGGTAACTCAGATTCCTTCTTGTCATCAGTATCAGTCACACAGGTAGTCTTCTCTTTCCATAAGCCAGATTTGTGCAATGCCTGTTTATGATAAACAGTCGTCTGGCTTACAGGTTGGACTTTAGGTTCACTAGATCTTCTAGGTGGAGTTAGAGAACTCCTCTTAGAAGACCTAGGTCTAGAGTCCTGAAGATCAATCTTCTTCCTAGGTGTCTGATAGAAAGGACAATAGGAAGCAATATGTCCACATTCTCCACAGTTGTAGCACAATCTGCTATCAACCTTATAATTTGACTTTCTTTGTGGAGAAATGCTTGACACTTTAGTAACATCAATCACTTTAGGTTTTGACTCTTGCATGTTTGATGTTTTCTCTGGTTTAACAAATTTAACTGTTTTAACCTGTTTAATTTGTTCAACTTTTTGGTTAGCTGGTTTTTGACTTGTAGCATGTGAAAAATTAACGTTTGAAGTCTTTTTGGGTTCTGATTTGACTCTGTTTGATCCTGACTTTAAGTTAACCTTTTCAAATTCATTTTCCAGATTAACACAAGGCAATTTACCCTTTGCCTTTGAAGTGGCCTCCTTTTGTTTCTGTCCAGATGCAGTAGATGAACATGATGTGTCTGGATCAGTAACAAGAGGAGTGGTCACCACATGATCCTTGATTGGGTTGTTGTTTACTGGTTTAGACTTGGTGTTCATCAAGGTCTCAGGTGGTGGTGGAACCACTTTGTAGCCTAATCCCTCCCCATTATTTCTTTCTCTCACTAAGTGTTGAACTATGTGTGAAGAACTAGTCCAACTATGCAGTTTCTGTTTTAAGGAGTTAACTTCTACTTCTAGAACTGCTTTTTGTTTCTTAGTGTCCTCTAGGGAGTTTAGATAGTACCTAATGTCATTTGATTGATTAAAGGCAACTACTTCGGTTTCCCTAAGTTGTTTAGTCAATAGGTCTATCTTTTCTTTATAACTATGCTCATTTTGTTTTAGAACTCTATTGGCCTCAGTGCATAGTTGTAAGTCCTTTACTAAGTTATCATTGTGATCTAATAACCTAGCAAATTTTTCATCAATGCTATTCCTAAACAAATCACAGTTAGAACAAGCATGATTATTAAACATTTGGTCAGTTGTACTTACCTGTGTTGTTTCAGAAGAGTTAGCCATCAACGCAGCATCAGACATCTCTGGTTCTGGTGATTCTGACTTTTCTGAATCTGACTTGGAAGCTTCCTCCTTTGGTGTGTAACTGACTTCAGCTACAGTTGTTTCTTCACTGTGTGACATTGCTATATCAACTGCTAAATCACCTTCACTCGCAGAATCATCATCAATATCTTCAACACTGGCAATGTTAGATTCTGGGGAGACAAATCTAAAACTCCAGTCCTGTCCTTCATCATCATGAGCAGTCAAGGCTTTTGGGTCCCTGTTTGATGAAGTAGAACTGGAGGCTTGCTTGTCTTGGTGAGTAAAGGATGAGAACGGGTTCCCGTTACCCGTCTTCTTTGGTTTGACACATTCCCTTTTGAAGTGCCCTTTCTCTCCACAGTTGAAGCAGGTCACTTTGCTCTTGTCAAAACCAAATGTGGTATCCTTAGTAGCTATCAAATTTTGCCCTGTCTTCTTAACAAACTTCTTCGCCCTTCGGACAGCGCTAGCTAAGGGCCACATTATATCCATTCGTTCAAGCTCCATTTCATCTACCTGCTCGTAGTCTTCATCTGCCAAATGACAGTTTCCAATCTTCCCAGCCACAAGTCCATCATATGAATGAACTACTGCGGCGAGAAGATCCATATGCTCTCGTGCTACTTCTACGGTCACGTTACCGAGGTTCTCGGTCTTCAATTTAGTAGCACTTGCTTCTGATCCAATATAATGGGTACATGATGACCCTGACGTGTCTGATCCAGAAGTCGAAGCATGTGAAGGACCTGACGAGCTGGACACAAATGCTGTCTGGAGAGGTGCTCCAGATGTCTTAGCTTGAGGCGTGGCATTGTATAAAGCTGGGTTTTGTGTATATGAAGACTTCTGTGCTCTATACTTCATCCTTAGTGCTTCTTCACGCAGTCTAAGAATAAAGTCATTTATATCCAGCTTTATAAGTATACCATTCTGTCTAAGATTAGACACGAATGAAGCCCACTTATCAGGCAATCCATCTGCGAAGTTGCTTACTTTTTCTTCCATAGTTGTTTCCACTCCATGTGTATGCAACTCGCTCATCAAATGGTAGAATCTGTCTATGACTTCATCTAAACTCTCGTTACCAATTGATGAGAAGTTATCGAATTCCTTCTTTAACTCCTTTGCTTTGATTGCCTTTAACGATGCATTCCCATCATACCTTTTCTCTAGCTCATCCCACAGTTTCTTGGACTGCTTGTTCTCTGAGTACTGGTGGAATATATCTTTGGGGATCGACTGAGTTATCATCGCATAAACTCTTTTCTCAGCATTATACTTTACTTTCTGTGCGTCAGTCATCCCACTTAACGTTAATTTCACTCCATCTGCTCCCACCGGTGTACTATACCCTACCTCGATAGCTTCCCACAGATTAGGATCTACTCCATTGAGGTAGATCTCAAAACGTTGCTTCCAGTGAGGAAACTCATCTAAAGTCAAGAGCTTTGGTGGTTTATTGTGAATACCCACCTCACTCTCAAGCAGCAGCAGGTTCTGAATTCTTGAGTCCTTCCCCGCAGTAAAGGCTGACATCTGATCTTCCATGGTTAATAAACTTAGAGTCTAATCAAATCAACTTTAACTGATGCGATTGAAGGATGCGAATGGTCTTATCGTGCGTATGAACTCTGCGATTGGTTCAACCGTGCGACTGAACAGGGCGAATGGTTCAGTCGTGCGAATGAATCTGGTGCGTATGAGCTATGCGAACGAAACGGTTCAGTCGGCCGAATGAAGGTGCGACTAGGTCCAGTCGTGCGAATGAGCACTGCGAATGAGTCTAGTCGTGCGAATGAGTCACTCGTGCGACTGAAGCTGCTGTTTTGCGAAAATTTCTAGGTTTGACGGGTTTCAGCCGTAAAAATTCGAAATTTTGCAAGTCCAAATCGTCTAAGTCCGTAGAAACTGAACTTCAATGAGCAGGGAACGTCCAAGATCACTTTTGATGCAAAAGATTGCGTTTTTCGTGCAAAAACACAAACTTTTATGCAATCTTGATTGAATCAACACGAAATCAAGAGCCTATGCTCTGATACCACTTGTTAGGACCTGGTATTTGAACGAAATACCGAGTGATTGCGTGTTAAACCAACTCAAATAGTGCGGAATCCTATTTGATTGGCGATCCAATCAGTGAGAACACACGATGAATCAATCAAGAATTGATATCAACGTCAGAAATCGATTAGGAACCGATCTGATGTGTTCTATGAACTTGGAGAACGATTTGGGAGGCTTCTGGACGGCTAGGGTACGTCTGGAGTCGTAATGGGATGAATGCTTATGTTTTCCCACGAATTGGGTCTATTTATAGGTTAGTATTGGTCAATCGTGCGACTGGGCCATAAGTATGGTTCAGTCGTGCGATTGAACCATGCGGTTGATTCATCCGCACGACTGAGTGTTCAGTCGTGCGATTGAGTCAATCTTATGTGTCAATCATACGACTGATTCAGTCTCCTGTCTCAATCGTGCGATTGAGTCAATCGCATGAAGTTATTCATGCGTGTGGTCCATTCGCATGGGCCATCCGCATGAGAACTTCATTAAGTTAAGTTTGAATGTTCTATTTAATATAACTTAATGTGCACTCATTCAAACATTCATAAACCCAATCAATTCAATCACAACTCATTAATGAAATATTAAACACTACAAGTAACAACCAATTCATATCATTTCATTAATCAATTACAATTACATCATAATCAGACAGACAAGTTCATTACATTACAAATCATGATCTAGGGACATACATGTATCAACACAGTAAAGAGCATGTTATGACTCTGATCACAAAATTAGGATACACTTAGAAGATTGTACCCAAGCTCCTTGACAAAGTATACCTTCTCTATGCCGAGCTTACCATTTGTGACCTTGCCCCTTCCTGTAATGTAACCTCCTTCATCTCCTCCAAAAGCAACTGGTCCTCCATCAATTCTTTCAAACTTTTGGAATAGTGACCTATTGCCTGTCATGTGCCTGGAACAACCACTGTCAATGATCCATACATTTTTGTATGCCTTGAGCTATTACTGCACAAAAGAGATGATTAGTTACATTTAGAAACACAAGCCTCATTAGTCTTGGGCTTATCAAAAGAAGTTGAAGACAATGCACAGTAATTGATCCTAATCATGTTTTGAAGATCATTTGCTGATGTTGATGAAAAACATTCAGCCATTTGGTCTTTCTTTCCACACCACCTTTGTAAGCTTAGACTTGACCTTCAATACTTCGGAAGTTTTGATAACTTTGGAAGTTTTGATGACTGGACCTTCGGAAGATCTTGCTTTCACTACAGCAGGCTTCAGTACTTCGGGAGTATTCCTTTCTTCCGAGACCAAATTTTCTTCCGAAGGCAAGTTTCTACTTGTCTTCTTCTTCACTTTGGAGCTTTCGAAGGAAAAAGATTTTCCTTCCAAAGCTTGCTTGTTCTTCTCCAAACTCTTAGAAGTTTCTTTCTTGGTCATGTGGAAAGTACTCTTTGGATTGTAAACACAATCGTTAGCAAGATGAGAAGTACTTCCACACATAACAAAGTCCATTTTCTTTCTTCTAGGAGTCTTCTTCTATGAACAAGGCTGAATTTGATCACTTTCCTTCTCCATCTTCATCTTTGCAGATGCTGTGGCATTTCTTGTAGGGATAGAACTACTTTCGGAGCTGGATGGTTCAGGTTGTATAGCAGTGGTGCACAACTGATCAACCTTCTTCTTAATGATGGGATGATTTGGACAAGAACTAGAACTCTTATTATTGGAGTTCAGGTTTGTGTCTGCAGCCTTAACCACTTCAAATCTTGTAGAGATGAAGACTTGTTTCTGTGCAGAGTTGAAGGTGGCCTTGATCTCTTAAGCCTTTTTGGACTTTCTCTTGGCTTTCCTAATCAAGTTCTTTCTCCTGGACTTAGTCATCCCAACAGCTTTACTCTCCTCAGAGGGATGGTGACCCTTCTTAGAATGCTCTTCTTCACTCTTCTCAGAGCCATTCTTCACCATCTCCTCTTCATCCTCTTCAGTCAAGGGGTCTATGAGGGGAAGCTCATCTTCACAAGTTCTACACCTAGAAGATCTTACAGACAAGATTGTGTGTGGAGGAGCTATCTCACTAGATCCTAGTCCCTTCTTAGTTTGATAACAAACTTTTGCATTCAAGGATAAGGATATTATATTCTTGAAGGTCTCTTCTTCAAGAACACATTTCTCCGCCCTGGCTCTACTAATCACAACCTCAGCCTGGCATTTAGTTAATTTAGCTATGAGGTCTTTGATCTAAGTCCTGTAGTATGTGTGCTCATGTTTAAGAGTTGAAATAGTTTTCTCTAAGTCCTCTATCATTAGTTTATAATCATTTTTTGCTCTTTAAAATAAGCTTTTATGATATTTAAGGACTCAAGATCAGATCTCATTTCTAAGTTATGGGACCTGTATCTATTTACTTTAGCAATACATTCAGCAATACAAAGATGTTCTAATACCTTGGCTTCATCGTGATCTGCCATGAGTGCTTGGTTTAGAGAAACATCTTCCACCTGAGAGCTCCAGTCAAAGCTCCTTATTCAACAACAACTGTAGCTTACTTCTTTGCCTTCTCATTCTAGGGAGCTCTATCAGTGTAGTTTGGTCTGGCTTGTGTTTGGCCACCATTTTTCCTTGGTGCCTTACACTCCTTTGCAAAGTGTCTCATATGGTTACATTTGTAACACTTTACTTTGCTTTTATCCAGCCCAAACTTTCCACTGGTTGCATTGCTTGGAAACTACCTCATGGTTTTCCTTTCAACCACATGGAGGGCTGAACTCAGTTGATTTCTAGAGTTACCAGATGAGTTTTGCATGTCCATCTCCATCTGGTATCCGCTGAGAATACCATACAACTCTGTAAAAGTAAGAGTTTTAAGGTTCTCAGTCCTCTTGATAACAAAACAATAATGTATCCATTGTCTAGGAAGAGAGGACATGAACTTCCTCACAATGTCCCTGTTCTCAAGTGTTACTCAACATCCATTAGAGTACCCACAATTTTAACATACTTGAAGTATTGTTGAGTCATGGTTTTACCAACCTTGAAGGTGAAGTTTTCAAACTGCTTCTTTAGGAGATCCTTCTTATTCTCCTTTGCTTTATTGGACCCCTCATACATAAGCTTTAGTGCTTTCCATAGTTGCTTGGCAGTTTTGCACTTCTTGAAGGCTCTGTAGATGGAATTTGGAAAAGTAGTTTGAAGGGCTGTCATGGCTTTCTGATCAATCTCTTTTCTTTTTTTATCTTCTTCAGAATAATCAGCCACAACCTTTGGAATCATACCACCACCAGTAGCAGAAGTGGTGCTTAGTATGTAAGATCCTTAAACAATAGAGTCCCATATTCTGGAGTCTTGAGACTTGATAAAGCCTTTCATTCTTTGACACCAAATATCAAAGTCTTCAGGAATGATCAGTGGAGATTTGTCATTGTTCCAGTTTCCATATTAGCTTTGATAATAGCTGCCATTTGAGTTTTTAAGTATTTTGTGTGTGTGAGGGATCTTAAGATGGTGAGATCTTATATCAAGAGCCTGGAATGCTCTGATACCAAATGCAGGACCGTTAGAAGGTATGCACTTACAACACAACAACACAATGAGGAAAGTTCTTTAGAACACTTAACAGATCAAATAGGGAACTGGTAACTTTATATGAAAGATGCTAAGAACACAAGTAAATATGTGAGACAAAACAAGATAGCAAACAACACAAGTTTATGGTTTTCAAGAATGTTGTATATTGCTTCTCAAGTTTTTTTTACAAATGTTACAAAGCATAGATTGAAAGTTACAAGTACTTTAGATACTTTATAGTATATCCTACAGCCGGCCGTACTTTGAAGGTCAGGTGGATACATAAGACTAGACAACTACAAAATCAAATGTAGATTCAAAAGGCAGATTGCCTTTTGACTAGTGACTATGACATGCCATAGCTCACATCCTAATTTATTATAAAAAGGATAAAAGTACATTAAGTAGAAAGCTCAGACTCAAGACCTCAATGTACAGTTACCAAACGCATGAACCTTTTCACCAACTCATGTAAGTTGGTGACTGAACAGAGTTGCAGCGGAAAGGTGGTCCAGCTTTATGGTAAAGTACATACGATAAAAGCATGTTCATAAAAGTCTTCGGAAGAAATCTGTCTTCACTCTTTGGCTCCGGAAGACTTTGTCTTTGAAGCTTCGGTTCACTTTTGGCTTCGGAAGATGTTGGTCTTGGGTTCGGAAGATTTTACACTTAAAATATTTTCTAGTGCAATGTGTAAAACTTTCGAAGCATTTCTACTTCTGTGCTTCATTGCATGCATGCAGAGAGACTTTGGATGTTTTGGCTGCATCAGACTTATAATAATCCTTACACTTGCCTTCGCATAGTGTCACAACTTTCAAAATTCTTGTTCTTGTCATGTATCGACTTTGACAACCCCTTCGAGTGTCATGTATCATGTTCCAGCCTGCATCACCCTTGTTTCTTCATATCAACTCAACATTGTTGCAGATATAAATAGCCTCCACATAAAGTCATCAGGCCTATTACCCTATTAGGATTCTTGGTATATATTTGTGTGCACCTTGTATTGTAGAATCCGCATTACTAAAATATCTTTTTATAGATGGTTCATAAACAATAGAATAATGACATGTAATTGCTATAGATTTTTGCAATGTGAAAATTTGGTTGCAAATTATGATGAGAATTAGCTATGAAAAAGCTGCGGACAAATTTTGCGACGGTGTAGGGACTATTCAGCTGTTGAACATTATTGTTTTTAATGCTTATAAGACCGATTTATACATAAATACTTCCTAAATTTTTTTTCTTATTTATAAACCGTCATATTTATTTAAAAACTTACATGTCAGACTTATATTTAGTCAATAGATCTTCATTCCACCGCATTAAAGGGCTCCATACCTGAAAGTATGCATTACACAATAAATTAACTTTCTTTAGATGAATTACACTTAGGGGCTATTTGACAAATTCTGAATAATTAAGTGCTGATTCAATAAGAGGTCTGAACAATTAAGTGTTGAACCATTAAGAGGTCTGAACCATTAAGAGCTAGTATATCGCTTAACTATTCAAAGACAAATGTCTGACCAATTTAGATAAGAGGTCTTAACCATTCAACATTAGACTTTTTAACCATTCTGCATTAGTATAATGCTTAACCATTCAGAGGGAAATGTCTGAACCATTCAGACATTTGCTCACGAAACAAACAATTTGAATCATTAAGTGTTGAACATGCATCTGAATCATTAAGAGGCTGATTCAGATGCTACCAAACAACCACTAAGTGGTGAACTAATAAGAGGGAACCAATAAGAGGTCTGAACCACTAAGAGCTAGTATATTGCTTAACTATTCAAAAGAAAATGTCTGACCAATTCAGATAAAAGGTCTTAACCATTCAACATTAGTATAATGCTTACTTATTCAGAGGCAAATGTCTCCATTCAGACAATTGCTCGCGAAACAAATAGTCTAAACCATTAAGTGTTTAACAATTCAGACATCTGAACCATTAAGAGGCTGATTCAAATGTTGCCCAACAACCCCTTAATGGGACAACTTAAGTCCTATTTTGCATCCATATTCCGATTATGACCCACGATGTATGCTTATTTTATTTCACTAATCATAGTATTCAAAGTGTTCTAGAGAATAGGGCTGTCCAAAACGCTCGACGCTCGACGCTCGCTCGACGTTCGATTGAAAGTTGTTCGAAAAATGTTCTTTCGAATATTTGCTTGGTTGTAAAGGATCGGTTTGTAAATGAACAAAGCACGAGCAAAGGTTCGCTCGACTCGGTTCGGATCGAATTATTTTATTTTTTGATATATTTAGTTTATACATAGTACTCTACAAGATTTGACCTACTAAATACAAATATACAAAAATATTTATATATATTACATCAATCAACCTAATAAAAAATTTAACCCTAAGCATTAATGAGAAATTCTAAATCAATATAAATAAATTTTTGACCCCGTTCTTGCTCTTAGTCGATCATCTCCCGCTCTCATATATTGGTCTCAGCAATATGTTCACCGCCTCAACGAGTACTGTCTTAGTCTAACCGCCAACCACAATATATTGTTATTCATGAAATTGTTATGTTATGAAATGTGACTATTTTTTAGGTCATTAAAACCTAAGACCCAACATCATCGTCATTTCACACTGCAATATACATATGATGACACACTAAATAGTTGAGTTGTACAAATTATTCACCACTTGTTTGCGCTCGCTCAACTCTCGATCGAAAATTTAACGCTCGAAAAATGCTCATCCGAATTTCCGCTCAATTTTAAATGAGTCGCTCGGCTCGGTTTGATTTAGAAACGAGCCAAGCACGAGCAAAGATCCGTTTGGTTCGGCTCACCTCATAAAAATCCGTACTAGAGAATACAGATCACCTTACTTATAATAACTATCATTTTTTCATGTTCATCTACTTTTGATGTGATACAAGTTTTGCATAGTGATCACCAACACCCTTGTGAATTAAAGATTTAGCGTTATCCTTTGAGGCTCTTAAACATAAATTGAACACATATTTAATCTTATGAGGATCGTAATCTCATTCTAACTTTTATTGCAGCTCTTTCTGTTGGGTATCATGCACCGGTTTTTGCTATTAGACTTATTTTTAACTAAAACTGCAAACTTTTTGTTAATTGAAAGCGGAAGCGTTCTACACGTTATTGATTCAAAGTCAATACCTAAATTAAGCATCTAACTACATGTGATTAAACAAAATTAAACGCAACCATATGGTGTAAAAAGTTTATACCATTTATGACCAACCAAAACTTCACACCTTGGAAGCAACAACAGTTTAATAAGTTTACACCTCCGGGTTATTAACGCATAACACCCTAGGTAATTAACAATTAATTTTCTAACAACCCTTGTGGTTACTAAGTAACATTAAATCAGAAAAAACCTAAAAGTGTAAATTTTTAACTTATAAACTTTAAACCATTTAATCCTTTTATATTAATTATTTAAGTAAATAATTAATCAATGATATTATTTCTAATAATCAAAGCACCGTTAATCTAATCCATGTTTTGTGAACCATAACATGTGACATTTAGACGTGTCTTTTGTTGTTGTCAAGGCTTGTACCTCGATAGAATCATTGATATTATCGATGATCAGACATCTAATATTCAACATACTCCACTTGGATAATTCATCAACTGATTGCCTAAACGTAGACAGTGTTGGATGCCTAGCTGCATTACACTGCCCCTAGGATGGTATGACGTTTTATAGTCGTCAACTAATTTCTTTTGTTCAAGTAACTTTTTACTTAACGAAGTACTATAGCCATAGTAACCTTATCTATTTTTCTTTTTTGTATAGGCCATTTGTAGAACATAAGACATAGTTCTCCTTTCGTTTTTATATATTGTTCAACCATTTTTGTTTTTATCTTTAATTCGAAATGGTTCAACAAACTACTTTTAGTTTGAGCATGGCCACACTTTTTACACAGTTCAAATTAACAAGGGTGCCAGAATGTCTAACTCTTATTGTCATAGTAGTACATAATTCCTCTGACAACAAACAATTCTCACTTAATCTCAAATTTATTCCTAACCATTACCCTTATAACTGTCTTTTACGGACCAATGTTAGATAAGTTTAATAATGATCTTTGGTCAAAGATAGTTTAAATATGTGCCTCGAGTAAAGTAAAAATTGATCATACCACATTCAAAAGTTCCTATGACTTAGATCCATGAAGAATGTTTTGAAGCAAGTTACATCCGATATCATTCTATAAAGCATATCTATGAATATTGGTCCTCAACTTCTTGAGCTTTCATCTTTATGAACTAACCAACTGTTCAATATAGTCTTACTACGTGTTCATTCCCATGAAACCGATCGACTACGTACATTTAGAATAAATATTCAAGTATTCTTAATGTACAAAACTTCGAACAAAGAAACGTATGTTTATAAAGCCTTTAACCATTAAATCAAAATAAACATCTAGTATTACTATTAATGTTCAAAGCACAAATAATAATACAGATCAAACCAATTGTCTAGTAAATCTAAACCATATCTTATTAGCATGCTTCTCATGCTTAGCTTGAGGGATCCGCTAGATTGTGATTAGTGTGAATCTTGTTTATAGTGATGTCCCCTCATCTTCTCATGTGTAGTGGAGTTGTCTGAGTATATGTTTTTCTCTATCATGCGACCTCAGTTCCTTTACCTGAGCTATGGCACTGGTGTTATCACATAATCTTAATAGGTTTCCATATGATGGGCACCATATCGAGATAAGCTATAAACTTCTTGATCAGATAGTGAAAAGTCAATGTTTAAGTTCTTTATTTTTTGTTTTACGCATTGATTTATGAGAAATGAAGTTATTTTTGAGATATTATTGTGTTGTAGGCATGAAGAATACAAATAATATGGAATAAACATGATGGAAATCAGAATTCGGGAGGCGAAGAAATGCAAAATAGAAGTTTCAATACCACGGTAACTTAAAATGGACATAACTTGAGCTAGGAAAGTGTAACGAGAGCCATGGCCTATTCATGGAAAGCTTTCAAAAAGTTACTAGTGAAAATCAAGTATGTTGCCAGGGTGGGCGCCACAACGCCGGGCACCGTTTTTGACGGGTTTTGACCTAATTTGAGGGGTTTTAAAAGGATACTAACCCTAGAGTTAAAACTACCTTCTAATACAGCAATCAAGGGCACAAAATAATGAGTTTCAAAGATTCCAAAGGCGTTTCAACATCAATATCATCTAGATTCACATGCTCAATACCACTTGTGTTGAAGAATCAATGAGAATGCAAGGCTAAGTCATTCGTTATCCACTTTTGGTGATGGGTTTGCGCAAGTAATTGTTTTTCTTAGTTTGTAACCTAGTTTTAGAATTTAATCATGAACCCTTTAAGTTCTATTGGATTCAAATTGTGATTTGATTATTTAAACAAGTTGATTGTGTTTAAACCTAATTTCAGTTCATATAACTTCAATTTCTTTTAATCATTGTGCGCTTGATTCTTAGAATTAGGATTACATAATTGAATTGATGGTTGTATGAACAAATTCCATTAAACGTTGATCTATAATCATCACTTAGATCTTATCACGTATATAGTTACCATTAATGACTTCTCAATAGGTTAAATTTAAATCACATTATTTTGCCAAAGTGGAATCCTAAAATGGATTGCTTTTTCTCCAAGATTGTTAAATTAAACTTTACTTTTATTAATTTCATAATTTCTCAATTCAATCAATCCATCCTAAGATCAGTGTTTATGGTGGCTGGAGTGATGAAAATTGTCCTACCCTGCATTGTGGCAGACAATGCCTTCTCCCCATCCATAATGACCTCTTGACAGGTTCTGCAAAAATCCAAAAGTTGGTCTTCATACAGTGGTGGATCTATGGTAAGGGAGGTGAATTAGTTTGATAGAGTCAAAAACCAACAAACATTTGAGAAACCAGGATCTTTCTCAGATGTTAACAAAGCAACATGATTGTGTTGCCTGTGTAGTTGCATGGAGAAGTCGGGCTGGTTTCATGGATCAGGGTTAGCCATTTATGAGTAGCTTTGTGATGAAGGAAGGTATGAACAAAGGAGGTTTATGCGTAAATTTAGGTTACAAAATTTGCAGACGAAGAAGAAAGTGAAAGAGGGGGAATTGTGTAACGCCCCGGAATGTCGAAGCGAGCAACTTAGTAATAATGGGTTAAGTTGGGGTTATGTATATATAAATAAAGATTATGGTCTAAATTACCTTATGGGCTAAGGGTTTGATGGGTTTAAAGGGCTATAACCACCCATTAAACACCCATAATTAGCCATATTCTTTTCTACTTGCACCCAAGCCACCAACATTCTAGAGAGAGAGTAAGGAGAGAAAGTAGAGAAAAATCAAAGATTGAAAGATTCATTGACTCAAGAATTGAAGATTTGAATATTGGTGCATCAAACATTAAGAAAAGAG
Organism: Flaveria ramosissima; assembly: GCA_025215565.1. Classification (NCBI taxonomy): domain Eukaryota; kingdom Viridiplantae; phylum Streptophyta; class Magnoliopsida; order Asterales; family Asteraceae; genus Flaveria; species Flaveria ramosissima. The sequence goes on along the minus strand of CM046038.1, from coordinate 10,793,363 downwards.
CAAGAAATCCAGGTAAGAATCACCATCCAAACACCTCTTTAGTAAAAGATCCGGATTCAAGGGTTTTGAGTTTTAAAATTTGCAGTCATATTTTTACATATGAAATCATGTAAAAAGCTTAGGTATAGGATCATGGATGAAAAAATAAGGGTTTGGACATAAAAAGTTGAGATTTTAGGTTAAAAACGAGCTGCTTCGTCATTTTTATACGTCCAACGAAACTGTGAGTTCTTCCTGCGAAACTCTGACAATCTCCTTACAACGAAACTATAGTTTTTTTGGCAAAGATTTCAAGAAGTTTAAACAAGAAAATAGATTTTTTATGGTGTTGCCCCTTGGACCCCGCTAGGGGTGCCCCTAGAACCCCGCTATCTTGGGCAGCCGCCTCCGAACCCCCAATGTCTCGCGGAGGGTCGGTTATATTGTTTGTATTATTTTGTTGAAGAACATGAATATATGGATTATGAGTTGATTCTTAGCATGTGTAAGTATATGTATAACTAAAGATGAAAGTAAAACCTAAAGAAATGTTATTGATCTCATAACAATGTACCATTGCTAAAGTAAAGTCTTGCAAGCAAAGGATAAAGGAGAGTTGAATTTGTTGTGCTCTCATGGATAAAGTAAAGTCTTGTGTTCATCACAAGCATAGCTAAAGTAAAGCCTTGTGTTCATTACAAGCAGGGGTCTAACCCTTGGGCAGATCTCGAGACATGGTAACTGCGACTTGACGGATAAAGGAGAGTAATAGATAATAAACAAGCGGAAGTTTTAATGATAGAGTATTAATAAAGTGACGGTCTGTGTATAGTAAATGTTTGTTCTTGTGATGACTACTTTGGAATGATAAAGTTAACATATCTCACTAAAAGATTATCTGATAAAGTAAACCTAGAACTCACTCAGTGAAGCTGACTTTTGTATGCATATTAGTTTGATAGGTGAGCTGTTGGGCTAGAAGGATGGGGGCATGGATCCAAAGCTTCTTGGCAACTGAAGACTGGCATGCCAAAATCTTAGAAGATTGTTAAACACTCTTTTAAGACTTGTTAATGTTTCCTTTGAATTATGTCATGATGAGTTTGAATTAAAGTAATTTTCGCCGTAATGTTTACTTGAATACATGTTTTAAATCTTTGATATGCTGTGAATGACCAACTGTGAGGCTTCCTGGAATCAGGTCCTTACAAACCATTAAAGGTATATTTATATGAACTGGATTTGAGACAAAGTTAATGCAAAGGGATAAGCTTTGAAATCCGGATGTCGGTCCCACCTCTGAAAAAGTACCCAAAAGGTAGTTTCTTGGAAGTCAAAAATCTTCCGAAGGTTATTTGTCTTCGGAAGTTTTGTAAGCTTCCGAAGCCAATTTGACTTCGGAAGATATTTCTTAGCTTTATAAAAATTTCTTTGGAAGATAAATACTTAGAGTATTTTTACTTCAGATATATGTTTGGTTTCAGAAGAGACTAATACTATGAAGTTTTATTCGTAAAGGAATAAAGCTTCCAAGGCTTAATAGCTTTCGGAAGAAGATTGTCCTTCAAAAGATATAAGTACTTCAAAGCATATTTAAGCTTTGCAAGATATATCATAATTTTTTCTGATGGTAAAAGTCTTATGGGTAGTTATTGGTTTTGAAGACATAAAGTTCTTCTAAAGAAAACTTAATGTCTTTCGAGAGAAAATATATCTTAAATTCTCATAATTTTAAGGAGTATCAATTTGAAAAGATTTTATTCCAAGTAAAACTAGGCTTATATATGTGATGATATAGACAACTTAAGACACACATATTAAAATAATCATGAGTTTAGTTTAAGAAAATCTACTCAAAGTTAATCATCCCAATAGCTGATACAAGATACTTAAATCTCTGCTCATCAAAAGCTTTTGTGAATAAATCAGCATATTGTTCATTTGTGTTAACTTTGACTAGTTTTATCAATCCCTTCTCAAAATTATCTCTAATCAAATGATAACTAATATTGATGTGTTTTGTCCTTGAGTGCTGCACAGGATTCTCTGTAATAGAGGTAGCACTATTGTTGTCTATGTGAATGAGATTCTCCATGAAGTTGAATCCATAGTCCAACATCTGATTCTGAATCCAAAGCACTTAAGCACAGCAACTAGCAGCAGCAATGTATTCAGCTTCAGCAGTTGATGCAAACAAATAGGATTGCTTATTGCATTGCCAAGAGACTATCCTTCCACCTAGGAATTGACATCCCCCAAATGTAGACATTGCAGTCATGTTACAGCCACCATAGTCATTATATGTATATGCATACAGATTGAAGGCAGAGTTTTTTGGATACCAAAGGCCTAGTTTTGGAGCACCTTTGAGATATCTAAGAATCCTCTTGATAGAACTAGGTGTGACATCTTGAGGTTGGCTTGATATCTTGCACAAATGCTTGTTGCAGACATGATATTAGGCCTGCTGGCTGTGAAGTACATAAGAGACCCAATCATAGCCATGTAGAGATGTTCATCAACATACTCCCCCTTAAGATCATGTCCAAGGGAGTGGTTTTTGGCTATGGGTGTCATTGCAACCTTACATTCAGTCATGTTGAATCTGGTGAGTATGTGTTGTACATACTTTGATTAACATATGAAGATACCATTGTCAATTTGCTTCACTTAAATTCCTTGAAAGAAATTGAGTTCCCTAGTGGCATTCATATTAAATCTACTCTTCATCAGCTTCTCAAAGTCTTTGTAGAGCTTTGGATTGCTTGACCCAAAGATAATGTCATCCATATAAACTTGAACCAGCATCAAGTCATTCCCTGTTCCTTTAAGGAAGAGTGTTCCATCAATAGTACCCATCTTGTAGCCATGCTGATAGAGATACTGAGATAGTGTCTCAGACCACTTCCTTGGAGCTTGGTGCAGCCCATAAAGAGTTTTATCAAGCTTGCAGACATAATCAAGATGATCTGGGTGAGCAAATCCAGGTGGTTGTTTGACAAACACCTCCTCATCGATCACCCCATATAAGAAGCACACTTGACATCAAGTTGGTAGACCTTGAAATCCTTGGATGCTGCAAAAGCAATGAATATCCTAACAACTTCAAGTCTTGTTACAAGAGCAAAACCATCTGTGTTGTTAATCTCCTCTTCTTGTGTGTATCCTTAAACAACTATTCTGGCCTTGTTCTTGATAACAAGTCCACTATAATCTTTCTTGTTCTTAAACACCCATTTTGTTCCTATGGTAGTCTTCCCTTGAGAAAGAGGTCATAGATTCCAAACCTTTTGCCTTTTTATTTGAAGAGCTCCTTCTGCATTGCTTAAACCCAACTTCCATCATTCAAAGCTTCATCAACTTTCTTCGGCTCTATTTGAGAGAAGAAGCAAGAGCATAGACAAACATTTGTCATGGGTTTGTCCTCTTGTTCTCACTCATATCTCAATATCTCTAGTGATGTTTATGGTAGGGTGTGACTTGTGGATTCTCAGTTGAGGAATCACAACAAGTTGATTGGTCAGATTCAAATTAGTGAAATTCAGATCTGGGAATGGAGTGTCACCTACCACATGAGCACACTTATCAAGAGAAGATTGATCCAATGAGTGTGTGATATCATTGATGTTGTCTTCTTGCAGTGGTTATCAGCATTAAGAAATTCTAGATCACTATCACCGCCTCCATTTCCTCTTACATTAGAAGCTCATTCATTTAAGTTTCGTGCCTCTATGCTGGAATTTGTAGGCACCTCAGATGTATCAGCTGAATTTGTCATGGTTGTGCTGATAGGATTTCTACGTGCATGGTTAGTTGCCACTGGAGCTAAAGTAGTTTTCTTGTTTGGTCTTCTCAGCTCAAATCTTGGGTCAGGATCTCCTATTGATAAGTAACCTGTAGATCTTGAAACATCTTCACAAGATTTTTTAAAATAGTTGGTAACTAAATCAAGATTAAACAACCAATTAGGACTAGAACCTTTCAGACTAGGAGTGTGCTCATTGAAGGTCACATTGGCTGACTTTTCAACTACTCTAGTTCAAAGATTGTATACTCTATAAGCCTTGGCTTGGGAAGAGTATCTAATGAAGTGTCCATCATTTGATTTCTCAACAAATTTGGCTACTTGATCTTTGGTATTCAAGATAGTGCAAGGACATCCAAATGATCTGAGGAAACCAATAAAAGGTATCCTTTTGTGCCACATCTCATAATCAGTCTTACCATGAGTCTTGACTACTAAAACTCTATTCTGCACATAGCAAGCAGTATTGACTGCCTCTGCCAAGAAGGTGATAGACAGTTTAGAGTCAGATAACATGATTCTTTCAGCTTTAATAAGTGTCATGTTTCTCCTCTCAGCAACACCATTTTGCTGAGGAGTCCTGGGAGCATTATATTGTGTTGTAATACCTTTTTAATCATAAAATGCATCAAGAATTTGGTTCTTGAATTCAGTTCCTTGATTACATCTTATGATTTTGACCTTGTGATCATATTGATTCTTAATTTTCTAAATGAAGTTCTTCAAGATCTTAGGAGTCTCATCCTTACTTCTATGGAAGAAGACCCAAGTGAATCTTGTGAAATCATCTATGATCATAAACAATATAAGGTCCTTCCTAGACTCATTATACTGGTGGGGCCAAAGAGATCCATATGTAAATATTATAGGGATGTAGTGATGGAGTTTCTTTCCTTTGGCTTGTGAGACACTTTGTGTTGCTTCCCTTTTAGACATGCAACAAAGTGGTCATCAATTGTAAACTCTTTCTTTGGCATTCCAGTTACCAAATCAGTCTTAATTAATTTATTTATATTTTTAATGTTTACATGGTACATTGTTTTATGCCTGAGGAAAGACTTATCACTATTTGCTTTAGATAGAAAGCAAGAAACTTCTCTTAAAGTGAATGTTTCCTGCAAATCCATCTTGTATATGTTCCCTTTCCTGGGGGCTCTAAGAAGAATATGTGTCACACCCCAACCTTAACGGCGAAATCTTCGAGATATGAGGTTTAAGATTGTTCACAGCCACAAAACGCTACCATTAAATGTAAATATTATTATCATAAGTTTTAAAATGAAAATTACAATCCATAAGTCTCAAACAAAAATAAAACATAACATATGATAAACATCCAAGATAAATTATTTATTTTTCCTAGGTCCAAATTCTAGGTGTGAGCATGCTATAAAGAGAACATCAAACTTGAGCATTTTCTGAAATATGTTAAAAATAAAAGGTCAACTATGAAAGTTGGTGAGTTTCCATGGGTTAAGTATACATAAATATATAAAAAGATTTACAAGTAGCAATTCATGTCAATGGCTACGAATTATGCAAGTTTATAAAACACATAAAGCTACAATCAAACCTTGACCAAGAATAAGTTTACAAGTTTATAACGATTAGCTAAGTGTAGTTGGTTCACATGATGAACAAGCATACGTCATCAGGAGCCGGCAATAACCTCGGCTTTAGCACCAAATAGGCTTGTCATGCCCATAGATCTATGACGTCGCCAGGCTAGCAATAGTTAATGATTGTCAACATATAATGTATCTCATATAACACTCACAATAATACAAATAACCATGACAAAAAGTAAAGATGAATTGCATGTGCGTTTACAAGTATAAAAAGGTTTACAAGTGTATGTTTATATGTTAACATGTTTCACCCCAAAAGGTGTGAAATAATATAAAGGGGGGCATGAAAAACTCACATGACGTATATGTGTATAAGATGATAATAAGAATAATAGACGATGTTCCAACGAATTCCTTTACAAGGTACCTAAATGTATATATTTACAAGATTTAAGTTTAATAATAAGATTAACGATTTAACGTGAACTAGGGTTTCAAGTGGAGTTTGGGGCTTTGTCAAATAATTAAATTTAACAAATGGAATCACTTATTTATTTTTTTTGGAATAAATGAAAAAGAAGTATACTATTTGAGTATTTTATATAAAGAAATGAAAAGGAAAACATTTGTAATAATTTGTAAAGTTTAAATATAAAGTTTAAATAAACTTTTATAATTATTTGAAATAATCATGATTTAAACAATAATTTAAAGGCAACGTTTGAACCAATAATAATTTAGTGGTTTAAACTATTATTTAAAGTCTAATTTTTATAAAAATAAACTAATTATAACATTTGTTTAAAACATTTAATAAAAATATTAAAGTATTTTAAGTAATAAATTTACAGAAAATAATTAGGTGACTTTAAAAATAAATAAAGTTTACAAAATTGATTTTTATAATTTTTAGACATTTTTTATAAATTTTTAAAGGCCAAAAAGCCTTAAAAAAGGTTTGAGGTTGCCCGGGTTCGAACCCGGGACCTCTAGTTTGTGAGGGTGCATGTGTAACCAGTAAGCTAAGGGCCGCAACCATGCTAAGAGGTGGTTCCTAATCTTTAAAAGCACAACCAAGTAAAGCCCCCAAAACCACATAAACCCTAGATACGATTGGATCCAAATTGAACATAAATTCGAATATGATTCCAGTAATAACCATAGGGCTTTTGATCCCCAAAGAGTACCGAGTATATGTGTGTGTTTAATTACCCGAAAGATGCTTGAAATCGATGTTACAGGTTGAAGAACAGTCGCGACTAGGGTGGTGTAGGGTTCATGATGCAAACGTTGATAATACCCAAATTCGTTGCACAGGAGGCTTCCAAGGATCTCGTTGATCGAAAGCCCTCTAACAATTCCACCTAAGATCGATCTGATGTTGATGAACACAACGGTTGTAGGTCGCGATGAATGCGTGGGTTGTTTGGGATGATCAAATGTGATTCGGATAAAATTGAGTTTGATAAAGGTTCAGGAATAGTTAAATGATTGTTTAGGTTCCAATTAATTAGGTTATCAATAGGTTTTAATTGCCGATCGGTTCGAAGGTTGATGGTGAGCGGTTACCGAGCTCAAACGTTCACCTATCATGCTTTAAACTTCAATTAAAACACATTAAGAGTTTGAAACGGGTCATGCGAAGCGATTACGGTTGAATGGGTCAAGATTTTAAGCGTTTCGGGTGGTCTCAGGGTCCACCGGTGCCGCGCCGAAGCTTTACCAGCCGGCGACCGGGAAAACGGGATAAAAGGGGGGTTGGGTTTCTTTTTTTTAAATATTGCACTTAAGTCCCTGATGTTTCAAGTTTTATTATTTTATGTAAAAAAAGCTTTTAAAGTTTCTAAATTTACATAAATACCCCCTGAACTTAATTAATTTTAAGTTTTAACCATTTTATAACTTATTAATTATTTAACTTTTATAAATTATTATTTCTATTATTAAAATTTTTTTAACTTATTTTATTATTAATATTATTTATTATTATTATTATTATTATTATTATTATTATTATTATCATTATTATTATTATGTTTATTTTAATAAGTTTAATTATTAACCTTTAAATTAATGAATTAAAGTAAAAAAAATAAAAGAACAAACATAAATAACCCTTATAGTTTCATAAATGACAACAATGGCCCTTACAAGAATATAACGATGTTAACTTTTATTTAACGAAAAATACGAGATGTTACAATATGCTCTTGAGGAATGACCACCCTGGGCTTGAGAACAATGCACTCATGCTTAATAAAGAGCATGTTGTGTCTCTGATCACAAAATTAGGATACACTCAAAAGATTGTACCCAAGCTCCTTGACAAAGTTTACCTTCTCAATGCTGAGCTTACCATTTGTGACTTTGCCCCTTCTAGTAATCTAACCTCCTGAATCTCCACCAAAAGCAACTGGCCCTCAATCAATTTTGTCAAAGTTTTGGAGCGAAGAGCCATTGCCTGTCATGTGATTGGAACAATCACTATCAATGATCCATACATTTCTTTTGGTCTTTAGTTGTTCCTTCACAAAAAAAGATGATAAGTTACATTTAAAAACCTAAGCCTTATTAGTCATGGGCTTGTCAAAGTGAACTGAAGACAATACAATAGTAATTGACCCTACATGTAAGATTTGAGGATCATCTGCTATTGTTGATGAAGAACTTTTAGTCACATGGTCTTCCTTTATCTTCCATACCATCTTTGGAAGATTAGACTCGACCTTCAATACCTAGGATGTTTTAACAACCTCGGAAGTCTTGGAGACTGAACCTTCGAAAGAGTTTGCAGCCACTGTAGTAGACTTTAGTGCTTCAGAAGCATTCCTTTCTCCCGAGACCAAATTTTCTTCTGAAGGCAAGTTTTCACTTGTTTTCTTCTTCACTTTGGAGGTTTCAAAAGGAAGAGATATTCCTTCCAAAGTTATTTTACACTTCTTCTTCTCAGAGTTCTTCTTCTTACTCATACGAATAGTACTTTTGAGATTGTATATGCAATACTTAGAAAAATGAGAAGCGCTACTACACATGATACATTTAGTTGGCTTCCTTCTATGAGTCTTCTCTTGAGTAGAAGGATAAACTTGATCATTTTCCACTTCCATTGTCATCTTCACAGATGATGTAGCAGGCTTCTTAGGGTGAGGCTTGCTTTTGGAACTGGATGGTTCAGGCTGTGTAGCAGTGGTGCACAACTGATCAGTCTTCTTCATTTCACATGGATGAGTTGGACATGAACTTGGACTCCTGGTACTAGAGTCCATGGTTGAGTCTTCAGTCTTCACCACTTCAAATCCAACAGAGATGAAGACTAGTTTCTGCTTAGAGTTGAAGGTGACCTTGATATCTTGAGCCTTCTTTAACTTTCTCTTAGCTTCTCTGATCAAGTTCTTCCTTTTAGCTTGGTCATCACTGGTTCTTTCCTCTTCTCAGGAGAATAGTGACAATTCTTAGGATGATCTTCTTCAATAATCTCAGATCCATCCTTCACTATTTCCTCTCATCTTCATCCTTTACTTGTATGTGGTCTATGATAGGAAGCTCATCTTGACAAGTCCACACCTTGAAGATCTTACAGATAGTAAAGTGTGGAGGAGCTATCTTTGTAGATCCCGGTCCCTGCTTATTCTGATAACAAATCTTTGTATGCAAGGATGAAGATATAATGTTCTTGAAGGTCTCTTCTTCAAAAACATGTTTTCTTTGCCCTGGCTTTGCTGATCACAAGCTCAGTTTGTCATTAAGTTAACTTAGTAATGAGATCATTGATTTGAGTCCTGTAGTTTGTGTGCTCATGTTTAAGATTTTAAATGGTTTTCTCTAGATCTTCTATCGTAAGTTTATAATCATTTTCAGCTTTTTTAAAATCACCTTTTAAAATATTTAAGGGCAACAGATCTCATTTCCAAGTTATAGGATCTGTATCTATTAACTTTAACAATACATTTAGGAGTAATTTGTAATCGACTCTATAGCTTCTTCAATAAACGTTGGTTCTTCGATCAAGTTTTTAATGACTTTCTAGTCAGATCGTTCCTGCGTTTCGGATATGAAGTTTCGTTTGAAGCTTTAGACAAAGGTGCTATTGAGATATTGGGCCCTTATGGTATCTCGTACACATTCCGACGATTGGCCGAGCGAATAAGTCAACTTCAAAGTGGATTTGTTGTGCGAAGAGTGCTTCGATAGGCCGGTACGGCGCTCTGCGTGGTTATATTCATACATGTTCCGACTCGCCGGTCATTATGGATCTAGTGGCATGGCGGGGCAAAATAAAAGGGGGGGAGCAACTAAGGATGTTCTAATACCTTGCTTCTTCATGGTCAGCAATCAGTGCTTGGTTTGGAGAAACATCTTCAACCTGAGAGCTTCAGTCAAATCCTCCTTCTTCAACAGCAACCGCAACTTGCTGCTTGGGCTTCTTAGTCTATGGAGCTGCATCGGTGTAGTTTGGTATGATTTGTGCTTGGCCACCATTTATCCTGGGTGCCTTTCACTCCCTAGCAAAGTGTCCTATTTGGTTATAGTTCTAACATTTCACCTTGCTTTTATCCGGCCCAAACTTTTCATTGGTTGCATTACTAAAAACTTCCTGCTTGTCCTCTTGTAAAACTTCTTGGCCCTGTGAGTGAGAAGAGCCATTTGCTGGAATATCTCCATGTACTCTAGATCATCTAGATGGATACGGTCCAAGTCTTCGAGACTAAAGAGAAAGTTGCCATTGCTTTCATCAACAGACACAAAGGCATGAGAAGAGCTTGTCTATTCGAATGGGCTTCCTTGTATGTAGCTCTCCCTTGGTGTCTCCGGGAAGGTGATGAAAGCACCCTTTTGTGAGTTTTCAGGGTAGCAGAGGAGATGATGTTGAGGTTTTCTGCAATCTTGTTGGATCTAGAAAGGCTGGTGCAACCAAAACCAAATCACTTAGACTATTTTGGTACATATGATAAAGGACATCCGAAGCTAAGTGTGGAACTTCCGAAGGAAAAAGGAGCTCTTCCGAAGACAAAGTGTAAAACTAACTTCCGAAGGAAAACTCCAACTTCCAAAGACAAAGTATTTACTTCTGAAGATCATGACATAAAGTGAAAGATCAGAAGTCAACTTCCAAAGTATGAAAGAAGTCCTCAAGCCTCGAAAGTACAGAAGCCTCTTCCCAAGTATAAGTGGCTTTGGAAGAAGTTGTTCTTCCGAAGCCAACTTACCTTCGGAAGACACTACTATTATCCAGTGGACATAAGTATAGTCTCCCTGACACCCCGCTGCAGACCTCTGAGATACTGCATGGCGTTTTCTCAAAAGACCATGTAGTTGACCATACTTTATTCCATTGTTTACCTTTATAAGCTAGTACAGTTGCCAACTTTAGTTGGTGACAAAAGGTAAGTCATGGACATGTCATGACTACCATACCTTAGATAATACTTTATCTAAGATACCTTAACTTTAAAATTGTAGTATATGCTTTAGTCTTAGGTTTCCAGCTGGTATCAAAGTATATCCGGCTGTAGGATCTAGTATATATAGTTTCTCATTGTAACTCATGTTTCATGCTTGTAAGAGTCTTGTAATACTTTGAGTTAATAAGTAATATATACAAGTGCCTTGAAAATTATTTTTGTGTGTTCTTTGCTACTTATATATTATTATAAACTCTTATAAGAGACTCTACTTCATCTGATTTGAGTGTTATATAAGTGAGTTTGAGAGAAATCCAAGTGTTTCACCCGATCCTGCAATTGGTATCAGAGCTTTTTAGGCTCTTGATTGTGAGATCTTACCGTCCTAATCAACATGTTTTTCACTCCTCCTTACACCATACTCAAAATGGCCCTCAACAAATCTGAAGTAGAGATGGGGACGATGACCAAAGCACCCATCATCACCCCTAAAAACTTAGGTCATGGAGCAGACGAATGGAAGGCTTCATTAGGTATCAAGACAGCAAGATGTGGCAATCTATTGTCAATGGCCCGTATAAGCCAAAGGTAGCTGGTGGAAACGGTGCCATGATTGAGAAAGCTGTTGAAGATTATTCTGATGAGGATCGGAAGAAGCTGGACATTGATAGCAATGCTATGACTGTTCTTATGACTGTAATTCCCAACTCCATCATGGTGGGGTTTGAACATTGCAAGTCAGCCAAAGAATTGTTTGATGCACTTGCTCAAATGTATTCTAGCTTAAATGACTCCAAGAAAGACTCACTGAAGCAGCAGTTTGAGAACTTCACCTACGTTGCTGGAGAGACACTCAGCCAGCAATACTTCAGGTACATGGATCTCATTTCTTCCCTTTAGTCTGTGGGAATTGCTCATGAACTTAGAGATCTTACAAGAAAGTTCATAAGTGCATTACCCAATGAGTGGACATTCTACTGTGTCTCTATCAAGAGAAAAGAGAACCTGAATACACTCACCATGACCAAACTCTATGGCATCCTTAATGGATACCGTTTGGAAATGGAGAATAAGAGAGGTCATCAGACAAGCAGACCCTTGAGTCTTCCTGCTAGCAACGCTTTAATGGTTGCTGAAGGCTCAGGACCCTCCCAGCCTTAATAATACCTGACTTACACCCAGCAACCATCCTATTCTTCTGGACCATACATCCCATTTCCTGAGACTCCAAGGTCTCAACAAGCTCAGCAAAGTTCCTATCAGGACAGCTGTGCTTTTGTCTCAGGAAGTGGACACTCTAACGATTATCAATATTGCTTTGATGATCCAGAGTGCTTCATCCCAGATGACGTGGAATACGTGGACATAGTCCAACAAATGGCTCTATTAACCTACAGAGCAAAGAAGTTATTTAAGAGAACTGGAAGGCAATTTCCCCAGAACCCAATCAACAGCAAATTTGGGTTTGACAAAACCAAGGCCAAATGTTACAACTGTAACCAACTTGGTCATTTTGCAAGGGAATGCAAAGCTCCCAAGTCGAATCCGGGAACCCCACAGGCCTCCACACATCCCTCTACAATAAAGTCCACTGGAAAGTCAACAGACACAGCTGCAATGGCTCAAGAAGTTGACTGGAGCTTTATGGTACAGGATGTGACTCCTGCTCAAGCACTCATGGCAGGAACATATGAGAATAAGCTATATGAACATCTCTGTACTCCTGCCTGTATTGCTAAGGTTAAATTGTATGAGGACTACAATATGGAGATTAAATCCAATACTTAGTCTTTAAATGTTTTAAAATCTGATTTTAAAAGGGCTGAATCTGACTATCAAAGAAAAATTGAGGAGTTAGAGAAAACTATGTCCCTATTAAAACATGAACACACAAACTATAAGACTCAAATAAAGGATTTAATATCCAAATTGGCTGAGGCTCAAGCCCAGCTTGTCACAGCTGAGGCTCAAGCCAGGAAGTATGCTATTTCTGAGCAAAACTTCCAAGCCATTCTTGCATCATCCTCTCACTCAAAACTTTGTTACCAAAACAAAGGTGGGTTGGGAACCAATGAAATTGCTCCACCACACTCCTATGAGTCTATAAGACAACCAAGGTGTGGTACTGAAGAGCAAGAGGTTCCATCTGCTGACCCACCTTCTTATGAGTCAAAGAATGATGCAACCATGGAGACCATCACAGGGAAGAACCATGTAATTATACCCTCTCCTACCGGTGATGATCAACCCTTGACTACCAAAGCCAGAAGAAGCAGAGCTAAGGCAGCCAGAAAAACTGCCAAGAAAGTGGCTGAGTCTAAGCTGAAGATAAACCCGAAGAAAAAGGGTGTATTCATCTCAGCTGGATTCCAAGTGGTAGGAAACTCTGATTTAGGAAAGGAGTGTAGTACCAGCACTCCTGTCCTACCAATGGATCAGAAAGTAAAGGGAAAGGTTGCTGATGAAGAGAAAATAATATTAAAAAGGAAGGAGTCAGGGAAGGTTTTTCATTTGGACCATATCAAATGGTTCAAGTGATGAAAAGGGGAAAGATTGTTTCCGAAGCAAGGTTGCTTTCGGAAGAAGGTACTTCTTCCGAAGAGAAAAAGGCTTCGGAAGCTAAAGCTATCAAGACTCAAAAGAATAAAAGAGTCCCCTCGAAACCATCCCAGAAGAAGACTACTTCGGAAGAAAAGGTGGTGAAGGCTTCTTCCGAAAAGAAAGAAGCTTCGGAAGAATGCCAAGCTGCAAAAGCTTCAACAAGCTCATCCTTCATGATCAACCAAGGGATGGAATGGAAGATCAAGGAAGATGTTGCAGCCCAAACCTCTTCTTCAAAGATATCCATTGAACCCCCATACATAAATTTTGGTTCAATTATGTCACTATCATTGGAAGAACCCAAGACCACAAGGCTAGGGTTTCCAATCAAAACTAATCATCTCATCTTATGTGCAAGGACATCCATATGACAAGAATAACAATGTTTGAATTGTGGATAGTGGATGCTCCAGGCCCATGACAGGGAATAGATCTCTCCTTCAACAATTTCAACATTATGATGGAGGTACTGTCCAGTTTGGAGGTGACGCCGGAGGATATATTTCCGGCAGAGGAAGTATATCCAACAGAAAATTAAAGGTTGACAAAGTTAACTTTGTCAAAAAGCTTGAACACAACCTGTTAAGTGTTTCTTAGTTCTGTGATCAAAAGCATCAAATGCTCTTCGCAGAACATGAGTGCATAATCCTTAAACCCAGGATGACAATTCCTCAGGAATTGGTGCTTCTTAGATCTCCCAGGAAAGGGGATATGTACAAGCTGGATATGAACAATGCTTCCCCAATGGGAGAAGTATCATGCTTTATTTCCAAAGCTGATGGTGATGAGTCAACACTATGGCATAAACGAATGTGTCATGTAAATTTTAAGACAATGAATAAATTGGCTAAAAATAACTTGGTATATGGTATGCCTAAAAAGGAATTTTTCTGCAAAGATAACTGTGTTGCATGCCTGAAAGGGAAGCAACATAGGGCATCTCATAAATCCAAAGTTGTTAACTCCATCACCACTCCATTACACTTATTGCACATGGATCTATTTGGTCCCACAAGTATAATGAGCATTGAAAGGAAATCATATTGCGTTAGGATTGTTGATGATTTTACTAGATTTACATGGGTATTCTTTTTAAGAACCAAAGATGAAACTGATGAAACTTTAAAATCTTTTATTCTTAAATTAGAAAATCAAATTGATCACAAGGTTAAAATAATTAGAAGTGATCAAGGGACTGAGTTAAAGAACCACGTTCTTGACTCATTCTGTAACTCAAAAGGGATTGCTAGACAGTATAGTGCCCCTAGAACTCCTCAACAAAATGGTGTTGCTGAGAGGAGGAACAAGACACTTATTGAGGCTGCTCGGACTATGTTAGCTGATTCAAAGCTGCCTCTAACATTCTCGGCAGAGGCAGTCAACACTGCATGCTATGTGCAGAATAGGGTCCTTGTAGTTAAGCCACATGGAAAAACCCCTTATGAGCTATGGAACAAGAGGCCACTCTTCATTGGCTTTCTAAGGTCCTTTGGCAGCAGGTGCACCATACTTAACACAAAAGACAATTTGGCAAAATTTGCTGAAAAGTCGGATGATGCCATCTTTGTTGGATATTCCTCTAACTCTAAAGCTTATAGAGTTTATAACATTAAAAATAAACAATTTGAGAAATCTTTTAACATTGTAGTTAATGAGCACACTCCTTGTGTTAGGGAAAATGACCCTGATCATATATTTGATTGAGAATTGTTTCCAAACTATTCTAAATCATCTTGTGAGAATGTTTCAGCTGAAACATGTGCTCAAAGTGATTCTGATGATGATTAACTATTTGAGCTTCCTAGACCTATTCCAAGTTCTCCAAGAGCTTCAACAAATCAAGTTCCCACTATTGGCAGATCTGATAGTATAACCATCTCAAGAGATAGTGGAGCTTCAACAAGCGGTTCACCTGTTGACTCTCAAACCTCTTCAGGTGACACTGCACAACGCCAAGCTGATGGAAGCAACATCTTGAAGGAACAGACAACTGTTAATACTGCTTCACAGCAAACAAATGATGATGTTTCTCTTTCATTCAATCAGTCCTCATTGAATGAGTTTGAAACAACAGGTGGACCAAGTGTTCAAGCTCCTGAGCAAAAGATGTCCAATTTGGATTTATCTTTGCAACTGGAGGTAATTCCTAGACTTAGGATTCACAACACTCATCTAGCTGAGAACATCATAGGGGAAGTCTTTGAAGGCGTGAGAACAAGAGGACAAACTCACAATGGGAATGTCTGCTTGTACTCATGATTTTTATCCCAAATAGAACCCAAGAAGGTGGAAGATGCCTTGAAAGATAGTAGCTGGATTGAATCAATGCAAGAGGAGTTGCTTCAATTCAAAAGACAAAAGGTTTGGAACCTATGTCCGCTACCATCTGGTCAAGTTCCTATAGGCACTAAATGGGTTTTCAGAAACAAGAGAGATGATAGAGGCTTGATTATCAAGAACAAAGCAAGACTAGTGGTTCAAGGATACACTCAAGAGGAGGGAATCGATTATACTAATGTTTTTGTACCTGTTGCAAGACTTGAGGTAGTTACGATCTTCCTTGCTTATGCTGCATCCAAGAATTTCACTGTCTACCAGCTTGATGTCAAGTGTGCCTTTCTATATAGGGATATAGATAGGGAAGTCTATGTATGCCAACCTCCAGGATTTGAAGACTCACAACATCCTAACTATGTGTGCAAATTGGATAGAGCTCTGTATGGGCTGCACCAAGCACCTAGGATATGGTATGAAACATTGTCTAAGTTTCTCCTGAAGAATGGTTACACTAGAGGTACCATTGATAAGACTCTTTTCATAAGGAAATCTGGGAAAGATATCTTGCTCGTTCAAGTCTATGTTGATGACATCATATTTGGTTCCTCAAATGACCAAATGTGTAAAGACTTTGAGAGCATCATGAAGAAGAAGTTTGAGATGAGTTCCATGGGAAAAATAGACTTTTTACTTGGAATTCAGGTGAAGCAAATGAAGGAAGGGTTTTTCATCAGTCAATTTAAGTATGTCAATGACATCTTAGAAAGATTCGATATGAAAGATTGTAAGGCAGCAAAAACACCTATACCCAGAAACCACTATCTCTGCCCTGACTCTGAGGGGGAGGATACTGATCAACATCAGTATAGAGTAATTATTGGTTCTCTGATGTTTCTCACAGCAAGTAGACCTGATATCATGTTTGCAACTTGTATTTATGCAAGATATCAGGCTGCTCCAAAGGTGTCTCAACTAGTTGCTTCCAAGAGAATCCTCAAATACCTTAAAGGAGCACCTAAACTAGGTCTCTGGTATCCAAGAAATAGTGATTTTAAACTCTATGGTTACTCTGATAGTGATTATGGTGGCTGCAATATCAACAAGAAATACACATATGGTGGATGTCAATTTCTTGGTGGAAGGATCATCTCATGGCAATGCAAGAAGCAATCCTGTGTCTCTACATCAATTGCTGAAGCTGAATACATTGCTGCTGCTAGTTGCTATGCTCAGCTGCTGTGGATTCAGAACCAGATGATAGACTACAGATTCAACTTCATGAGCACTCCTATCCACATTGACAACAACAGTGCTATCTTCATTATTGAAAATCCAGTGAAGCACTCCAAAACTAAACACATCGATATCAGGTATCATTTCATTAGAGATATTCATGAGAAAAACCTTATCAAGCTAATCAAAGTTGATTCAAATGAATAATATGTTGACTTGTTCACCAAAGCCTTTGATGAACAAAGATTCAAATATCTCATCACAGCTATTGGGATGATAAACCTTGATTAGTCTATCTCATTTGAAAACTTTTTATTGTGTAAAGTTTTTATGTCAAAACAATATAAGCCCTGTTACAAAAGGTCTTTCTCTAAAATTTTATCTAAGAGTGAATTCTTCCGAAGAGGAATTAACCCTCGGAAGATATTTTCCATATCTTCCGAAGCAAATTCCTCCCAGGATAATTTTCTTCTCGGAAGGGTTGTTAAGTCTCGGAAGAAGCGATTGAATTCATATCAGATCTACTTCTGAAGCTTGTAACACTCTCCATTCGGAAAGCAACATATACTCTCGGAAGTAAAAACTTTACCTTTAGAAGTAAATTTGCCTTCGGAAGAACATTACCTTCGGAAATGCTTTATACTCGGAAGAAAGATTTTACTGTGTAACGGAAATCTTTTGGGCCCCACTCTGTAAAAAGTAAATATTTTGTTAATGATGTCAGATTATTTAAATGGACTAACCTTACCGCCCCTGTCACATCATCCACTGAAACCTCCCATCGTCTTATCCAAACCTCCTTTAAACCGCCATTCCACCCGTTTAAATACCTCCGGCTAATCACTTTCATCCTTTTTACCCAAATTACTGCCCTAAAAGCTTTCTTCATCTTCAATTTACCAAATTCCGAACTATCTTCCTGCAACTTTCTCAAATGGCACTAAACCCTCAGAACAACCAAGTCGCACTCCTTGATTCTTCAAGGGATGCCGACTTCTTAGATGTCATCTCCTTTCTAACCCCATCTTCTGACAACACTGCCCTGACTGTTAACCCCAGGGTTTACTCAAATCATATGTCTGAATTTTGGCCAAACGGTCAGATCGAAACCCTAAATGGGGTTCGTGTCATAAGATCGAGCATCTGTGGCCAGGAGTTGGTCATTTCTGAACAAATCATCAGGGAGCATCTAGAGCTTCATGATGAGGGCGCTCCTACAGAATTCCCCAAAGCAGATTTGGACAACACTTATATCCAAATAAGATATGGTGGAGATGTTGGCAGGTCAACCGTTTACAATATGAACTTGGGTGCCTAGTTCATGGTTTGGTGAGAAGCATCCGCTTTAACTACTCAAGATTTATGCTGACCAATCTCATGGGAAACATTCAACTGGACACATTCTTCATGTATACCAGGTTTCTCCAGCACAAAATCAATTGTGAGCTGGACCAGAGCAAGCTTGTATGTGCAACTGCTCTGATTGTTCCTCAAATGAGGCCGACCATCTTCAAAACTTTGAAGAGAGTGTCCACCAACTTCACCAGAAGAGATACTACACTTCTTCCAGGTATGATTGAGCCAATGGCTTCTGGTGACATCTCTGTTAACCCCACAGGTGATGAACCCACACCAGCAACTACCCTCACATTGCCAAATCTACCTTCTCCCCCCATCACCATCACTTATCAAAGACGCCCCAAATGAACCCTTATACAATCTTCCCTGATTGAGCAAGCTCCTCCTGTTCTACCCAAAAAGGCTAGAGTGGAACAATGGGCTCCCACTCAGCCTTAGGTCCAACCATCCTGCACAATTGACCTCAATATGGGTCTTGAGTCTCCTCAGTCTCAGACCCATGAGCCCGGAACCCAAGCTGAAAACCCTCAAGGAGAGTCTTTATACTCCCCTGAGCAGCCAAAAAGGGACAGCCTCATCACAAGCTCAATGTCTTCAGACATTGATCAAAGTCCCGGGTCACTAGGTTTTACTTCCATATCCTCTATTGACCTACTAATCGAAGATGAGGAAGAGATTATGTCTCTTCAGGGCAATGAAGTTGATCCACAACACCCTCTCAAGGATCAACAGAGCCCAGAGAGATCTCTTATCTCTAGCCCTCATCAGCAAGCTTTTACAGAGGTGAGTCCCACAGATGTGGAGGGGACTTATGTAGATTCAGCTGCCACTACTGAAGGAGCCTCAGTGGATCCTTAGGATAATGGTAACATTACTGAGACTGAATCTACGGAAACCATGTCCTTTGATGACTCTGAAAGAGACATCATTGAGCAAGGGAAACCAGGGCGCCAAGAAACCACATCTGGTGGTGAGGATGAACATACAAGGTATGTTACCTCATCTCCCCATGATTCTTCAAAAGAAGATGAGGGAAGACTGCAACTCACCATTGAAGACCTACTTTCTAAAGTCTCAAATCTTGAATCTAAGGTTAGGACTTTAGAGGATAGGTCTGCCACTCAGCAACTTGAGATTAAAAATCTCAAGGCCAAACTAGCTGAGAAACAAATTGAGAGGTCTGTTAGGCACGTACCAATTCAGGTCTCTTTGACCTCTTCCTCTAGCTCATCAAGCTCTCAAGATGATACCAAAAAGGGGGAGAATGTTCAGGGACAAAGCCAAAAACAAGAGGAGCCACAAAGTCAAGCTCTTACTTCCCTAAGCTCAAAATACCCTATGCAACAAGCTTCAGTTTTTCCTGAGCCTCCTCCAGTCGTAATTCAAATGGATCAAAGGATGCTCCAAGATCTCAATAGGTTCTTCAACAAGTTCCTGTTGGAATCTCTTATTGAACAGCCAAGTCCTGATGTGTCTGTGATCTACTTCGGAGCTAGAGAGCTTCAGAGGTTAAATGCACCATCTACCACTATTGAGGAAGTTGGTCAACCTAAGGTCCAAGTGGAACCTGAGATTAACTTCGAAGGGGAAACAAGGACTGATGGCCTAGCAACTGAGACAGTTGGGATAGATAGTGCATTCTCACAGACTTCCGAAGCACAAGTCAAAGCCTCGGAAGAACAATTTCAATCTTCCAAAGCTGAGATTGCAGCTGCGGAAGGACTATTCTCCTTATCCGATGATCTAATAGTCACTGATGTAATCCTAGAACTTGCATCTGAGGTTAATAGGGAGGATTTTCTCACCCAACCCCAAGCTCAAACATCAGCATAAACTCCAGCTTCCATTTCTACTACTCAACCTGAACCTTCCATCCAAGAACCCCCAAAGTCTAGCACTTCCGAAGATATCAAAGGAAAGAGGAAGATGACTAAGGAAGAGCTTCAGGAGGAAGAAAGGTTAGAAAAACTCAAAAGAAAAGGTAGACTTCCAACTGGAAAACTGTTAGCTGCCAATAGCAAAGCAGCTGCAGCAAACCAGGAGGCAGTCAACAATAGAAGAAGAGTAGAAATCATTGATATTCTTGTCAGTCTAGGAGCTGCGAGTGAAGATGTACTCCTGCTACCACTAGAGGAGTTAGTTGAGCTGGAAAAGACAACTTTGTTGCAAAAATAGCAAAGAGAAGAGGTAGCAAGGTTGGCCTTAGAGGAAGAAAGGGAGAGGAAAGAAAGAGAAGCAGATCAGCAGCTCAGGAGGGAAAGGATAACTTTCCAAACCTCCAGAGGTTTCTCTCTAGAATAATTATCTCCACACAACAATGATACGATCTTATGGCTCTTCAACAAAGAGCAAGATCAAATGGATAAAGAGAGAAAGAAAGTTGCCAAGGAAAAGCTACTGCTGAAAAGGAAGAAGGAAGAAGAAGCAGGACTAGCTGCTGCTAAGAAGATAGGTGAGAAGGCCTGGATGAAGAACTATCTCCGGGCTCATGGCTTCTCTTGCAAGGAAGTGGGTCCTATCTCTGAAAAGACCCTCCAGCGACATGTCAGTGACATAAAGGCTGACATTCGCTCGGAGAAGAGGAAGGAGATGTACAGAAGGGGACAGGGGATGATCTTCAAATCAACTACTCAACCCCAACCTCAAACCCACTCACAACCTGAACCAATTCCCTTTCCATTCCTCATTAAAACTGAACCAACCATTGAACCATACACCCCTTGTCACACCCCCGCTAAAAGCGGAAACACGGGGATGTAACGAGATCGGGATCATCAAAACACATGGTAAGTGATAGAGATGCAATAAAGTAAATGATGACAAGCATGTCATGACGACACCCGACAACAAAGGGACTTGTGCCGTGTTTAGTCAATATTCACGACAACATAGCCATAAGCATAAACATGATAAGCGATTCACATAACCAGATAAAGATGACATTGTAATGTAAATTCCCACAACCCGGGAACAAGTATCAAAAGAATAATGTTGTTAAATCAGACTGCAACAATTGTTTCAAAATGATAGTTTGTCAAGTATGTTTAGTCTCAAAAATGAATCCTAGGGTCTCCACTAAGGCAGCACACCTAGGTCCTCAATTTGCATGTTCACCTGAAAAGATATGCTCAAAATCGTCAACAAAATTGTTGATGAGCTCGCGGTTTAAATAGTAAATAAGTAATTGATGCTGTATAGTAAATGATGTGGAATACCGTGAATACAGTTATAAGTAAGTAAAATCACATGACAATGAGATTTGCAACCAAACCTAGCGACGTACACAAAGATATTGTCGGAATATATTCACCCAAGGGCCCGTTCCTGGCCACTGATGGTACTAACTAGTATACCAACGAACAAGGGTGGGGGTGTCAACCCAGTAGTACTACCAATATATATCCGTCGGTTCCCACACTGGAATTAAATAGTTGCAAAGAAAGTACCACACAGCAGACTCAAGTATGTATCAGATAAGTACTTGCAAAACAGTATCACGTTGATTCCAAGTATGTAAATTGTACAACATTGAAAATGGGTGAGCATACTTTTCCCCCAAGTTTGTAAATGATTGAAATATTATAAGCGTAAAAAAGGGCCACGAAACTCACTTGTTAGGTGGTAAGTATGAATGATCAAAGTATCCAAATGTTGTATGCAATGAACGGTCAAACACCTATTGACAGTTATTATTAAGCATTAATGATATGTATAAAGCGCATAATAATGTTCGGTCGGTTCGGGTTGTATCGGTTGGGTCGCGTGTAACACACACACACAAACAGAAACACGTATTAGATCTTATGTAGATCCAAGTACTAGACATCGTTGCCATTGTTGATGATATTTGTATAAAAGTTCCTTTGTTATGAGAAAAGTATTTGTTAAATATTAGTAGTTACAAATCGGTTGTTGATAATTGAAAAATGTTAAGTTGATTTAATTTGGAATAGTATTTGTAGGCTTGATAGTGTTGACTTTAATCTTTGTGGTTGAGCAATGGCAACCGTGTTAATGTTACCTCAACATCACACGACATACACACACCACGCACAAGAAGGAATTCACACACAACAACTTCAGTCGCACAACAGAACCAGACGCACGACTCAACACTCCATTTGCACGAATCAACCCTCATTTGTACGAATCAGCTACATTCGCACGATTGAACCTTCATTCGTACGACTAGCATTCAGTCGTACCACACAACACCCAATCGCACAACTCAATCTCCATACGCACGAATCAACCTTCATTCGTACGAATCAGCTTCATTCGTACGAATCAGCTTCATTCGTACGACTGAACCTTCATTCGTGCGATTGGCCTTCAGTCGTGCGATACACATACAATCGCACACATTCATTCGCTCGCTTGAATCAATTGCACACACACACCCAGTCCCACGACTCAGTCGCACGATTGACTCAGACGCATGATTCAGTCGCACGACTCACCCAGCCGCACAGCTCAATCGCATGACAGACCCAGTCGCCTGAACAGCAGAATCGCGACTGTAGGATGGTTGAGCAGCCTCCGGCTGCTCCGAGCACGGGTTTTACACAACAAGGACTTCCAGAAACACTCTACACATATACACAAACAAAAAGCACACGCAGAAAGACATTACACGCACCCACGCGACCTCATGTGTTCGGGTTGAACCCGAACACCCAAAACCCTAGTTTGGACAGCCGTGAATAAGCAAGAAAAGGGACAACCAAGGTCGTCTACCTGCTAGAATGGAGTAGACTCGGTTGTAGATGAAGTCTAGATGGTGAAAACGAGACCCAACGGGGCGGTTTTGGTGCAAGGAGGAGGAAGATAGGTGAAGAAGAAGAAGTGAAGAAGAAGTTGGATTATGGTGGCTAGGGCTGGAATATGGGTTTATATACCCAGCCCAAGTTTGCAAAATGACAATTTTAGTCCCTGCACTTAACCCTCGAGTTTTTCCAAATTTGTTTCGGTTGAAAACGACTTTATTAGGTTAATTATATTAATTATAAAAATGTATTTAATGATATTTATAACTTAAAAATGGTTTTATTAGTGACGTTAATTATATATAAAAATGGTATATTTAACGGTAACGATGATGAAGGTTTTAAAAGTTTTTAAGGATAGCATATGTTAACGATACGAACACAAGAATAAAGATGATAGGCAAGTATGATATCCACATAAAGAGTCAATAAAGATGAGGGATGAATGTTCAAAGAACAGTTAACAGAAAACCACATTAATTGACGGACCTTAAGGTGACGGATGTCACAGTATCCTCCAGTTGAGAGAATTTCATCCCGAAATTCAGCTGGAGTTAGGTCCAAGAGTGTCATCCTCGAATAGATGTGGATATTTGAGTTTCATCTGATCTTCCCGTTCCCATGTAAACTCTAGCCCTCGTTTTGAATTCCACCTTACGCAAACAATTGGTATTCTACTGCGCTTCAATTGCTTGACTTTTCGATCCATGATCTCAATGGGTTCCTCAACAAAATGAAGCTTTTCATCAATCTTGATTTCCTCAATTGGTACGTGAAGAGATTCTTCAGCCAAAAACTTCTTTAGGTTTGACACGTGGAAAGTATCATGCACACCGTTGAGTTCTTGTGGCAACCTTAAGCGGTAAGCCACTGGGCCGATTCTTTCTGTAATCTCGAATGATCCAACGTATCTTGGGGCTAACTCCCTTTCTTTCCAAACCGAACGATTCCTTTCCAAGGAGAGACTTTAAATAAAACCCGATCCCCAACGTTGAATTCTAGAGGCTTCCGACGGTTGTCGGCATAGCTCTTTTGGCAATCTCTAGCAACTTTCAGTCGGTCTTTGATTTGAAGGATCTTGTCGGTTGTTTCTTGAATGATCTCTGGGCCTGTTAACTAACTTTCACCAATCTCGGCCCAACAAACTGGAGATCTGCATTTCCTTCCATATAACGCTTCGAAAGGAGCACATCTAATGCTTGTATGGTAGCTGTTGTTGTAAGAGAACTCAATCAGTGGTAGATGAGCGTCCCAACTACCAAAAAAGCCGATTACACACACCCTCAACATATCTTCTAGCGTCTGTATAGTTTGTTCACTTTGGCCATTATCTGAGGGTGATAGGCGGTACTCATATCTAATCGAGTGCCCATCGCTTTCTACAATGTCTGCCAAAATCGAGAAGTAAATCGGCTGTCACGGTCGGATATGATCGACACCGGCACTCCGTGTCTTGTCACGACCTCTTTGATGTACAATCTCGCCAA
The DNA here is from genome assembly GCA_025215565.1 of Flaveria ramosissima. Taxonomy (NCBI): domain Eukaryota; kingdom Viridiplantae; phylum Streptophyta; class Magnoliopsida; order Asterales; family Asteraceae; genus Flaveria; species Flaveria ramosissima. The sequence goes on along the minus strand of CM046038.1, from coordinate 10,768,886 downwards.
CTTATCCATCTTGTAGTCTTCTCGGATTGGCAGGAAATGTGCTGATTTCGTCATTCGATCCACTATGACCCATATCGAGTCATGCCCGCTGCTTGTTCTAGGGAGTTTGGTAATGAAATCCATAGCTATGTTCTCCAATTTCCACTCGGGAATTTCAGGTTGTTGTAGTAATCCCGATGGTTTCTGATGTTCAGCTTTAACTTTCGAGCATGTCAAGCATCTGCTGACGTACATAGCAATGTCTTTCTTCATGCCTGGCCACCAGTACAGATCTTTGAGATCGTGATACATCTTGTCTGCACCGGGGTGAATAGAATATCGTGTCTTGTGGGCTTCATCCAATACTAGGGTACGTACACCTCCCCATCTGGGTACCCATATACGATCCATGAAGTAGTGTATACCGTCATCCTTGCAACTCATCTGTTTATCCAACCCTCGGAATTCTTCTCCCGCAAGGTTTTCTTCTTTCAATGCTTCACTTTGTGCAATTTGGATTTGAGCTTTCAAGTTCGTTTGAATAGTCAATCCCAATGCTCGAGCACGTAGTGGTTTCATGCGTTCTTTGCGGCTTAAACCATTAGCCACCATGTTAGCTTTCCCCGGATGATATCGGATTTCACAATCGTAGTCACTAAGTAGCTCCGCCCAACGTCGCTGTCGCATATTAAGTTCCTTCTAATCCAGGATATGTTGGAGGCTCTTATGATCAATGTAGATAATGCATTTGGTTCCATACAGGTAATGCCTCCAAATCTTGAGTGCAAATACTACAGCGCCCAACTCAAGATCATGAGTTGTATAGTTCTTTTCGTGCACCTTAAGTTGTCGCGAAGCGTAGGCAATCACCTTATCCTTCTACATTAGTACACATCCCAATCCTTGATATGAAGCATCGCAGTATACCACAAAATCATCAGTTCCGTTTGGGAGGGACAATATAGGCGCGTTACACAACTTCTCTTTCAACGTTTGGAATGCTTGTTCTTGTGCATGTCCCCAATCAAACTTCTTGTCTTTCTGAGTGAGTAGGGTTAATGGTTGAGCAATCTTTGAAAAATTCGCGATGAAACGACGATAGTAACCGGCCAATCCTAAGAATTGCCGTATCTCTGATGGTGTCTGGGGTGCATCCCATTTCTTCACCGCTTCGATCTTGCCGGATCTACATGAATCCCATCTTCGTTAACCACATGACCCAAAAACTTCACTTCTCGCAACCAGAATTCACACTTTGAGAATTTGGCGAAAAGTTTCTCTTCCCATAGAAGTTCCAGTATTGCCTGAAGATGTTCTTCATGATCCTCTTTCGATCGGGAGTAGATAAGTATATCGTCTACGAATACGATCACAAACTTATACAAGTAAGGTTTACACACCCGATTCATTAGGTCCATAAACACGGCTGGTGCGTTAGTCAGCCCAAACGGCATCACCAAGAACTCATAGTGCCCATAACGAGTTCTAAACGTTATTTTCGGTATGTCGTCCTCAAAAACCCTTAGCTGATGATATCCAGAATGAAGGTCAATCTTTGAGAAGTATGAAGCTCCTTGCAGCTGATCAAACAGATCGTCGATCCTGGGGAGAGGATATCGATTCTTCACGGTTAACTTGTTCAACTCACGGTAATCGATACACATGCGAAACGACCCATCCTTCTTCTTGACAAATAATACCGATGCTCCCCACGGTGAATGACTCGGTCGAATAAAACCCTTCTCCAGTAGTTCTTGCAACTGACTAGACAACTCTTGCATTTCTGATGGTGCTAACCGATATGGCGTCTTTGCTACCGGTGTAGCTCCAGGAACCAACTCTATACGAAATTCCACCTGTCGTGGAGGAGGCAAACCAGACAAGTCATCCGGAAGTACGTCTGCGTAGTCCCGTACCACTGGAATATCTACTAGTTTTCTCTCTTCTTCCTTCTTTTCTACCACATGAGCCAGAAGAGCGTAACATTGTTTTCGTAGACTTTGGCGTGCTTTCATGCAGGAGATAAGCTTTTAGTTCCTTCCCGGTCGTTCTCCTTGAATTCTGAGTAGCTCCCCGTTTGACATGGGGATTCGTACTACTTTGTCCCGACAGACAATCTCAGCTCCGTGTTTTGACAACCAATCCATTCCCACGATCACATCAAAACTTCCTAACTCAAAGGGTATCAAATCTATATCGAAGGCATGGTTCACCAATATAATCGAGCACTTCCTAATAATCTCATCGGCTTGAACAACCCTACCGTTGGCCATTTCTACAGAGTAGCTAGTTTCTAGCCTACTAGGACTCAAATCAAGCAATTGCACAAACTCAGAAGATATAAAGCTATTGTCTGCTCCAGTATCAAATAATATAGATGCGAAGTGATGATTGAGTAAGTGCGTACCCATGACAACATTCGGGTCCTGACGAGCATCGTTGGCTCCAATGACAAATGCACGTCCCCGAGCTGTGTTTCCTTGATTTGCCGGGCCTTGATTTCCAGCTATGGCCATCACTGCTGCTGGTTGTCTCCTTGTTGACCCAGTGCCCGATTCAGTCTGGGGCACATGTTCCTGTAGTGATCAGGGCTTCCACACTCATAACAGAACCTGGCATTCCCGGCGGGGTTAACCGCGTTGACCGGTGCCACCAAATTTGGTGTTGTTCTGCAGTCTCTCACTAAATGCCCCGGGCGTCTACAGTTCGCGCACACCCGACACTGCATTCCTAGGGGATGATGATAGTTGCACCTGTCATATTTGGGGTGCGGCCCAACATACTCTCTCTTGTCTTGAGTCACGGCCACAAAATTCCTGGTTGTCTTGGCCCTTTTGTCAAACTTCCCGGCACTCGACCGGCTTGTTTCCCCAACATCTTTTCTCTTCTCTGCCCCTCTTCCTAAAACCCCTGTTCTCACCATCTCATCAGTTAGAGCGCCAGCCTTCAGAATTGCGCTCTAGATAGTAGGAGGAGCAGCTGCTGTTACCATTGCTCGGATTTGGGACGCAAGTCCCCAAATATACCTCTCGATTGTCTTTGATTTTGGCGTGACCAGATGTGGAACCAATCTTGCCAGCTCATGAAAACGGTCAGTATATGCTGCATGCCCAGCCGCCACCATAGCATGATTCTAGATTTCATGCTCCAGTTTCTGCATCTCATTGAGGGGGCAGTATTCTTCGATGATCAAAGCTTTGAATTCATCCCATGACATTTGCATCGCTGATTCTCTTCCTCTAGCTTGAACCTGGGTGTTCCACCAGGTTAGGGCCTTGCCTTGTAATGAACACATGGCATACTTGATTCTCTGGCTATCGAGGCATTCGCTGATGTCAATCACTACCTCCATCTTCTCAAGCCATCTGGTTAGGGCTATCGCCCCACCTTTCCCATCAAATTCTCTCGGTTTGCAGGCCACAAACTCTTTGTATGAACACCCCCGTCTAGCATTAACAACCTCAGTCTCAATACCGGCTGTTCCACCATTCCCGGTCTCCTGATTACTTTCGTTCCTAGTCGGGTTTCCATTTCCCACTTCAGTTTCGATCCCACCTTGGCCTCTTTCTCTATTATCCTCATTATCATTGCCACCATCCCCGTGGGGGTGGTGTTGCTGAAGTGCATCGCTCACTTGGGCCACGATAGTAGGAATCAGTGCGGCCAACTGTTGAGCGATCAGAGCTGCCATCTCAGAGTTTCCTGTTTCCTGATTGTTACTGGTAGGACCATCACTTGTTCTTGGTGCTCTACCTCTGCCTCTGCCTCTGCCCCTTGGGGCTTCACTTCCGCCACTATTGCTGCGGGTAACTCTTCGAGGCGGCGTTTTCTAATCATAAAAGTAGTAAACACGTAAGCTTAAACCATTTCAAATTATATGGTCCACATTGTTCATCAAAGTCCAGCATTCCAAGTTAATATCACACTTATAGTCACCACACATCGCATGCAAGTCGTGTAGTTCTCACACCATGAATTGATAATGTCTCAACAATAGTCCATCATATCAATTGTAAATCCATGTATATATTCACGTTTAGTCTAGCGGAGGTTGTCTATCTCTTCCTCTTTCGAGGTTTCAGACATAACCTCCTCAGGGTTAATCTCAATGTCCGAGGTCAAGCGCAATAATATGATCTGTGAAGATCTCTTCGGGTTTAATACCCGGATTTGATAAACCAACTCGGCGCGCAGAGGGAACGGAAGATCCAATAGAAGCATCCCATAAGGAGTGAGCTCAAGGGCTCTCTCACAGGGTGAAAAGGTCACATAACAGATAGATAATCGAATCAAGTAACGAGGGACACATACACGAGATATAATATGCATACAGATCCTAGCATGCAAATCTACATGAAGGTTCCTAGGTTATAGTCTAGGTCAAGCGTATTGCCTAATTCTCTATAACCAATGGCTCTGATACCAATCTGTCACACCCGCGCTAAAAGCGGAAACACGGGGATGTAACGAGATTGGGATCGTCATAACATATGGTAAGCGATAGAGATGCAATAAAGTAAATGATGACAAGCATGTCATGACGACGCCCGACAACAAGGGGACTTGTGCCGTGTTTAGTCAATATTCACGACAACATAGCCATAAGCGTAAACATGATAAGCGATTCACATAACCAGATAAAGATGAGATTGTAATGTAAATTCCCACAACCCGGGAACAAGTATCAAAAGAAAAATGTTGTTAAATCAGACTGCAACAATTGTTTCGAAATGATAGTTTGTCAAGTATGTTTAGTCTCAAAAATGCATCCTAGGGTCTCCACTAAGGCAGCACACCTAGGTCCTCAATTTGCATGTTCACCTGAAAAGATATGCTCAAAGTGGTCAACAAAATTGTTGGTGAGCTCGCAGGTTTAAATAGTAAATAAGTAATTGATCCTGTATAGTAAATGATTTGCAACCAAACCTAGCGACGTACACAAAGATATTGTCGTAATATATTCACCCAAGGGCCCGTTCCTGGCCACTGATGGTACTAACTAGTATACCAACGAACAAGGGTGGGGGTGTCAACCCAGTAGTACTACCAATACCTATCCGTCGGTTCCCACACTGGAATTAAATAGTTGCAAAGAAAGTACCACACAGCAGACTCAAGTATGTATCAGATAAGTACTTGGAAAACAATATCACTTTGATTCCAAGTATGTAAATTGTATGTAAATTGTACAGCATTGAAAATAGGTGAGCATACTTTTTGCCCCAAGTTTGTAAATGATTGAAATATTGTAAGCATAAAAAGAGGCAACGAAACTCACTTGTTAGGTGGTAAGTATGAATGATCAAAGTATCCAAATGTTGTATGCAATGAACGGTCAAACACCTATTGACAGTTATTGTTAAGCATTAATGATATGCATAAAGCGTATAATAATGTTCGGTCGGTTCGGGTTGTATCAGTTGGGTCGCGTGTAACACACACACACAAACAGAAACACGTATTAGATCTTATGTAGATCCAAGTACTAGACATCGTTGCCATTGTTGATGATATATGTATAAAAGTTCCGTTGTTATGAGAAAAGTATTTGTTAAATATTAGTAGTTACAAATCGGTTGTTGATAATTGTAAAATGTTAAGTTGATTTAATTTGGAATAGTATTTGTAGGCTTGATAACATTGACTTTAATCTTTGTGGTTGAGCAATGGCAACCGTGTTAATGTTACCTCAACATCACACGACATACACACACCACGCACAAGAAGGAATTTACACACAACAACTTCAGTCACACAACAGAACCAGACGCACGACTCAACACTCCAATCGCACGAATCAACCCTCAATCGTACGAATCAGCTACATTCGTACGATTGAACCTTTATTCGTACAACTGGCATTCAGTCGTACCACACAACACCCAATCGCACAACTCAACCTCCATACGCACGAATCAACCTTCATTCGTACGAATCAACTTCATTCGTACGACTGAACCTTCATTCGTGTGATTGGCCTTCAGTCGTGCGATACACATACAATCGCACACATTCATTCGCTCGCATGACTCAATCGCACACACACACCCAGTCGCACGACTCAGTCGTACGATTGACTCAGACGCATGATTCAGTCGCACGACTCACCTAGTTGCACGGCTCAATCGCATGACAGACCTAGTCGCCTGAACAGCAGAATCGTGACTGCAGGATGGCTGACCAGCCTTCGGCTGCTTCGAGCACGGGTTTTACACAACAAGGACTTCCAGAAACACTCTACACACATACACAAACAAGAAGCACATGCAGAAAGACATCACACGCACCCACACGACCTTATGTGTTCAGGTTGAACCAGAACACCCGAAACCCTAGTTTGGACAGCCGTGAATAAGCAAGAAAAAGGACAACCAAGGTCGTCTACCTGCTAGAATGCAGTAGACTCGGTTGTAGATGAAGTCTAGACGGTGAAAACAAGACCCAACTGGGCGTGTTAGGATCTGGTATTTGAACTAAACACCAACTGATTAACGTGCTAGACAAACCAAATAGTGCGGAATCCTATTTGATTGGCGATCCAATCAGTGAGAACGCACGTAGAAACAATAAGGTATTGAATCTAACGTCAAGAATCGATTAGGAATCGATCTACAGCGTTCTATGAACTTGGAGTATGAACTTGGAGGCTTCTGGACGGCTAGGGTACGTCTGGAGTCGAATTGGAATGGATGCTTACGTTTTTCCACGAATTAGGTGGTATTTATAGGTTAGGGTTGCTCATTCAGGCGACTGAACCATTAGTATGGTTCAGTCGTGCGATTGAGCCATGCGGTTGATCCATTCGCACGACTGAGAGTTCAGTCGTGCGACTGAGCCAATCTCATGTTACAATCATACGACTGATCTAGTCTCCTAGTTCAGTCGTGCGACTGAGTCATTCGCCTGAAGTTGTTCATGTGTATGGTCCATTCGCATGGGCCATTCGCATGAGAACTTCATTTTGCTAAGTTTGAATGTATTCATTAATATAACATTATGTGTATCAATTCAAACAATCACAAACCTATATAACCAATTCAATATCAACTCATTAATGAAATATTAAACATTATAAATCACAGACAAACATTCTCATTTCATTAATATCCCAACCATTACATAAGTGTAAGACAAACAAGACATATTACATTCATATCAGGATCTAGGTACATATGTATCAACAAACTCCCCCTTGGACCTTGATCTATCTAATGTCTTACCTCTTGCATCACCTCTTCATACTTCTTGTACTTTTCCTCTCTTGTGACTCATGCGTGTATCTCAAAAGCGAAGCAGAGTCTTATGGCATTTTGGAATTGGAGGGCTTGTACAATATCTTGCGTGTCACAGAATAGTGGCCACTTGTATAATGTGTATACATCATTAGCAGACAAGTTAGTGAGCCACATTGGGTCAAACACCCTGATGGTATCCATTTGTCCCTCTTTATTTAGAACTATGACCACCTCCCCGGTTCTCCAATCATAGTACCACCATTTAAAGTGTGGAGTGAAGTCCTGTGGCATTTCCCTGAGAGGAATTCTTGACACTGTTCTTGGGGGACTCCACTTCAGCACTATCTTGGGCTTACCAGTTATGGGATCAATCTCAGAACGTCTGATATACCTCGTAGGTTGTTGAGGTTTGAAGTTGACCCACCTGGTGTGGTACTCTTTCTTCAGTGCAGCCTCAAACCAGCCTGACATTTTCCTCGGGTCAGCATATAGTAGCTTCAATTTAGCCAGCTGGTTGAGCTCAAAACCAGGTAGAATCTTTAGATCATGTGGAAATCTAAAGTACTCTATGCCTTTCTCCCTCTTTATGGCATAAACATTAAGATCCTCAAAATGTGCCCACGCAATAATCCTGCCTGACACCTTATGATGTTTCTTCACTTTGTAGGAGCGGCGCGTTGGGCTCGGATTTCCTCGAAACATGCAGCCCATTCTGCCTTTCTGATATCAACTATCATCATTTAAGGCTTGGGCTTTTCCTTTAGTCTTCTCAGACTCTTGTTCCATCTGATCCAATACCTCAAAAGTATCACTGACTAGGGATTCACCCAGATTGGGAACCACATTTCCCTCGTTGTCAGCGCACTGAGGATAATGCTCTGCTGTGACGTCTTCAATTTCTATCTCATCAATGTCGTTCAGCTCTTCGTCACCGGTAGACTCACAAGTTTGAGCATCCTTAATGATCTCATCTAGAATCAGCTTGAATATCTCAGCCAGTTGCTCATTTGTAAGATCATGAATTATTTCCCCCTCTTTAGGGGTATAACTCACTGATCTCCTGACGATCCCTTGCAGATCAAGAATCATAGTCAATTGAGTCTTGACCTGCTGAAGGGGAGCAACATCATATTCGTCCCTTTGAAAGTTTGGATCTGCTTGATTTAAACATGTAACACATCAAACATTAGTTAATAATCAAGACAGAAGTACATTAATCTTATATAAACAATAAATACATAAGTTTAATACATGATTCACGTGCAAAAGCTATCAAATACATAAACGTCTAAGCATTACTTTTGTCCTGAATAGCTGGGTCATCACTAGGTGAGGCAGAAGACGAAGCTCGTTGGTCTTGATTTCTCTTTGATCGTCTTTCTTGACCCTGAGCTGAGGCAGATGCAGCTGCATCTCCTCCTTCATCATCATCATCCTCCTGCCTTTCCTCTGTCTTTTCTTCATCATTCCCTTCATCATCATCACTCTCTTCATCTTCATCCTCATCATCATCCTCATCATCAACATCATCACCATCATCACCATCTCCTTCCTTTATCTTCAGAGGCTCATCTTTAGTTCCTTTGAGCTTGAGCATGATAGTCCTTTTGGCATCCTCCAACTCCTCAATCTTCTTTGCTGATACGGCTTTATGTTCCTGGAGTTGGGCAATCTCTTGGCTCTGAGCAGCCATTTGCTGTGCCTGCTGCTCAATCAGCTGAGCCTGCTGAGAGATCTGTTGGGACTGTGTAGCTGTGAGATCTGCCAGCTGACAAATCTGTGCAGTCTTCTCGTCATCGGCTGCTAACAGACGCATCACCATACGGTTCAGCGCTGATAGCTGTTCCTCTACCCTAATGGGAGGTAGAGGTGATCCATATAGATGGGTGGGATGTGATGATGGCCCGGCTTGGTGGCTAGTGGTAGTGGTGGTGGCAGTGGTGAAGATTGGGTTAGGTCTAGATGATAGTGGTGGTGATGTAGGTGTGAATGATATGGTGGTGGATGGGATATATGTAGTGGTGGGTGGTGTTGTGACAGTAGTAGGGGGTGTGGTAGTGGTAGTGGTAGCTGTGGTGGTGGCTGTGGTAACAGATGGTGTGGCTGTAGAGGTTGTAGTGGTGGTGGCTGAGGTGGTGGCTGTGGTGGTGATGTAGGTGAGTATGCGCTTCTTCTTCTTCATGTCGTGGGGCTGAGCCATCCTTTTCTTCCTCGATCCTGTCAAGGAGGATGCTCCCCCTAGAACACGGCTTGACGGCTCTGGAGCATAGGTCGGGTCAGCAGCAGTCTCTCCCGATCCACTGGGGCTTTCACCAACCGCCCTGAGCCCATGTTTTGTGGGAACGACTTTACTTCCCACAGTCCTAGTTAGTGGCTCCTCATCTGACTCTTCATCATCCTCACCAGGTATAAAATCCTGGTGAAACCCAGCCGACTCTGCTATATCTCCAATGGGGACAGATACTGGAGGTGTACTTTCAGTAGTTGTGCCCCTCGGTGGAGTGGGCATGGTATCTCCAGCATCCCCGCTATCATCATCATCAGAGTCATTAGAGGGTAGAGCAATCTGCTCAACGTCCGAGTCACTGTCGTCGTGGCGCCACTTCCTCCGAGCCGGCGCCACATAATCCTCACGGGCCAGATGCCCAAACAGTCGCCTGACAGGGGGTTTCACCTACTTCCCCCTGTACACCTTCATCCGGCCTAAGGTGGTATCATCCATCACCTCAAGCACTACGGCATCATCCTTCTCCTTCGGCAGGGAAGGGAGCTTCTGGTCAATAATCATCTGCATAAATCGAGGGTACATGCAGAAGCCCTCCTTCCCTTTCCCCTCAATGTTCTCCATCAGGTAGGTGAAGATCATCCTGGAGAAGCTGAACGGATGGTTCAGCACCAACGCTACATATGCGTTTTGGATCTGATTAGACAGCTCATCAAATCCTCCCTTCCTGGATGCTATGCACTTCAGCAGTACGTGAGCAAGGTACTTGAGCTGGGGACACAGGTTGCTCTTGTTGAGCACCCCTGCGTTGATGTCCCCAGAGTACTTAGCTCGTAGGAAACGTCCTCTGACAGTAAGGGGGTGTAGTCTAGTAGGACAGTCAGCATCGTCCCCAAACTGTAGCACAATCCTGAGATCCTCCTCAGTGATCTCAATAGCCTCTCCAAAGATAGTACTTCTGATACAATGAGGCTCAGAAGATCTGTCAACTACTGCACCTTCCCAGAAGGCCTGCTGTATAGAGCGATACGGAGTACATGGAGCAGATATAGCATGAGCAATCCTCGATCTCCTTAGAAAGGTGATAATGCCAGAAAAGTCTGGAGCATTTCTGGATGTAAGATCCAGATGAGCACAAATGTTGTGCTTAGTACTCATGGTCCATCGACTTGCTATCTGTTACACAATGAAAATAAACATTAGTATCTGTTGGCTAATGATGTCTTGAATCACTTGGACTTGAAAACATTCTGTTATGTCATGCGAATGAGGTTGTGCGACTGAGATCGAGTCGTGCGAATGAGCAGTGCGACTGTGATCCAGTCGTGCGAATGACCCCATACGTACGACTGAGTGTGCGATTGAACTCATACGTATGTAAACTCATCCGTTTACACCAGTCGTGCGACTGAACTCATACGCATGGTTCAGTCGTGCGATTTAGTTATCGCACACCTCAGTCATGCGACTGAAGTTCATCAACCAGTCCATTCGCATGTTTTTCTGACTGTTCAATTTAAATTCAATTTTTCACCAATTTTGAAGTTCAGACTTCGTGTTCTGGTTCATTAGACTCGCAATCCATTTTATTAACACCTAACAACTTTAATTTCATTTGTTTACGTCGTTTAGTTAGGTTATTTGGCCACACAAGTTACGGTTTTTTGAATGAGTCCGTTTGTCAAGATTAGGTCTCAATTTGAATGAAATAACGATGGTTCTGCACCGCAAATTACCTGTAGAGTCAGTGCAAATAGTCAGTATGCAAAAATCAAGGGTTTATGGAGATCAAACGAAAATTTGGCAGAGTAACGTTAGTCGTGCGAATTAGGGCAAATATGTGGGTGATGAGTCTCCGCGACCAACTCGCCCTCAATTTATACTAAACTTGACTTCAATCGTATGACTGGGCTCATACGCATATTTCATTCGGGCGAATGGGCCTCAGTCGTGCGATTGGTTCAGTCGCCCCTCTTCAGTCGTCCGACTGGAGTTCAGTCGTGCGACTTACTCATTCGTTCGCTCTTAATCATCCGACTGGGTCATTCGTATGGGCCATTCGGTTGAATGGTCCATACTCATGGTCCATTCGTGCGAATGGCTCCCATTCGCATGATAAGTCCATACTCATGGTCCATTCGTGCGAATGGGTCATACTTATGAAATTTTCTGCATTTCTTACCATTTGACATTTAAACCCTTTTTTTAAACTATAGACTCAACATTATACTCATTTGATCATCTCAGAGATGATCATTTTAACTTGAAAAACTTTAGATCACCTCAGACGTGATCCTTATAAACACTTTGTCACCTTAGACGTGACCCATTTATCTTTTGAAAACACATGTGATCATCTCAGACATGGCCCTTTTAGGTGATTTAATCCCTTACTGAATTCCATGATGTAGTCCGACAACAAACAAACTGAAATGACTAAATAAATAGAAAATTAAACTGAAGTACAAAAAATTAAACTTGTTTTTGACTTTTTGTGAGATGTAAATCCTAAGATAGTAATCTACTGGATTCGGTTCCGGAATAGGCAGCTTCTATTTAGTTTGACCATACCTGGACCAATTCAGGTTTTGAATCATACAGGCAAGTCAAATCATTTGGGACTTGTTATCAAAACCTTTTGATGCTCACATCTTGGTGTTCATCCAGAGTCGTTAGCAAATTTAGGAAATCATACTGGTAGATTCCCACATTGATTTAAACTTTCAAGAATTGTAGCCACGATGATTGTCAGTTTATTTGTCCTCTTAAATCCATACACAGACTTTTGACACAGATTGGTGATAGTTTAAGGTTTAATTATTTTAACCAACATTTATGGATCCCACACTTATATGGTAATCAACATTCCTCAGGAGATTTTGAGCGGTCTACGGGTATTTTGACAAGAAGAGACTATTCTTAGAGCTTTCAAAGAGAAACCAATCCTCAGGTCAGTGCCATCGCACAACAGAGAGGCGGCAAACAACAATGAATTCTAGAATATCTAGGTTATGCTTATCCTCAGGTCAGTGTCATTGCACAGCAGAGAGGCATACAACCTATCTTCTTGTTAGAGCATCTTTAATTTTCTTTTGCACATAATGCACCAACAACATAAGTTATTAGCTTGATAGCATTTGCTTTGTATTTTATTTTTTTCTGTGCTTTGCTCTATTTATGGTCATCCGCACACATTTGTGGCGTTTACATGCTCATTACCCCTTATTGGAATATTTTTGATTGTGTTAACCAGTGATAAGATGGGAGCCCACAGTCAGTTGAACAACTTAATTTGATCTTGAGATCACCAGTCAGGTCTAATCATCTATTGTGTTGAATCTACCGACATATCATCTGTGGTCTAGCAACCTCTAGGTCTACTTTCGTTGAGTACCTTAGTAGTTACAAGTTTTTCTATCATATTTCCTTTTATATTGCTCAGACTACACAGACTTATACTTTGAATTTTGCATCTTGTCTAAATTAAATTTTTTAAGTCCCTCTTGCTTTGTTCCTGTGTACTATCATTTTCCAAAGTATTTGAATCGGTATCACAGATACGATCTCTATCTTCTATCAGCTAACCTCTCCTTCTCCCTCGTTTTTTTTTTAATGTTACTGGCTGACCTATTCTCCCCCTAAAATTCTAAAATCATAACCAACTTACGTATTTTAGGATTTTAATAGACAGCTAAATAACATGAATTTAATTTAAACAGAAATTAGAATAAATAAAGAAAATAAAAGGAAAAATTAAAAAATAGACTAAACTGCATCGGACTACACATGGTCATCATCTGGAATGACATCACTTTTCTTTTTAACACCGTTGACCTCTAACAGATATAGAAAACGTGGTTTGTCAAAAGCTTTTGTATAGAGGTCAGCGCGTTGAAAATCAGTGTTTATTTTTACCACATCGATTAATTTTTTTTTCAAAACAGTCCCGTATAAAATGATATTTTATACCGATGTATTTGGTCTTAGGATGTTGTACAGGATTTTTAGTTACTGCAATTGCAGCAGAGTTATCAACAAAAATAGGCGTATAAGAGAAATTTAAACCGTAGTCCCGTATTTGCTGTTAAATCCAAATGATTTGTGAACAGCAACTTGCAGCAGCAACGTATTCGGCTTCACAGGTTGACAATGCAACCGAGGTCTGCTTCTTACACTGCCAGGTCACTAATCTCCTCCCAAAGAATTGACACCCTGCTGATGTAGACTTGTAATTCATCTTACAACCCCCGTAATCCGAGTCACTATACGCCATGAGCTCAAAGTCATCATCATGAGGATACCACAACCCAAGTGTGGGTGTGCCCTTCAGATAACGAAATATCCTTTGACCCCGATCAGATGGTTAACTTTTGGCTTAGCCTGATATCTAGAACATAGACATGTAGCATACATGATATCAGGTCTTGAGGCAGTGAGGTACATGAGAGATCCAATCATTCCTCGGTACATTGTTGCATCTACCAGATCTCCATTTTCATCGGGTGCTATATCATGGTTTGTAGCAAGTGGAGTCCCAGCTACAGAAGCATTCGTCATGTCAAACCGACTGAGAATGTCTCCCACATACTTGGTCTGATGTAGAAAAATTCCTTTGGGTGTCTGATCCACCTGTAACCCGAGAAAGAAATGGCACTCATTTCAAACTCCGCCTTCATTACTGCTTCAAATTCTTTGCATAATTCTTCGTTCTTTGAACCGAGGATTATGTCATCGACATAGACCTGTACTAGCAGTAAGTCTCCATCTTTTTCTTTGATAAACAGTGTGCAGTCAATGACTCCCCTGTGAAAGCCGTGTTTCACAAGATGAGTCGAGAGTTTCTCATACCAGGCCCTTGGAGCTTGATGAAGCCCGTATAAGGCCTTGTCGAGTTTGTAAACTCTATCCCGATGATAAGGATCTTCAAATCCCTCGGGTTGACTGACATAAACTGTCTCTCAGATTTCCCCATGAAGGATCTTCATATACGATGCATAGGCAAGGAAGATGCGGATGGCTTCCATCCTTGCCACGGGTGCAAACACTTCATTGTAATCAATCCCCTCGACTTGTCGAAATCCCTGAATACCAGTCGAGCCTTGTTCCTGATAATGACTCCTTGGTCATCCTTCTTGCATTTCAAGACCCATTTGGTGCCAATGACCTTAGCACCTTTAGGTCTATCTACCAGAGTCCATACACCTAACTTCTTGAACTGAAGAAGTTTTTCTTGCATGGCACTCACCCATGCCTCATCATTCAGTGTTTCACTGACGTATTTTGGCTCAAACTGCGAGACAAAACACCGATAAGCACCATCGTGAATGTATCCTTTTTCCATTACCGAGGCATAATCAGCTGAGTACAATTGATTTCTAGTCTGCACTCCTGATCTGAGATCCCCAATGACATTGTCTAGGGGATGATATACATTTAGACGTGATCCTGGAGTGGTATGAACAACTACCTCAGAGCCAAGATTATGAACATTTGGTTCTGCATCTGAGGTAGATGGAGTTTGAGGTTCCAAAGTCAAAGAGGCATCACTGTTAGATGCTTGTGGACTTGCAGGAATTGAAACCTGTCCCTCCTGATTGTTCTGGGCATCTTCTTCAGCTTCATCTTCTGAGGAGGAGTCACTGTCTTCGAGTGCTCCCCCTGAGTGGTGAGATGATTCTCCCTGTGAGCTCGATAATTTTGAATCAAGTGATGGTGTATTCAAAATATCATACATCATCCGTGTAGCTAACTCGTCATCAGAAGGGGAGATAGGTATGTTGAAGGACTTGAAGAATCCATCATAGTCGAAAAACTAATCGGGTCCTTTTCCAGTAGGTGGTGTGGTATATCTCTGAACATCAACATTACACCACACTTCTACTAAACCCATTGAGTTGTTGTAAACTCTCTTGTTCGGTATGTTGTATCCTAGGAAGATACCTTCATCAGCCTTCTAGCTGAATTTTCCTTCTTGAGTCTTCTTCAGAAGTGTGCACGGCGCGCCAAATGGTTCGAGATACTCCAAATTAGGTTTACGTCGTTGTAGTAACTCGTAACATGTCTTGCCATGGCGCTTGACTACCAGAACTCGATTTAATTGTAACATGCATTTGCCACTGCCTCATTCCAGAATTGGATAGGCAGTTTCGAGTCTGCTAGCATTGTCCGTGCTGTCTCTATCAAGCTTCGATTCTTTCTCTCAGCAACACCATTCATCTGAGGCGTGTAGACAGAAGTGAACTGGTGCACAATTCCCTTTTCCTTGCAGTAAGCCTCCATCCACTGATTCTTGAATTCAGTCCCGTTGTCTGAGCGTACATGTCTCACCTTCAGCTTGTAGAGAGATTCCAGTGTGGTTACTAATTCCTTGAATGACTCAAATGTTTCTGATTTGGACTTCAGAAACATTACCCAAGAGAATCTTGAGTAGTCATCAGTAACCACATAACAGTACAAGTCACCTGCAATGCTTTTTGTACTGACTGGACCAAACAGATCCATGTGAAGAAGTTCAAGAGGAAGCTCGATAGAATGAACTTTCTTTCCTTATGAGACTTCTTCGTCTGTTTGCCTTTCTTGCATGCTACACAGAAATCCGGAAGTTGGAAATTTTTGACGTTTACTCCTCTCACGAGATCCTTCTGGATCAAGTGATTCATCTTCCTTTGATTAATGTGTCCCATTCTCCTATGCCAGGAAATGGAGTCCTTCTCAGTAGCTTTTGATAGGAAGCACTGAACTTCATGATCCGTTGTAGAAGCCGTTCAAGAACGAAAACATAAAGGTCTTTATATCTTGAAGCTGTCATCAAAACTTGGTCCTCCGAAATCACATATTCTTTCTTTAGGACATAACACTTCTTTTGTCGAATATGACTTTAAATCCTTTGTCACATATTTGGGAAACAGAAAGTAAGTTGTTTTGAAGTTGTTGAACGTAGTTTACTTTATCAAACTTAACTTTCTGATTTCCAACCTCTCCCTGAGCTGTGATATAACCTCCTTTGTTACCAGCAAACGAAACATGCCCTCCTTTTATTTGTTTGACGTTTGATAAAAGAGCCCTGTTTCCTGTCATGTGCCTGGATGCTCCGCTATCTACAATCCACGTGTTGGTTTCAGCACTGTAGTGAACACCCTGCACATACAATTTAAAACATTAGTTTAGGTTAGGAACCCAAGCCTTTACTGGCTTGGGTTTCCCAGAGGCATCACACATCATAATTCAACCCATTGACCCTTAGAAGGTGAGGGTAGCTCAGGTGCCTTCTTGTCATCATTATCAGACACAGAGGATGACTTTTCTTTCCATAAGCCAGATTTGTGTAAGGCCTGTTTGTGATAAACAGACGACTGGCTAATGGGTTGAACTTTGGGTTCACTAGTTCTTCTAGGTGGAGTTAAAGAACTCCTCTTAGAAGACCTAGGTTTTGAATCCTGAAGTTCAAATTTTCTTCCTAGGTGTCTGATAGTAAGGACAAAAAGAAGCAATGTGTCCACACTCTCCACAGTTGTAGCATGACCTGCTATCAACTTTATGATTAAACTGTCTATGTGGAGATGTGTGTGACACCCTAGTGACATCCTTATGTTTGGTTTTGACTCTGCTTCTTTTGATGTTTTCTCTTGTTTAACAAACTTAATTGTTTTAACATTTAAAACATCTTTTCCATTTTGGTTAACTGGACTTTGACATGAGACTCGTGAAAGGTTAACATTAACAGTCTTTTTAGGTTCAGATTTGACTTTGTTTGACCCTGACTTTATATTAACTTTTTCAAATTCTTTTTCCAGATTAACACAAGGCATTTTACCCTTTGCCTTTGAAGTGGCCTCCTTTTGTTTTGTTCCAGATTCAATTGAAGAACATGAGGAATCTAGATCACTTACAAGAGGAGTAGACACCACATGATCCTTGATGGGATTGTTATTTATTGGTCTACTCTTAGTGTTCATCAAGGTCTCAGGTGGTGGTGGAACCACTTTATAACCCAAACCCTCCCGTTGTTACGCTCTCTCACTAAGTGTTGGACAATATGAGATGAACTTGTCCAACTGTGCAGTTTTTGCTTTAATGAATTGACTTCTACTTCTAAAACTGCTTTTTGTTTCTTAGTGTCTTCTAGGGAGTTAAGATAGTACCTAATGTCATTAGCTTGGTTAAAGGCTACTACTTCAGTTTCCCTAAGCTGTTTATTCCAAAGGTCTATCTTTTCTTTGTAACTATGCTTATTTTGTTTTAAAACTCTATTTGCCTCACTGCATAGTTGCAAATCCTTTACTAAGCTATCATTATGATCTAATAACCTAGTAAATTTCTGATCTATGCTTTCTCTAAATTTATTACAATCAAAACAAGCATGATTTTTGAAAAGGTGGTCAGTGGTACTTACCTGAGGAGGTTCTGATGAATCAGCCATCAATGCAGCATCTGATGTCTCTGGTTCTGGTGATTCTGTCTTCGTATTAGACGTCCCTTCTTCAGGCTTGTAGCTGACCTCAGTTGCAGTCTCTTCACTGTTTTACATTGCTAGCTCAACTGCAATATCTCCTTCACTCGCGGAATCATCATCTAAGTCTTCCACGCTCGCATATTGGATTCTCCCGGAGAGACAAACCGAAAGCTCCAGTCCTGTCCTTCATCATCATGGGCAGTCAAGGCTTTTGGATCCTTGCTTGATGAAGTAGAACTGCTAGCTTGCTTGTCTTGACGAGTGAAGGACGAGAATGGATTCCCGTTTCCAGTCTTCTTTGGCTTCACACACTCTCTTTTGAAGTGCCCCTTTTCTCCACAGTTGAAGCAGGTCACCTTGCTATTGTCAAAGCCAAAAGTAGTATGCTTAGTAGCAACCAAGTTTTGTCCAGTCTTCTTTACAAACTTCTTCGCTCTCCGGACAGCACTAGCTAAGGCCCACATGATATCCATCCTCTCCAGTTCAGTCTCATCTACCTGCTCGTAGTCCTCATCTGCCAGATGGTAATTTCCTATTTTCCCAGCAACAAGTCCATCATAGGAATGGACCACTGCTGCTAAGAGATCCATGTGCTCTCGTGCTACTTCTACTGTCACGTTTCCGAGATTCTCGGTCTTCAGTATTGTAGCATTTGCTTCAGATCCAATGTATTGGGTACTAGAAGACCCTGACGTTTCTGATCCTGAAGGAGAGGTTTGTGAAGGACCATATGAGCTTGACACAAAGGCGGTCTGAAGAGGTGCTCTAGACGTCTTAACTTGAGGAGTGGCATTGTACAAAGCTTGATTCTGAGTGTATGAAGACTTCTGAGCACGGTATTTCATCCTAAGTGCTTCTTCTCGCAGCTTTAGAATGAAATCATTGATGTCCAACTTTGCTAACATTCCATTCTGTCTCAGATTTGACACAAAAGAAGCCCATTTTTCTGGCAATCCGTCTGCAAATTTTGACACTTTATCTTCCATGGTAGTAGTGACACCATGTGTGTGTAGCTCCTCATCAAATGGTAGAATCTATCAATGACATCGTCTAAACTCTCATTTCCCATCGATGAGAAGTTGTCAAATTCTTTCTTCAATTCCTTAGCTTTAATGGCCTTCAACTAAGCATTCCCGTCATATCGTTTCTCCAGCTCATCCCATAACTTCTTAGCTTGCTTATTCTCTGAGAATTGGTGAAAAATATCCTTAGGGATAGACTATGTTAGCAATGCATATACTCTCTTTTCTACATTATATTTAACTTTTTGTGCATCAGTCATTCCTACTAAAGAAAGTTTCACCCCATCGGCTCCCACCGGCATACTATACCCCGTCTCAATAGCTTCCCACATATTTGGATCCACTCCATTGAGGTAGATCTCAAAACGTTGTTTCCAGTGGGGAAACTCATCTAACGTTATAAGCTTTGGGGGTTTATTATGATTCCCAACCTCACTCTCCAGTAGCAGTAAGTTCTGAATCTGTGAGTCCTTCCCGGTTGTAAACGCTGAAAACTGATCCTCCATTTCGATTAACTTTAAGTCTCTTAAACAATCTGTTAACTGGTGCGAAAGGACTGATGCGAATGGGCTACCCGTGCGAATGAACTATACGACTGGTTCAATCGTGCGGCTGAACTAAACGATTGGTCCAGCCGTGCGAATGAAACTGATGCGGATGAACAATGCGAACGGTAGGCTTAGTCGTACGAATGAAGATGCAATTGAGTCCAATCGTACGTCTGGGGAATGCGTATGAAGTCCAATCATGCGATTGGGTCAATCGTGCGACTGAAGCTGCTGTATTTCGAAAATTTCTAGGTTTAACGTGTTTTGGCCGTAAAAACCCGAATTTTCACCAACCCTAATCGCCTTATGCCGGAGAAACCAAAACTTGATGAGCAGGGGACGTCCAAGACAACGTTTGACACAAAAAGATGGCGTTTTTAGTGAAAAAACACAACCTTTGTATCAAAATTGATTGAATCACACGTAATCAAGAGCCAAAGTTCTGATACTACTTGTTAGGATCTGGTATTTGAACTAAACACCAACTGATTAATGTATTAACCAAACCAAATAGTGCGGAATCCTATTTGATTGGCGATGCAATCAGTGAGAACGCACGTAGAAACAATAAGGTATTGAATCTAACGTCAAGAATCGATTAGGAATCGATCTACAGCGTTCTATGAACTTGGAGTATGAACTTGGAGGCTTCTGGACGGCTAGGGTACGTCTGGAGTCGAATTGGAATGAATGCTTACGTTTTTCCACGAATTAAGTGGTATTTATAGGTTAGGGTTGCTCATTCGGGCGACTGAACCATTAGTATGGTTCAGTCGTGCGATTGAGCCATGCGGTTGATCCATTCGCATGACTGAGAGTTCAGTCGTGCGACTGAGCCAATCTCGTGTTACAATCATATGACTGATCCAGTCTCTTGGTTCAGTCGTGCGACTGAGTCATTCGCCTGAAGTTGTTCATGCGTATGGTCCATTCGCATGGGCCATTCGCATGAGAACTTCATTTTGCTAAGTTTGAATGTATTCATTAATATAACATTATGTGTATCAATTCAAACAATCACAAACGTATATAACCAATTCAATATTAACTTATTAATGAAATACTAAACATTATAAATCACAGACAAACATTCTCATTTCATTAATATCCCAACCATTACATAAGTGTAAGACAAACAAGACATATTACATTCATATCAGGATCTAGGTATATATGTATCAACAGGGCGGTTTTGGTGCAAGGAGGAGGAAGATAGGTGAAGAAGAAGAAGTGAAGAAGAAGGTGGAGTTATGGTGGCTAGGGCTGGAATATGGGTTTATATACCCAGCCCAAGTTTGCAAAATGACAATTTTAGTCCCTGCACTTAACCCCCGAGTTTTCCCAAATTTGTTTCGGTTGAAAACGACTTTATTAGGTTAATTATATTAATTATAAAAATGTATTTAATGATATTTATAACTTAAAAATGGTTTTATTAGTGACGTTAATTATATATAAAAATGGTATATTTAACAGTAACGATGATGAAGGTTTTAAAAGTTTTTAAGGATAGCATATGTTAACGATACGAACACAAGAATAAAGATGATAGGCAAGTATGATATCCACATAAAGAGTCAATAAAGATGAGGGATGAATGTTCAAAGAATAGTTAACGGAAAACCACGTTAATTGACGGACCTTAAGGTGACGGATGTCACACCCCTGAACCTACACCATCACCCTTACCAACCTCTTCACCCCAACCACCTAAACTACCCATCCTCCAACCCAAAACACTAGCCAGAATCCAACCGCCTCAACCTACCCAACAACCTCTCAAACCATCCCCTCAGCCTTCTAAACATCTCCCCTTAGAGGAGTTCAAGGCAATCAAGACAAAGCTCATCAATTGCACAACCCTGAGCGACATCTCCTATGAGGAGGATTCAGTCAAATTGACTTATGTTGATGGATCCTCATGTTCCCTCACTAGAGATCAATTTCTGGATCTGCCTATAGGAATATTGGACCAAGCTGCAAATCTCCTTGGCCTCAATTCAGATACTTTGAATGAGGAAGAAAAGAAGTTAAGGAGAAGGCTGGTGACTTTGCTGGATACCAAGAAAGGTGACTGGTGCCAAGACAACCTCTTGTGCCTAGGAAGAAGATCATCTAGTGGAGGTTCAAAGACTCTTCTCACAACTTTGTTGTTGAAAGAGAGAATGAAGAGCTCAACAGGCTAAGTGCCTCATCTCTGCTACACTTTAGCAGATTTGATATTGCTGAGTTAGCAGAGAAGCCATTCTCCAACCCCTCAAACTCTGATGTAGCTGCTCATATCAGAAATCATCTAGGCAGTCTTCATATGGCCGAGCTAACTGCTAGGACCAAGATTAAAGAAGAGTTGAAACTGAGAGAGGAGGATAAAAGGAAGGAATCAACAACCAAAGGCAAAGCCTTTCTACAAATGGTTGAAGGTCCTAAACTTGAATCCATAGTTAGATGGGAGTATGACTATAACTCCGTCAACTAACTCTTTTCAGGGGGGGCACAACAGAGGGTACATGTCATCCAGAGTGATAGACTGGATCTCCTATCCACTAATGACTTGTACAAGCTTCTCAACACCACTTCAGGGAAAAACAAGGAAACAGACAAATATCTTCTGTCCCTGGTGTTGAAAGCTTTGAGAAGCAGAAACAAGTGAGGTTTTGGTAGCATCAGCCTAGGGGGAGTTTGTTGGATCTAGAAAGGATGGTGCAACCAAAACCAAATCACTTAGACTATTTTGGTACATCTGATAAAGGACTTCCGAAGCTAAGTGTGGAACTTCCGAAGGAAAAAAGGAGCTCTTCCGGAAACAAAGTGTAAAACTAACTTCCGAAGGATAACTCCAACTTCCGAAGACAAAGTATTTACTTCCGAAGATCAAGACTTAAAGTGAAAGATCAGAAGTCAGCTTTCGAAGTATGAAAGAAGTCCTCAAGCCTTGGAAGTATAGAAGCCTCTTCTGAAGTATAAGTGGCTTTGGAAGAACTTGTTCTTCCGAAGCCAACTTACCTTCGGAAGACACTACTATTATCCAGTGGACAAAAGTATGGTCTCCCTGACACTCCGCTGCAGACCTCTGAGATACTGCATGGCGTTTTCTCAAAAGGCCATGTAGTTGACCATACTTAATTCCACTGTTTACCTTTATAAGCTAGTACATTGCCAACTTTAGTTGGTGACAAAAGGTAAGTCATGGACATGTCATGACTACCATATCTTAGATAATACTTTATCTAAGATACCTTAACTTTAGCATTGTAGTATATGCTTTAGTCTTAGGTTTCTAGCTGGTATCAAAGTATATCCGGCTGTAGGATCTAGTATATATAGTTTCTCATTGTAACTCATGTTTCATGCTTGTAAGAGTCTTGTAATACTTTGAGTTGAGAAGTAATATATACAAGTGCCTTGAATATTATTTCTGTGTGTTTTTTGCTACTTATTATATTATTATCAACTCTTATAAGAGACTCTACTTCATCTGATTTGAATGTTATATAAGTGAGTTTGAGAGAAATCTAAGTGTTTAAGTGACAAACCCGATCCTGCAAATCCCTTTCAACCACATGAAGGGCTGAACTCTATTGATTGTTGGAAGAGTTGCCAGATGGATTTTGCATTTTCATCTCCATCTGTATCCACTAAGGATATCATACAGCTCTGTGAGAGTAAGGGACTTGAGGTTTTCAGTCCTCTTTATGACCACGTAATAGTGTGACCATTGTCTGGAAAGAGAGGACTTGAACTTCCTTATAATGTCCCTATTCTCAAGGGTTACTCCAACATCCATCAAGGTATCCATAATCTCAACATACCTAAAGTATTGTTGAGTCATGGTTTCACCTGTGTAGTAGGTGAAGTTCTCAAACTACTACTTCAAGAGCTCTTTTTTATTCTCTTATGCTTCATTTGACCCCTCATGCATAAGCTTCCCTGCATCCCATAGTTGCTTTGCAGTCTTACACTTGTTGAAGCCTCTATAGATAGAGTTTGGAAGAACAATTTGGAGAGCGGTTATGGCCTTCTAATCTATATTAATTTTCTTCTAGTCTTCCTCTGAGTTGTTGGCCACTTCCTTTGGTATCATACCACCAACAGTAGCAGCTGAAGTGGTGCATGGCACATGAGGTCCTGAGACAATAGATCCCCACATCCTACTGTCTTGAGACTTGATCCATTCTTTGGCACCAAGTATCAAAGTCATCAAGAGTAAACAGTGGAGATTTTGTCATGGTACCAGTTTCCATATCAGCCTTAGTAAGAGTTGCCATTTGAGTTGTTAAATGTTTTGTGAAACTGAAAGGATTTAAGATGGCGAGTCTTACAATCAAGAGACTACAAAAATGCTCTGATACTAATTGCAGGACAGTTGAAGGGGTCAATGCAACGGTTTCACAATGAGGAGAGACTTAGAACACTTAAAAGATCAGATAAGGAACCGGGTTTATATTGATGATACTGAGTACACAAGTAAACAAGAACAAGAACAAGAACAAGAACAAGAACAAGAACAAGAACAAGAACAAGAACAAGAACAAAAATAAAAAAACAACAAAGACAAGATAATATTGGTTTTCAAGAATAAAGTATATTGCTCTAAAGTTATTTTACAAGTGTTACAAAGAATACCTTATACTACATCCTACAGCTGGCTATACTTTGAAAGCCAGCTGGAAACCCTAATCTAGACAACAAGATCAATGTAGAGTCAAAAGGCAGATTGCCTTTTGACTAGTGACTATGACATGCCATAGCTCACATCCTAATATATTACGAAAAGGATAAAAGTACATAAGTTGGAAGTTACATACAAGAGACCTTAATCTACAGTCGACAAAAGTATGGACCTTTTCACTAACTCATCGAAGTTGGTGAGTCTTCAGAGATGACAGCGGAAAAGTAGTTTAGCTTTTGTCAAAAGGTGATCAGAATAAGCATATCTTCTCTGTCTTCGGAAGAAATCAGTCTTTGACTTCGGAAGACTTTGTCTTTGAAGCTTCGAAAGACTTCATCTTTGGCTTTGGAAGATACGGACTTTTGGCTTAGGAAGATTTGATACTTAAAATAATTTACTGAGTTGTATCAAATCTTCCGAAGTAACTTTCTTGTACTTCAATAGTGCATGATGAGAGCTCTTTGTTTGCATCAGCCTTAAAGTGTATTCCTTAGAAATCTTTTTATATTAATTAGTTTATTAAATAATTAATCTATGATGATTTCTCTAAATAATCAACACACCAGTAATTTAATTGTGTTTGGTGAACCATAACGTGTAATAAATAGACGG
Organism: Flaveria ramosissima; assembly: GCA_025215565.1. Lineage (NCBI taxonomy): Eukaryota > Viridiplantae > Streptophyta > Magnoliopsida > Asterales > Asteraceae > Flaveria > Flaveria ramosissima. The sequence continues at coordinate 10,744,145 of CM046038.1, read as the reverse complement.
TATTCGTTTATTGTTTTCCAAAGTGTAACTCTATGGATCATACTTGGATAAAAACATCAACATTACCAATGATTGGACATTTAATATCCATTCACACCTTAGATCGGGGACATCCGGGCCGTGTAATCCCGATCGATTGGTATTGTGATATAGGTCCCAATTTATGTTATCATTATATCTTAAAATAACATCAAAAGTCTTTTAGAATCTTTTGTAAATAATAAACTTCACTGATTTCTTTTTTATTTCCATTTGTCTCAAATGTTCTATTCCTCAAATTGTGGCAATCAATTCATATGATTGATAAAAAGATCAAATCCTCTCTTGGGCAAATATTTTTCAAACTAGAGGTTAAATTCAATGCATTCATATAATTCAAATATGGATTTATAAAACCGTTAAATGTTTACATTACTTTCAAATAAACTAAACATTAGACATTAAGATGTACAATAGGTAAGAGCCACAAAGTCTAAAGTCAAATTATCAAGTCTTTTAAATTCTCTTGTGCGCATTCCCAAGATGCTAGGTTTACAACATAAACTTTACTTGAAATTATCATGTGCAAATCATTTTCTTGAAAATGGTTCTGAAATAATATGTAAGCATAACGCTAGTGAATAATATTACTAGATATTTTTGATAAAATCAAAACAGAATGTTCCATATTTATATAATTAAGACAACTTGTTTTATAGCTATCCTATTATATTGACAGGACCTATATTGGGTAACTGGTATACACTGATTTCATCTGGTTCATATATGTTGAAATGATTTCAGTCGCTTTGTGGCATAACACTCTGTCACCCACTAATGTGTGTATCCTTGATCAATATGCGTATACTTTGTCATGGTCCCTTAACACCTTGCTTAATAAAACAATGTAATCATTTATAAACATACGCTTCATAAACATGCTTGAAATCATTTTATTAACTTTGTCATGATCAATATGAAGTTTAAGAAACATGTTCACCTTATTAATCAATTAGAATCTTGGCTTACAATCTTCTAGAACCTTGACAGCAACTCCACAACAGCTCCTTAAGCTTAATAGGGTAAATTACTAACTTAAATATGGTCAAATAGGGGTATTAGGGTACAAGTGGCAAAAGGCATGTGTTTGGTGTGTCAAAATTCGACTGCAAAGTGCAGGCTTATATAGCCTTGTTCGTGGGTTCATCGTGGCCCTTTAAGCATGAGGATAGGGGTCTGCCATCCAACCCTGACAGTCGAGGTACTTTGGTGCAATTAAAAATTGACATGTGTCAACAAGTCTCATTTTTAAAGCCACATCAATAAACACCTGTCACTCCAGGATGACACGTGTCACCCTCTTGATCCTCATCGCCATGCAACATGTCAATACACGAGGGTTTTGATTGGGGAACATGTAGCAGACCATTATAGGGTAGCATTGTTGTCCCATATGCAACCCAAAACTTTGAAACCATAATTCATTACATGACGGTCTGTTAAGCTACCTGGTGGGTGCGTGACTAGGGTCGAAACCCTTATTCTTTAATTTTTTCATTTTTAACAGTGAAATTTCAATTCTTATCATTTCATGTAAGAATTTTCAAAATGTTACATTCTACCCCACCTAGGGACAGAACTCATCCTCGAGTCTATGTGAATAAATGTGGGTATTTCTTTTCATTCATGATTCTAAATTCTGAGTATATGCAGGGTCTCGCCAGAATTCCATTTGACTTTAACCAATGCTAGTGTTTTTCTTTTAACTTTCATAATTTGTTGATCATCTATTTGCATTGGTTTTTTAACAAATTTCAATTACTCATTTACTTTTATATCTTTTAAGGACATGATCATTGCTTCGTCAGCTAAGCGTCTACGTAGATTGGATATGTGAAATACATTGTGTATTCCATTCATTTCTTTGGATAGTGAAACTGATAAGCTACAAGTCCAGTTTATCTTTTAGATGGTCCAAAAATGAGAGCTTAGTTCTCCTTTCTTTCCAAATATAATTGTGCATTTTCATGGTGAAACTTTCCATAATACTTTATATCACACTACAAATTCTAACGACTCTATATCACATAGGCTCTTAACATATCTTCTAAAGTTTGGATAGTCCTCTTTCTTTGTCCGTCTGTTTGAGGATGATAAGTCGTACTAAAGCACAATCATATACCCATGGCTTTTGAAAACTCAACCAATATCTAGACATAAAGGAGACTATCTCAATCTGAGACAATACATAATAGTACACCATTTAATGATACGATCTCATTCACATATAACTAGCTCAACCTATCCATACTTCAAGTTTCTTTCATTGGTAAGAAATGGGTAGAGTTAGTAAATTTGTCAATGATAACCCATATGGTATCATTTCCGTTACTTGTCTTAGAAGTTTTGTAATGAAATCCATGATTATCATTTCCCATTTCCATACAGGTAGTTCAAGTTGTTTCAATAAACCAGATGGCTTTTAATGCTCTACCTTAGCTCGGGAACAAGTTAGACACTTTATAACGTATATGGTGATATCTTTCATCATACCATCCACTAATAATTATCCTTTAGATACTTGTACATTTAATCATTTCGTGAATGCATTGTATATTTAGAGTTGTGAGCTTCTTCTAGGATTCTTTCTTTCAGGTCAAATATACTGCTACTTGGATTCTTTTATCCATTCTAAGAATTCCATCCTATTAATCATACCTTTCTTCTTAAGGACTTCATTATCTTATGCCTTTTCTTGAGAATTCTTTAATTGATTCATCAAATCAATTTGAAGCTTGAGTTGTAATTCACGAACTCGTTTAGGCTTTTCTCCTTCCTTTCTACTCAAAGCATCTACCACTACATTGGCTTTTCCCTTATTTTAACATCATTCACAGTCATAATCACTAAGGGTTTCTATCCATTTTTCATGCCTCATGTTTAGTTCTTTTTGACCAAAGATATACTTTAAACTATTATTGTTGGTGTAAACAATGATTTCGACTCCATAAAGGCATTGTCTCCATAATAATAAGGCAAAAAGTATGGCATCTAACTCCAAGTCATGAGTCATATCATTCTTCATATGTTCTTTAATTTAATGAGATGAATAAGCAATAACCTTGTTTCTTTGCATCAGCATACAACCTAAGCTGATATATGACGCATCACAATAAACTACAAAGTCTTGTACCCTATAAGATAGTGCTAGAATTGGTTCATTCGTCAATTTTTGTTTTAGAGTTTCAAACGCTTTAATCTATTTTAGCCCACATTCAAACTTTACTAAGTGTCAAAGAAGTTAAAGAACCTGCAATTTGGGATAAACTCTGAATGAAATGGCAGTAGTATCATGATAATCCAAGGAAACTATGCATTTCTGTTGGCGTCTTAGGATTTTTCTATTTTGCTATAGCTTTGATCTTTGTTGAATCTACTTGAATTCAATTTGCATTAATAACATGACCCATTAATTATACTCCGGTTAACCAAAATTCATATATCGAGAACTTAGGGTACAATTTTTCGTGTCTGAGTAATTCAAGTATTATCTTCAAATGTTCTTCATGGTCCTTTTCATTTTTACAGTAAATAAGTATATCGTGTATGAACATGATAACAAATTTATCTAAATATAGCTTACAGACTCTGTTCAAGATATACATAAATGTATCTAGGGCATTTGTGAGTCCAAACGACATTACTATAAAATCAAAATGTTCATATCTAGTCCAAAAAGTTTCATTGAGAGAATCCTTTTCATATATATTCAATTGGTGATAAATAGATCTAAGATCAATCTTGTAGAAGAAATGTACTCCTTGCAATTGATCATGCAAATCATCTTTCCATGGGAGCAGGTAATAGTTCTTTATTATTACCTTATATAGTTCCCGGTAATCAATGCACATATGCATTGATCCGTCATTCTTCTTTACAAACAAGATTGGATCTACCAACGGTGATAAGCTCACTCTTATAAAACATTTTTCTAGCCATTCATCCAATTGATTACTCAATTCTTTCATTTCGGTTGGAGTTCACCTATATGGGGCTTTAGCAATTGGTATCGTTCCTGGTACGAGATTAATTCTAAACTCCAGTTCACGATCTAGTGGTATTCTTGGTAACTCATCATGAAATATATCAGTATATTTGCTACAACCGACATTTATTCAATCTTCTTACCTTTTTTAGTGTTGGATACCGAAAGTAGATATGCTAAACAACCTTTGTTTAAACACTTCATAGAAATTTTCTCACCTGCTGATGTATAAAGGTCTATTGTTTGTTTATTGTAAAGGATGTGGGCTTGAAGAGATGCTAACCAATCCATACATCTGCTAATGGTATTGGAAGCAATTCCACAAGTATGATATGTCCATATAGGTTAATCTAGCATTCCTTCATAATTTCAAAGACTTTGACTACTTCTCTGTAAGCATTTTCTAACCTAGATAAAGGTACATCTAACGTAATACTGAACTTGTAACCTATGAAACCATGATATGCACTAGAATCAAATAATTCAAATAAGGATATATCAAACTGTTAAATGTTTACATTGTTTTAAGAAAAAAATAAATTATTAGACTTAAAGATGTAAAATAGGTAAGAGTCACAAAGTCTAATGTGACATCCGGTTATTTTACGTTACCAAACTCTGTTAGTTCCGTTAGGTCTTGCATAAACGTGTCGTGGGCACACACTAGTTGTCGTTGAACGTTGGTAACTTAATAATAATAATCTATGATAAATAATAATAATCTAATTAATAATATTGATTATTAGTTATGATTATGTGATGCATGAATTTATAGAATTTTAAATGTTTGTTTTATAAATTTTACGCGATAGCGTGACTAACGTGTTATATATATATTCTATGTGTTATGTGACTTGTGGTAAATGTTTAGGATTATTATTGTTGGTTAATAACATTTATAAATTATATTTTAGATTATTTAAAAACTATTAGAAAGATAGTTTTTATAAAATAAATTAAAGGGGTTATTGTGTAAATACTTTTTAATCAAAACTTACCAAAATTACCCAACCCTAAACCCCCAAACCCAATTTTCGGCCGCAAACCCCATCCCCACACCCCCACATTGCGAATTCAAGCTTCAAACACACAAACATTCGGATTTTAAGTGATTCAAGTGCTTACAATGTATTTATCAAGTCCAATTGTTGATTTCTACGCATCTAGAGGTTAGTTTTGATTGGTTGTTCATGTTTTTTGATGAAGATGAACCCTAATTCCGAAATTGATGATGATTATATGAAATTGATGATTGTATGATGATTATATGATGTTAGTTAGGTTGTATGAATGCTAGATTATGTTGATTGTGCAAGAAATCTAGGGTTTGATCATCTAGTTCATATCTTGCCATAAGAGGAAACTTTTTGTTCTTGGAATTCATGATTTGATGGTGCTAAGATGTTAGATGTAATGCCTAGATGTTAGTTTAATTGAATTGTGCAAGAAAATCCATCAAATTGAGATGTTGATCATGACTTACTAAAAGTAGAAACTTTTATGTATGATGTTTGGGAATTTGGATGTTTGGAGATGATTAACATGTTAGAATGAATGTTATGAACGTGATTAGGTATAATATTGATGATATTATGATTGAATTGGATGCTAGATCACTTTTGGGTGTTACTTTCCCAAAAGGGAAACTTTATTATTGTAGAACTTTGGATGTGATGAATTGGGTACGCATGTGATGTTAAGATCATGTTAGAATGATTGTGGATGATGTTTGTTGTGATAGAATGTATAATTGAGTTGAAATGGATGCTTGATTGATCATGTAGGAATTACTTATACGGTACCAAGTGCACAATTTACACCGATCACAAGAGTCTTCAGCATATCTTTGAGCAGAAAGAGCTTAACATGAGGCAACGACGCTGGGTGGAATTGTTGAACGACTATGATTGTGCTATTAAATACCACCCAGGAAAAGCAAATGTTGCCGCCGATGCCTTGAGTAGAAAGGAAACCGCTAAGCCCCGACGAGTGCGTGCTCTACAACTTACGATTAGCACTCAGTTGCCTAAACAGATCAAGGAAGCCCAGACAGAAGCCTTGAAAAGTTAGAACGTTGGATCTGAATCTTTACGCGGGATGGATAAAAAGTTGGAAGTCAAATCTGATGGAATTTGGTATTTCATGGATAGACTATGGGTGCCTTTGCATGGAAATCTAAGAGACTTGGTTATGAGTAAAGCACACAAGTCTAAATATTCCATTCACCCTGGCTCTGACAAAATGTATCATGATCTGACGGCGCACTATTGGTGGCCTAATATGAAGGCTGACGTAGCTACAGACGTGAGCAAATGTCTGACTTGTTCTAAGGTTAAAGTGGAATATCAAAAACCATCTGGGTTATTGCAACAACCTGAGATCCCCTTGTGGAAGTGGGAACAGATTTCCATGGATTTTATCACTAAGTTGCCCAGAACTCCTAGTGGTTGTGACATGATATGGGTGACCGTGGATCGACTCACTGAGTCAGCTCACTTCTTGGCGACCAAGGAAACTAACAAGATGGACAAGTTAACTCGAATTTATTTAAAGGATGTAGTTTCGAGACATGGTGTGCCGATCTCGATTATTTCTGATCGGGATGCTCGTTTTACGTCTCATTTCTAGCAATCATTGAATCATTGGGTACACGTCTAGATATAAGCATTGCCTATCATCCGCGGACCGATGGACAAAGTGAACGTACTATTCAAACTTTGGAAGATATGTTACGAGCTTGTGTGATTGATTTCGGGAATAATTGGGAAGTTCCTTTACCATTGGTTGAGTTTTCGTATAACAATAGTTATCATACCAGCATCAAGGCAGCACCATTTGAGGCATTATATGGGCGAAAGTGTAGATCACCAGTTTGTTGGGCAGAAGTTGGTGATAGTTAGTTAACTGGTCCTGAGTTGGTACATGAGACCACTGAGAAGATAGTACAGATAAGAAACTGCATGGCAGCAGCGCGAGACAGACAGAAGAGTTACGCAGACAAACGACGAAAACCTTTGAAATTTCATATTGGTGACAAAGTTTTGCTAAAAGTTTCACCCTGGAAAGGTGTGATTTGGTTTGGCAAAAGAGGCAAGCTAAATCCAAGATACGTTAAACCATTTGAGATTCTAGAAAGAATAAGTCCGGTGGCGTATCGATTGGACTTACCTGATTCATTGAGTGGTGTTCACAACGTATTTCATGTTTCGAATCTAAAGAAGTGTCTATCTGACGAGACACTGGTTGTACCACTCGAGGAAGTACAAGTAGATGATCAACTACGCTTTGTTGAGAAACCGGTAGAAGTAAGGGATCGTGAGGTCAAGACTTTTAAACAAAGTAAGATGGCTATAGTCAAAGTTCGTTAGAACTCAAACGTGGTCCGGAATTCACGTGGGAACGTGAGGATCAGATGAAGCTTAATTATCTTCATCTGTTCGAAACGCCATCAACTGTCGGGGAAGGTACTGATTAAATTTCGGGACGAAATTTATTTCAACATGGGGATGATGTGACAACTCACTCGATTTCGTTATGCCAATGCAGTAAACCAGGGATGTAGCACAACCATGTAACGCAATTTTCGGGACGAAAATTCTTTCAACATGGGGATAATGTGACATCCGGTAATTTTCCGTTACCAAACTCCGTTAGTTCCGTTAGTTCCATTAGGTCTTGCATACACGTGTCGTGGGCACACACTAGTTGTCGTTGAACGTTGGTGACTTAATAATAATAATCTATGATAAACAATAATAATCTAATTAATAATGTTGATTATTAGTTATGATTATGTGATGCATGAATTTATAGAATTTTAAATGTTTGTTTTATAAATTTTACGCGATAACGTGACAACGTGTTATATATATTCTATGTGTTATGTGACTTGTGGTAAATGTTTAGGATTATTATTGTTGGTTAATAACATTTATAAGTTATAGTTTAGATTATTTAGAAAGTATTAGAAAGATAGTTTTTATAAAATAAATTAAAGGGGTTATTGTGTAAATACTTTTAAATCAAAACTTTCCAAAATTACCCAACCCTAAACCCCCAAACCCAATTTTCAGCCGCAAACCCCATCCCCACACCCCCACATTGCGAATTCAAGCTTCAAACACACAAACATTCGGATTTTGAGTGATTCAAGTGCTTACAAGGTGTTTATCAAGTCCAATTGTTGATTTCTACGCATCTAGAGGTTAGTTTTGATTGGTTGTTCATGTTTTTTTGATGAAGATGAACCCTAATTCCGAAATTGATGATGATTATATGAAATTGATGATTGTATGATGATTATATGATGTTAGTTAGGTTGTATGAATGCTAGATTATGTTGATTGTGCAAGAAATCTAGGGTTTGATCATCTAGTTCATATCTTGCCATAAGAGAAAACTTTTTGTTCTTGGAATTCATGATTTGATGGTGCTAAGATGTTAGATGTAATGCCTAGATGTTAGTTTAATTGAATTATGCAAGAAAATCCATCAAATTGAGATGTTGATCATGACTTACTAAAAGTAGAAACTTTTATGTATGATGTTTGGGAATTTGGATGTTTGGAGATGATTAACATGTTAGAATGTATGTTATGAACTTGATTAGGTATAATATTGATGAAATTATGATTGAATTGGATGCTAGATCACTTTTGGGTGTTACTTTCCCAAAAGGGAAACTTTATTTTTGTAGAACTTTAGATGTGATGAATTGGGTATGCTTGTGATGTTAAGATCATGTTAGAATGATTGTGGATGATGTATGTTGTGATATAATTTATAATTGAGTTGATATGGATGCTTGATAGATCATGTAGGAATTATAGGTTTTGTTGTTCATACATGAGAATGGATTATGGTTTGTGATTAGGAGATCATGTTTGGGATTGAAATTGATGGTCACTGTGTATGTTGGTTGGAATGAACTAAATGAATGAATGTAATTATGATTTTCATACACGTGTGCGAATCTGAGGCCCCTACTTAGTAGGATTGGCAGGGTTTAGGATGTGAAGTCGTGAGTAGCTTCACATGGCATGTGGTGCATGATTAGTCTTCGCGTATGAATTATTTATTGTAATGTATTTATATATATATATATATATATATATATATATTAAGCATGATGATCGTTTGAGATTTGCATAAGTGTATGATGATCTAATGTGGCATGATGACTTAGGTAGAACCTAGGTTGACAATGTGATACGCATGGATAAATTGCATGACACTCGTGTATGTTAAGTTGTCATATATGAATGAGCTATATTTCAACTAATATGTCACCAACGGGTCAAACGGGTCAACTAGGTTAATCTAGGATTATTGAGTTTCTATGGGTACACGTACTTATGTACTTGTGTGTTCTTGGTAACCTTTGAAGGGTTGTCTTTGCATCCATCACGAGTCTCTTCATTCACTATCATTTCACACCAGGTGAGTTCATGCCCCTTATTTTATAAACCTTCTTCTGGGGGAGGTAGCATACTGGTACTCAAACGCTATTTTATGATTATTATAAGTTGTGTATATTTTAACATAGTGCTTAATACCATGGAAAGTCCTCACACTTTTGGATCGTTAATAATGGTAACTAGCGAGAAATCTTGGGTAGTACTACTGGGTCTGACGAGCCCCACCCGTGAGACTGGAGGTCAAGCGGGTGTAATTTTGTCCTATACACAAATATTCGTCACGACCTGGTAAGTCGTGACGGGAGGCAACAAACGAAACACAGTCAGCTTCGATCGCGAAATCACTATTGTTAATACATGTGAATATAGACTAGCTATCTATTTCAATGCACTTCTTATGTTATACAAATGTTAATATTTATGATAAACGCAAACTCTTGAACTCACCAACCATTATGTTGACATTTTAGTATGCTATTCTCAGGTCGTTAACTTCACTTGCCATTAGGAGCACTGCACGGGTTCATCATGCATTCTAAGACTCTATTTTAAAGACATCTTTGTTGGTTTTTATTTATGAATGTTTAATCATTTGGGTTGGCACGTGTTTTGCCATATTATGCATTTATATACTTTGGGTTTGCTTTACTTACAAAACGCTTCCGCATGGTTTTAAAGTTTGAACTTTGGTTGGTTTTATTTTAAATGTGGCATATAGAGTCGTTCTGAGTAACTATTGACTGTGATCATGGTTTGCTCACACGCCTCGCGGTAAAACTCTGCACGTGGATTTTGAGGGTGTGACATCTAAAGTCTAATTATAAACTATTCATATTCTCTTGTGAGTGTTCTCACGATACTAGGTTTACAACATAAACCATTTTGAAATTATCATGTGCACATCGTTTTCCTGAGAATGGTTTTGAAAATAAAACGTCTGTAAAAAGCCAATGAATTGTGCTACCGGACATTTTTGATAAAATCAAAACAACACGTTCCATATTAATATTTATTAGGACAATTGTTTTATAGTTGTCCCATTATATTGACAGAGCCCATACCAGGTAACTCGTATATACTGAATTCATCTGGTTCATATATGTTGAAATGATTTCAACCGCATCATGGCATAACACTTAGTCACCTAATAATGCGTGTATGCTCGATAAATATACATATACCGTGTCATGGTCCATTAAACCCTTGCTTTATAAAAATAATTTGTTTTATATCATGTAAACATTAATAAACAAACACTTCATAAACATGCTTGAAATCAATTTATAAACATTTGTGCATATAGATATAGCATGTAAATGGAGTTTAAGAAACATGTTGTCACGCCCTTGCTTATAGCGGAAACATGAGAATGTAAAGGATGGGATTGTTATAACACATTGTTAGTTAATAGCTTCATTAAATGAGATAAACCAACGTGTCATGACGTCACCCGACACGAATGGAGATGTCGTGGTTAGTTAATTTCACGACCAACATAGTTAAAAAAAGTATAATAAACTAAATCCCACAACCCGGGAATGTGAAAAGGAAAAACACACCCAATTATGATAAGCATAAAATGAAACAAGTACTGTTTTAAAGCATTAAAGCATGACTATCATGAGTTCCTTAGGGGTGATTTATAAGGTATCAACTTTAGCTATCCTCCTTCATTAGTGTTACCTGAATAGATATGCTTAAAAGGTTAACACATCGTTGGTGAGTTCGCAGATTTAAATAATAAATAAAACTTGATGTTGTGTAGAAGTTTGTAGGACATAAGTGTATACAGTTATAAGCAATATCACATGTAATAGTTAGCCTCACAAATAAACCTACGACGTACACACAGATTTTGTCGGAACGTATTCACCATAGGGTCCGTTCGTGACCACTGTCAGTCCCAACTAGCATACCAATAAACAAGGGTGGGAGTGTCAACCCAATAGTCTTATAAATACCTGTCATTCGGCTCATACACTAGAGTTAAACATTTGTGAATAAAGAACCACACAAATATAATTAATTTAAATACACCACTATTATATACCTATATTTATATTATTAGCTAACATAATAAAACGCGTCTATTCATCGTTACAACACGATAACACGTGTGTGTACCTATACCAATACAACATACATATATACATATACTCATATTAATCTACCTACTCTAATAAAAAGGATTTTGGGATGACACATGGCAACACCACAATCATTCTCACGAAAATTTTCTCGCATCTCTCTCCTATTAAATAATTACCTTAATTACTAATAATATTCTTTAACACTTTTTTAGATTTAGTAAATTAAGAAAGAAATCTATTAATTAATATTATTTCTAAATAACTAATTTTTTTATAAAATAATAAGCTTTTTTAAAGCATAAAAACTTTTTTGAAAATACAAAATATTTTAAAATTGGTATTTTTAAAAGTCATTGTTTAAAAAAAAGAATAATCAAATTTGAGAGTTAATAAGAAAATATGACTTTTTATACGGTTTGTTTTATAACAAAATTTTTATTTTTTTCAAAAAAAGTTTAAAAACAAAATTTTAAAAAGTTGATATCACTGCTTTATTATATACTAGCTTTAATAAATCTGTGTATTACAGGGTTGAATAAATAACATATTATATAGAATAAAAACTATTTATTATAAAAGGATATACTAAGACATTATGTGATTGAATTACATATGAGTAATAACTATAACTAATAAAACACTAATATGAACTTTTTAATTTTTTTGTTTCTTTTTTCAAAAATAAAGTAAACATTTTGTTTCAAAATAACGTTTTAACAAATTTTCATTTATAAAATTCCCTTACTATAACTTCCTATTTTAATTATTATATATCAAAAATTTTAAAAAACCAATTTTAAAATATTGCATAAAAATAGTTTGATTTTTGAAAAAAAAAATCTGTTTATAAAAAACTATTTCTATAGAAATAACATTAATAAAAAGATCTATTTATTAATTTATTAAAAAACTAATTAAATGTAAAAATAAATTAATAATATTATTAGTAATTAATGTAGTTATTTAATAAAAGAGAGCAGCGGGAGAGTTTGATAAAATTAATGTAGTGTTGACACGTGACACCTAAATTTACTATTTTATTAAAGTAGAAAGATTAAAATATTATTTTATAATCAATAAATTTTATTATATTAATATTTTTATTCAACCCGTATAATACACGGGTTTACTAAAGCGAGTATACTCATATTAATATACTCATGCAAATATATATAACTCAACATACATAGACCCTCACACAATACAATGCATACACACATATACAAAGATATACATACATATACAAATATATGCACATGCACACCAACACGCTATAACACACACCCACACTAAACTCAAACACATATATAATACACATAATAACCAGGGGCGGCTCAACAGTTAAAAAAATAAGTTAGGGCTTTAGGCCCATCCTTCTAATAGGCCACCAAAAAATATATTTTATTGTATAGTTCATTCTCAGTCTAAGCCCAAAATAAACAAACTTCAAAAAAAAAAAGAATGTATGAAAGAAAGAAGGAAACCTAGGTCGGCAGGTCATACATCTTCAACACAAGCTATTGGTCAATTCCTGATTGGGGGTTGGGCCGGGGGGAGTAAAACGAAGAGACAAACAAAGCTAAGAGGTTAAGGTGAACAACCGCGCAACTTCGATTTCATCATTCGCTTATGATTTTGCTTGCCCCAAGCAAACCCAGCCACACAGAACTTCGATTTCTTCATTGGAGGAACGAATAAGAACCCCCTCCCCCCAACTTTCATTTGGTCCTCTAATTTCATCTAGTGGAATCACGATTTGCTTCTTTGATTTCGTTGCAATTAAAAAGCTTTTAAACTTCGAGTTCATCTGGACATCTAGTGGAGTAACGGACTCATAATTAAGTAGTAGGCTGAGTGGATTCTCTGATTGATTGATTCTCTCCCTAAATAAAGTAAATTGTTTAATGTATTGCTAATTGTTTTTCTTTAATTCTTTGTTCTAAGGACAAGTTGTTAATTGCTAATTGTTCTAAATTTGTTTAGTTTTGTATATGTTTTTTTTTATTTAATTTGCAAATTGCTAATTGTTTATTTGTTTTAGCTTTATACTTCTTATTGTTATATTAGAATATAAATTATTGAATCAATTAGGATTTGTTTTGAATAAACTGATTTAGAAATCATGAATCAAATATTGTTTGTGCTTCAAATCATGAGAAGTTTTTAAAGCTAAAGTTTTAAAAGGCCATCGATTTCATTTTCGCTTTAGACCTCTCAAATCTTTAAGACGCCCCTGATAATAACACACACTCAAACACACATTGCCCACACACAGATACATACGCACATAATACATACACACAGTCAATATATATGCACACAGCACACACACACGGTCATTATATATACACGCCGCACACACATGTGCTCGACACACACATATATACAATCAACCATAACCAAGATCAGCCCAACCGAACTCGAACACCAACAGAAAAATGACCGAAACGAAACGGAACAGTTGCGATACCTGCGCTTTAAATGATGAAGGATTATAATGAGCAACGACGTGCAGGGAGTGTTCACGACGGCGAGTAGGCTGGTGGTGGTTGGAGTGACGTTGCGGTTAAAGGGGAGTTACCCTCGACTAGTAAATGGGGTTTTTGGTTATTGCAAAATACTCCTTCAAAAATAAGAAAATTAATTCCCCTGTGTTTCATTAAATGATAATTAAACTCTCGACTATTTATTTCCATTTTATATAAAGCGAACATTTTAAAAAAATAACCTTTAACGAACCGATTTAGGGAAAGTCTATACACGGGCTAAGATGTGACGCCAAATATTACTAGCACGTTCAAGGTCGCCACATCACGATCACGATATGATAGGTCTTTACGCGAATGATATTATATATATGATAATGATAATAGTAACAACTTTAACGATAATATTACTACTACTAATAATTATTATTATAACACTAGTAATAATTATACAATATCATTCTAGTTTATCATTTTACAATTTAGAACCTCATGCGACTAATTTACAATATTAGTTATTATCATTACGAGTACATAAATTTCACGAAGGTCATAAATGCGCAATCGAAGGATAACGAGTTTTCGGTTTAAATTAACGGAACTGAGAGTGACGGATGATACACATGTTCACCTTGACAGTTGACTAGAATCTTGGCTTACAATCTTCTAAAGACTTGACAACAACCCCATAATAGTTTCTTAAGCTTAATGGCTTCATAATAGTTTAATAGTTTCACCGCTCCTATTTGCCATCTTAAACCCTACAGCTTCATGGACGGAACTTTTTCTTTCTTCCTTCGTTCGTAACCTACTGGTGCAATCCTAATATGTTCTCGTTATTTCGAGAACCTTTTTCTTCTTTAGTAATATTCTTACTCGATAACTTTCTTGTTCTTTAGCCTTGAAGCAATGGGTTGTCCCCTTATCAACAAATTACTCTCAAAACAGTCACACCAAATGTTGATACCAATTGTGGTTTCAGGACCCAACTCAAACAGAAAAGAAACAAACGCGAATAGAAAGTTTACTACTTTCACTTGCTCGCTATATTCTTGTTTAAAAAATTACATAAATAGAAAAAAGACAAGACCTAACAGGGTCACTACTCCTGCAACATAGACTTACTACTTAATACCCACTAATCCACTACAAAGACTTATTCAAAATAAAAATTTGCTACATAATTTAAAGAAATCACATGACTCAGATACTACACGACCCAATGATGATTAATAACCTACACCTAATTCATCATATATTGAAAATACTTGAAACAAATTTAGATCTTAAGACTTCATATAAGGGTAAAACTGTGGAAAGTTGAGAAAGTCTCAACAATAAACGGTAACACCAAGTGTCAAGAAAACCATAAAGAACTCGTCAAATGTGAAAGGTTATGCATGTTCTAATGGATAGAGTTGAAGGATCATTTTCACTAAGTGTTGGATGGCCTTTGGGCCAAAATAACAATCGAGATACTAAGTATCGAGTTCAATAACTTGGTTGATATGTGCCATGACAACTCAGCTATTAAGAGAAGAAGAAAACAGATACAAACCGATAAACAACGTGGAGCCGATTGAACATCGCAATTTGAATTCCCACATGCTTTAATTTTCTAAAATCAGAATGTTTTTTTGCTATTCCCACATTTTAGGACAATCATGTATGAGGGTAGTAGGATTTACTTGACTATACCATGGTTGGAGTATTTCTTGAATAAGACTTGTCAAACGTTGTTGTTAGAGTGGTTAAAGAGCAAACTCCCTTAGATCACAAACTTTTTGATTTTATCACGAGCTGCATTTTGTTGAAATTTAAATCTTTCCTTCACTTGACATTATTGCTTTAACTCGAGTGGAAGTGCCTTTCACAACCTTGCAATACTTTTTTTTACACCATCGAGTTTGATTCCAGCTTAGAATACAACAATTCTTGCATGTAACTGTTCCTCTTTGTGGTATAATCGCAACAATGATTATGTTCACTTGACAAAGAACCATCACCAACGGATGAGTGTCCACTTTCAAGAACATTTATGGTGTTTTTAAGATCGTTGGTTTTGATGTTCAAGATAATAGAGAGTATTTTATAGTGTTGTGATTAAGTCAACACATCGATATATACATATACTAACATAGGTGGAAGAATCGTTAAATAATCGTAAAAATGGTCAAAATCAGTAATATGACTGTTATCCAATTAACGGTCGTATTTCATAAATGTTTAAACATGTTCCTAAACCGGTACCCACACTACTTCAAGTTCCATCCAAGAAACCCTCAAACCGATCCTAGACTAGCGGTTCCAATCCTACCTTAACCACTTCCTTTCAAACTGGTTTTGACTTGGGTGTAGTTTTGACTGGTTATGTAACTAGCTTTTATGGTCATATGTAGCTCTTGGGTGTAGTTTTGACTTCTCTTCTAATTACAAGTACAATGTCAAGAAGGACACTCTAATTGCCTTAGATGCATGATACTTGTAAACGTATGTAGATTTTTAATAAGAAATTTTCACACAATTGGTTTTATAAAAAAATAATTATCACCTTAGGACCAACTACACACGTAAAACTGCAAGTGTATATAGTTTAGGTAAGAACCAAACATCGATAAGTAGATACAATAGCTCCAAATATTAATTCTTCATCACTATTTAACCGATTAATAAAGATTGATATGTGAATACCAAAAATAATCTAAAATAATTAGTAAGTTAAACTAATAAAGCAAGAAAACAAAGATGAAGATACAAAATCAATAAAATATATCACTTGGATTTTGATTTCACTTGACATAATAGTAACAACTAGCACAAACTCGAAGTGAGATCTCTTTTCATTTATGTTACATGGAAATAGCCAAAACCTCTTTAATGATCTAAACATATAACTCTTCGAAAAGATAAAAAGATTAACACATAAGAGCTACCTCAAGTTATCTAATGAGATACGAGTGATACAATTATGTCAATATGAAAGATGAACTTGGCTCTCGTCAAGGTTATCTAGTTTCATAAATCTTAAAAGTTAACACGATAAACACATGACAACCATCTCAACTTGTGTAAAATAAACAAAACTATAATTACTATTCATTTCATGAACATTATATCACAATTACAAAACCAATTCATAACCAATGACAAAGAGATTCATGACATACACTACGGTTTCTCAAATATAAGCATATGGATGCACATTTATCCAATCGTACTAAACATTCAACCTTCACTCATCATTCCTAGTCAAATGTTAAACTTTTCTATGGCTATATAACCATGATAAATTTAAGTTGATGTCCTTTCATCCCTCACTTCACAAATGAAAGTTGTTGTCATTTCTGGTATAATAATAGGTTTTAAGTTTATCTTTTCAAAAATTTAAACCGAAAATATTTTTCAACTTCAGGAAGAGATTGCACACCTTTCCAACAAAAAGATGGCTATCAAATAAGACGTCAACTTAGCTAAACAGGAAGGAAAAAACTCCAACACCACAACTAAATGAATGGTTGATGCAGGGGTCTCGAGCCGAATATGACATTAGGCCACTGCTAGAAATGGCTGATGGCAAGGCCTCCATGAGTGTTGCATAATTTACATTTTCTTTGAGTTTGTTGCTAGCATACTAGGACAAAAGTGGATAGCCTATTGAAGATCAAAAGTGACAAATTAGACTAAAAGGCTCTTAATGTTGGTCATATGACTACTTCCTTTAAAAGAGGTGCTAATTTTTTACCATGAGGTTGAAATGGATTGTGTTTTATCTCAATGAGTGTGTTAAAAAATTTTAATTAAAAGGATCTGCAGGACCGGTGACGGGTGGTCACTTACAACACAACAACACAAAGAGGAGATTAACCAAACTTAATCAAATAATAAACTGGATTAACCACAATAATGATACTAAAAACACAAGTAACAAGTAAGAGACAGAACAAGAGATATGGGTTTCAAGGATGCAGTATATTGCTTTCTCAAGTTCCATTACAAGTGTTACAAATCATCAAAAAAGATACTAGAACAAGGAATACTTATACTACAACCTACAGCCGGCTATACTTTGAAAGCCAGCTGGATACAATTGACTAGACACAAACAAAATCAATTGTAGAATCAAAAGGCATATCTGCCTTTTGACCTTGTGACTATGACATGCCATAGCTAACATCCTTATCTATTACAAAAATGATAAAGTACATAAAGTAGAAAGTTACAGACTCAAGACCTCAATGTACAGTTACCAAAAGCATGGACCTTTTCACCAACTCATGTAAGTTGGTGACTTTACAGAGATGCAGCGGAAAGGTGTCCAGCTTTATGGAACAGTACATCAGATAAAGCATGTTATTAAAAGTCTTCGGAAGAAATCTGTCTTCATAAGATGAAGCTTCGGAAGACTTTGTCTCTGAGGCTTCGGAAGACTTCATATTTGGCTTCGGAAGATATTGGTCTTGGCTTCGGAAGATTTTACAGTTAGAATATTTCTAGTGCATGGTGTAAAACTTTCGAAGCAATTCTACTTCACTACTTTAGTGCATTGCTTGCAGAGAGACTTTGGATGTTTTGGTTTTTCATCAGACTTATAAGAATCCTTACAAACTCCCCTAGGCTGATGCTACCAAAACATTTAGAAGATCTTCAGATGTTAGTAGTCTTCAGCACAATCATGACTATACCCTTCTTCATTAGATGGTCAGGATCATTCAGACTTTCATAGTATCTTCTCATCTCAAAGAGATCATGCAGAGGTAAGTTGATTATGTCCTGCCATGTATAGATATTCTCAACACCTTGATCTCTGATTACATGCCATCTTTTTGGATTGGTAGAGAAGGTCCAGGATAAGATGGGTGTCTCAGCTGCAAGAGGAGCCACTTGTATTGGAGTTGATTGGGCTGCCTCTTCATGCACTTCCTCAGGTTGATCTGACTTAGCTGAGGTGTAGAGGTAGATGATTTAAACTTCTTCTTCTTAGACTTTGGTTTAGAATCCGTCCTCTTCTTCCTCTTAGATGACTTTAACTGAGAAGACTGGTCTGCAACACCTTATTGATCATCCTTGTCTTTCTCAGTTAGGTGTTCTTCCCTCACAGGTTCAGAAGGAGAGGGAGTTTGACCCTGCTGTGGATCAGAAGATGAAGCTTGCTAAGGCTCAGCAGGAGGTCCGGGTTGTATTGTCTCAGGTTGTTCAACCTTAACCTCCACTTCAGGTGGGACTTGACTTGGAAGAGAGTGTAAGTCAATCAGTTCTCCACTCTTGATCTTCTGCTTGATTACCCTTATATGCTCATCCATTGTGGATAGAGACATAGGGCCAAGTCTCCTTCCGAAGAATCCATACAGCTTCAAGAAGCTCATCATCCTTTGTCTGTCAGCAGACTTCTTCATACTCTTTTGAATGATGGCTCTTGACTTTGCAGCCTCTTCACTTAGCTTCTTCTTAGTTGTCTTTCTCTCTTTGACTAACTCAAGCTCAAGTTGTTTTAAGTACTCAAACTCAACAAAGTCGTAGGATAAGGGAAGAAGTGCATCTGCCTGATAGAAGCCTGTGGCACTCAGGTAGTTGATCATTTTTATCCTATCTTCTTCTTTGTCTACCTGAGGTTCTTGTTGAACCACATCTTCCTGTACAGGGCTTTCTTGAAATGGGGAGAGAATAGGAGCATGCTTGTAGAGTCTTTTCTGTCTCTTCTCCTTTTTAAATTAGAGAAGTAACCTTGCATCCTCTTTTTCTTTCATCTCTCTTGACACTTCCATGTCAGCCAGTTCATTTAGTTGTTCTAAGGGGAGAGAAATGATTTCATCAATGTCATAGTCCTTGGTCTGCAGGTAAGTAATCCTGACTGCCCTCAACTCATTATCTTGAGTATTTGGTCTGGGGGCAGCCCTGATTGCAGCTTGCATAAAACCTGAAGACCCAGAGGAACTTTCTACCCTTGGTTTCCTCTTCCTCTCTCTCTCTCGCTTCCTCCTCAATTTCCTCAGGAGTCAAAATCCTTTTCCCTTTGTCACCCACAGACCTTTGTGACTCAGGGTGGATAGAGGTTTGGCCTTCATTTCTTGGTGTAGCATCCATGCTCTGGCTAGAGAGACGCTGAGAAACACCTTTACCAGCAGGTGTCTCAGAGGGAATGTGGATCTCTGCAGCAGTTGATGATGATGAGACAGGGGTCTCAGGTTCTGCCACTGGGCCTTTAGTCAAGGTTTCCCCTATGAAGCTAATCTTAGGGTCTACCTCAACATCTAGTTGACCGATGACATTACCTGATTGCCTAAGTCTCCTTCTTAAGCTAAACTCTGCAGTGATCCTGTATTGGATTCTTTGAGCCAATCTGTCAGCTTGTCTTGAGTTGCTTGGGTTGACAAGTGGCATGTTGACTAGATCCAGACCTTCATAGAAGTTCAAACTTTGAAAATCAAATACTTCTTGTTGCCCTTGAACTCTGTGAAGAATAAGGGCTCTTCTATCAGCATCATACCTCCACCTACTGATGTAGTTTGAAGTTCCTTGAGGTGGGGATGACACAGCCCTTGGTATACCTTCCTCAAAGAGACTCTGATGATAGAGTCTATAGAGTCCACATTAATGTGAACTTGAGGAAGTTGCTGAGAATGCACAATTGCAAGTGAGGATGGTGAGTCCTCTATGTCCATTCTCTGTGAAGAACTCCCAGGTTCTATGGCTGCAATGACTTTCTCCCCCTTTTTGGTAGCATCACCCACTTGCATAGGTGAGCTAGAGCATAGATCAATCACATCCATAGGTTCTTGTGTTCCTGGTTGAGCTCTTCTTAAAGGTCTCCCAGCTAGTTTTTTCTTAAGATATGAAATCTCAAGTTGCTGATCATTGACCCTGTTGTGTAAGGTAGTCACCTGAGATTCAAGATGACTAACCTTAGAGACTAAATAGGAGCATGTTTTTGACAGTTTTTGCACCTTTAGTCTCAGATTCCCCTCTTCTTCATCAGAAGAATCATTGGGGGATAAGATGATTGGACCAAAGTCCTCTCTCTCACCACCAGCTTAAGGTTCTTGGCTGCTGGTTTTCCTCTACTCACTGGTAATCTCAGTTGAGATGTCAGTGGGCTGAGTTGCCATGGTTGAGGTCTTAATGATGTAATCACTTGCAGAAGTGCGAGCCTCTTCCATATGGACATCCTGAACAGTTTCAGAAGTGTCCACCTCAATTATAGGTGACTGATGTGGGCTAGACTGAGGAGACTCAGGAGTACTCATCTCTCTTTGAGTAGGGGAAGAGAAGAGAGACTCATGGTACTCACTGAATCCTAAGTCTTCATCAGTATAGAAGGATAGGTTGGGATTGGGTTGATTTAGATCTAAAGGCTGTGGATGGTAACTGTCCCCTGAAGGTTGTTCACTTGAGTGTTGAGACTCAGAGTGAAGGCTTAAGGCTGTTGCGCTTGTGAGCTCATCAGGGTGAGCATGAGGAACCTCAGCCCTGATAGTTGAAGAGATGGGAGTGGTTTGCTCCTCAGGGGAAGTGGGAGCTCTAGTGTCCACTTCCTCCTGTAAAGGTGAGTATATGGGGACCTGCATAGACTCAATAGCTTGAGCAGGGGTTCGTTTGGATTTTCTTTGGTAGGTGAGGGTTACTTGAGGCCTTTTTAGTGGTAGAGAGGTAGAAGGTGTGGGTTCAACACTAGCTTGTGTTGCGAGGTTGTCACCTTGAGCAATGAGCTCTAACATTTTTGGGACAAGGGTTGTTTCTACCCCTGAGAAGCCTACATTTGCCTTCTTCATGATTTTAAATATGCCGGGCTTCATCTGTCCCAATTTAAGAATATTATCTATTTCCCTCAACTGTGAGCCCAGTTCACAGTTGAGAATGTGTTGAACATATCTAGGAAACATATAATACTCTAAGGAGTCCAAGTTAGCAAGTAAATTGTTATAGACAAATTGAGAGTACCTGAACTTGACCCCTTGAACTATTCCATGTACTATAAAGGAGAGATCTTCAGGAATCTAGTCCCACCCTTCATGCTTGTTTGACAAGCTGTGGATGACCACATGGAGTAAGTATTTCCACTGGGATGAGACCTTCCCTTTCCTGAAGGTCTTTACAGAGAAATCCCACTCATAGCCCATCTACTCAAAGGAATGATTGACAGCTTCCTTTGGGAAGGACAACTCACCTTCTTAATCATCCAGCTGCAAATGAGTGTTGATGATGGCCGGAGTGATGAAGATTGTCCTCCCTTGCACTGTGGCAGACAGTGCCTTCTCCCCATCCATGATGACCTCTTGGCAGGTCTTCCAAAATTCAAGCAGATGATCCTCATACAGAGTAGGATCAATGGTTAGGGAGGTGAAGTAATTTGATAGAGTTAAGAACTGGCAAATCTCTGAGAAACTTTCATCTTTCTCAGAGCTTAAAAGAGCAACCTGATTATGTTGCCTATGAAGTTGCATGGAGAAATCTGGGTTGTTTCTGCGGTTAAGGTTGGCCATTTGAGAAGCTTAGGGATGAAGAAAGGTGAAAAGCAAAGGCGGTTTGGGGAATTAGGTTTGAGGAATAGTAGAATTGAAGAAGATAGTGAGGGAGAGGGGAACCATTGGGTATTTATGTGAAAAAGGATTTGAACCAAAGTTAATGAAAGAGGATAAACTTTGAAATCCGAATGTCGGACCCACCTCTGAAAAAGTAGTTTGCTTTTGCTCAAAAAGTAGTTTTCTTGGAATTCGAAAAGCTTCCGAAGGTAAATTATCTTCGAAAGTTTTAATGAAAAAGCTTCCGAAGCTAAAATAACTTCGGAAGATTTTCCTGAGAGTCTTGAAAATTTTGCTTCGGAAGAGAAATAAACACTTGAATGCTTTGTATATAAAACAACAAAGCTTCCGAGAGTTAATTTTGGTTCGGAAGGAAAAAGTCCTTAAAAGCAAATAAGTGTCTGAGACAAGTATTTAAGCTTCGGAAGATAGATTTAGACTTCTTCCGAAGGTAAAATTTCTTAGACAGTTATTTATTTTGAAGATATGATTTTCTTCCGAAGATAAAAATATATCTCCCGAAGGATCAGAAAATTTTCAAGAATCTAAGGAAAGTCTTCAAAAAAGGATTTGATATCCAAAGAAAACATGAGCTCATGAAAGTGATGAACTAGACAACTTAGGACACACATATTTTGAGAAATAATTAGAATTAGTTTTAAGAAAAAAATCTACTCAAAGTTAATCATCCCAATAGCTGATATTAGATATTTAAATCTCTGTTCATCAAAAGCTTTTGTAAACAGATCAGCATATTGTTCATCTGTATGAACTTTGACTAGTTTAATTAATCCCTTTTCATAGTTATCTCTTATTAAATGATACCTGATATTGATGTGTTTGGTCCTTGAGTGCTGCATAGGGTTCTCAGTGATAGAGATAGCACTATTGTTGTCTATGTGGATAGGAGTCTCCTTGAAGTTAAATCCATAGTCTAGCATCTTATTTTGAATCCAAAGAACTTGAGCACAGCAGCTTGCAGCAGCAATGTATTCAGCCTCAGCAGTTGATGCAGACACACAGGATTGTTTCTTGCATTGCCATGAGACAACCCTTCCACCAAGGAATTGACATCCCCCAGATGTAGACTTTGCAGTCATGTTGCAACCACCATAATCACTATCTGTATAAGCATACAGATTGAAGTCAGTATTCTTTGGATACCATAAACCAAGTGTTGAAGCACCTTTGAGGTATCTTAAAATCCTTTTGACAGTGATTAGGTGAGACATCTTAGGGTTGGCTTGATATCTTGCACAAATACATGTATCAAACATGATATCAGGCCTGCTAGCTGTAAGAT
The DNA here is from genome assembly GCA_025215565.1 of Flaveria ramosissima. NCBI lineage: Eukaryota > Viridiplantae > Streptophyta > Magnoliopsida > Asterales > Asteraceae > Flaveria > Flaveria ramosissima. The sequence continues at coordinate 10,720,309 of CM046038.1, read as the reverse complement.
ACATAAGAGACCCAATCATAGCCATGTATAAGTGTTCATCTACACACTCCCCCTCAAGATCAGGTCCAAGGGAGTGGTTTATGGCTATGGGTGTCTTAGCAATCTTACAATCAGTCATGTTGAACCTCTTGAGTATGTCCTGAACATACTTTGACTGACTTATGAAGATGCCATCTTCAACTTGCTTCACTTGAATTCCCAGAAAGAAATTGAGTTCTCCCATTACACTCATTTCAAATCTGTCTTTCATTAGCTTCTCAAAGTCTTTACATAGCTTTGGATTAGTTGAACCAAAGATGATGTCATCTACATACACTTGAACTTGCAATAAGTTGTTTCCCTGTCCTTTGATGAAAGAGTTCCATCTATAGTACCTCTCCTGTATCCATGTTTACAAAGATACTCAGACAATGTCTCATACCACTTCTTGGGTGCCTGATGCAGCCCATAAAGAGCTTTGTCAAGCTTGCAGACATAATCAGGATGATCAGGGTCTACAAAACCAGGTGGCTGTTTGACATACACCTCTTCATCAATCACTCCATACAGAAAAGCACACTTTACATCAAGTTGAAAGACCTTGAAGTTCTTGGATGCAGCAAATGCCAGGAATATCCTAACAGCTTCTAATCTTGCTACAGGAGCAAAGACATCAGTGTAGTCAATCCCTTCTTCTTGTGTGTATCCTTGAACAACTAGTCTTGCCTTGTTCTTGATGATAATGCCTCTATCATACTTCTTATTCCTAAACACCCATTTGGTTCCAATGGTAGTCTTCCCATGAGGACGAGGACAAAGGTTCCAAAATTTTTGCCTGTTGATTTGAAGCAACTCTTGTTGCATAGCTTCAACCCAACTTCCATCCTTTAGAGCTTTATCAACTTTCTTTGGCTCTATCTGAGAAAAGAAACAAGAGTGAAGACAAACATTTGCCTCATGGGTTTTTCCTCTTGTTCTTACCCCTGTGACAACATCTCCAATGATGTTTGTGGTGGGGTGAGACTTGTGGATCCTAAGCTGAGGGATCACAACAAGTTGCTGAGAAAGATCCAAATTTGAGAAATTTAGATCTGGCATAGATGATTCACCCTCCACAGCACCACACTTAGCAAGATTAACTTGATCCAATGAGTGTGTGACATCATTGATGTTGTCATCTATGGTGTGGTTGTTAGTATCAAGAAATTCCTGATCACTTTCACCATCACCATTGTTGTCTTCCACAATTGAGTTATCTTTATCTGGTTGTGGAGCCTCTGAGCTGGAATTTGAAGGCACCCCAGATGTATCAGCTGAATTTGTCATTGTAGTGCTGATAGAAACCTCATTTGCTGAAGTAGTTCCAACTGGAGCTGAAGATGTATGAGATGAAGGTCTTCCTAGCTCAAATCTTGGATCACCTGTATTTAAATTGTCTGCAGATCTTGAAACATTCTCACAAGATTTGTTAAACAGGTTGGTAACTAAATCAAGATCAAATAGCCAATCAGGACCAGAACCAGCCACACAAGGTGTGTGTTCATTAAAAGTCACATTGGCTGACTCCTCAACGATTCTAGTTCTGAGATTGTATACTCTATAAGCCTTAGCTTGGGAAGAGTATCCAATGAAATGTCCATCATCTGATTTCTCAGAAAATTTGGCAATTTGATCTTTGGTATTCAAGATGGTGCAAGGACATCCAAAAGATCTGAGAAAACCAATGAAAGGTTTTCTCTTGTGCCAAAGTTCATAAGGAGTCTTACCATGTGTCTTAACTACTAAAACTCTGTTTTGCACATAGCAAGCAGTGTTTACTGCCTCTGCCCAGAAGGTGATGGGCAGTTTAGAGTCAGACAACATAGTTCTTGCAGCTTCAATTAGTGTCCTGTTTCTCCTCTCAGCAACACCATTTTGCTGAGGAGTCCTGGGAGCACTACATTGTCTTGTAATACCTTTTTCATCACAAAACGTATCAAGGATTTGATTCTTGAATTCAGTCCCTTGATCACATCTTATGGTTTTGACCTTGTGATCACTTTGATTCTCAAATTTTAAGATGAAATTCTTCAGAATCTCAGGGGTCTCATCCTTAGATCTAAGAAAGAAAACCCAAGTGAATCTTGTAAAATCATCTGTGATCACCAAACAATAAGAGGTCCTTCCTAGACTCATTACACTGGTGGGGCCAAAGAGATCCATATGTAATAAGTGTAGGGGAGTAGTGATGGAGTTCCTTTCCTAAGGCTTGTGAGATACCTTATGTTGCTTCCCTTTCAGGCATGCAACATAATGATCATCACTTGTAAACTCTTTCTTTGGCATTCCAGTTACCAAATCATGTTTAAATAGTTTATTCATGTTCTTAAAGTTTACATGGCACATTCTTTTATGCCATAGGAAAGACTCATCACTATTTGCTTTAGATAGAAAGCATGAAACTTCTCCAAAGGGAGATGTTTCTTGCAAATCCATCTTGTATATGTTCCCTTTCCTGGGGGCTCTAAGCAGGATGTGCTCATGAGGAATGACCATTCCAGGCTTGAGAACAATGCACTCATGCTCAGTAAAGAGCATGTTATGACTCTGATCACAAAATTGGGATACACTCAGAAGATTGTACCCAAGCTCCTTGACAAAGTTTACCTTTCCAATGTTGAGCTTACCATTTGTGACCTTGCCCCTTCCAGAAATGTAACCACCTTCATCTCCTACAAAAGCAACTGGTCCTCCATCAATCCTCTCAAAGTTATGGAGTAGTGACCTATTGCCTGTCATGTGCCTGGAACAGCCACTATCAATGATCCAGACATTCTTGTTTGTCTTGAGTTGTTCCTGCACAAAGAAATGATTAGTTACATTTGGAAACCCAAGCCTTACTTGTCTTGGGCTCACTAAGTATAATAGAAGGTAATGCAACAGTAATAGATCCTATGGTTGTGCTAGAGGGATCTTGAGCTGTTGTTGATGGAGAAACTTCAGTCACTTGGTCTTTCTTAGACTTTCACACCACCTTTGGAGTCCTGGACTTGACCTTCAAAACCTCGGAAGCTTTTGGGACTTTGGAAGTTTTGATGACTGAACCTTCAGAAGATTCTACAGTCACTGCAGCAGACTTCAGTGCTTCGGAAGAATTTCTTTCTTCCGAGACCAACTTTTCTTCCGAAGGTAATTTTCCATTTGCCTTCTTCTTTGATTTGGAGCTTCCGAAGGAAACAAACTTTCCTTCCGAAGCTTGAATCTTCTTGAAACTCTTTGAAGTCTTTGTCTTGGTCATATGGACGGTACTTTTAGGATTGTATGGACAATTCTTAGCAATGTGAGAGGCACTTTCACACATGACACATGACATCTGCTTCTTCACAAGAGTCTCCTTATGAGAGCAAGACTGTCTTTGGTCACATCCCTTCTCCACCCTCATCTTTGCAGATGTTGAGACAGTTCTTATGGGCTGTGAACTGTTCTTGGAGTTTGATGGTCCAGGCTGTGTAGCAGTAGTACACAGCAGATCAGTCTTCTTCTTGGTACTGAGATGATTTGAACAAAAACCAGAACTCTTAGGTGAAAAGTTTTGGTTGATGTCTTCAGTCTTTACTACTTCAAACCCTGCAAAGATAAAAACTTGTTTCTGCTTAGAGTCAAAAGTAGCCTTGATCTCTTGAGCCTTCTTTGCTTTTCTTTTGCTCTTCCTAATCAAGTTCTTTCTCATTGACTTGGTCATCATAGTAATCCTCTTTTCCTCAGAAGGATAGTGGACCTTCTTAGAATTCTCCTCTTCACTCTTCTCAGAGGAATTCTTCACTATCTCTTCTTCATCCTCTTCACTTATAGGATCTATGAGAGGAAGCTCATCTTCACAAGTTTCACACCTAGGAGATCTTACAGACAAGATTATGTATGGAGGAGCTATCTCATTGGATCCCAGTCCCTGTCTATTTTGATAGCACACCTTGTTGTGTAGGGATGAGGATATCATGTTCTTGAAGGTCTCTTCTTCAAGAACACTCTTTTCTGCCCTGGCTTTGCTGATCACAAGCTCAGCCTAGCACTCAGTCAGCTTGGTTATGAGATCTTTGATTTGAGTCCTAAAAACTGTATGCTCATGTTTTAGAACTGAAATGGTTTTCTCTAAGTCCTTTATCTTTAGTTTATAATCATTTTCAGACTTTCTAAAATCAGATTATAAAATTTTTAAGGACTCAATATCATATCTCATTTCCAAGTTATAGGACCTGTATCTATTAACTTTAGCAATGCATTCAGGAGTACAAAGATGTTCCAATACCTTGGCTTCATCATGATCTGCCATTAGTGCTTGGTTTGGAGAAGCATCTTCCACCTGAAAGCTCCAGTCAAAGCCTCCTTCTTCAATAGCAACAACAGCTTATTGCTTTGGCTTCTCATTCTGAGGGGCTTTGTCGGTGTAGTTTGGTCTGGTTTGTGCTTGGCCACCATTTTTTTAGGTGCCTTACACTCTCTAGCAAAGTGGCCCATCAAGTTACAGTTGTAACACTTGACTATGCTTTTATCCAAGTCAAACTTTCCACTGGTTGCATTGCTTGGAAACCTCCTCCAGTTCTCTTGTAGAACTTATTGGCTCTATGAGTGAGAAGAGCCATCTCCTGGACTATTTTCATATATTCCAGATCATCTGGATGGATACAATCCAGGTCTTCAAGAGTGAAAAGAGAGTTGTCATAACTTTCATTAGAAGACAAAAAGGCTTGAGAAGAGCTTGTCTGTTGGAATGGGCTTCCTTGAGTGTAGTTCTCCCTGGGTGTCTCTAGGAAGGTGATGAAAGGACCCTTGTTGAGTTGTCAGGGTAGCATATGAGATGATGTTAGGGTTCTATGCTATCCCTTTCAACCACATGCAGGGCTGAACAAGATTGTTAGAGTTGCCAGATGAACCTTGCATGTTCATCTCCATCTGGTAGCCACTGAGAATCCCATATAACTCTGTCAGAGTAAGAGTTTTGAGATTTTCATTCCTCTTGATCACCACACAATAGTGTGTCCATTGCCTAGGAAGTGAGGACATGAACTTCCTTACAATGTCTCTGTTTTCAAGAGGAACTCCTCCATCCACAAGGGTATCCACTATCTCAACATACCTAAAGTATTACTGAGTCATGGTTTCACCTGTTTTGAAGGTGAAGTTTTCAAACTGCTGCTTCATGAGATCCTTCTTGTTCTCCTTGGCTTCAGATGAGCCTTCATACATCAGTTTTAGTGCATCCCACAGTTGTTTAGCTGTTTTGCACTTCTTGAAACCTTTGTACTCAGAGTTTGGAAGGGCAGTTTGAAGAGCAGTCATGGCTTTTCTATCAATCTCTACTCTCTTCCTATCTTCATCAGAGTAGTTAGCCACATCTTTGGGGATCATACTAGCACCAATAGCAGAAGGAGTGCTGGGTATGAAAGGTCCATTTTCAACAGACTCCCATATTCTTGAGTCTAGAGACCTGATGAAACCTTCCATTCTCATACACCAGGTATCAAAGTCATCAAGAGTGATCAGTGGGGACTTGTTCATGGTTCCAGTTTCCATATCAGTCTTTGAAATGGATGCCATTTGAAAGTTTAGTATTTGTGTGTGTGAGGGATCTTAAGATGGTGAGATCTTATATCAAGAGCCTGAAATGCTCTGATACCAATTGCAGGACCGGTGAAGGGTGGTCACTTACAACACAACAACACAAAGAGGAGATTAACCAAACTTAATCAAACAGTAAACTGGATTAACCACAATAATGATACTAAGAACACAAGTAACAAGTAAGAGACAGAACAAGAGATTTGGGTTTCAAGGATGCAATATATTGCTTTCTCAAGTTCTATTACAAGTGTTACAAAGCATCAAAAAAGATACTAGAACAAGGAATACTTATACTACAACCTACAGCCGGCTATACTTTGAAAGCCAGCTGGATACAATTGACTAGACACAAACAAAATCAATTGTAGAATCAAAAGGCATATCTACCTTTTGACCTTGTGACTATGACATGCCATAGCTCACATCCTTATCTATTACAAAAAGGATAAAGTACATAAAGTAGAAAGTTACAGACTCAAGACCTCAATGTACAGTTACCAAAAGCATGGACCTTTTCACCAACTCATTAAGTTGGTGACTTTACAGAGATGCAGCGGAAAGGTGTCCAGCTTTATGGAACAATACATCAGATAAAGCATGTTACTAAAAGTCTTTGGAAGAAATCTGTCTTCATAAGATGAAGCTTCGGAAGACTTTGTCTCTGAGGCTTCGGAAGACTTCATATTTGGCTTCGGAAGATATTGGTCTTGGCTTCGGAAGATTTTACACTTAGAATATTTCTAGTGCATGATGTAAAACTTCCGAAGCAATTCTACTTCAGTACTTTTGTGCATTGCTTGTAGAGATGACTTTGGATGTTTTGGTTTGCATCAGACTTATAGGAATCCTTACAGGATCTAACATCACTCAAACTCCATTTATAGGATATGACAACTAAATTGTTTAAATTCAATGACTAGGTTAGTCCCCATATATTACACAAATTGAATAAATAAAATATTAATTAATTAGTAATAAAAACTTATGCATTATAAAATCATGCTTGAAAATAAAATATGATCATATAAAACGTATAAATAGATATTTTAAGTAAATAAACAATAATCTATTTTTAACTTTTGTTTTAAAAAAAACATTATGATTTTTAAATATTTTGTTTTAAAAAAGTGATAAAAAAAGTTCGTTGTATTCTGTATTTTATAAAATTTTGTTTTTAAAAAGTGTGTTTTTAATAAAAAATAGGTTTTTAATTTATTAAATTATACATTTTTTAATTTGAAAATGATATTAGTAATATTATTAGTATTTAATATGATTATTAATAATATAGAGAAATAAGAAAGTAAGTATAATGAGTCTTACAATTGTTTCACGCTTATTTTACTTTTTTATAGATAGATGAATAGGCTAAAAACCATTAATTAAATGGATTATAGTTAGTAATAAACACGAAAAGTTATAGTATAATATTTTTAAATAAAATATAATTAAAATTATATATACGTAATAGTTCAAGAAATAAAAACAAATATACTATATTTTAACTCTCTTATCTAAATAATTTTATTTTAAACATTCGTTTTAAGGTTTTTTATAAAAAATATTTTTTTTACAATTTTTTTAAAAAGCTCTGTTTTGTAATTATTTTGGTTGTTTTAATAAAATTATTTTTAAAATATTTGTTTTAATTGAAAGATATGGTTTCTAATTTAAAATATTTTGTTTAAAAAAAGTTTAGTGTTTTAGAAAATTTCATATTATATAATATTTAAGTTTTTTATTATTTAGTGTTTAATTGAAAGATATGGTTTCTAATTTCCTTAATAAAATTTATTTAAGCACAAGCACTGATTGCTAATTTAAGCAACTGGCGGGTGCAGAACATGATCATGCCAAGTGTCGATAGCAGGAGGTGGCATGAACGGCCACATGGCCATTTCCATTCCTGGCCTTGAGATGGATCATGGCAGGGGCTCCAAGATGATGTAGTGTTGAACAATAAAAGAAGTGGAAGTGGCATGAACATCTCAAAGTATGATAAGTTCCATCGAGCAATTCATCATCACTCTACCGATTCAAAGAAACATGTCCAACAAATGTCCCACCAAAACCATGATACCAACCGACGAAAGGTCTTTCAGACTAAGGGTGGTATGTCGTATAAGGAGGCCCTACAAGGTAGTGTAGTGAATACCACCTTAGCTGTCAACCTCCCAGGTAATCACCCGGTTGACAAATTGTTGGTAATTGGGTTAACATGTCCCTGTGGGGAAAAGCTAAGGACTTGGAATCTTTATGTGATCTTCAATCCTTTATGGATTCACATGAGACTCCAAATATTTCAGTTAAGTATGGGGGTGGTCTGAATGTGCTTATTGTTTTCGATTGTTCATTCTCTGCCAAATCTTTTCTCAGTTCCAAAAAAGAATTTTGGGAAAATTGGTTTGAATATCTATCAATATGGAACGGCCGGTTGACCGCCTACGAAAGAGTTGCCTGGATTGATATATATGGTGTCCCGATAAGTCTATGGAATACGGATACTTTCAATGTCATCGCTAGCTCTATGGGAAAAGTGTTATGGAAATTGGAATACGACTGCAAGTCGGACAATCTTTCATTTTCAAGATCATGCATTCTAGTTAATACCGGTGAAAGAATTACTAGAAATATTAATGTCAATTGGAAAAATCACTCTTTTCGCATTTGGATATCGGAATCAATGTGCAATTGGGTCCCCAACTTTGTTGATGAGAACAATGGTGCGGAAGAGGTCTTGCAAGATTTGCGATCAAGTTCGGTTTCAAATACGGCAGATAACAATAAACTGTCGGAGGATGTATCGTTGGAGCTACGTCCGGTAATGCACCATGATCGGAGTATGGATCCCGTGGAACGTAACGAAAAAGACGAAGAGTCGGGGGGCCTCCAACGACCACCACCTAGCCCAACCATTAACTCTGCATGCATGCAACCTGCCTTGGTACCCGAAACCCATGCTTGTGAAGTCCCCGAAACGGTGGCTAGTGATAACGTATCAGAAGATTCTTTGGGCTGGCCTTTTATCTTTTCTTCGTCTAGGCCTCTGGATGAATATTTTCAGCCCAATCCCCAATCTCTTCTTAACCCATCTTCACCCCTTGCTAGCAGCCCAATCATTAACTTCTTCGTCCGCTTGCCCAACCCTTTTAATATTGAGGGTTCAGGTTCTCACCCCCTGATATATTCCTGACCCCACACTTAAACTCCCTTCCCCCACCTTTTAGATATGAAAGGATCCAAATCATGGTTGACTCCATTGGTAGGAAAAGAGTGTCTTTCAATAAGCGGAATCCGTCGGATGGTCGTGGGGACAACCCGAAGCTTAAACTGTCTAGATCTCCTTTCATAAGTGAAGGTGCATTGAAGATCGAAGATTCCTCTATAGCAGCAGACGCGTCGATGGCAGGCAATTCTTCGGCAGATGGATCCACTGCTCTTGGAGAACAGGTAATGAATGGTTTGAACGAATCAAATGAACAATTGCAGGCAATTGAAGAAGAAGTCCAGAACATGATGAGTATTGTTGCTTGTGTCGGTATTAATTTGGAAGGTTTTGAATCTCTGATCAAGGAAACAATTCTAGGTGAAGGTGAAAACATTATTTCCTAATACACATTCTATCTTTAAAGATCAGGGGGCAGGCGATGTTAGAAAGAAAGCCTGGGTAAAAAATTAGTACAAACAAATAGAATTCGATGTTTATGTTTACATGAAACTCAAATATCGGATAACTCAAGGTTGGCTGTCAAAAGTTTCTGGGGTAACTCGGCTATGGACTATGAATGGGTAGATGCGTCTGGCAGATCAGGAGGGGTTCTTACTATTTGGGATTCTGTAGTGTTCAACATCACAAATAAGTTTCTACATTCAAATTACTTGATTATAAGTGGTATCCTTAATGGTTATTCTGAGCCTATTAATATTGCAAATGTGTATGCCCCTCATGATGCAGTGGCGAAGCGGGTCTTGTGGGCAGACCTTGAAAAGAAAAGATGGATGCTCGGGGATCTTTGTGTTGGATCTAGAAAGACTGGTACAACCAAAACCAAATCACTTAAACTATTTTTGGGTGCAACTAACAAAGGACTTCCGAAGCTAAATGTGGAACTTTTGAAGGAAATGGATTTCTTCCGAAGACAAAGTGCAAGATCATCTTCCAAAGGAAAACTCCAACTTCCGAAGACAAAGTGTTCACTTCCGGAGTTCAAGACTTAGAAGAAAAGATAATAAGTCAACTTCCAAAGTATGAAGAAATGAAGAATTCCTCAAGCCTCGGAAGAAGTAGCCTCTTCCGAAGTATAGTGGCTTCGGAAGAACTTGTTTTTCCGAAGCCAACTAACCTTCGGAAGACACTACTATGAACCAGTGAACATAAGTAAGGTCTCTCTGACACTCCGCTGCAGACCTCTGAGATACTGCAAGACGTTTTCTCAAAAGCCATGTAGTTGACCATACTTTATTCCACTGTTCACCTTTATTAGTTAGTACAGTTGCCAACTTTAGTTGGTGACAAAAGGTAAGTCGTGGACATGTCATGACTACCATATCTTAGATAATACTTTATCTAAGATACCTTAACTTTAGCATTGTAGTATATGTTTTAGTTATAGGTTTCCAGCTGGTATCGAAGTATATCCGGTTGTAGGATCTAGTATATAGTTTCTCATTGTAACTCTTGTAGTACGCTTGTAAGAGTCTTGTAATACTTTGAGTTAAGAAGTAATATATACAAGTGCCTTAAAAATTATTTCTTTGTGTTCTTTGCTACTTAGTATATTATCATCAAATCTTAGAAAAAATTCTACTTCATCTGATCCAAGTGTAGTATAAGTGAGTTTAAGAGAAAACCAAGTGTTAAGTGACAAAAACCGATCCTGCAATTGGTATCAGAGTTTTTTAGGCTCTTGATTGTGAGATCTTACCATCCTAATCAACCTGTTTTTCACTCCTCCTTACACCACACTCAAAATGGCCCTCAACAAGTCTAAAGTAGAGATGGGGACGATGACTAAAGCACCCATCATCACCCCTAAAAACTTCAGATCATGGAGCAGACACATGTGTTGATACATATGTCCCTAGTTTATGTGCTTAATGTAAAAATCTATCATGGCTTACATATGTGTAATGAAACAATGTAATAATATATGATTTGTGCTTTAATGTTTACTTATATCTGATTCATATATATAAACTTGTTATATAGGTTTGAAGTTGTTATATGATGATTCATGATAATGGACCATACTTATGGACCATACGCATGAATACATCATGCTAATGAACTAGTCGCATGACTGAACCAGACGACTGGATCAGTCGTACGAGTGAGACATGAGATTAACTCAGTCGCATGACTGAAATTTCAGTCGTGCGTATGAATTAGTCACATGGGTCAGTCGCACGACTGAACCATGCTAATGGTTCAGTCGCACGAATGAAGACTACAAACCTATAAATACCACTTAATTCATCGAAAAACGAGACTTTTGATATATACTTATAACCTAGCCGTCCAGAGCGTCCAGAAAGCCTATTCCAAGTTCATAGTTCGCATCTGATGTTTTTCTAATCGTTCTTAACGTTTCCTTAATCGTTAGATTGATCGGGTTTACGTTCTCACTGATTGGATCGCCAATCAAATAGGATTCCGCACTATTTGATCTGGTTTCACGCATTATCAGTTAGTATTCCGTACGTACACGGTCCTAACAAGTGGTATCAGAGCATTGGCTCTTGATTTTGCTTGTGATTCGATTAGTCTCGGTGTAAAAATCACGTTTTTCATTCAAAGGAGTCACCTTTTTGAGTAAAATAGTGTTTTCGACGTCTCTAGGTCTCAAAGTTTACGTTTGTCGGCATACGGCAGATTAGGGTTCTAAAAAAATCGTGTTTTTGTGTCAAAGTGTCAAAAACCTTCGATTTTGCAAAAACAGCAGCCTTTAGTCGCACTATTAGCTCAATCGCACGACTGAACTCAATCGCACACCCCATTCGTACGATTGAACTCAGTCGCTCACTCATTCGTACCACTGAACAACCCTATTAGCTTGTCTCCAATCGCACACTCCATACGTACGACTGAATCCAATCACACGATTGAATTCATTCGCACACTTCAATCGCATACCTCATCCGCACGATTGAACAATTCCAGTCGTTTGAGTCCATTCGTCCATTTCAATCGCACGACTGAATCCAATCGCACGATTGAATTCATTCGCACCCCTCATTCGCCCGAGTGATCCATACGTATAGTCCATTCGCACTAGTGAGCCAGTCTAGTTTTAAAGTTCAAAGGTTAAAGAGATGGAAGATCAGTTCTCTGCTTTTACAGCCGGAAGGGACTCTCTCATCAGAACCTTCTGCTTCTGGAAAATGAAATTGGGAATCACAATAAACCACCAAAACTTATAACGTTAGATGATTACCCACAATGGAAACAGAGGTTTGAGATCTATCTAAATGGAGTTGATCCCAATCTTTGGGAATCCATTTCCACAGGTTATAGTATGCCAGTCGGTGCTGATGGTGGTAAGCTAACTTTAGGAGGTATGACTGACAGCCAGAAAGCTAAGTACAATGCTAAAAAGAAGGTGTATGCCCTGTTGACTTAGTCGATACCGAAAGATATCTTTCATCAATTTTCTGAGAACAAACAGGCGAAAAAGTTATGTGAAGCTTTGGAGAAAAGATATGATGGGAATGCAACATTAAAGGCTTTGAAGGCAAAGGCTCTCAAGAAGGAGTTTGATAACTTCTCCTTAAAAGGGAAAGAAAGCTTGGACGATATTATCGACAGATTCTACCATCTGATGAGTGAGCTGCACATTCATGGGGTAAAAACGTCTATGGAAGATAATTTGTCCAGTTTTGCAGATGGTTTACCGGAGAAATGGGACTCGTTTGTGTCTAATCTGAGACAGAATGATATTCTTGCAAAATTGGATATAAATGATTTCATAATGAAGTTAAGAGAGGAAGAACTGAGAATGAAGTACAGGTCATAGAAAGGATCTTACGACCAGAATCCTTCACTTTATAACTCATCTCCCACTCCAACCAGTTCAGGAGCACCACTTCAAACTGCCTTTGTGTCTAGTTCAGCAGTTCCTTCCCAAACCACTGCTTCAGGATCAGAAACGTCAGGGTCATCTTGCACCCAATATATAGTACCTGAAGCCAATGCTACTAAGTTGAAGACCGAGAATCTCGGTAATATCACAGTGGAAGTTGCAAAGGAGCATATGGATCTTCTAGCAGCTGTTGTCCATTCCTATGATGGTCTAGTTGTAGGGAAAATTAGCAATTGCCATCTTGCAGATGAAGATTACGAGCAGGTGGACGAAAATGAACTAGAGAGAATGGATATCATGTGGGCCTTGGCGAGTGCTGTCAGAAGGGCGAAAAAGTTTGTGAAAAAGACAGGACAGAATTTAGTAGCCACAAAAGACACAACCTTTGGGTTCGACAAAACCAAAGTTACCTGCTTTAATTATGGTGAAAAAAGGCATTTCAAACGTGAATGTGTAAAGCCCAAGAAAACAGGTAACGGAAATCTGTTCTCAACCTTCAACCGTCAAGACAAAGACTGGAGTGGAACTACCTCTTCAAGCAAAGAGACAAAGACCTTGACTGCTCAAGATGACGAATGGCAGGACTGGTGTTGGACCAAAAGAACCAATGAGCCAGATCAGAAAAACCTTTAAGTCCCACAGACATCATAACAACTGAGGTGATCTACAACAGCTGAAGACAAAGTCTGAAGACAAAGTCATAAGACAAAGTCTGAAGACAACAGCTGAAGACAAAGTCTGAAGACAACTGCTGAAGACAAAGTCTGAAGACCAAGTTCTCAGAAGTTGTCACAACAGCTGAAGTAGTTCTTTTCAGTAGTTGTGATGGTTTACTTTTCAGTAGTTTGTAATCAATAGTTTTATTTTATGTAAACCATCTGAAGTTCTTACACTTCAGATGTTATAACTTCAGTAGTTGTAATTTTAGCTTGTACTTAGCTTTTTGTGAAGGTGTCCTCAGTTGTTGTGGACATCTTCAATAGTTAGTCTACTTTCAGTTGTTTGTATAAATCAGTTAGATGTCACTATCAAGTGACATCAGCTGATGTCACATTCCTTTATAAAAGGAATGTTGACCTAATTGTTTTGGTAGAGAAGCTTTTGTATGAATGAAAATATTCTCTTTGCAGAAAATTGTCTCTCTCTATAATCTTCACTGTTTGATTGAATATTCATATTATTCTTGCATAAATTTCGTCTAATTCTTGTTCTATTCCGCTACAAATCTTAATATAATTGATCAAACTAGATCCCGATCCTTTCAAATGGTATCAGAGCAAGGTTAATCATTGATCGATTTAACAATTGATCATTGAAACTGCTCTTTTGATATCTAAGTTTGATCAAATTAGCAAATTTGCAAGAACTGGTTATAGAGTTTGATTTTCTATTGCTTCTGGTGAATTAATTTGAGATTCATCTTGTTTCAAACTGTGTTGTTGAGTTTTTGAGCTAGATCTGTTAAAATTTCATTGAACCTGTTTGAATCGGTGAAAATGGCTACATCAATCAATGATCCTCACAATACTGGCTCCTCAACAAAGCCTCCGATGCTTGTTAGGAGTGAGTATAACATATGGCAACGCCGAATGCTCCATCACCTGTCTATCAACAGTTCAGGTTGTTGGAAATCTGTGGTTCATGGACCATATAAGCCTATGGTGAGTAATCCGAAAACCAATGAGATGGTTCTGAAGAAGAAAGAGCAATACTCAGATGAAGATCTGAAACTGTTTGAAATTGATGCTAAAGCCCATGGAATTCTGGCCATGGCACTGCCTAATGAAATCTATTCTGGACTTATGCATCATGGAACTGCTCATGATCTCTGGGTTGCTCTGAAAGAACAATTTAGAGGAACTGATGAGGTCTTGGCAAACAATAGAGAGATCCTTGTCCAGCAATATGAGACATTCTCTCATAGAAAGGGTGAGTCACTGACTCAACAGTTTGAGCGATTTTCCTGTTTGATATCTGAGCTGAAAATGGTTAAACATGAATATACAAATAGTCAGATGAACAACAGATTCCTCAGATCCCTGCCTAAGAGATGGGACACATATACTATTGTCCTACGCTCCAGTGCAAATCTGGACAATCTATCTCTCACCCAACTTCATGGGAAACTGTTAACATTTGAAAGAGAGATAGAACAGAAAAGGAAACTGGCTTCATCTGGGAAGCTCACTGATGATTTTGTACCAGGGAATACTGCTCTGGTTGGTCATGAGTCAGAATATGCTGCATTAGAAAGTTCTTATGGTGAGCATATAGATTTCTCTTCAAACAGTGGAGATCCTACTTTTGTTGGTGTTGATAGTAATTCAGGGTGTAGTAGTGATAATTTGTGCTTTTTGATGGATGATTTGAAAGGAATTGCTGATGATGATCTGAAAGAGATGGATATTTTGAGCCAAATGGCATTAATCAATATCAGATCTCAAAAATTTTACAAAAGGACAGGTAGAAAATTTCCTGGTCTCTCTGGAAAAACCAAAGTTGGTTTTGACAAGAGCAAGTTGAGGTGTCACAAGTGCCATAGACTTGGAAATTTTGCAAGAGAGTGTAGATCATCTGGATCTAACTCTTCTGCACCCTTTGTGACCTTTCCATGCAATAGCTCACAAAACAAAGGGCAACATTCTACCAATTCTGATCATCATTCACAAATTCAATCATCTCATGCATATTTTGTCCCTCAAGGTCCAATGCCATATCCTTATCCCTGTTTTTACATGCCTCAGTCCAGTCAAGTTCCAGTACCCATAGCTCAACAACCACATGCCCTACCTGAGCCTCAACCATCTCAATCAAATCAACAATCTCAATCTCAATCACATCAAAACTTTTTCACACCTGGAGTTGTTGACTGGAGTAGCTTACCAGATGATCTTTCTGGTCATCCTGAACAATTGTTTTCTGGTGCTGGTCAACATGGTGGTGAAAATCCTTTTAGAAATCTTTCTCTTATGGCCCTGGAGCCTACTGATGGTTCATGCTCAAATGCTTCATCATCACAGGTAGGTATCTTCTGAGGCTAAGGCCAAGTTGTGTTCTGAGTCATGCATAGCTGCTTTTGTCTCAATTAGAGAAGCAAATGTAGCTTTAATTAATCAAAATCTTGACCTAGAGAAAGTGATTTCCAAAAGAAAAGCTGAGTTTGAGTCTGTCTTAAATGAAAAAGATGATGAGATTTACAAATTAAAATGCCAAATCACTGATGAAAAGGCAAAGGTAGAGGTCATTTTACAGAATCATAAGAATCTCAAAGAAACACTTGTAGCTACCCAAGTAAAGTGTGAACGCTGGGTAACATCTTGCAAGGGGTTTGAAATGCTTCTCAGCAAGCAAACAGCTTCAAATGTGAAGTTTGAGATTGGGTATAATCACACTGTACCTCCTACAGATTTTACTCCCAAGATAGAAGTAAAATCTGAAGGTGAAAGCAATTCCCAAACCACATCATTATGTGTCTCATCCTCAAGTGATAATTCAAAATCAGAGGATGAAGTCAGTATTAGTACCTCAGCTAATCAATCTGCTGATGGTCTCACTGCTGATGGTCTCACTGCTGCTAAACACATGATCAAAGAAAAACTGAGCACAATATATATATATATATATATATATATATATATATATATATATATATATATATATATATATATATATATATATATGTATATGTATACATATATATATCTATATATATATATATGTCTCTGTATCTATATCTATCTATCTATCTATCTCTCTCTATATCTCTCTCTCTCTCTCTCTCTCTCTCTCTCTCTCTCTCTCTCTCTCTCTCTCTCTCTCTCTCTCTCTCTCTCTCTCTCTCTCTCTCTCTTCTCTCTCTCTCTCTCTCTCTCTCTCTCTCTCTGTCTCTGTCTCCCTCTCTCTTCTCTCTCTCTCTCTCTCTCTCTCTCTCTCTGTCTCTGTCTCCCTCTCTCTCTCTCTCTCTCTCTCTCTCTCTCTCTCCTCTCTCTCTCTCTCCTCTCTCTCTCTCTCTCTCTCTCTCTCTCTCCTCTCTCTCTCTCTCTCTGTCTCTGTCTCCCTCTCTCTCTCTCTCTCTCTGTCTCTGTCTCTGTCTCCCTCTCTCTCTCTCTCTCTCTCTCTCTCTCTCTCTCTCTCTCTCTCTCTCTCTCTCTCTCTCTCTCTCTCTCTCTCTCTCTCTCTCTCTCTGTCTCTGTCTCCTCTCTCTGTCTCTGTCTCCCTCTCTCTGTCTCTGTGTCTCTCTCTCTCTCTTCTCTCTCTCTCTCTCTCTCTCTCTCTCTCTCTCTCTCTCTCTCTCTCTGTCTCTCTCTCTCTCCGTCTCTCTCTCCATCTCTCCGTCTCTCTCTCCCTCTCTCGTCTCTCTCCCTCTCTGTCTCCCTCTCTCTCTCTCTCTCTCTCTCTCTCTCTCTCTCTCTCTCTCTCTCTCTCTCTCTCTCTCTCTCTCTCTCTCTCTCTCTCTCTCTCTCTCTCTCTCTCTCTCTGTCTCTCTCTCTGTCTCTCTCTCTCCTCCCTCTCTCTCTCTGTCTCTCTCTCTCTCTCTCTCTCTCTGTCTCTCTCTCTCCCTCTATATATGTCTCTCTCTGTCTCTCTGTCTCCCTCTCCCTCTGTCTGTCTATCTCTCTCTCTCTCTCTATATCTCTCTATATGTATATTATATATATGTATATATTATTCAAAGTACTGAAGGGCAAGTAACAACACCTGAAGAACGTTTCAAACTAAATGAAAACAAACATGGTTTGACAACTGCTGAAGAGTCTATCAGGAAATCCAAAAGTACTGATAGAAAACTTCCAAAGAACAAATCTTCAGTTGTTACAAATCCTTTAGTACTTAACATAAGTACTGAAAGGAAGAAAGTACTGAAGAACACACCTTCAGTAGTTTCATCTTCTTCAGCAGTTGAACAACAGAAGATGAAGAAAAAGCCATGTGAAATATGTGGTCTATTCAATCATCTCACTAATGAATGTTGGTACAAAAAAGGTTCCAAATTCAACAAAGATAAAATCATTAAAAAGAAAATTAATAAAATGAAAGATGAATTTAAAACCAAGTTTGTACCACAAACATCTCAATCTGATAACCAAAAGTTCTTACAAAAATCTAAAAAGAAGGAAGGGGTTTATCATAAAACAGCTGAAAGTATTCCTCATGGAATATCAAAATACCAGACTAAGTCTGTGTCTTTCAAAAAGGAGGACATGGTGAGTCACAGGAACAAATCAAAAACAAGTACTGATGTGTCTGCTGAACTGAAGGCTTTAACAACCAATCAGACACAACTTGTTATGACGGTTTAACATCTGTTGGGGAGAGTTAACCAAATAGATGTACCTGTGATTAAACCACTGAAAAGAAAAACTAAGCCAAAGTCAAAGGAATCCTTTTCAACACCATCTCCACCTTCAAAGGCTGTTAATCATGACAAATCAGTTAGTATAAAATATGTTGATGAGAACAGACCCAAAACCAAAATGGTTTGGGTCTCAAAAGCTAACTAGTTTCTTGTAACAAATGCAGGGTTCTTCAGCATGCCATAGAAGCATCTGGTATGTGGACAGTGGAGGATCTATGCATATGAGACGGAGCAGTTCTCTTCTTCATGACTACTCTCAAGGAAAGAAGGGATTTGTATCTTTTGGTAATGATGCTAAGGGTTACATCATCGGCAAAGGCTTTTTGTCAAATGGTGAGATAAGATTTGATGATGTTAACCATGTGGAGAATCTCAAGTACAGCTTGTTGAGTGTCAGTCAAATGTGTGATAAAGGGCATGTTGCACTTTTCACCAGCCAGAACTGTCGGATTCTATCTTCCAATGTTCTGAGAATGATTGACAAGATATTGGATGAATATACTCTCCTGAAGACCAATAGGATTGGAAGAGTATATGCCTTAGACTTATCAAAGAAAATTGATCTAAAAGGCCTTCCATGTCTGTTCTCCAAGGCCTCTCCTCAGGAATCTGAACTATGGCACAGAAGGCTTGGTCATGTGAATCTTAAAAACATGAACCAGCTTATCCATCATGGTTTAGTGAGAGGTCTGCCATTAAAGGAGTTCAAATGTGATGACAACTGTTCTGCTTGTTTAAAAGGAAAGCAACACAAAGTATCATTCCCTCCAATAGAAGAACCAAAGTCCGCTGCCTGCTTGCAATTACTGCATATGGATCTTTTTGGTCCAGTAAGAGTGATGAGCATGGCAAAGAAAAAATACTATATGGTAATTGTGGATGATTATTCCAGATTTGTATGGATCTTATTCTTACATTCAAAAGATGAGTCTGTTCAAATCATCATCTACTTTGTGTTGTATGTGGAAAAGCAGTACTCCCTTCCAGTCAAGTGTGTGAGGAGTGATAATGGCACAGAATTTAGAAACCACACACTTGATGAATTCTATTTATCTAAGGGAATCAAGAGGCAGTATTGCATTCCAAGAACTCCTGAACAAAATGGAGTGGTGGAGAGAAAGAACAGGACCCTTATTGAAGCCGCAAGGACAATGTTGGCTGATTCTGGTTTGCCACTAACCTTTTGGGCTGAAGCTGTCAACACAGCTTGCTATGTGCAAAATAGAGTGTTAGTAAATCAGAGGTTGATGAAGACTCCTTATGAGATGTTACATTATTTGGCCCCTCTGATTTCTTTTTTTAGAGCATTTGGGTGTCCCTGTTACATTCTTAACACAAAGAATCCACTTCAGAAGTTTGAATCAAAGGTGGATGCAGGGTACTTTGTTGGGTATTCATCTACTTGCAAGGCATACAGAGTTTTTAATTGCAGAACTAAGATAGTTGAAGAAACCTTGCATGTAAAGTTTAATAAATCTCCAAAGGACAAAATCCCACAAAACCCTGTGGAGTTATTTGATTTGGACATACTGCAATATGTTCCTTATCAGTCTCCAGCTGTTGCAGATTCTGAGAATCCATCATCTCCTGCAACTAGTCATCCATCTGGTGGTATAAATGCAAGTTTTAGTGATCACCTGCCTGAGTCTACTAAACTTGATGTTCCTGTAGCTTCAGCAGGTCCATCCACAACAAATGCTGATGAGATCTCTGAATCCTCTACTTCATTTGAATTGCCATCTCATTCTAGGTTTCAAGAGTCTAAATAAACATCTGTTGCTGCTGAATCTCCTACAAACACTTGCACAGATCTTATTGAGTACCAAGAACTAAAGAATCACCCCATGTCTCAGATCATTGGTGACATCAATGCTGGTGTTTCAACTAGACGTCAATTGTCCAATTTCTACTTTTATGCTCTCTTCATCAGTCAGCAAGAGCCAAAGAACTATCATATTGCATTAAGAGACAATGGATGGGTTGAAACCATGCATCTTGAGCTTCTTCAGTTTCAAAAGCAGCAAGTGTGGGAACTGGTTCCTCTTCCCCAAGGTAAGTGTGCAATAGGCACTAAATGGGTGTTTAGGAATAAAACTGATGAAAAAGGTCGAATTGTCAAGAACAAGGCCAGACTGGTTGTACAGGGGTTTTCACAAGAAGAAGGTATTGATTATGATGAAACCTTTGCCCCTGTAGCCAGACTGGAGGCAATCAGATTGTTCTTAGCTTATGCTGCTTTCCATAATCTTAAAGTTTTTCAAATGGATGTCAAAAGTGCTTTCTTATATGGTAAAATAAAAGAAGAAGTTTATGTGTGTCAACCACCAGGTTTTGAAGATCATAAACATCCAGATTGGGTGTATAAGCTTGATAAGGCTCTTTATGGGTTAAAACAAGCTCCCAGAGCCTGGTATGATACACTGTCTAACTTTCTTCTTCAAAACAATTTCACTAGAGGCTCCATAGATAAAACTTTGTTCATTAAGAAAGTAGGCATGCATAAGCTCCTTGTTCAAATTTATGTAGATGATATTATTTTTGCATCTTCTGATCCACAGTTGTGTGATGCCTTTACTAAGTTGATGCAACAAAAATTTGAAATGAGTGCCATGGGAGAATTACAGTTCTTTCTGGGTTTGCAAATCAAACAAATGGCTGATGGAACTTTCATTCATCAGTCAAAATATACAAAGGATCTGTTGAAAAAGTTTGATTTACAAAATTGTAAGCCCTGTTCTACTCCCATGTGTAGCACCACACAACTGGATGCTGATCAGAAAGGTAAAGCAGTTGATGAAACTCTTTACAGATGTATGATTGGTTCCTTGATGTACCTTACAGCTTCTAGACCAGACATTATGTTTGCAACTTGTGTCTGTGCTAGATTTCAGGCTGCACCTAAAGTATCCCATATGATTGCAGTCAAAAGGATCTTTAGATACTTGCAAGGAACTCAATCTCTAGGACTTTGGTATTCCACTGGGCACTCTTGCAAATTAGTTGCTTTCTCTGATAGTGACTATGCAGGGTGTAAATTAACCAGAAAATCAACTTCTGGTGGATGCCAATTTTTAGGCAATTGTTTAGTTTCTTGGCAGAGTAAGAAACTAAGAGAATATTTTGCTGATGATGCTATTTGCAGAAGATGAGAAAAAGTTAGAAGACATTGTTTAGGCAATTGTTTAGTTTCTTAATGCCAATTTGCAGAAGTTGATTGAAATGTTCATCACTTCCATCATCATTAACATTGTGCATCAAGCTATTGATGAGAGGCTTTCCTTAAATTTTCAAACCTTAGTTGATGATGCTATTTCTAAGAGACTTTCTGAAATTCAAACCCCTGAACCCAATGCAACCAAAAAGGGGGAGTCTAAGTCAGTGAAAGCAGACAAAAGAAAGAGAGTTGAAGAGGAAGAAGAAAAGGAGAAGAAAGAAAAGGAGATGATCACATACAAGAGAAAGAAGAGTGCTGAACAGACTGAAGATGAGAAAAAGTTAGAAGAACTGATCAAAGAAGCTGATGAGCAACGTAGCAGATCTATGGATAAGATCATTGATCAACTCTTCAGACAAGGTTTTGACACAGCCAAACTTGACTCTTAAATTAGAAGGCTAGAGATTCAAGAGATTGAGCATAGATGGGCAAGTTGTAATAAGAAAGAAAGGGAAAGGTTGGAAGCTATGATAAGATTCATATCAAAGCATTTGGGAAGATCAATCATTGAAGTGAAGTCATGGTCCAGAGACAGTATTTTGGAGATAACCACCAGAATCTGTTCTTCTAAAGTATTCAACAAAGGATTGATCATAGAAGCTCTTGATGAAGCTGGTGCTGGGAAAAGGTCGGATATGGCAAAGTTATCCAAAGCCTCACTCACAACCAAGATGCTAGAGCAGCCTGTACAATCTCCCACACCAAAACAACCAACTTCACAACCCTCAAAACCAACTCCTTTACCCAAGAAACCTACTCAAAAAACTACCAATGATGCACCCAAGAGGAAGAGTAGGGTGTTGAGGATGGAAGAAGAAGAAGAAGATGATGAGGATGATAGTCTGCCAATCTCTGCTGTTCTTAAAACAAAGATGCCTGAGCCCAGGAGTCAACCAACAACAATCACACCTGACATCCAAAGATGGTAAAAGTGAAACTTGAAGAAGAAGAACAGTAAAAACAACATGATGAGCAGCTGTTAAGGATGGTTGATAAAGAGTTTCCTAAGTCTTCATCCATACAAGCTATGAAGAAACATGCTCAGAGGTTGTATGCTCTTAGATTTACATTTCAATATCAGAAAGAGAAAGTGAGAATTTGGCCTGACCCCAGAGTAAGTGACAGAATTCATAAAAAGAATATTCCAAGTCGGTACAATGGCCAAGTAAAGAATACTGTAGATGCTGTGATAATGCTGGCCATTGTAGTGTCACCCTGGGAAATCCTTGATGACTTCAAGAGAGCTTACAAGTCTAAGATGACTCCACAAACTTTACTAGAAAACAAATGGTGAAGAAGGGGTTGATCTACAAGAAGCTTGAAGAAATAAGAAGAAATGAGCTCCACTTGTTACTTGAAGGTACTCATCCTGATGAGTTTGCATACAGAGAAATAACTACTGTGGAGCTAAAGAATGGAAAGAATGTTAAATACTTATCAGAGTACTATGGGCCTAAGTTCTTCTTTGAAAGTGAAGCTGAAGAACTCACAATGGAAGAAAGAGTTGTATTACTTGAGGCCTATGTTAGAGAGTCTTACAGACTCATCATTGGGAAGTAGGTCTCATGAATGGGGTAACAGCTCTGTGTCCAATTCCCCAAGACAGAATTCCCATTCATCCTTTGCCAATCAAACTTTCTGAAACCTCTTACCTGGCCTGAGCTTAATTTGGTGATTTCTGAGCTGATCCAGAAAATGTTTCTGCCAATAAGTGGGACTTTAATAATCTTAAAGATTTTGGCTGCATTGGTTCAGGGGGAGTTTGTTGGACCAAAAGAACCAATGAGCCAGATCAGAAAAACCTTTAAGTCCCATAGACATCATAACAACTGAAGTGATCTACAACAGCTGAAGACAAAGTCCAAAGACAAAGTCTGAAGACAACAGCTGAAGACAAAGTCTAAAGACAACTGCTGAAGACAAAGTCTGAAGACCAAGTTCTCAGAAGTTGTCACAACAGCTGAAGTAGTTCTTTTTAGTAGTTGTGATGGTTTACTTTTCAGTAGTTTGTAATCAGTAGTTTTATTTTATGTAAAACATCTGAAGTTCTTACACTTCAGATGTTATAACTTCAGTAGTTGTAATTTTAGCTTGTACTTAGCTTTTTGTGAAGGTGTCCTCAGTTATTGTGGACATCTTCAGTAGTTAGTCTACTTTCAGTTGTTTGTATAAATCAGTTAGATGTCACTATCAAGTGACATCAGCTGATGTCACATTCCTTTATAAAAGGAATGTTGACCTAATTGTTTTGGTAGAGAAGCTTGTGCGTGAATGAAAATATTCTCTTTGCAGTAAATTGTCTCTCTCTATAATCGTCACTGTTTGATTGAATATTCATATTATTCTTGCTTAAATTTCGTCTAATTCTTGTTCTATTCCGCTACAAATCTTAATCTAATTGATCAAACTAGATCCCGATCCTTTCAACTAGACCTTTCGTTTTGTGTCTCCGGGTGAATCAAACATTGCCTGTGTCGAGGGATTGGATGATGGCTCTGTGAGTGAAGGTGAAATCACAGTTGAACAAGTAATGTCAGATAACGAAGAAGCTGTGAATGTTGTAAATCACCTGGTTGAAGAAGAACTCAGAACAACATGTTCAGAATCTCCAACATCCGAAGAGTCTAACTCTGCATTGATGGCTGACTCAACTGGTTCTTCACAGGGTGTCCGTTACAGTGCTATCATAAATACCTGGATTGTTGATAGTGGGGCGTCTAGGCACATGACCGGGAACCTGTCTCTCGTTTACAATGTCAAACAAATTAAAGGGGGACATGTATCATTTTCTGGACTTAAAGGAGGATACATCACCGTTCAAGGCGAAGTGGGAAGCCAAAAAGTCAAGTTTGATAAGGTCAACTACGTTCAACAACTACAGAATAACTTGCTTTCAGTCTCCCAGATCTGTGATAAAGGATTCAAAGTAGTGTTTGACAATAAGAAGTGCTACGTATTGAAGAAGAATTACATTATCCCGGAGGACAAAATCTTAATGTCAGCTTCAAGATATAATGACTTATATGTCTTGTATCTATCAAAGCCT
Source organism: Flaveria ramosissima (assembly GCA_025215565.1). Classification (NCBI taxonomy): domain Eukaryota; kingdom Viridiplantae; phylum Streptophyta; class Magnoliopsida; order Asterales; family Asteraceae; genus Flaveria; species Flaveria ramosissima. Next base: position 10,696,037 of record CM046038.1, on the reverse strand, counting down.
CCACAACCGATCATAAAGTTCAATGCTTCTTCTCAAAGGCAACAGAGAAGGACTCAATCTCCTGGCATAAGAGAATGGGACACATCAATCCACGGATGATGAATCATCTGATCTAAAATGATTTAGTGAATGGAGTAAATGTCAAGAATTTTCAACTTCCGGATTTTTGTGTAGCGTGTAAGAAAGGTAAACAGACCAAGAAGTCTCACAAGGCAAAGAAAGTAAATTCCATTGACCTGCCTCTCAAACTTCTACACATGGATCTATTTGGTCCTGTCAGCATAAAAAATCATCGCTGGTGATTTGTATTGTTATGTAGTCACGGATGATTACTCAAGATTCTCTTGGGTGATGTTTTTGAAATCCAAATCAGAGACATTTGAATCTTTCAAACAGCTGGTAACTACATTGGAATCACTCTACAAGCTGAAAGTGAGAAAGATTCGATCAGAAAACGGCACGGAGTTCAAGAAGCAGTGGATGGAGGCGTACTGCAAAGAGAAAGGAATTGTACACCAGTTTACATCTGCCTACACTCCACAGATGAATGGCGTTGCTCAAAGGAAAAATCGGAGCCTGATAGAGACTGCCAGGACAATGCTAGCTGACTCGAAACTGTCTATTCAATTATGGAATGAGGCAGTGGCCAATGCGTGTTACACGCTCAATCGAGTCTTAGTGGTCAAACGACATGGGAAAACATGTTATGAACTGCTCCAGCGACGTAAACCCAACTTGGAGTATCTAGAACCGTTTGGCGTATCGTGCATGCTGCTAAAGAAAACTCAGACTGGGAACTTTAGTGAGAATGCAGAAGAAGGTATTTTTCTCGGATACAACATACTAGACAAGAGAGTTTATAACAACTCAACGGGTCAGGTAGAAGTGTGGTGCAATGTTGATGTTCAAAGATACACCACCCCCCCTGCTGGAAAAGGACCCTCATTCTTCTTTGACTATGATGGATTCTTCAAGTCCTTCAATCAACCGCCTTCTCCCACTCATGATGAACTTTCTGCGAGGATGATGTACGATGTTCTGAACACTCCACTACCAGACTTGACTTCAACGGCTCCATTAGATGATACTTCTAGCCCTTCAGGGGGAGAGCTTTAAGTAAGTGATTCTTCTTCTGAAGATGAAGCAGTCGAGACTGAAAATGTGAATCAGGAGGAACATGTTCCCATTAATAAAAGTACACAAGCATCAAATCCTGATGCCTCTAACACTTCGGAACCTCATACTCCAACAGCTTCAGATACTGAAGCTGTGGTTCACAATCTGGATATTGAGGTAGCTGTTCCCACCACTCTTGGATCCCGGATAAATGTTTATCATCCTTTGGACAATGTCATTGGAGATGTTCGATCAGAAGTACAGACAAAAAATCAGCTATACTCAGCTGATTATGCCTCGGTAATGGAAAAGGGATATCTTCACGATGGCGCATATTGATGTTTTGTTTCTCAATTTGAGCCAAAATATGTTAGTGAAGCATTAAACGATAAGGCATGGGTAAGAACTCCTACAGTTCAAGAAGCTAGGAGTATGGACCCTTGTGGACAGACAAAAAGGTGCTAAGGTGATTGGCACAAAATGGGTCTTGAAGTGCAAGAAAGATGACCAAGGGGTCATAATTCGGAATAAGGCTCGGCTTGTGGTTCAAGGATTCAGACAAGTCGAAGGCATTGATTACAATGATGTGTTTGCACCTGTGGCTAGAATGGAAGCAATCCGTATCTTCCTAGCCTATGCATCTTACATGAAGATTAAAGTTTATCAACTAGATGTCAAAAGTGCATTCCTTCATGGTGAAATTTGTGAGACAGTCTACGTCAGTCAACCCGAAGGATTTAAGGACCCTTATCATCGGGACAAACTTTACAAACTGGAAAAGGCTCTCTACGGGCTCTTTAAAGCCCCTAGAGCCTGGTATGAGAAGCTCTCGACTCGTCTTGTGAAACACGATTTTCGTAGAGGAGTGATTGATTGTACGTTATTTATTAAAGAAAAAGACGATGATTTATTGCTGGTACAGATATATGTAGAAGACATAATCTTTGGTTCCAAGAATGAAGAATTATGTAACGAATTTGAATCTGTAATGAAAGTAGAGTTCGAGATGAGTGCAATGGGGGAGATGAAGTTCTTCCTAGGACTACAGGTGGATCAGACACCAAAAGGAATCTTCCTGCATCAGACTAAATATGTAGGGGACATCCCCACGAAAATGGTGATCTGGTTGATGCTACAATGTATAGAGGAATGATCGGATCCCTTATGTATCTCACAACGTCTCGTCCTGATATCATGTATGCCACGTATATTTGTTCAAGATATCAGGCAAAACCAAAAGTAAATCATCTCATTGGTGTGAAACGGATTTTTTGCTATCTGAAGGGTACTCCAACACTCGGGTTGTGGTATCCTCATGATGATGACTTTGAGCTTACAGCGTATAGTGACTCGGATGATGGTGGTTGCAAGATGAATTACAAGTCAACATCTGCGGGATGTCAGTTCTTTGGTAGACGGTTAGTCACATGGCAGTGTAAGAAGCAGACATCGCTTGCTCTGTCAACTTCTGAAGCTGAATACGTTACTGCTGGAAGTTGTTGTTCGCAGCTCATTTGGATTCAACTGCAAATGCACGACTACGGTTTGAAATTCTCTAACACTCCTATTTTTGTTGATAATTCTGTTGCTATTGTTGTCACCAAAAATCAAGTCCAACATCCTAAAACTAAACACATTGGTATTAAATATCACTTTATACGTGACTGTTTTGAAAAACAATTAATCGATGTGGTTTAAATAAATATAGATTTTCAACGCGCCGACCTCTACACAAAAGCATTTGATAAACCGAGGTTTTTATATCATTTAGAGGTTAATGGCGTGAAAAAGAAAAGTGATGTGATTCTAGAGGAAGAAAGTACATAGTCAAACAAGTTTTTTTTGTTTCTTTTTATTTTCTTTTATTTACTTTATTTTCCTGTCTATTAAAATCCTAAAATACAAAAAGATTTTCGGTTTTAGAATTTTAAGGGGAAAATAGGTTAGTTTAGTATTTAATTCAAGCAGTATTTAATTACTTAAAAAAACATGAGGGAGGAGGGCAGCTTAGCTAAAAGAAATGAAATCAAATCTGTGATTTTGATTCAACGCTTATGAAAAATGATAGTACACAGGGAACAAATTGTTTGGGACCACAAAAGCACCTAAATGATTAAGATGCAAAATTCAAAGTATAAATCTGAGAAGTCTAAGCAAAATAAAAGGAAAAATGATAGTAAAACTAGTCTGCTACTGAGGTAACATAAAGAAAGTAGACCTAGAGGTTGCTAGTCCATTGTATGATGTGTTGGTAGATTCAACACAATAGAGAGTAGACCTCATTGGTGATTTAAATTCAAACTAAGTCGTTCAACTTGCTGTGGGTTCCCATCTTATCCCTGGTTAACACAATCAACATAGTTCCAATAAGGGGTGACGAGCAAAATAAACGCCACAAATGTGTGCGGATGACCATAATAAAAGAGCAAAGCACATGAAAAAAATTGTTAAGCGCAATCAAGCTAATGACTAATGTTGTTGGTGTGTTACGTGCAAAAAGAAAAGAAAAAATGCTCTTACAAGAAGATAGGTTGTGTGCCTCTCTGCTGTGCGATGGCACTGACCTGAGGATAAGCATAACCTAAATATTCTAGAATTTATTATTGTTTGCGCCTCTCTGCTGTGCGATGTCACTGACCTGAGGCTTGGCATCTCTTTGAAAACTCTTAGAATATTCTCTTCTTGTCAAATACCCGTAGACCGCTCAAAAATCTCCTGAGGAATGTTGATAACCGTATAAGTGTGGATCCGCAAATGCTTGTTGAAATAATATAACCAACGCATCACCAGTGTGAGTCAAAAATCTGTGTATGGATTTAAGAGGACAAATATACTGACAATCATCATGGCTGCAATTCTTGACAGTCAAAATCATTGTGTGCATCTTATAGCTCTAGTATGATTTCCTAAAATTGTTATTGACTCTCGGTCAAAACAAGAATCAAAACGTTTTATTAAAATATCCCAAATGATTCTGATATACCTATATGATTCCATAATGAATCGTTCCAGAGATGATCAAAAATTAACTTGAAGTTGTGTTGTTCAAGAAGAAAAATCTTCTAGACGATTTTCTAAAAGATTTGAATCCATCTCTAAACAAAAAACCCAAAAATATGTCTTGTTCTGTCTTTGATTTCAAGTTTTTCTTTTCTATTTATTTTTAGTTTTTTGTCAGGTAAAAGTCAGACTATACAACTAGATGAATTCTGTGAATCACTCACTAAAAGGGGTCACGTCTGAGGTGACAAATCAGTTTCAAACTAAAAGGGGTCACGTCTGAGGTGACCAATCAGTTTCAAATTAAAAGCGCCATGTCTGAAGTAACAAATCAATTTCAAATTAAAAGGATCACATCTGAGGTGATCAACAGGCTTTCAAATTAAAAAGGTCATGTCTGAGATGATCATCGGTCATAACGTCTTATCAATAGTTAACAGGTAAAGTGTTTGAAAGTGTATGAGGTCAAACTCATAAGTCTGAGCCATTCGCACGACTGGACCATAAGTATGGACCAGTCGCACGATTGGATCATGAGTATAAGCCAATCGCACGATTGAACCATACGTATGGACCAGACGTACGATTGGAACACAAGCATGAGTCAATCCATGCGATTGGATCACCAGAATGAACCAATCGCACAAATAGATGTGACTAACTGAGCCAGTCGCACGACTGAGCCCCAGTCGCACGAATGAAGCGTGCGAATAGGTCTAGTCGCACGCCTGAAGGTAAATTTAGTATAAATAGAAGGGAGTCGGCCGGATGTTCTCATCACCCTTCAATCGCTCACTTAGTCGCACGAAAGCACCGTTACTCTGCCAAAATTTCATTTTATTAATTTAGCATCGTGTCTGTGATTCTAATGTTTACTCTTTGCATCCACAGGTAATGTGAGACCAAAATCGACTTCAATGTTCGGCTTAATCAAGCCCTAATGTCCGAAATCGCTCAAAACAAGAACTTAGACATACTATTCAACTTTAACCACTAAAATGGACTTATTCGTTAATTTAAAGAGTATTAGGCATTATTTTAAGTGTTTGCGAGTCCAATGAGCCAAAACACAACGTTTAACATCAAGTTTAGACCAAGATTTGAATTTAAAGTGTCAAACAGAGCTTCATGCGAATGGACATGCTGATGAACCTCAATCGCACGTATGAGCTGGGCGTATGATTCAATCGCACGAATGAACCATACGTATGAGTTCAGTCGCACGACTGGTTCAACCGCATGGGACAGTATACGACTAAGCTCAGTCGCAGGCTCCATCGTACGACTCAGCTCAATCGCATGACTAAGACTCAGTCTCATTATCCGTTCGCACGAATGAAAAAAATGATTCAAGTTCATTAAAATTCAAATGTCATCCATTTACACAAATTCTAACGTATATGTGTCTTGTGTTACAGAAACATGGCTGGCAGATGGACTATGAGCACTAAGCACAACATCTGTGCTCATCTTGATGCCACATCCCGGAACGCTTCTGAGTTCACAGGGATCATAGCTTTTCTGTGCAGATCAAGGATCTTCAAAGCCATATCTACACCTTGCACACCATATAGATCGATTTAGCAGGCTTTCTAGGAAAGCGCTCTAGTAGACAGGTCCGCTCAGACTTATCGCATTCGGAGCTCTATTTTTTGTCAAGAGATTGAGATCAGCGAGGACGATCTGAGGAGGGTTTTGGAGTTGGGCGAGGATGGTGACTGCCCAACCAGGCTGCATCCCCTGACGGTTCGTGGATGTTTTCTTCGGATCAAGTACGCTGGGGACATTAATGCTGGTGTGCTCAACAAGAGCAACATGTGCCCCCAGTTCAAGTACTTGGCCCATGTGATCCTCAAGTGCATAGCCTTAAGGAATAAGGCTTTGATGAGATGTCTGATCAAATCCAGAATGCCTATGTTGCTCTAGTACTGAACCATCCGTTCAGTTTCTCCCGCATGACATATCCTATCTGGTCGAGAACATAGAGGCAAAGGGGAAGGAAGGGTTCTGCATGTACCCAAGATTTCTACAGATGATCATTGATCAGAAGCTTCCTTCCCTGCCGAAGGAGAGAGATGATGCGGTCACTCTTGAGGTTATGGATGATACGACGCTTAGGAGGATGAAAGTGTACCGGGGCAAGTAGGTAAAGCCTCCGGTGAGGAGATTGTTTGGGATTCTAGCCCGGGAAGACTACGTGGTGCCCGCTCGCAAGAAGTGGCGTCACGACGACAGTGATTCAGATACTGAGCCTATAGTTTTACTCGCTGACGATGACGATGACGATGACAGTGAAGATGGTGGAGATACTAGCCCCACTCCATCTAGGGCCACTGCCACTGATATATCATCTCCACCATCCACACAGGGTGGAACTGAGAGTGCTGCATCCATCAAGACTTCCTGCCATATGAGGAGGAAGAGTCAGATGAGGAGCCGCTGGTAAGGACAGTGGGCAGTAAGGTTGTTGCAACTGAGAGTGGGATTGCGGCGGTTGGCGGATGCCAGGGTGAGTCCAGGGGTGCTGCTACCGATGTCACTGATCCATCATACATCCTTGACTAGGCCATCAGCCCAGGGGGAGCATCCTCTTCTAAGGGCTCGAGGAAGAAGCGGATGGCTCTACCCCATGGCAAGAATAGCAAGAGGAGGAGGATTACCCTGATTATCACCACATCCACCACCTCTACCACAGCTACCACCACCACTACCACACCCCCTACCACCACTACCACACCTCCTACCACCACTACCACAGCCACCCCTTCATCATCCACTCCTATTCCACCTCCCATATTCACCACATCCACCACCACTACCACCACCCAACGAGCCGGGACATCCGCTCAAGTCCTAATGAGCCATGGATCCACTCTACCCTCTATCGGGTTAGAGTAACAGCTAGCCAACCTCAACCGGATTGTGCTAAAGCTGGTTGCCACAGATGAGCAAAGAGCTGCACAGCTCAACCAGCTTATGGAGCTTAATGCTGCTCAAGCTGAGCATATTACGCAGCTCCAAGAACATAATGCAAATTCTATTCAGATGATAGAGGAGCTAGAGAGAAAGAAGAAAAAGATTATGCTAAGGCTTAAAGGATCCAAAGATGAGCCTTTAAAGATCAGAGAAGGAGATGATGATGATGATGATGATGATGATGATGATGATGATGATGATGATGATGATGATGATGATGATGATGATGATGATGATGATGATGATGATGATGATGATGATGATGATGATGATGATGATGATGATGATGATGATGATGATGATGATGATGATGATGATGATTCGGGTGAAGAAGATGAGGATGATGATGAAGGACAGAGTGGAAAGGAGAAAGGGGACGATGATGACGAAGAAGGTGATGCTGCTGCATCAGCTTCTACTCAGGCTCAAGAGAGGCGTTCTAAGAGAGCTCAAGATCAAGGAGCCTCGTCCTCAGCTCCTCCAGCTGAAGAATTGACCGATCAAGATAAAAGTAATGATTAAATGTGTTGTATTTAAAAAACATCTGTACTTGATTCGTATATTACATTAATGTAACTTATGATTATCTATGTTTATCTATGTTTAAATGTCTTGATTAACTACTAATGATTGATGTGTTAAATGTTTAAATCAAGTATATAAAACTTCACAGCAAGATGAATAAGATATTGCTCCCCTTCAGCAAATCAAGTCTCAATTCACCATGATTCTTGATTTACAAGGAATCGTGAGAAGGTTAGTGAGCTACACTCCCGAAGAAGGAGAAATTATACACGATCTGACCGACGAGCAACTTGCTGAGATGTTCAGACTAAATTCTGACGAGCTCGTCAAAGACGCTCCAAAGGCCGATGTTATAAATGATGATGAGCTGAACGATGTTGATGAAATAGAGATAGAGGATGTCACGTCTGATCACTATCCAGAGTACACTGACCAAGAGGGAAATGTGATCCCCAACTTGGGTGACACTCTTGACAGTGCTACATTTGAAAAACTGGATGAAATGGAGAAAGAAAAAGATAAGGATGAAAGCCAAGCCCAAGCCTCGGATGCAGATGTTGATATAAAGAAGGCTGAATGGGTAGCTTGTTTTGCTGAAATGAGAGCCCAGCGCACAGCTCCAAAGCAAAATGCTACACCAAACTCTACAAAGTCAAGAAACATCAGAAGGTGTCTGGCAAGATCACAGCGTGGGCGTATTTTGAGGACTTAAACGTTTATGCTGTAAAAAGGGAGAAGGGAATAGAGTACTTTAGGTATCCTCATGATCTGAAGACTCTTCCAGGCTTTGAGCTCAACCGACTGGCATGGTTAAATCTGTTGTATACTGATCCCAGAAAGATGTCAGCTTGGTTTGAAGCTGCATTAAAGAAGGAATACCACACCAGGTGGGTAAACTTCAGACCTCAACAACCGAAGAGGTTTATTCGCAAGTCTGAGGTGGATCCCATATCTGGACAGCCTAAAGTAGTGTTGAAGTGGAGTCCCCCGCGCACGATGTCGAAGATTTCTTTACGGGAAATGCCTCAGGACTTCACTCCACATTTCAAATGGTGGTACTATGACTGGAGGGCAAAATGGAAACTATCAGGGTATTTGACCCAATGTGGTTTACCAACTTGTCAGCTGAAGATGTCTACACTTTATACAAGTGGCCACTATTCTATGACGCGCAGGATATTGTACAAGCTCTTCAATTCCAGAATGTGATACAGCTCTGCTTTGCGTTTGAAATACACACAGGAGTCACAAGAGAGGAGAAGTACAAGAGCTTTGAGGAGCATATGAAGGATCTCAGACATTAGAACTAGGTCCAAGGGGGAGTTTGTTGATACATATGTCCCTAGTTTATGTGCTTAATGTAAAAATCTGTCATGGCTTACATATGTGTAATGAAACAATGTAATAATATATGATTTGTGCTTTGATGTTTACTTATATCTTATTCATATATATGAACTTGTTATATAGGTTTGAAGTTGTTATATGATGATTCATGCTAATGGACCATACTTATAGACCATACGCATGAATACATCATGCTAATGAACTAGTAGCACGACTGAACCAGACGACTGTTTTAGTCATACGAGTGAGACATGAGATTGACTCAGTCGCACGAATGAACTTTCAGTCGTGCGTATGAATCAGTCACATGGGTCAGTCGCACGACTGAACCATGCTAATGGTTCAGTCGCACGACTGAACCATGCTAATGGTTCAGTCGCACGAATGAAGACTGCAAACCTATAAATACCACTTAATTCATGGAAAAACGGGACTTTTGATATATACTCATAACCTAGCCGTCCAGAGCATCCAGAAAGCCTATTCCAAGTTCATAGTTCGCATCTGATCTTTTTCTACTCGTTATTAACGTTTCTTTAATCGTTAGATTGATCGGGATTGCGACCTCACTGATTGGATCACCAATCAAATAGGATTCCGCACTATTTGATCTGGTTTCACGCATTATCAGTTAATATTCCGTACGTACGCGGTCCTGACAGCATGGAAGGCTTCATCAGGTATCAAGACAGCAAGATGTGGCAATCTATTGTCAATGGCCCGTATAAACCAAAGGTGGCAGCACCAGGTGGAAACGGTGCAATGATAGAGAAAGCCGTTGAAGACTACTGTGATGAGGACTAGAAGAAGTTGGACATTGACAGCAATGCAATGACTGTTCTCATGACTGCAATACCCAACTCCATCATGGTGGGGTTTGAGCATTGCAAGTCAGCTAAAGAACTGTTTGATGCACTTGCTCATATGTACTCCAGCTCCAATGACTCCAAGAAGGACTCACAGAAACAGCAGTTCGAGAACTTCACCTACATTGCTGGAGAGACCCTCAGCCAGCAATACTTCAGGTACATGGACCTCATTTCTTCTCTTCAGTCTGTGGAAATTTCCCTTGAACTTAGAGACCTCCCAAGAAAGTTCATGAGTGCATTCCCTAATGAGTGGACGTTCTACTCTGTCTCTATCTAGAGGACTGAAAATCTGAACACCCTCACCATGACTGAACTTTATGGCATCCTTGATGGATACCGTTTGGAGATGGAGAACAAGAGAGGCCATCAGACAAGCAGACCTTTGAGTCTTCCTGCTAGCAACGCTCTAATGGTTGCTGAAGGCTCAGGACCCACCCAGCCTCAACAGTACCTGACATACACCCAACAGCCATCCTGTTCTTCTGGGCCATACATTACATTTCCTAAGACTCGAAGGTCTCAACAGGCTTAGCAAAGTTTCTTTCAGGACAGTTATGCCTTTGTCTCAGGAAGTGTGCACTCTAGTGACTATCAGTATTGCTTTGATGATCTAGAGTGCTTCAGCCCAGATGATGTGGAATATGTGGACATAGTCCAACAAATGGCTCTCTTAACCTACAGAGCAAAGAAATTCTTCAAGAGAACTGGAAGGCAATTTCCCAAGAACCCAACCAACAACAAATTTAGGTTTGACAAAACTAAGGCCAAATGTTACAACTATAACCAACTTGGTCATTTTTCAAGGGAATGCAAGGCTCCCAAGTCAAATCCAAGAACCCCACAGGCCTCCACACATCCCTCTACACCGAAGCCCACTGGAAAGTCAACAGAGATAGCTGCAATGGCTCAAGAAGTTGATTGGAGCTTTATGGTACAGGATGTGACTCTTCCTCAAGCACTCATGGCTGGAACAGATGACAATAAGGTATATGAATATCTCTGTACTCCTGTCTGTATTGCTAAGGTTAAATTGTATTAGGACTACAATATGGAGATTAAATCCGATATTGTGTCTCTAAATATTTTAAAATTTGATTTTAAAAGGGCTAAAGCCAGAAACTATAAGACTGTGTCCTTATTAAAATATGAACACACAAACTATAAGACTCAAATAAAGGATTTAATATCCAAATTGTCTGAGGCTCAAGCCCAGCTTGTCACAGCTGAGGCTCAAGCTAGGAAGTATGCTATTTCTAAGCAAAACTTCCAAGCCATTCTTGCATCATCCTCTCACTCAAAACTTTGTTACCAAAACAAGGTGGGTTAGGAACCAATGAAATTGCTCCACCATATTCTTATGAGTCTATAAGACAACCAAGGTGTGGTACTGAAGACCAAGAGGTTCCATCTGCTGACCCACCTTCTCATGAGTCAAAGAGTGATGCAACCATGGAGACCATCATAGGGAAGAACCAAGTAATTTTACCCACTCCTACAGGTGATGATCAATCTCTGACCACCAAAGCCAGAAGAAGCAGAGCTAAGGCAGCTAGAAAAACTTCCAAGAAAATGGCTGAGTCAAAGCTGAAGATAGACCCAAAACAAAAGGATGTATTCATCTCAGCTGGATTCTAGGTGGTAGGTAACTCTGATTCAGGAAAGGGGTATAGTACCAACACTCCTGTCCTACCAAAGGATCAGAAGTTAAAGGAAAAGGTTGCTGATGAAGAGAAAAGAACAAGAAACAACCAATCGTCAAGTTTCCAGAAGATTAACATTGCATACATAATGTGTGGTCTGCAAAACCACATGGCCAAAGATTGTTATTACAATCCTGCTAGCACATATTATGCAAATAATGTTAAAAGAGAAGGAGTCAGGAAAGGTTTCTCATTTGGATCTTATCAAATGGTTCAAGTGATGAATAAGGGAAAGCTTGTTTCCGAAGCAAGGTTGCTTTCGGAAGAAAGTCCTTCCGAAGGGAAAATGGCTTCGGAAGCTAAAGTTGTCAAGACTCAAAAGAAAAAAAGAGTCCCCTTGAAACCATCCCAGAAGAAGACTACTTCGGAAGAAAAGGTGGTGAAGGCTTCTTCCGAAAAGAAAGAAGCTTCGGAAGAGTGCCATGTTGCAAAAGCTTCAACAAGCTCATCCTCCATGATCAACCAAGGGATGGAATGGAAGATCAAGGAAGATGTTGCAGCCCAAACCTCTTCTTCAAAGACATCCATTGAACCCCCCATGCATAAATTATGGTTCAAATATGTAACTATCATTGGAAGAACCCAAGACCAACAAGGCTTGGGTTTCCAATCAAAACTAATCTTCTCATCTCATGTGCAGGGACATCCATATGCAAAGAATAACAATGTTTGGATTGTGAATAGTGGATGCTCCAGGCACATGACAGGGAACAGATCTCTCCTTCAACAATTTCAACATTATGATGGAGGTCCTGTCCAGTTTGAAGGTGAGGCCAGAGGATATATTTCTGGTAGAGGAAGTATATCCAATGGAAAATTAAAAGTTGACAAAGTTCACTTTGTCAAACAGCTTGAACACAACCTGTTAAGTGTTTCTCAGTTTTGTGATCAAAAGCATCAAATGCTCTTCACAGAACATGAGTGCATTATCCTCGGATGACAATTCCTTAGGAATTGGTGCTTCTTAGGATCTCCCAGAAAAGGGGATATGTACAAGCTTGATATGAACAATGCTTCCCCAATGGGTGAAGTGTCATGCTTTCTTTCAAAAGCTGATGGTGATGAGTCAACACTATGGCATAAACGAATGTGTCATGTAAATTTTAAGACAATGAATAAATTGGCTAAAAATAACTTGGTACATGGTTTGCCTAAAAAGGATTTTTTCTGCAAAGATAACTGTGTTGCATGCCTGAAAGGGAAGCAACACAGGGCATCTCAAAAATCCAAAGTTGTTAACTCCATCACCACTCCATTACACTTATTGCACATGGGTCTATTTGGTCCTACAAGTATAATGAGCATTGGAAGGAAATCATATTGCCTTGTGATTGTTGATGATTTTACAAGATTTACATGGGTATTCTTTTTAAGAACTAAAGATGAAACTGCTGAAACTTTAAAATCTTTTATTCTTAAAATAGAATATCAAATTGATCACAAGATTAAAATAATCAGAAGTGATCAAGGGACTGAGTTTAAGAACCATGTTCTTGACTCATTCTGTAACTCAAAAGGGATTTCCAGACAATATAGTGCTCCTAGAAATCCTCAACAAAATGGTGTTGCTGAGAGGAGGAACAGGACACTTATTGAGGCTACTCGGACCATGTTAGCTGATTCAAAGCTGCCTCTAACATTCTGGGCAGAGGCAGTCAGCACTGCATGCTATGTGCAGAACAGGGTTCTTGTAGTTAAGCCACATGGAAAAACCTTTTATGAGCTATAGAAAAGAGGCCATCGTTCATTGGATTTCTAAGGTCCTTTGGCAACAGGTGTACCATACTTAACACAAAAGACAATTGGTAAAATTTGCTGAAAAGTCGGATGATGCTATCTTTGTTGGATAATCCTCTAACTCTAAAGCTTATAGAGTTTATAACATCAAAAATCAACAATTTGAGGAATCTTTCAACATTGTAGTTAATGAGCATACTCCTTGTGTTAGGGGGAATGACCCTGATCATATCTTTGATTTAGAATTGTTTTCAAACTATTCTAAACCATCTTATGAGAATGTTTCAACTGGAACAGGTGCTCAAAGTGATTCTGATGAAGACCAACTGTTTGAGCTACCCAGGCCTATTCCAAATTCTCTAAGAGCTGCAACAAATCAAGCTCCCACTATTGGCAGATCTGACAGTATGACTATCTCAAGGGATAGTGGAGCTTCAACCAGTGATTCACCTGTTGACCCTCAAACCTCATCAGGTGACACTGCACAACACCAAGCTGATGGAGTAGCATCTTAAAGGAACATGCAACTATTAATGCTGCTTCACAGCCAACAAATGATGATGATGTTTCTCATTCATTCAGTCAGTCCTCATTGAATGAGTTTGAAACAGCAGTTGGACCAAGTGTTCAAGCTCCTAATGTCCAATCTAGATCTATCTTTGCAATTGGAGGTAATTCCTAGACTTAGGATTCACAACACTCATCCAGCTGAGAACATCATAGGAGGAGTCTCTGAAGGTGTGAGAACAAGAGGACAAACTCATAATGGGAATGTCTGCTTGTACTCATGCTTTTTATCCCAGATGGAACCCAAGAAGGTAGAAGATGCCTTGAAAGATAGTAGTTGGGTTGAATCAATACAAGAGGAGCTACTTCAATTCAAGAGACAAAAGGTTTGGAATCTATGTCTGCTACCATCTGGTCAAGTACCTGTAGGCATAAAATGGATTTTCAGAAAAAAGAGAGATGACAGAGGCTTGATCATCAAGAACAAGGCAAGACTGGTGGTTCAAGGATACACTCAAGAGGAGGGAATCGATTATACTAATGTCTTTGCACCTGTTGCAAGACTTGAGGCAGTTAGGATCTTCTTTGCTAATGCTGCATCCAAGAATTTCACTTTCTACCAGCTTGATGTCAAGTGTGCCTTTCTATATGGGGATATAGATAGGGAAGCCTATGTGTGCCAGCCTCCAGGATTTGAAGACCCAAAGCACTCCAACTATGTGTGCAAATTGGATAAAGGTCTATATGGGTTGCATCAAGCACCTAGGCTATGGTATGAGACTTTATCTTAGTTTCTCCTGAAGAATGGTTACGCTAGAGGTACCATTGACAAGACCCTCTTCATAAGGAAGTCTGGAAAGGACATCTTGCTCGTTCAAGTCTATGTTGATGACATCATATTTGGTTCCTCAAATGACCAAATGTGCAAAAACTTTGACAGCATCATGAAGAAGAAGTTTGAGATGAGTTCCATGGGAAAAATGGACTTTTTTCTTGGAATTCAGGTGAAGCAAATGAAGAAAGGGTTTTTCATCAATCAATCTAAGTATGTCAATGACATCTTAGAAAGATTTGACATGAAAGATTGTAAGCCAGCAAAAACACCTATACCCAGAAACCATAATCTTTGTCCTGACTCTGAGGGGGAGGATACCGATCAACATCAGTATAGGACAATTATTGGTTCTCTAATGTATCTCACAGCAAGTAGACCTGATATCATGTTTGCAACTTGCATTTGTGCAAGATATCAGGCTGCTCTAAAGGTGTCTCATCTAGTGGCTGCCAAGAGAATCTTCAGATACCTCAAAGGAGCACCTAAATTAGGTCTCTGGTATCCAAGGAACAACAACTTTAATCTTTATGCTACTCTAATAGTGACTATGGTGGCTACAATATCAACAAGAAATCAACGTCGGGTGGATGTCAATTTCTTGGTGGAACGATCATCTCATGGCAATGCAAGAAGCAATCTTGTGTCTCTACATCAACTGCTGAAGCTGAATACATTGCTGCTGCTAGTTGCTGTGATCAGCTGCTATGGATTCAGAACCAGATGATAGACTACGAATTCAATTTCATGAGCACTCCTATCCACATTGACAACAATAGTGCTATCTCCATTATTGAAAATCTAGTGAAGCACTCCAAGACAAAGCACATTGATATCAGGTACCATTTCATTAGAGATATTCATGAGAACTAATTAAGCTAATCAAAGTTGACTCAAATGAACAATATGTCGACTTGTTCACCAAAGCTTTTGATGAACAAAGATTCATGTATCTCATTACAGCTATCGGGATGATAAACATTTATTAGTCTATCTCATTTGAAAACCTTTTAATGTGTATAGTCTTGTGACAAAACAATCTAAGCCCTGTTACAAAAGGTCCTTCTCTGAAATTTTCACTAAGTATAAATTCTTCCGAAGAGGAATTAACCCTCGGAAGATGTTTTGCATATCTTCCAAAGCAAATTCCTCCCAGGATAATTTTCTTCTCGAAAGAGTTTTTAGTCTTGGAAAAAGCGATTGATTCCATATCAGATCTACTTCTGAAGCTTATAATACTCTCCATTCTGAAAGCAATTTTTACTCTCGGAAGTAAGAACTTTACCTTCGGAAGTAAAATTGCCTTCGGAAGAAGATTACCTTCGGAAATGTTTTATACTCGGAAGAAAGAGTTTACGGTGTAAAGGAAATCTTTTGGGCCCCACTCTGTAAAAAGTAAAGATTTTGTTAATGATGTCGGATTATTTAAATGGACTAAACCTTACCGCCCCTGTCACATCATCCACTGAAACATCCCGTCACCTTATCCAAACCCCCTAAACCGTCATTTCACCCATTTATATAACCCCGACTAATCACTTTCATCTTTTTACCAAATTTACTGCCCTAAAAGCTTCCTTCGTCTTCAATTCACCCAATTCCGAACTCGTCTTCCTGCAACTTTCTCAAATGACACTTAACCCTCAGCACAACCAAGTCGCACTCCTTGATTCTTCAACGGATACTGACTTCGTCCATATCATCTCCTTTCTTACCCAATCATCTTATTACACAGCTTTGACTGTTAACCCTACCGTTTACTCAAATCACATGGCTGAATTTTGGGCCAATGGTCAGATTGAAACCCTAAATGGGATTTGGGTAATAAGAATGAGCATTTGTGGCCAGGAGTTGGTCATTTCCGAACAACTCATCAGGGAGCATTTCGAGCTTCATGATGAGCGCGCTCCTTCAGAGTTCCCCAAGACAGATTTGGACAACACCTATATCCAAATGGGATATGGTGGAGATGTAAGCAGGTCTACCGTCTACAAGTTCAATTTCTCTTACAACTGGAAGTTCCTGTTGCATGTTGTTCTTCATTGCTTGTCCAACAAATCTGGGGGATGGGATCAAATCCCATACGAACTAGGGTGCCTAGTTTATGGATTGGTGAGAAGCCTCCGCTTTAATTACTCAAGGTTTGTGTTGACTAATCTTATGGGGAACCTCCAGCGGGACACATTCTTCATGTATCCCAGGTTCCTTCAGCACATAATCAACTATGAGCTGGACCAGAGTCAGCTTGTCTATGCAGCTGCTCTAAATGTCCCTCAAATGAGGCCGACCATCTTCAAGACTTTGAAGAGAGTGTCCACCAATTTCACCAGAAGACATACTGCACTTCTTCCAGGTATGACTGACCCAATGGCTCCTGGTGACATCCCTGTTAACCCCACATGTGATGAACCCACGCCAACAATTACCCTCACATTACCAAATTTACCTTCTCACACCGTCACTATCACATACCAAAGACGCCCCAAACGAACCCTTGTTCAATCTTCTCTGATTAAACAAGCTCCTCCTGTTCAATCCAAAAAGACTAGAGTGGAACAATAGCCTCCCACTCAGTCTGAGGTCTCACCATCCTTTACAATCGACCTTAATATGGGTATTAGTCTCCTCAATCTCAAACCCATGAGTCCGAAACCCAAGCTGTAAACCCTCAGGGTGAGTCTCTATACTCCCCTAAGCAGCCAAAACGGGACAGCCCCACCATAGGCTAAATGCCATTAGACATTGATCAAGGTACCGGGTCATTTAGCTTAACCTCTATATCCTTTACTGACCTATTAATAAGAACTGATTAAGAGATTATGTCTCTTCAGGGAAATGAAGTTGATCCACAACATCCTCTCAAGGATCAACAGAGCCTAGAGAGACCTTTTATTGCTAGCCCCCATCGGCAAGCCTTTACTGAGGTGAGTCCCACTGATGTGGAGGGGACTCATGTAGATTCAGCTGCCACTACTGAAGGAGCCTCAATGGACCTTCTAGACAGTGGTAACATCACTTAGACTGAATCTACGGCAACGCCCTTTGATGACTCTGAAAGAGACATCATTGAGCAAAGGAAACCAGGGTGCCAAGAAACCACATCTGGTGGTAAGGATGAACATACTAGGTATGTTACCTCATCTCCCCATGATTCTTCAAAAGAAGATGAGGGAAGACTGCAACTCACCATTGAAGACCTAATTTCTAAAGTCTCAAACCTTGAATCTAAGTTTAGGACTTTAGAGGATAGGTCTGCCACTCAGCAACTTGAGATTGAAAATCTCAAAGCCAAACTAGCTGAGAAACAGATTGAGAGGTCTGTTAGGCATGTACCAATTCAGGTCTCATTGACCTCTTCCTCTAGCTCATCAAGCTCTCAAGATGATGCTACCAAAAAGGGGGAGAGTGTTCAGGGACAAAGCCAAAGACAAGAGGAACCACAGAGTCAAGCTCTCACTTCCTTAAGTTCAAGATACCCCATTTAACAAGCTTCAGTTTTTCCTGAGCCTCCTCCAATTGTAATTCAAGTTGACCAAAGGATGCTCCAAGATCTTAATAGGTTCTTCAACAAGTTCCTGATGGAATCTTTTATTGAACAGCCAAGTCCTGACTTGTCTGTGATCTACTTTGGAGCTCAAGAGCTTCAGAGGTTGAATGCACCTTCTACTACTATCGAGGGAGTTGGTCAACCTAAGGTCCAAGTGGAACCTGAGATTAATTTCAAAGGGAAAACAAGGACTGATGGCCCAGCAACTGAGATAGTTGGGACAGAGAGTGCATTCTCACAGACTTCCGAAGCACAAGTCAAAGCCTCGGAAGAACAACTTCAATCTTCCGAAGCTGAGATTGTAGCTGCGGAAGGATTATTCTCTTTATCCAATGATCTAATAGTCACAGATGCAATCCTAGAACTTGCATCTGAGGTTAATACGGAGGATTTTCTCACCCAACCCCTAGCTCAAGCATCATCATTGACTCCAGCTTCCATTACCACCACTCAACCTGAACCTTCCATCCAAGAACCCCCAAAGTCTAGCACTTCCGAAGATGTCAAGGGAAAGAGAAAGATGACTGAGGAAGAGCTTCAGGAGGAAGCAAGGTTAGAAAACCTCAAGAGAAAAGGTAGACTTCCAACTGGGAAGTTGCTAGCTGCTAGTAGCAAAGCAGCTGCAGCCAACCAGGAGGCTATCAACAACAGAAGAAGAGTGGAAATCATTGACAGACTTGTCAATCTAGGAGCTATGAATGAAGATGTTCTCCTGCTACCATTAGAGGAGCTAGTTGAGTTAGAAAAGGCAACTTTTCTGCAAATTCAGCAAAAAGAAGAAGCAGCAAGGTTGGCCTTAGAGGAAGAAAGGGAGAAGAAGAAAAGAGAAGCTGATTAGCAGCTTAGAAGGGAAAGGATAACTTTCCTAACCTCTAGGGGTTTCTCTCTGGAAGAACTATCTCCACATAACAATTATATGATCTTATGTCTCTTCAACAAAGAGCACGATCAAATGGAGAAGGAGAGAAAGAAAGCTGCTAAAGAGAAGCTAAGGTTGAAGAAGAAGAAGGAAGAGGAAGAAGGACTCGCTGCTGCCAGAAAGATAGGTGAAAAGGCCTGGATGAAAGACTATCTCCGGGCTCATGGCTTCTCTGACAGGCAGGTGGGTCCTATGTCTGAGAAGACCCTCCAGCGACATGTCAGTGACATAAAGGCTGACATTCGCTTGGGGAAGAGGAAGGAGATGTATAGAAGGGGACAGGGGATGATCTTCAAACCAACCACTCAACCCCAACCTCAAACCTAACCACAACCTAAACCAATTCCTTTTCCATTTCCCATCAAAATTGAACCAACCTCTGAGCCTTGTACCCCTGAACCTACACCATCAACCTTACCAACTTCCTCACCTCAACCACCTAAACTACCCATCCTCCAACCCAAAACACTTGCCAGAACCCAAACACCACAACCTACCCAACAACCTCCCAAACCATCCCCTAAGCCTTCCAAACATCTCTCCTTAGAGGAGTTCAAGGCAATCAAGACAAAGCTCATCAACTGTATAACCCTGAGCGACATCTCTTGTGAGGAGGATTCTGTCAAACTGACTTATATTGATGGATCATCATGTTCCCTCACTAGAGATCAACTTCTTGATCTGTCCAGAGGAACATTGGACCAAGCTGCAAAGATCCTTGGCCTCAACTCAGATTCACTAAATGAAGAAGACAAGAAGCTAAGGAGAAGGCTGGTGACTCTGCTCAATACGAAGAAAGGAGACAAGGTACCAAGTCAACCCCTTTGTGCCTAGGAAGAAGATTATCCAGTAGAGGTTCGAAGACTCTTCTCACAACTTTGTTGTTGAGAGAGAGAGTGGAGAGCTAAACAGGCTAAATGCCTCATCTCTGCTACACTTAAGTAGATTTGATATTGCTGAGTTAGCAGAGAAGCCACTCTCCAACCCCTCCAACTCTAAAGTAGCTGCTCACATCAGAAATCACCTGAGCAGTCTTCATCTGGCCGACCTAACTGCTAGGACCAAGATTGAAGAAGAGTTGAAACTGAAAGAGGAGGAGAAAAGGAAAGGATCAGTAACCAAAGGCAAAGCCTTTCTTCAGGTGGTTGAGGGTTCTGAACTTGAATCCATAGTTAGATAGGAGTATGACTATAACTCCCATCAACTAACTCTTTTCAGGGGGGGCACAACAAAGGGTACATATCATTAAGAGTGATAGATTGGATCTCCTATCCACTAATGACTTGTATAAACTTCTCAGCACCACTTCAGGGAAGAACAAGGAAACAGACAAACATCTTCTGTCCCTGGTGCTGAACGTTTTGAGAAGTAGAAATAAGTGAGGTTTTGGTAGCATCAGCCTAGAGGGAGTTTGTTAGATCTAGAAAGGCTGGTGCAACCAAAGCCAAATCATTTAAACTATTTTTGGTGCAACTAATAAAGGACTTCCAAAGCTAAGTGTGGAAATTCCGAAGGAAATGGAGTTCTTCCGAAGACAAAGTGCAAGATCATCTTCCGAAGGAAAACTCCAACTTCCAAATACAAAGTATTCACTTTCGAACTTCAAGACTTAGAAGAAAAGATAAGAAGTAAACTTTCGAAGTATGAAGAATTGAAGAAGTCCTCAAGCCTCGGAAGAACTAGCCTCTTCCGAAGTATAAGTGGCTTCGGAAGAACTTGTTCTTCCGAAGCCAACTAACCTTCGGAAGACACTACTATGAACCAGTGAACATAAGTATGGTCTCTCTGACACTCCGTTGCAGACCTCTGAGATACTGCATGGCATTTTCTTAAAAGCCATGTAGTTGACCATACTTTATTCCACTGTTTACCTTTATCAGTTAGTACAGTTGCCAACTTTAGTTTGTGACAAAAGGTAAGTCATGGACATGTCATGACTACCATATCTTAGATAATACTTTATCTAAGATACCTTAACTTTAGCATTGTATTATATGTTTTAGTTATAGATTTCCAGCTGGTATCAAAGTATATCCGGTTGTAGGATCTAGTATATATAGTTTATCATTGTAACTCTTGTAGTATGCTTGTAAGAGTCTTGTAATACTTTGAGTTGAGAAGTAATATATACAAGTGCCTTGAAAATTATTTCTTTGTGTTCTCTGCTACTTAGTATATTATTATCAACTCTTAGAAAAGATTCTACTTCATCTTATCCGAGTGTAGTATAAGTGATTTTGAGAGAAAACCAAATGTTAAGTGACAAAAACCGATCCTGCACTTTGGGTGATGATTGTGATTTCAATAAAGTCCGAGTCCCATGAGATAGGAAAAACTCTGAATTTAACCCACCGTCTGCAAGGGCCTTCAATGAATTCATTTATAAGGCAAACATGCTAGAGTACAATATGGGGGTTAGAAATTCACTTTCGTTTCTAGTGATGGCAGTAAGCTGAGTAAAATTGATAGAGCTTTGGTATGCCACAATTTCATGAGTCGTTGGCCTCAGGCTTCTCTAACGGCCCTGCCGAGAACATTATCTGACCGTAGCCCCCTTGTTTTATGTACTTCTTCTTTGGACTTCGGCCCCACCCCTTTTCGATTTTTTAATTCATGGCTGGATGTGCCAGGTTTTGACTCTGTTGTGGTGAATGCTACTAGCACCTTTCACCTTATCGCTCCTCCGGATAAATTTTTTGCCTTAAAATTGAAATTTATTAAGAATGAAATAAGGAAATGGTTGTCTTTGCATAGGGACGGGAGGATGTCAAGCTAAATGAACTCTCTTCCAAGCTGCAGTACTTGGACAAGCAATTAAAATCTAGGCAGCTCTTTGATGTGGAGCTTGGTGAAAGAATGGAGGCAAAAAAACTTATTGCAGATTTGGAATCAAAAAAATCAAAAGATTTAAAGCAAAAGGCAAGAGTTAAATGGGCTATGGAGGGGGACGAAAACTCGGCTTTCTTCCATGGCATAATTAACAGCAACATTGCAAAAAAAAAAAGAATGAATGGTCTGATGATTAACGGTTCTTAGATTTGGAAAAAAAGAAGTTTTTAGATTCTTTAGTCACAAATTCCATGAGCCGGTCATAGTCAGACCTTCCTTCACCTTCCCCATGCTGAAATCCTCTCGGATTTGGATCGTGGCATGTTGCCTGCTGTCTTTTCTAATGAGGAAATCAAAAAAGCGGTCTGGGAGTGCAGTGGGGATCCTGCTCCGGGTCCAGATGGCTTTAATTTTACTTTTGTGAAACACTTCTGGCACGTTCTTGAGCGTGAATTTCATAATCTTTTTGAATATTTTTACTCCCATAGTATCACTGAACTTGGCGGAGGTTCCTCTTTATTGCGTTAATTCCCAAAACAGATGGGCCATCTGATCTAAATGGTCAACGCCCTATCTCTTTGATTGGTGTGGCAGAGAAGGTGATATCAAAAGTTCTTGCAAATCGGTTGAAGTTGGTTATCGATAGTCGTTTCAAACACCCAGCCAGCTTTTATTCCGAATAGAAACATCCTGGATGGTCCTCTGATCCTTAATGAAACTATATCCTGGGCAAAAAAATCCAAGTCCAAAATTTCCATCCTTAAAATTGACCTTGAAAAAGCCTTTGAATCCATTAATTGGAATTTCATTGATTCGGTCATTGATCAAATGGGTTTCCCTATTATATGGCGGAAATGGATCATTCTTGGTTATTCAAAATCCTTTGTCCTTATCAATGGGTCCCCAACCAAAGAATTATTCGCAACTCGTGGTGTTCGACAAGGAAATCCCATCTCTCCGTATATTTTTATTCTTGCAATGGAAGCCCTCTCCGACATCTTATCTAAAGCGTCTTCCATGGGTATCTTACACGGGGTTAAAACACCAAATGGAGGCCCGATTCTAACCCACATGTTTTATGCAGATGATGCAATCATAATCGGAGAGTGGACGAGATCTAATATTTTGAATATATCAAATGAATGTTAAAAAAACTAAATTATTTGGTATTGGAGTGTTGCAGGAAGAGGTGAATACTATGGTTGGTCTTCTAAAATGTGGTGCAAGTAAAATGCCTTTTTGCTATTTGGGATTAAATGTAGGCACCAGTATGAACCTAGCAAAGAATTGGGATCCGGTTATTAAATCTTTCCAAAACAGGCTGTCTTTGTGGAAAGCTACAACTTTGTCAATTGGCGGAAGAGTTACCCTTCTTAAATCTGTCTTAGATAGTCTACCCACGTATTACTTCTCACTTTACAAAGCTCCAATAAAAGTGGTTGATAAGTTGGAATCTATAAGAAGACGTTTTTATGGGGGCAACTGATGACACAAAATATATATGTTGGGTTGCTTGGAACACTGTTACCGCGCCTAAAAAGGATGGTGGTCTCGGCATCGAATCGGTCAAAAATATGAACCTGGCTCTCCTCGCCAAATGGTGGTGGAGATATCAAACGTATCATTCTAGTTTATGGAGGGGAGTTATTCAGGCTTATCATCAAGGATCGAGGAATTTCAAGACGGTACCGGTGAGGAAGGGCATGACGGTACGTGGTCGAATATTTCTAAAGTTGATTTTCTGTTGGTAGCCTCTAATGTACATCTCAAAGGGTTATCCATGGCAAGGTTGGGAATGGAGAAAGAATCAGACTTTGGATAGACCAGTGGGTTGGAGAGGCACCTCTGTGTGAAAGGTTCCCAGATTTGTTCCATTTAGAACCTTCAAAAGATTGTGCTATTGCTGAGCGCTGCTCTAAAGTGGAGGACAATATAATTTGGAATTGGGTATGGATCTCCCCGCTTTCTTCGGCGGGTGAAATTGCTCAACTAGATGCTTTATCCACTTTGCTAGTCGATGTCTGGTTATCCAATGAATCAGATACTTGGATTTGGAAAGGAGACCATTCTGGTGACTTCTCTGTAAAGTCTATTAAAGATATTCTTAATCAACCGTCTAGCCCTGTAGCTACTTGGGTTTTTGAATGGAACAAGTGGCTTCCTGCAGGACCGGTTTTTGTCACTTAACACTTTGTTTTCTCTCAAACTCACTTGAATCACACTCGGTTCAGATGATGATGCAGAATCCCTTCTAAGAGTTGATTATAATATACTAAGTAACAAAGAACATAAAGAAATAATTTTCAAGGTACTTGTATATATTACTTCTTAACTCAAAGTATTACAAGACTCTTACAAGAATGTTGCATGAGTTACAATGAGAAACTATATATACTAGATCCTACAACCGGATATACTTTGATACCAGCTGGAAACCTATGGCTAAAGCAGATACTACAATGCTAAAGTTAAGGTATCTTAGATAAAGTATTATCTAAGATAAGGTAGTCATGACATGTCCATGACTTACCTTTTTGTCATCAACTAAAGTTGGTAACTGTACTAACTGATAAAGGTGAATAGTGGAATAAAGTATGGTCAACTACATGGGCGTGAGAAAGTACCATGCAGTATCTCAGAGGCTTGCAGCGGAGTGTCAGAAGGGCCATACTTATGTCCACTGGTTCATAGTAGTGTCTTCCGAAGGTTAATTGGCCTCGGAAGAACTTGTTCTTCCGAAGCCACTTATACTTCGAAAAAAGCTACTTCTTTCGAGGCTTGAGGACTTCTTCAGATCTTCATACTTCGGAAGTTGTTGTCTGGATTTCTTCTAAGTCTTGAACTTTGGAAGAGAGAAACTCTGTCTTCGGAAGCTGGAGTCTTCCTTTGGAAGATCCTTCAGACATGATCTTCAGAAGATCTATCTTTGCCTTCGGAAGAACTCCATTTGCCTTCGGAAATTCTGTACTTAGCTTCGAAAGACCTTTACTAGTTGTACCAAAAATGTCTAAGTGTTTTGGTTTTGGTTGCACCAGCCTTTCTAGATCCAACACTTGCATTAAAGATAAATATCTTTGGCCAGAGGCTTGGATTAGATAAATTGCCAACAAAATTAGCTTTGGCTAAGAGAAATGTACACATTCAATCAATGTTATGCACTTTATGTGGTGAGGTTGATGAGTCAGGCGATCATTTGTTCTCTGGATGCTTTGTGACTTTTGTGGTTTGGAACCTGGTGGTTGGTTGGTGTGGTCTTCCTCCATTCTTCGCTTTCTCAACAAGGGATATTATTGATATGCACAACTATATGAACTTGAGTAAGTTTAAAAGGAAAATTGTTCAATCGCTAATATTAGTTTCGTGTTGGGTTCTTTGGAAGGCAAGAAACAACCACATATTCTCGGGGAGAAGCATCTCGGCCACTGACTTAATTCAGGAAATAAAGATTATGAGCTTTCTTGGATCAAAAATGGATCCAAGTGTCAAAATTTAGATTGGTCATCATGGCATTCTTTTAATTTTGAAACTAATATGTAAGGTTCTCTTCTATATTTTGTTGTACTTCTCTAGCTCCTTGCTAGAGGTTTTCTTTTAATAATATTTCAGCCATTCGAAAAAGAAAAAAAAAAGTAAAAGAAGTGGAAATTTTTGACTAATGGGTTAAAATAGGTTGGGTTTTATCTCAATGTGTGTTCAAAATACTAAGTAAAAGGATTTAAAATCACTCAAACTCCATTAATAATGGATACAACCTACTAAATTACCTCTATTCACTGATTATAATATTACTACTATAGTTATGTTGTTTTGTGACAATCACATTTTTGAAACATCTGAGCATTCCATAAAACAGTTGATGTGCAAGTTGTGAAAGAAATTCAAATCAGACATGGATTGATGATGCCCCAAACTAAAAGTTAACAGGTTTGAGTATTTCACTAAGATCAAGACAAGTCATAAATTGCCACATCCAACAAAACACTAGCAAATCAACACACATTAACAGTTAGTTTAACTTCATAGAGATACCAGATGTTTAACATGGAGACTATAATAACAAGTTTGACCATAGTTACACAAACACAATCCTAATACAGTTATACATCAATGACAAACTGAATGCACAAGAACCGATTGCTAAATTAAGCAACTGGCGGGTGGAGCACGTGATCCTGCGAAGTGTCGACAGCAGCAGGTGGCATAAACTGCCACATGGCCATTCCCATTCCTGGGTAACTGATGACTGGAACCAACTTATTTCCCACTGGGCCTTGAGCAGCATATGCAGCAGGGATTGCAGGTGGAGGAGCCATGAAAGTAGGTTGTGGGTTCATTGAGTTTACTTGTTGCTCAAGTTTCTCTTTCTCAATCTTCAGCCTTTGTTTCTCATCACGAAGTTCGTTTTTCTCAGCCTACACAAGTCAACAATCAAGATAGAGGTGGTCACAAAACGGAAAGATAGAAGTGATCACTTCGACCCATTTACTTATAAATGGGACAATTCATGTTATGATATAATCTAACGGGTCAAATGGGTAAAAAAATTAATCAAAAAATAGTTTAAAGCAATACAAGCCAAATGGGATGAATGAGTTAAAAGTCACCATAAGCGTAATTTTATCATATAAGGCCCCATACATCAATTTATTCACAGAATGTGATTATAATTTGAAGACAAAATTACAGAAATCATCCTTTAGGTTTATAGAAAACTACAAGTATCATCATTTATCTTCAAAAAATACCCTAATCATCCTTTATGTATACTTTTCATAACAGATTACGTCCTTTAGACTAACGGGCGTTAGTTTTCTCCGTTAAGTCAAGGGCATTTTAGTCTTTTTACCGCTTAAAGGACTATTTTTGAAACTTTAAAGGACGGTAAAGGATGATACCTGTAGTTTTCTATAAACCTAAAGGACGTTTTCTGTAATTTTGTCTAATTTGAAATAACACAATTTTGTAATCCACGACAACTTAAATTAGAACAAGTAAAAAACTGTAACTTTTGGGCAATTAATTCATGGTTTGGGTTGACCTAATAAACCAGACCCGCATTACCCATTTTGACCTGTTGCCAACCCGCCCATGTTGCACCACTAGATAATAAAAGATGTAACCTTCAGCTCCTTAATTTTTTCCTGAAGATCTGAGGTAGAATCTTTCAGCTTCTGCGCTTCTTTTCGTAATTGGGTCACCATCCGGACAGCATCAACCAAAATAGCAGCTTTATCAATTTTAGGGGACCTCCCTGGATCAAGAATTGAAGCCAATTCAACAAACCTAAACACACAACACAACTGTAAGTAAGAAATGAAAGAAAGAAATAGAATAATAGTAATAGAAAGTTACAGATAACATCATACTTATCATTTAGCTTATCTCTCCTTAACTTCTCTCGACATGCTTTGCTACTTGTACCACTGCAAGATTCTGACCTTACCCTGTTGTACACATGTCAAAAATTCAAGATAGCATAATAACAAGACATCTTGTTTATACATAAACAAAACACATGTGCTTAAGAAGGAAGAAATAACTACCGTTTCTTCGATCTAGAATCATTATGTCCATCTGAATCCACAATTGAGCCATCAAGATCCCCACTGGAACCAAATTACAGCAGGCAATGTGAAAAAAAATTAAAAGAAGAAACAACAGAAGTAAGCTCGTGTATTCAGTTAGTGTAGCACAGATTATCACACAAAATCATGAAATTATCGACTTGCAGAGCCAAATAAGATGCATATTCAATTCGTTTAGCACAAATTATCACACATAATCATGTAAATTATCGACTTACAGAGCCAAATAAATAGCTAAATTGCAATTAATCCGAAGAAAACAAGCCAATTTCACACCTATTAATAACAAACAACTTCCTGATCTACAAACCACACATGAAACCAGCCAAGAAACCATGTTAATAAAACACCAATGTGTTCTATATATCAAGTCTACCAACCAACAGAATTCAAATTCATGGGGACAATTATTCTGTCACAAGAGTAGACATCAAGTCAACGCCATTAAAGCTCTACACCCTACCAACTGCAAAACATTATACACACGTTCTTTGATTAACCCTAAACTTGATAACTTGTTCTATATCTCCCCCTACTCAATACCATCCATCAAATCATAAAACCCTAATTTTTTTTAAAAAAAGCAACCAAATTTCTTCAAGAAATCGATCAATTCCAACAACAATTACAATAAACACACACGAGACTAGATAACAGTACCTAGGGTTAGACGATGAACCATTCAAGGTGGATTGAATAGGCCAGCTAAATCCAGAATCAGGAAGGGTGAAATTAGCATCATGCACCGCAATATCTTCAATCAATCCGTACTCGTAGATCCAATTTGTGTTCTCCGTTGAAATCATAGCCGGAATATGACAAAACTGAGATTTCCGGTGGAGATTATGAATTAACACACAAACACAAGTGGGTTTTGTTAATCTGAAAGGGTTGAGAGAGAAATTGGGGAGAATTGGGTGATTGGTGATGGTGGTGTTTGGAGTTGATTATATTATTATTATTATTATTCGTCCACTACGGCCAGTGGTTCATCGTCACCGAGCAAACATAGTCGCCCACGTTAGCGTCTACTTTTTCGGTTTAGGTTAAACTCGCCCAATCACGACTATCTTAAAATGGCAAAACGTGAAGCAATTTTATGCGTTTCTTTTTCACCATTTTTATAGTAAACTTCATCTTATGCGATCTCTATTATTATTCAATTGTCGCACTTTTGGTTCTAAAACGAAAATGATTGTTTGTTTTTAAATGATCTATCTTATCTTATCCTTTCATATATTAAAAAACAAAATTTATATAATAAATTAATCCTAACAAAAAACACCACCACCACCATTGTTAACCAACCACTAGCCCCTCCTTATCTAACTAATAATATATTACTCTAAAAAGTAAACACAGAACTATTATAACTCTTGGACATCTTATAATAACCACAATTACTAGAAGTAGCGATTAAGATAGAAGAATCAATTGTTATCAATTTGTATTTGTTTAATCCATCCTAACCCCTAATTCTCCTATAAATTCTAATATTCAGATGTGTTTCAATTTGATCTCTATGGCGACTAAAAGCATAATCTCAATTTGAATTGAATTAATATTGTGAACCCATGTCTAATTTTACATTTACGATCAAGAGTTTGAGCAGGGTCTAATTTCAATTCAGTTAATTTCTAATTGCTTTCTATCATTACTTTCTTACACTTGTTACATATGGATCTTTTTAGCCTCACCTGTGTAATGAGTCTAGAAAGAACCTCATATTGTTTATTGATCACAAATGACTTCACAAGATTCACTTATGTCTTTTTTCTTGAACTAAGGATGAGACTACGAGATCTTGAAGAATTTCATTTTGAAAATTGAGAATCAATGTGATCACAAGATCAAGACCATAAGATGTGATCAGGGAATTGAATTCAAAAACCGAATCCTTGATACATTTTGTGATGAAAAGGGTATTACAAGACAATATAGTGCTCCCAGGACTCCTCAGCAAAATGGTGTTGCTGAGAGGAGAAACATGACACTAATTGAAGCTGCAAGAACCATGTTGTCTGACTCTAAACTGCCCATCACCTTCTAGGCAGAGGCAGTGAACACTGCT
Organism: Flaveria ramosissima; assembly: GCA_025215565.1. Classification (NCBI taxonomy): domain Eukaryota; kingdom Viridiplantae; phylum Streptophyta; class Magnoliopsida; order Asterales; family Asteraceae; genus Flaveria; species Flaveria ramosissima. The sequence continues at coordinate 10,666,477 of CM046038.1, read as the reverse complement.
TGGTATGTGCAAAACATAGTTTTAGTTAAGACTTATGGTAAGACTCCTTATGAATTGTGGCACACAAGAAGACCTTTTATTGGTTTCCTCAGGTCATTTGGATGTCCTTGCACCATCTTAAATACAAAAGATCAGGTAGCCAAATTTGCTGAGAAATCAGATGATGGACACTTTATTGGATACTATTCTCAAGCTAAGCCTTATAGAGTACACAATCTCAAAACTAGAGTAGTTGAAAAGTCAGCCAATGTGACCTTCAATAAACACACTCCTAGTGTAAAAGGTTTTGGTCCTGATTAATTTTTTAATCTTGATTTAGTTACCAACTGTTTTAACAAGTCTTGTGAGAATGTTTCAGGATCCACATGTACATTATCACTCCAAGATTTGAGCGGAGAAGACCTACAGATCATTCTACTTCAGCTCCAGTGGTAACAAACCCTGCAGATGGAGTTTCTATCAACATAACCCAGACAAATTCAGCTGATACATCTGAGGTGCCTACAAATTCCAGTTCAAAGGCACAAAGCTCAAATGAAAGAGATTCAAATATAGGAGGAAGTGGTAGTGGTGACAGTGATCAAGAGTTTCTTGATGCTGATACCAATGATGTCACACACTTATTAGATCAAGCTTCTCTTGATAAGTGTGCTGATGTAGTGGGTGATACTTCATTACCTGATCTAAATTTCTCTAATTTAGATCTCTTCTATCAACTTGCTGTGATCCCTCAACTCAGGATCCACAAATCACACCCCACCACAAACATCATAGGAGATGTTGACAATGGGGTAAGAACAAGAGGACAAACCCATGACAAAAATGTTTGTCTCTACTCTTGTTTTCTATCCCAAATAGAGCCAAAAAAAGTTGATAATACTTTAAAGGATGGAAGTTGGGTTGAAGCTATGCAAGAGGAGCTGCTTCAATTCAAAAGGCAAAAGGTTTGAAACCTATGTCCTCTTCCTTTAGGGAAGACTACCATAAGAACCAAGTGGGTTTTTAGAAACAAGAAGGATGATAGAGGACTTGTCATCAAGAACAAGGCCAGACTAGTTGTTGTAACACCCCGAAAAGTCAAAACGAGTCATTAAGGATAATGGGCTTAAATAATGGGTATTTAATAAAAGAAGGAAATGGGTTATGGGCCAAATTGGGTTTATGGGCAAGAGCCTAAGTGATTAAGGCCCATAATCAGCCCTTAACCACCCCAAATCAGCCTCCATCTCCATCATTACAACCCTAGCCACCAAAATTCGTAGAGAGAGAAAGTAGAGAGAGAAAGTGGAGAAAACTCAAGATTTGAGGCTTCTAAGGTGAAGAGATTGAAGATCTGGGTGTTGGAGCATCAAGATCTAAGAAAGAAGCAACAAATCCAGGTAAGAATCGACCTCTAAACCCTTCTGTAGATCAAACCCGGATTCTAGGGTTTTGGGTTTTGAAAAGTTGCAAAGAATCGCATAAAGGTCACATTTTTACGTATGAAAACATGTATAAAGCTTAGATTTAGCCTCATGGATGATAAACTAAGAGATTGGACGTAAAAAGTTATGATTTTGGGTTAAAAACGGTCTGGTCCGTAATTTTTATGCGATCTGCGAAACTGTATGTTCATCCAGCGAATTTGCGTATTCAATCAGCGAAACTGTGGATCTTCCTGCGAAATTATAGTTTCGCAGGTAGTTTCGCAGACATGTTTTTCCAACGAAAGTTGGGCGAAACTGGCAGCAAAACTGGCAGCGAAGATGCCAGCGAAACTGCCAGCGAAGGTGCTAGCGAAACTAGCAGCGAAACTGCTGGTGAAACTAGCAGCGAAACTGTTGGCGAACCTAGCTGCGAAATTGCTGATCTTGCAGCGAAATTAGCAGCGAATTTAGGCAGAAAGTAACCCCTTTAAGTGTTAGCTATTCTGCAGGTTGTGTAGAGAGATCCTAGCCTTGTAAGCTTAGCCTAGAAGTTATTCGTGGTATCCAGGTGAGTTCTAGATCCCCTATTTACAAGTTTTCCATGTTTTGGGGCTATTATGCATACTAAAAATAAGTTTTTAAATGACCAAGATTTTAAGGGGTTTTAACAAGAAGAGCGATTTTTCTATAAGTAAATGTGTTATATAAAACTTTAAATATAAAAATTTTTCGCGCTGACCTGGCAGCCCGGCCCCAGCCAGGGGCGTTGCCCCTTGGACCCCACTAGGGGCTGCTGCCCCTAGGACCCCGCTGTCAGGGGCTGCCGCCCCCGAACCCCCGCTGCCTCGCGGCGGATCGATTATGTTTTACGATGATTTTACTTGGCATGATGTGTACTTAATAAGTTAAGTATTATATATATTAAAGTGGAAGATGATATTAATGAAAAGTGAAACTTAATGAATGTTACCCCCGGGCCCGTTTGATGATGGAAAGTCTTGCAAGCACTATGATAGACTTCACTTATGTGAGTCTAATGTATGATGATGGATCTGTATTCATGAGCGGGCTATGTGCCTTGCAGTGTGGATCAACTGTCGGGGGTTAGCTACCGTTTCATGTGTACCGACAGGGATTGGCATTTGTTGTCAATCAACATGGAGCTCTTGCTTTGTGCAATCTCATTTATGATGAAAGTGAAAGATAATGAAAGAATGAAAGATAATGAACATGCTTATTATGATGCAAGTAATGTTATGTACTATGATGTATGCATGGTCATTATATGAAGGATAAAGTTATATTTTCTTATATTATTTAAAACTAGAACTCACTCAGCGAAGCTGACTTTTATGCATAATAGTTGGCAGGTAAACGCTGATGCTGAGGATGGCACATGGAGCTACTTGGGGAGCTATGGATGGCATTCAAGTTTATGAAAATCTTTATTGTAATTAAAGAACAAGTAATATGTTTTGTTTACAATTAAATGACAAATGTATGACTACGATGTGTTTTCAAAGGTTTAAATGAATGTTTAATTATTTCCGCTGCAATGTTTTATTATTAAACTGATTTTATGCTATGGTTAACCAACTGTGAGGATTCCCGGGAACGGGGCCTTACAGTTGTCCAAGGATACACACAAGAAGAGGGAATTGACTACACAGATGTTTTTGCTCCTATTGCAAGACTTGAAGGTGTGAGGATATTCCTTGTCTTTGCTGCATCCAAGGATTTCAAGGTCTACCAACTTGATGTTAAGTGTGCTTTCTTATATGGAGTGATTGATGAAGAGGTGTATGTCAAACAATCACCTGGCTTCGCAGACCTAGATCATCATGATTATGTCTGCAGGCTTGATAAAGCTCTCTATGAGCTGCACCAAGCTCCAAGAAAATGGTATGAGACTTTATCTCAGTATCTCTGTCAGCATGGTTACAAAAGGGTACTACAGATGGAACTCTCTTAATCAAAGGAACAAGGAATGACTTAATCTTAGTTCCAAGTGTATGTAGATGACATTATCTTTAGATCAACTAATCCAAAGCTCTGCAAAGACTTTGAAAAGCTAATGAAGAATAGATTTGAAATGAGTGCCATGGTGGAACTTAATTTCTTTCTAGGAATTCAAATGAAGTAAGTTGACAGTGGCATCTTCATAAGTCAGTCAAAGTATGTACAAGACATACTTACAAGATTAAACATAACTGATTGTAAGGTTGCAAAGACACCCATAGCCAGAAACCCCTCCCTTGGACCTGATCTTGAGGGGGAGTGTGTGGATGAACACCTTTACAGAGCTATGATTGGGTCTCTTATGTATCTCACAGCCAGCAAGCCTGATATCATGTTTGCCACATGCATTTGTGCAAGATATCAAGCCAACCTCAAGATGTCACACCTGGTTGTTGTCAAAAGGGTTCTAAGATATCTCAAAGGTGTTTCAACACTAGGTCATTGGTATCCAAAAAATTCTGACTTCAATCTGTATACCTATACAAATAGTGACTATGATGGATGCATTATGACTGCAAAGTCTACATCCGGGGGGATGTCAATTCCTTAGTGAATATAGTCTCATGGCAATGCAAGAAACAATCATGTGTGTTTGCATCAACTACTAAAGCTGAATACATTGTTGCTGCTAGCTGCTGTGCTCAAGTGCTTTGGATTCAGATCAAATGTTGGACTATGGATTCAACTTCAAAGAGACTCTCATTCACATAGGCAACAATAGTGTTATCTCTATTACAGAGAACCCTGTGCAACACTCATGGACAAAACAAATCAATATCAGGTATCATTTTATTAAAAATAACTTTGAAAATGGATTAATCAAACTAGTCAAAGTTAACACAAATGAACAACATGTTGATCTGTTCACCAAAGCCTTTGATGAACAGATATTCAAATATCTTGTATCAACTATTGGGATGATTAACCTTGAATAGATTTTTTTAAACTTAATTCAATATTATTTCTAAAATCTGTGTGTCCTAAGTTGTCTATTTTATCACCATCATAAGCTCATGTTTACTTTGAAAGAAAAATCTTATAAATTATATTCCTTTGATTTCTGAAAATTTGAACATCTATTATTTCGAAAGATATATGATTGCCTTCGGAAGAATTTTATGTTTTCAAACCAAATAACTACTTATGAAAATTTACCTTCGGAAGAAATTCAGAAATATCTTCTGAAGCTTAAATTCGCTCATAAGTACTTATATGCTTTGAAAGAACAAATTTCTTCCGAAAGCAATTAAGTCTCGGAAGATTTATTCTCTTAAGAATAAAACTCCAAATCTTGATCTTTTCTGAAATCAAATGTCTCAGAAGTGAAAAAACTCTAAGTATTCTCCTTCCGAAGAAAAATTTTCACAACTTTTAGAAATATCTTCCAAAGTCAAATTGGCTTCGGAAGCTTTTATCAAAAACTTCCGAAGACAAAAAACCTTTCGGAAGATTTTTGACTTCCAAGAAAACTACCTTTTTGAGCACTTTTTCAGACGTGTGACCGACATTCGGATTTCAAAGTTTATCTTTTTCCATTAACTTTGTCTCAAATCCGATTCATATATATACCCAACGGTTCCCCCCTCTTTCACTTTCCTCTTCATCTGCAAAATTCTCTAACCTAAATTCACCCTCAAACTGCCTTCGTTTTTATCTTCCTTCACCTGTAAGCTTTCTCAAATGGCCGACCTTGATTGCAGAAACCAGCCTGATTTTTTCATTCAACTTCACAGGCAACACAATCAAGTTGCCCTGTTGAACTCTAAGAAATATATATGTTTCTCAAAGGTTTGTCATTTTCTTTCTCTGTCTAATTACTTCACTTTCCTCATTATTGTTACTCCTCTCTATGAGGATCAACTTTTGAACTTTTGAGGACCTGCCAAGAGGTCATCATGGATAAGGAGAAGGCACTACTGCCACAATGCAGGGGAGGACAATCTCCATCACTCCAACCATCATAAACTCACATTTTCAGCTGGATGATGTAGAAGGTGATTTGTCATTTTCAAAATTTGATGTTAACCACTACTTTGAGTAGATGAGCTATAATCATCACCTACCAAAAAAAATCCAAACGAACCCATACACAAGCTACTCAGCATTGATCACCAACCATATCACCAACCATATAGGAGGAAGTGGACACTGGAGCTCTCACTTTCCCTGAGGAGCAAACCACTCCCATCTCACCATTGATCAGTGCTGAGGTTCCTCATGCTTAGCCTGATGAGCTCACAAGCCTAACAGCTAAGCCTTTACTCAAAGTCTTAAAATATAGTGAAAAATCTTCAAGGGATAGGTACCATCCCCAGCCTCTTGATTTTAACCAACCACTACCCAACCTTGACTTCTATGATGATGAAGACATAGGATTCAATGAGTACCATGAGTCTCTCTTCTCCTCCCCTACTCAAAGAGAGATGAGCACTCCTGCTTCTCCCTTGTCTAGCCCATATCATTCACCCATTACTGAGGTGGATCTCCCTGAACTTGTTCAGGAGGTCCATATGGAAGAGGTCTCACTTCTACAAGTGATTACATCATTCAGACCTCAACCATGGCAACTCAGCCCATTGACATTTCACCTGAAGTTTTCAGTGTGCAGGGGAAAACCAGCAGCCAAGAACCCAGTGCTGGTGGTGAGGAAGAGGACTTTGGTCCAATTCTCTCATCCCCCCATGATTATTTTGATGTAGATGAGGGGAACATGAGACTAAAGATGCAAAAGCTGTCAAAAGCATGTACCTATATGGTCTCTAAGGTTAGTCACTTGGAATCTCAGGTAACTACCTTACAAAGAAATGTCAATGATAAGCAACTTGAGATTTCTTATCTCAAGGAGAAACTAGCTGGGAGACCTTTAAGAAAAGTTCAACCAGGAACACAAGAACCTATGGATGTGATAGACCTAACCCCTAGCTCACCTATGCAAGAGGCTGATGCTATCAAAAAGGGGGAGAAAGTCCAAGCAATCATAAAACCTCGGAGTTCTTAACAGGGAATAAACATTGAGGATTCACCACCCTCACTTGCAATTGTCCATGCCCAACAACCTGCTCAAGTTCACATTGATATGGACTCTCCTATTCAAAGCCTGTTTGAGGAGGATATACCCAGTGCTATGCCTACTCCATCTCATCACTTTGAGAACCCAATCATGGGATAGAGGTATGATGCTGATAGGAGAGCTCTTATGATCTCAAGAACTCAAGGGCAACAAAAAATCTTCAATTTCTCCAACCTGAGGTTCTATGAGAGCACATATCTGATTGACCTTGAGCTGGTCAACCCAAGACAACACAGACAAGCTGCAAGGTTAGCAGATACGATTCAACAGAGGGTGCATGAAGAGTTCAAGAAAAGATCAAGACTATATAGACAAAGGATAGCAGGTAAGGCTATTGGTCTTGAGTTGCCTTAATCCCATGTTATGTATATGTAACCCAAGTTACATAATGAGTCTTCATCATCATTCTTTCATCATCACCCTTTCATCATCATCTATGTGATTTGTTTCATGAGCCTCTTTGTGATTATGTATAAATGGTTAAAATTTTTGTATAAAGAGATGATGAAAGATGATGAGAGATGTGAGAGATGTGAGAGATAATGACAGAATTATTCAACAAAATTAGATAAAGAAGAAGATGAATCAACATTTAAAAAACATACTAACTTGATGGCGAGTTTTGCGTGATTGGTTCGAAGAGTTGAACCTGGTTGATCAAGGGACCGGGTTTGAGTGATCAGATGCAAATCGGTTGGTGGTGTGAGGTGGGTGTCGTTGAGTGGTGTTGGTTGTGGCAAGGATGGGTGAATTGGAGGAGTCTTTCAAGACCCGTTCAAAGTCTACTAAATTGTCATAGAGTTCAGCAAAGGAAAGGGGTGTTTCTTGGACCTTTAAGGTTACAACTATGGGATTGAATTCGTCACCCAGTTGGGTGAGAATGTGAACGAAAAGATCTTCATCATCTACAGCACTTTGGGCAATAGCATGATCATTCGATAAGGATTTAATGTCCTGTAGGAATTCAGTAATGGATCGTGTGCGACACGGGTTCTTAGCTAGCTTGGCTATGAGGGAGATAATCCAAGACCGGGAAGCACTAGCATAGCTTGAGGTGAGTTGTTCCCAAGCGGGCCAAGCTGTGGCAGCCGAGGAGACAATGGGCTGAATGAGTTCAGAACAACTGCCTAAGAGGGCACTAAGAATGGTTTGGTCTTGTCGATACCATTGGTTATAGGCTGGGTTTGGTTGCTTCATATCAATATAAAGGAAGGGTTGCGGCAAAAGAATGGTGTCGATGATGTGAGTTTCAAGGTTAAGGCCGATGAGGGTGGCTTGGATCTACTTGCGACGGACCAAGAAGTTGGAGGCGATGAGTCGAATGAGGAAGTGGGTGGCTGAGGTGAGTTGTGTTACGATAGAAGCGAGTGGGGTGGTGGAGGAGGGGGAGGTGGGAGTTGATTTTGGTTGGTCTTCAGCCATAGTAGGGAGGAATGGATCAAAGGGTGGGACTCGATAGAGTAATGAAAGCTCTAATTACCATATAACAAAGCACACCTAGGGTTGAAAGACTTGATTTCATTCGATATCCATTAGCCTTTAAATAGGCATTATACAATACGTATGAAGAGATGAGATACACTGAGTTAGTTGCACATGATAAGGACTATGCATTTGAATTAATCTATATGCTAACTTCATCTATTTGTTTGTTATTATCCTTGTTTTGAAGACATGGTTATTGATGTGCTGATAATAACAACTAACAAGTAGCTACTCCTAGAGGAGCAAAATCACAACAAAACTGGAGTTACCAAACGAGTATCAATAACTATCAAGTATCATCAAATCAACAAGTTACAAATCTCGTGGTCACGATACGACTAAAAGTGCTATCATTCTTGACTGTTACAAACCATGCAATTTTCTTTCTGCTATACACATTACAGGCAGGATGTTAGAACTACAAGGTTTCGGTTCTATGTTAATAATTATGCATCACGTGTCAAACCCAAACCCAGTGGTTCATCTAGCCATAGCTCAACCGGGGCTCCAAATACCTCAGTGAGGTTTGGCGTCTAGGAATGCTGATCTCACAGGCATTCACTCTTGCAGCAAACCGTAGAGAACAAAGTGTCTCGTTGACTGAAGATGGTGATGGAGAAACATTGACCACCATCAATGTCTTTGAATCGCCACCTAAGCAAGGCTGGTTTTGACCATAAAAAATGATCAGCATTCAGCATGTAACTTGTGTAAAAAAGATGAGGTTTTTCGAAAGATACCTGAAGAAGATATGTGAGCTTTGAGTTTCTGAAAGGTATATGCTCTTCCTTCTTTGCTAGAGCAAATATAACATCACTTAATGATGATAAACTCTTGTTAATGGCCTGGCATATTAATCATAATAAGAGTTGAAAAAACTTTAACAAATTTGACGGTGACATTAATTGGTTCAGTCAAAAACAGGAATGTGAACTGATAAACAAATGTAGAATTTGGTGTAGCATACCTGAGTTTCTTTAAGCCGATCTCCGGTGGACCCACTTTTGGAAAGACGTTCACTACCAGCAAGATCTATAAGGTTGAGAACACCGTGTACATTTTGCTCCATGTTCTAAAAAAGTCAAACCAAGAGGTCAACATCACCATTAGTGGGGGCAGAATAGAAGGGTTGACTAATCTGTTAAAAATGGGTCAGGTCAAAAGGTAATTTTGGTAGGGTCGGGCCAGGTCAGTGTGAGCTAAAACACCAACTGGTTTGTCGCTTATGAAAATTATATTAATTCAATAATAAATCTAATTTTTGAATGAAATAAACTTTCTTTGTACTTTCGACCTGTTTGACCCATTTCCGTTCCAGCTAACTCTTTGATTTACCTCATTAACACCTGATATCCGCAAAGTGAAGACAAAGTGACTTCTTGAAGACTGCTCATTCATTTGAGTCTTACCCACGGACCTAAATTCAAAAAAAATAAAACCATTTTAACATCTGTTTTCTTGCACAAAGTTCACCTTTTGATCTATATATCTGAATGGTCAAACCTGCTTTGTGCAGCACGGTTTAACAAAAACGAGACTTCCTTACTACTACGAACATCTACAATGGTCAAATCTGAAACATGAGTATTGCCATTTGAATCATGTTTGATTGCATATTGTTGTTTATTGCCACTATCCGTAGAACTAGATTTGTTTGACGATAGCAAATCGCGTATGGTTTCATTGTATATTTCCAGCATCGAAACCTACAAAGCAAATTGTAGGATAAGAGTTAAAAAGGTGTTATATGATCTGAAAAACAACAGTACATGAATTATGAGAGAAAAAATTCACTTGCAAACCTGCATTTCATACTTCCACCCTTGTTCTTTAAGCTTTTGTTGAGCCTCAAATATTTGTTCTAAAGAACGAGGTATAAGTCCTTTATCATCATAGCTTCCTGGTGTACCCATCATTGTATGTGTTTTACCAGATCCTGTTTGACCATATGCAAAGATGCAAACCTACAGAAGTAATTAAGTATGATTAATAAACCAGTATGCTTTGAATTTTGAGGATAAAGATGCCACTTTTCAACTTCATAAGAAAATATGGTAGAGGTGGCAATTTTAACCCACTTATATCGAGTCATAGATTGATTTGTGTTTGTTTGATAGTGGGTAAAATATTAGAAAAGTAGCTAAAAATGATTGGCAAACAGGTTCAAAAGTCTTTGACGAATATATTTATGCTTACAATGTCCTAAATCTTTTTTATATGAAAGTATATCACTAACTTCTATTAGACTGTGTTTCTAAATTGTAGTCAGTACATTATTCTTTATGAAATTCAAAAAAGGGACAATAAGTGTTACAGGCCGAGGCCGACCTCACCCATAATCGACATTGAGGTTATGTTTTTTCATGACGAACCAAATTATTTTCAAAGTCATGTATCAAGAAAAATCAAGTGTGATGGTGTGTATTATTAATACCCCTAAAATCTTATATCAAAGTTTAAAGTATTAACAAAACCTGAAATTTAATCTTTGTAGGATACTAATAATAAAAATTTTGGAATGCAATCATCAAGTGAGAAAACGTGTTTAAACAAAAAAAAAAAAACTTAATATCACCTTATAACCATCAAGGGCACTCTGTACAAGCTGTGATATCTCAACAAAAACCTCTTCTTGTGATGATTGAGGCGTAAACACCTTGTCAAACATGAATGGATGAGTTTGCCCTGTTCAACCAATACAAAACAGTAGTGATAATGATAGTCAAACAACACATTGAAAAAAAAGTCTAATTCATAGTTTTACCCAATAGAAAATATACCATGTTGCACCACTTCAATGCCTCGACTGATGGCTTCAATTGTTGTGGGAAAAGAAATGGTCATTGTTTCATTTTCCACACCATCATGATCATCTAACAAAAGGGGTCGTACCCTACAGAAAACTCGAATGTTTCCTTTTAATTCCTGTCACAATATTATTTCATTTGTATGAGTTGTATGGTACTATAGTAATCATATTATATGTTTATAAAGCAGAGAACTTGAGGTGCCACTTTTCACCCTCTTAATTATGAGTGTTTGATTTGGAGAACACTATAATGTTTCCTCTTAAATCATGTAATCATGTCACAAAATTAGATCATATGTTTGAGTTGTATGCTTTTGGCAATCATGTCACATGTTTATAAAGAAGAAAACTAAAGGTGAAAATTTCAACCCATTTAGTCATGAATTGATAGAGATTGTTTTTTGTTCTGTGGGTAAAATAAAAAAAAATTATCTAAATAAGGGAACTATATCAAATTGGTCAAACGGGCTAAAAATCAGCCAAGCGCATCATTAACGCGTACAAAATCCATATACCGATTAACATTGTAGTAATATACTTATGTAATCATATTTAACCCTTACTGTTTACACAAAATGTTTCAAAAAGTTGGGCAAATATAGTTTTGATCCCAGCCCTCCCAAGTCCCAATCAGCCCATTGTGCTACCTCTACATAAAACGAACGAAATTATTACCAATATTGTATTATGCATCTTTTTCCTTAAGGCTTCTCCTTCAATAACTTTTGATTCTGCCTCTGCCAAACGCATTTTTAACTCAGAATTAACTTTTTTCTGTTCTTCATATCCTACTTTTGTCTCTGTTGATGATAAATCAGATACCTACAACAACAAAAATCAAATTTTAATCTAAATTCAGATCAACAAATCTATGAAGCAAAAGTGTTCCCAAAAAATCTACTGATGGTAACTAGTATGATACCTCCAATTGCTTCTCTGCAATAGCAAGTTGCTCCTGCAGCTTTTTTATTGTGTCGGTTTGTAAAGCACACGTTGCCTAGAAGAACAAACATAAATTGTAGTGTGGGTTAGTAGATACATATAAAACTGGCAATTTTGGTCAAATTATTTGTAAACCTGGTCATTGGGTTGTATTTTATCTCTAACAAATCAAGCAGGTAAAATTAAAAATAAAGAATAAAAAATATAAGATAGCTATTAAATGGGTGTCAAGTGTATATTTAAAGCATAAAACCTCCTAAATTACTACTGGAATAGTAGAACTTCTATAATCTTAACTAACATGAAAATATATTTATGAAAACTTCTCAGTGAAAAAAAGTGTTTTGGTGACACCCAGTCAATCCGTCTTCACTCGTACAAATTGTCTATTTTTACTAGGACCCATTTTAACCTGTTACCCAACCCGTCCAACCACCTAGTTTTGTGACCTGCATATACATAAAAGAAACAAATGAGTGTGTTTATTAACCTCGAGCTCAATTGATCTTGATTTTAGGTTACCCAGCTCAGCTGCTGATTTTCCTGTACATTCTTTATATTCCACCACTTCAGCTGTTAAATTTTGAACTAATGACAACTGGCGATCACGATCTTCTCTCACTTGGTGCAAATCTCCTCTCAAACATCCAACTTCACTAGCTAAAGCATCTTTTAGCTTCAATGACTCTTCTAAACTCACCTAAATAACTCAAATTTTTAGTACATAATCATTAAACTAAGCAAAAGGTTAAAATTTGAACACATGTATTATAAATCTGACTTTGGTAGAGGCCAGTTGATCCTGCTGAGACTCGTGGTAGCCTCGTAAGGTACTTAAATTCTCCATTAAAGCAGCTTTTTCTCGTTCGACTTTATTAAGTGTCTCACTGGTCTGATTAAGCTCTGCTTGGAGCTTACTGTTGTATTGTTGTAAGCTCGCATTGTACTCCTGCAATCTCTTGTACATATCATTGAGTGATATTACCTAGAGCCCGAATAACATGTTAGATTTTCAAAATATAAAGACTAAACCAATGGATTTGATTAGAACTTAAAGATGTAGATGACAAATTGACAACCTTCTGATTTGAGCTTGAGCTTTCTCTCTGAGCTTTTTCAAGATCTTCTGTGAGGGAAGCTAGTGAGCTTTCTGCTGTCATTCTGGCATCTGTCTCGGACATTAATGATTCAATTGCAGCCTGAAATCAAGATCATTTATCAACAACTGACTTAATAAATGAACTAATCAGACGCTTGATTCGAATCAATACCAATTTTTCAGCTTCTTCTTTTGTGAATTTCTCTTGTAAAACAGAGTAATTTGCTCGCAATTCGTCAATTATTGAGTTCAATTCTTCTTCTTTTGCATTCATTAGACTTTCTAGAAACCAAATTTACAAATCAACACACAAATCAATTTGGGGGAGGTAAATATTAAAACAAGTAAGATTCAAATTAGTCAATAAAATCTATACCCATTTCATCAGATTTCTTCTGTGCTGATTCAAACAGCTTTTTAAGCCTCTCGTGTTCAAAAGAAAGCTCCCCTTCACAATCTTGAAACCATTTCACACACATTCTCAGCTTTTTGATATAATCCATCATCATCTCGCTTTTTTCCTAAAAACCCACAAAATTTAACATCACATAAGCTGCAAAAATAGCTATTTGACACCGATCCCACTACCCAAAAACACACACTTCACACACACACACACACACACACAAGAACCTTGAGATTGAATTTATCTTTGGTTCTGATCTTGGTATTCAACAGCGCATCAACTTCTTCTCTTGTAAACTCCATCGCTCCACAATCCGACCCGGCAATGCTACCGGGTCCGGACCGCATACTCGGATCTTGACCGCCATTAACAATTGTAAAGGCTTGCCGAGGTGTAATTGGTGTTCTGCTACCGTTAGCCGTTCCCACCATTGTTTTCAGATCTTCAACGCAATCTCATCAAAACCCACCACAAAGTTCTTCAGATCTTCTCCATTCTTCAAGAAATTACTCTCAAAATACTGTAAAAAGAGGCATAAAGAACAAATTGGAGAGACAAAAGAAAAGGGTTTTGATACTCAGAAAGAAACGTGAGAGGAGTTTTGTGTTATTGTGGAGGTGGGTCAGTGAATTGCAGGTAGAGTGTGATGCAGACAATGGTAATATGATGGAGAAATTGTTTTCTGTATTTCTTTATTGCTAGATTTAGTTTTTAAATTATTTACAGAAATCTAAGAAAAGATATAATAAATTTATTAAAAGAGAAATTTAAAAAATTGCATTTAAATCTTTTTCCTGGTAAGTAACGGTGGCGTTAGGTGTAGACGTGTAGTGTTATTGACTGTTTCCTACAATTTAAAGGTAAATTGAGTAAAAAAGGTGCAATAATGTTGGTTTTGAGAGCTTAGAATTATTGGTTCTTTTGTCTTTTTATTATATATTGTTTTTAGAAAATTAATAAACACGTACTCTTAATTTTACTTTTAAAATTTTATTATTATTCATATAAATACTCAAACCTTGAACTTCATGAAGAAAACCACAATAGTATATGTTCCAAAATTTTCTTTTTGACAACAATAAAGTAGAATTTTTAGGTGAAACTTATCATGTAAACTTTAGAATCCACAACCAGAAGGATATGACCTAGGGATGGCCAAAAATACAAAAACCTGAGGAGTATACCCGAACATATAGGATGGATATGGGATTAGGTAATACCCGACCCGATTACCCGAAACCATATACTCATTTACCCGAACACATACACAAAATTCTTTATTTTTTATATAAGAGAAAATTGAACTAATTTTTTTGGATATTAGATATGTATTTTGGACATGAAATTTTATGATATGAAAATACTTGTTAAATTTTAAAACATTTATATTGTACATGTTTTTAATCTCGATGGTTTAAGCAACTTGTTATAGCTATTTTTAATGCTAAATTTACCGAATAAAGATGTTATTGTAGTTTTTATTACCAAAAAAATTATAGAGATAGTCATATCTAATATTAAAATGGAGTAGTTAAATATATAAAAATAAAATTATATAAATAAACTCGACAACCCGACAACCATTAATCGATACCCGCAGGTATGCCCGTAACTCGCTGTCAACAGGTATACCCAATAGGTAATGACCCGATGGATAATAAGCCGGGTATGAGACAATACTTCAAAACCGAATATAAGTTTGGTTTGTCATCCCTAAATAGTGACCCCTGAGACTTCACTCTAACCACTAGACTTCAACCATATAATCATTATAACTTTAGATACAACTATAATTATTTTAATTGGTTGTTTCTTTTGTTTGGTTTAACATCCTCCTTTGAATCAATAAACAAATAAACAAGAAATATATTTTTAAACTTTCTACATGTCTTATTTTTTATTATATATTTGGTTTTACATTATTGTTTAACAAAATCAAGATAGTATACATCTTTAATAAAACACAAATTAGACATTTATAACTCACTTTATACTTGTATAACCCTCATACATAAATCTTTACGCACGAATTAGACTTTTATAACTCATTTTATACTTTAGATATCGCATTTCCGGTATAGCATTTACTGTACGAGATTTCCGGTATGTAATTGACTCGTATATAAAGAAAGAAAATCTTTCAATTCGAATCACACGTTTGAGGACCCAGATGGAATGGTAACCAACTCCCCCTTAGTTACTTTCTGATTACAATGAGCAAATATTCTTAAAATTAGAGCATGACTAGAGCGTAACATGTTTAAATATGTGTAGTTTGAATTTTAAATATATAAAATTGATAACCTCGTAAACACTTTATACAATAGTTGGAGATAAAGTACCACTTTATATCGCAACTGTTGATGTTGATTTTCACGGTTCGATTGTTCTGTACTAGATCTCCATTGATGTTTTAATAGTAAAGTATATTAATTGTTGAAAACTTGTATAAAAATTCAAATGATTGATTTTGAGAGGGTGATTAAGGTGTGTGGATCAGTAGATCACGTGATGTACATTATTTTAATTCGTTGGTAATAGATAATAATATTTATTCTTAAAAGTTGGAAGTAGGCTTGGGTTTATTTTATAAATGTTATAACGAGGGATCGGCGGTACTAGAGAAAGAGACCCGTTATAAGTTGGGAGTAGATAATCACTGTCAAGCACATAACCCCATGAATTTAGAAACTAACATATAGGCCCCTAAGCTTTACCATTGGTTCAAAACAAGACCTCTCAGTTTGCACATTATCTAATTTAGGACCGACCGTAGGCTACTATTTTATTCTTTTGTTTCTTTTAATGTGGCTAGACACACATCCACCCACGTCAAAGATAAGTTTATTTTAAGATAAATATACATTACTTTTAAACTAAATTATAATTATATATTACTTATTGTTAAGGTATGAATTTACTCTAAAGAATATTTGTCTTTTACTATTAGGTTTCAATCAAATCAAAATGACTTGAATATGAGTATCTAATTTGGGTTTTTTCTCATTAAGAAATAACGTTCAATAATCTAACTAATATTTCCAATAATCAATTACTAATATTACATAAAACATATATTAACTATAGACTATTCTACCTTTTAAAAAAGAAAAATAACATAAAATAGTAACCAAGTTTAAAAATATTTTAATTAGGTCACTCATGCGTATTTTGTTCAAATTGGGTCGCTAAATATCAAATTGGGTCACTATCGAATTGTTTTCAGTCAAGAAATATATAGAAAATAAGATGTGGGGGTCGAGATTTTCAATATATGTAATAATATTAAAAAATTTAAAAACATGTTAGTTGTCTTTAAAAAATAAAAAATTCCTAAAATCCACATCACCACTCCCAATCTACATCTAAAAAAGAAAAATATATTTGCTAATTGAAATAAAAAGAAAAACATGTTAAAAAATATGTTTAAATCTTTGATTTAATTAAAAAAGTAAAAGCTGAGTTACTTAATTAGAACATTTTTTAAACTTGAGTGACCTAATTGGAACACTATCAAACTTGGTTACTATTTTGTAAAGTTATCCCTAAAAAAGTATAAACTTTTTTAAAACAAAATATTCTTTTTTTCGCAAGTTATAATGTCCTTCTAGTTACTATAACGGATGGATTGTCAAAAATAATGCAACTTAGTAGATTACACCGGTTAGAAAGCAAAATTTAGATAATTAACCATGTTTACACATCTACACGAGAATGGTTACTATAATCAATCACCAATGATATCATAACACGTACACATGCATGATGTCGACTTACCATGATAATATAAAATAAGTCCAGTTTTCGTAAGTCAATAATCGCTCTTGGTTTCCATCAATTTAGAAACCATAGGAGAGATGGGATGCAATGAACCAGATCAATTAGTATTACGGTAATGAGTTAATATTTACACGAATTCCCAAATAATATACATTGTGAAAGACAAAAAGCACGAAATGGTCCTAAAACAGTAAGTAAACAGAGGGAGTAAGTTATGAGACTTTCCTTAGTCCATGTCTAGTACTAGTCCAGCTATTTATGTAGGAAATCATCATATGAAAGTCTCAAGCATGACACCAATGTATTGTCTTGAGGTGATATGACTTTTGGATGTTGGGTTATATGTTGATGATCATAAATAAGTTACTCTTATTAAAGTTGGAATTTCTCCCTTTAATATTATTCTAATAGTTATACATCAAAATTATTGGTTTCTCTTATGCATACATACACACACACACATATAAGGGAGGGATCCCTTGAAAACCATATTTATAATTGATAACCACAAAACCATGGATTATGTATATGTACTTACGTGTTACCATGTGTACAACTATGGATTACGTATATGTAACTCATGCAAAGTTACATATATGTAACTCATTTCGTCATCATCTTCATTTCTTGGATTTTAAATTAAAATATATAATAACCTTAAATAATAAGATTGAGGTTTACTCAAATACACTTTAAAAATATAGAAAAAATAAATAATTTATAAATTATATGATTAGCTAAAGATGGTTTTTATGGTTTTCAGTTATAAACATGGTTTTCATAAGATTAAAGGTGTTTTCTTACTTTTAAGAGACAATATTAGAATGGATAAATATACATCTAAAGAACATTATTGGAATTTTACTCATCTCAAAAGGAGTACTTGAATACAGATTTGCATGGATACAAGCACATCAAATTAAATCTAAAACATTATATAAAAAAAACTTTTAACCCAAAATAAAATAACTTTGAAATGAAAACCACAAAAAAATTCCCTTCACCAACCCTTGAAGAACATTTTAATTTATTTAGATAGTTGAAGTTAACAAGAAAAGTAGTGTTCGAAACCAAAAGGCAGTTATCAAAATGTCTAAATGACAACGTTGTTGTCCTTACTTATTTTGAGAGGATGTGTAATTAAAAGGATGAAATAACAAAAATATGTAGTGTTTATATCAAATTTATTCAGTATGTTTCTTAATAATCCTTAAAGTGAAAAGAATATGGTTTTAAAAACGTTATTTTGAATAGTAATCGTTAAAATCAATTCTATACAAATTTCTTAAAACAAAATAAAGATTTAGGATTATGGAAATGTGGTTGTGAATTGTTATTTCATTATACTTGTATTGATTATCAGTTCAGCCCTTAAGTAAAATTTGCTTTTTTTGTTTACAGAAGAAAAAAGCATAAAAGATTAATGATATGGTTAATAATCTTAACTAGTATAACATTGCAACATATGTAACAATAAAACATAAATGACCAGAGATTAATCCAAATAGACTACAAACATACAGAGACACGTAACATGTGCTTGTATAAACAAGAAGGGTTTCAGGTGCACGTCACTAACACCGGGACAAAATAAAAGTGGATGACTAATCCAAATACTTCTTGACACATACGTAAGAGTTATGAAAATTAGCAATATACCAAAAGTGTTACATGTATGTAACAAAAATACCAAAAGACCATGTAGTTGGTTGATCATAATAAAACTTATAAAAGACATGAAATGAAAAAAAAAACAAAAGCACTTATTAGATAATGGTAGAGTAGACTTAGGAAGTCAAAACCATAGTTTTTGCTTCAGGTGTGATTTCAACCCCACATACGACGCGTTGCTATTTTTCTTGTAGTTGTGTGAATGATGACTTGTGGTGTCACATCCCCACTGGTAGTGGAAACACGAGGATGTGACGACTGATCATCATAACACATTGGGGCCTAAGAGAATCTCTAAAGGAATTCTCCGTCAATGGATCATGACGTCGTCCGACACAAATAACAAGTGTCAAAAACAATTAATACCATAACGTTATTCCATACATGCACAAATAATCCAAAAGTTCCAAACCAGAACAACCAGTATCAGATTAATCCAAACCAATTACAAATCAAACAATGACATATTGTCCAGAACTAATGTTCCAATGTCTAATGCTCTCGAAGGAGTGGTCTCATCTAAAGTCCACTTTCCAAGTATCTAAGCATCATTACCTAAAAAGACATGCTCTAAAAAGTCAACATACGTTAGTGTGTTCACTAGTTTAAAAGTAAAAATAAGTTGTCGTATGAGTCAAAAATATGTGTGTGTATGAGAATACAGAAGTCATAGAAACCAGCATAAGCTCATGACCGGTCCAAGTCCAAATAACTAGATTATATTCACCCAAGGACACGCAGATGCCACGTCAGTCTTGGCTAGCATACTGACAACAAGGGTGGGGTTGTCAATCCATTAGTACTAACAATACCTCTCCACGACAGTCCAGTACAAGTCCAAAATAAGTTCAAATACTCATGAAGGGAATCGAGACTCGATCCTATGACTCAAACCATACATGACAGTCCAATCCAAGTCCACGAGTGATCCATTCGCACCCTTCATTCGCACGAGTGATCCATACTCATTGTCCATTCACACGATTGAAACTGTCATGTTCCCCAAGTACCAAGTTTATAGAAATGGAAGATCAATTTGCTGCGTTTACTACCAAAAAGGACTCACGCATCCAGAACCTACTACTTCTGGAGAATGAGATTGGTAATCATAATAAACCGCCAAAGTTGTTAACGTTAGATGAATATCCTCAGTGGAAACAGTGGTTTGAGATTTACTTGAATGGAGTTGATCCCAATCTTTGGACATCCATTGAGACTGGTTACACAATACCAGTCAGTGCTAATGGAGTCAAGTTAACCTTGGGAGGAATGAGTGAAGCTCAGAAGATTCTCTTCAGTCGATACCGAAGGAGATTTTATCAGTTCTCTGAGAACAAGCAGGCTAAAAAGCTATGGGAGGCATTGGAGAAGAGATATGATGGAAACGCAACTCTCAAAGCACTAAAGGCTAAAGCTCTCAAAAAGGAATTTGATAATTTCTCTTTGATAGAGAATGAGAGCTTGGATGATATTATCAACAGATTCTATCATCTGATGAGTGAGTTGCACACTCATGGTGTGATAACATCTATGGAAGATAAAGTTTCAAGCTTTGCTGATGGTTTGCCTGATAAATGGGATTCATTTGTGTCTAATATGAGACAAAACGACATTCTTGCGATGCTAGACATAAATGATTTCATCTTGAAATTAAGGGAGGAAGAACTGCGAATGAAATACAAGTCAAAGAAAGGATCCTATGTTCAGAATCTTTCACTTTACAACTTAGTTCAGACTCCAGCTGTTTCAGGAGCACCGTTACAAACAGCGTTCGTGTCTAGTTCTTCTGCTTCTTCACAAAACAGTGCTTCAGGACCGAAACGTCAGGGTCATCTGGAACCCAATACATAGTTCCTGAGGCAAATACTACAAAGTTGAAGACCGAGAATCTCGGTAATATCACAGTAGAAGTGGCTAAGGAGCATATGGATCTTCTAGCAGTAGTGGTACAATCTTATGATGGTCTAGCTGCCGGTAAGATTGGAAATTATCATCTTGCTGATGAGGATTACGAGCAAGTTGATGAGAATGAGCTGGAAAGAATGGACATCATGTGGGCTAGCAAGTGGAGTAAGAAGAGCTAAGAAGTTTGTCTAGAAGACGAGGCAAAATTTAATCGCCACTAAAGATACGACTTTTGGTTTTGACAAAACCAAAGTCACATGTTTCAACTGTGGTGAAAAGGGGCATTTTAAACGTGAATGTGTAAAGCCCAAGAAAACTGGAAATGGTAACCCATTTCCTACTTTCAACCATCAAGACAAAGACATGATTGGAACTGCTTCTTCAAGTAAAGAGACAAAGGCTCTGACTGCTCAAGGTGATGAAGGTCAAGATTGGTCCTTCCGATTTGTCTCTCCAGGGGAATCAAATATTGCCTTTGTCAAAGCACTGGATGATGGATCTGCTAGTGAAGGTGAGATTACAGCTGAGCAAGCGATGTCAGATACCAAAGAAGCTGTGAATGTAGTAAATCACCTGGTAGAGGAAGAACTTAGAGCCACGATTTCAGAATCTCCAGTCACCAAAGGGTCTGATTCTGCTTTGATGGCTGATTCAATTGATTCATCATAGGTAAGTCCTTTAGATCAATTATTTGCAAAACATGCTTGTTCTGAATGTGAAAAATTTATGGAAAGCATTGATCTGAAATTTGCTAGGTTATTAGAACACAATGATAACTTAGTAAATGATTTACAACTCTACACTGAAGCTAATCGTATATTAAAACAAAAAAGAAAAAATAGAACTTTTGGGAAAACAACTAAGGGAAACCGAGGTTGTTGCCTTAATTCAAGCTAATAAGATAAAGTTTTATTTAAATTCTATGGAAGAAACCAAGAAGGAAAAAACAGTTTTGGAAGTTGAGGTTAATTCTTTAAAACAAAAACTGCATAGTTGGGCTAGTTCTTCTCACATAGTTCAAAACTTAGTGAAAGAACAAAATAATGGGGAAGGTCTGGGATACAAAGTAGTTCCGCCACCACATACAGTCCTTTTGAACACAGAATGTAGACCTATCAATAACAACATAGTAAAGGATCATGTGGTGTCCACTCCTCTGGTTAGTGATCCTGATTCCATGGGTAAACCGGTGAAATATGGCACTAAACAGAAGGATTCTATTTTGAAATCAAAAGGAAAACTGCCAGTTGAGAATTTGGATGATGAAATTAAAAGGGTTAATGTAAGGTCAGGTTCACAAACGTCGAATTCAGAACCCAAAATGACTAAACCAGTTAACCATAAACGTGTTATTCATCAAAGTCCAAGTAAACTAAAAGTTAAAGATGTTCAAAATGTCAAAACAATTAATTTTGTTAAAGAAGCTGAAACATCTAAAAGAGAAGTGACAAAACCCAACCAGACACATCTCACACCTTTACCAAACTCAACACCACATAAAAATTTTCTTCAATCTGTAGAAGTAAGATCTTGTTACAATTATGGAAAATGAGGACATATCTCTCCTAATTGTCCTTATTATCAGACGCCCAGAAAGAAAATTGAACTTTTTGATGAAAAACCAAGTTTTTCTAAAATGAGATTTAATACTCCACCTAAGAGTTTTAATGAACCTAAAGTTCAAACCAAAAGCCAGTCATCTGTTTACCACAAACAGGCCTTACATAAAACTGGTTTATGGAAAGAAAAATCAAGTAATGTGTCTAATAGTGAGGACAAGAAGAAGAAGGATGTGCCCTCATACTCTAAAGGACAGTGGGTTGAATTTATGATGTGTGATTCTTCTGGGTCACCCAAGCCAGTTAAGGCTTGGGTCCCAGATCTGAACTAATAAGTTTCTTTGAACGTGCAGGGTGTCCGCTACAACGCTATCACTAATACCTGGATTATTGATAGTGGGGCGTCCAGGCACATGACAGGGAATTCGTCTCTCCTTTTCAACGTCAAACAAATTAAAGGGGGACATGTTTCATTTGCTGGAAACAAAGGAGGTTACATCACCGCTCAAGGCGAAATGGGAAACGAGAAAGTAAAGTTTGACAAGGTCAACGATGTTCAACAACTACAGAACAACTTATTTTCAGTCTCCCATATTTGTGATAAAGGATTCAAAGTTGTATTTAAAAACAAGAAGTGCTACATGTTGAAGAAGGATCATGTGATTGAGGAGGGTAAGGTTCTTATGTCAGCTTTAAGATATAACGACTTGTATGTCTTGGATCTATCAAAAGCCTCCACAACTGATCACACTGTTCAATGTTTCTTGTCAAAGGCAACCAAGAGGGATTCAGTCTCATGGTATAGGAGAATGGGACACATTAATCCAAGGAAGATGAATCATTTGGTTCAGAATGATTTAGTAAATGGAGTAACTGTCAAGAATTTCCAGCTTTCGGATTTTTGTGTAGCATGTAAGAAAGGGAAACAGACCAAGAAGTCCCACAAGGCAAAGAAAGTGAATTCTATTGATATTCCTCTTGAGCTTCTACACATGGATCTATTTGGCCCTGTATGCACAAAGAGCATTGCTGGAGATCTATATTGCTTTGTAGTAACGGATGATTACTAAAGATTCTCTTGGGTGATGTTTCTAAAAGCCAAATCAAAAACTTTTGAATCATTCAAACATCTAGTAACTAAATTGGAATCACTCTGCAAGCTAAAAGTAAGGCAGATTCGATCAGACAACGACATAGAATTCAAGAATTAGTGGATGGAGGCATTCTGTAGAGAGAAAGGAATTGTACATCAATTTACCTCTGTCTACACTCCACAGATGAATGTCGTTGCTGAAAGGAAAAATCGGAGCTTGATAGAGACTACCAGGACAATGCTAGCCGACTCGAAACTGCCTATTCAATTCTGGAATGAGGCAGTGGCTAATGCGTGTTACACGCTCAATCGAGTCTTAATGGTCAAACGACAGGGGAAACATGTTATGAGCTGCTCCAGCAAAGTAAACCCAACTTGGAGTATCTAGAACCGTTTGGCGCACCGTGCATGTTGTTGAAGAAAACTCAGACTGGGAAGTTTAGTGAGAAGGCAGAAGAAGGTATCTTTCTCGGATACAGCATACCAGACAAGAGAGTTTATAACAACTCAACGGGTCAGGTAGAAGTGTGGTGTAATGTTGATGTTCAAAGATACACCACCCCCTATGCTGGAAAAGGACCCT
Source organism: Flaveria ramosissima (assembly GCA_025215565.1). Taxonomy (NCBI): domain Eukaryota; kingdom Viridiplantae; phylum Streptophyta; class Magnoliopsida; order Asterales; family Asteraceae; genus Flaveria; species Flaveria ramosissima. The sequence continues at coordinate 10,642,650 of CM046038.1, read as the reverse complement.
CCTTCTTCTTTGACTATGATGGATTTTTTAAGTCCTTCAATCTACCGCCTTCTCATACTGATGATGAGCTTTCTGCTAGGATGATGTATGATGTTCTGAACACTCCACTACCAGACTCAACATCAACGGCTCCATTAGATGATACTTCTAGCCCTTCAGGGGGAGACCTTGAAGTAAGTGATTCTTCCTCTGATGATGAAGCAGTTGAGACTGAAAATATGGACTAGGAGGAACAGGTTCCCACCAGTGAAAGTACACAAGCATCAAATCCTGATGCTTCTGACACTTCTGAACCTCATACTCCAACAGCTACAGATACTGAACTTGGGTTTCACAATCTGGATACTGAGGTAGTTGTTTCCACCACTCCCGGATCTCGGATTAATGTTTATCATCCCTTGGACAACGTCATTGGAGATGTTCGATCAGGAGTACAGACACGAAATCAGCTATACTCAGCTGATTATTCCTCAGTCATGGAAAAGGGATATCTTCACCATGGTGCATATCGATTTTTTGTGTCTCAATTTGAGCCAAATATGTGAGTTAAGCCTTAAACGATGAGGCATCGGTTAGTGCAATGCAAGAAGAACTCCTACAGTTCAAGAAGTTAGGAGTATGGACCCTTGTGGACAGACCAAAAGGTGCTAAGGTGATAGGCACTAAATGGGTGCTAAAGTGCAAGAAAGATGACCAAGGGGTCATAATTAGGAATAAGGCTCGGCTTGTGGTTCAAGGATTTCGAGAGGTCGAAGGCATAGATTACAATGAAGTGTCTGCACCGGTGCCAAGGATGGAAGCAATACGTATATTTCTAGCCTATGCATCCTACATGAAGATTAAAGTTTACCAACTAGATGTAAAAAGTGCATTCCTTCATGGTGAAATCCGTGAAACAGTCTATGTCAGTCAACCCGAAGGATTTGAGGATCCGTATCATCAAGATAGAGTTTACAAACTGGACAAGGCTCTTTACGGGCTCCATCAAGCCCCTAGAGCCTGGTATGAGAAACTCTCAACTCATCTTGTGAAACACGGTTTTCGCAGAGGAGTTATTGACTGTACATTATTCATCAAAAAAAAGGATGGTGATTTACTGCTGGTACAGATATATTTGGATGACATAATCTTCGGTTCCAAAAACGAAGAATTATGTAAAGAATTCGAATCTGTAATGAAAGCAGAGTTTGAGATGAGTGCCATGGGGGAGATGAAGTTCTTTCTTGGCTTACAGGTGGATCAGCCACCCAAAGGAATCTTCCTAAATCAGACCAAATATGTAGGAGATATCCTCAATCGATTCGACATGGAGAATGCTTCAGCAGCTGGAACTCCACTTGCCACGAACCATGACGTGGCACCCGATGAAAATGGTGATCTGGTTGATGCCACCATGTACAGAGGAATGATCGGATCTCTCATGTACCTCACAGCCTCGCGTCCTGATATTATGTATGCCACATGTCTATGTTCCAGATATCAGGCAAAACCAAAAGTAAATCATCTCATCGGAGTTAAAAGGATCTTTCGTTATCTGAAGGGTACTCCAACACTCGGGTTGTGGTATCCTCATGACGATGACTTTGAGCTTACAGCGTATAGTGACTCGGACTATGGTGGTTGCAAAATGAATTACAAGTCAACCTCAGCGGGATGTCAGTTCTTTGGTAGACGGTTAGTCACCTGGCAGTGTAAGAAGCAGACATCAGTTGCTCGGTCAACATGTGAAGCTGAATACATTGCTGCTGCAAGTTGTTGTTCACAAATCATTTGGATTCAATAACAAATGCGCGACTACTGTTTGCAATTTTCTAACACCCCTATTTTTGTTGATAATTCTGCTACAATTGCTGTAACCAAAAATCCGATCCAACACCCTAAAACAAAACACATCGGTATTAAATATCACTTTATACATGACTGTTTTGAAAAGTAATTAATCGATGTGGTTAAAATTAATACTGATTTTCAACGCGTCGACCTCTACACAAAAGCATTTGACAAACCATGGTTTTTATATCTTTTATAGGTTAATGGCGTGAAAAAGAAAAGTGATGTGATTCAAGAAGACGACAGTTCTAAGTCCGACAAGTAGGTTCTTAGTTTATTAGTTATTTTATTTTATTTTATTTTATTTTTCTGTCTATTAAAATCCAAAAACACAAAAATATTTTTCGGTTTTAGAATTTTAGGGGGAGAATAGTTTTACTTTAGTATTTCTTTACTTAAAAAAACAAGGGGGAGGGCAGGTTAGCTGAAAGAAATGAAATCAAATCTGTGATTAGGATTCACAGTTTATGGAAAATGATAGTACACAGGAAACAAATTGGTTGGGACTTCAAAATTAATTTGCTCAAAATGCGAAATTCAAATTATAAGTATGAGAAGTCTAAGCACAACTAAAGGAAAATGATAATTAAACTAGTCTTCTATTGAGGTAACATAGAGAAAGTAGACCTAGAGGTTACTAGTTCATTATATGATGTGTCGGTAGATTCAACACAATAGATAAGTAGACTTCATTGGTGAATTAAAATTCAAACTAATTGTTCAACGTACTGTGGGTTCTCATCTTTTTTCCGGTTAACACAATCAACGCAGTTCCAATAAAGGGTGACGAGCAAAATAAACGCCACAAATGTGTGCGGATGACCATAAAGATGAGCAAGCACATGGAAAAACTGCTAAAAGCAATCAAGCTAATGACTAATGTCGTTGGTGTGTTATGTGCAAAAGAAACAAATGTTCTAACAAGAAGATAGGTTGTGTGCCTCTTTGCTGTGCGGTGGCACTGACCTGAGGATAAGCATAACCTAAATATTCTAGAATTCATTGTTGTTTGCGCCTCTCTGCTGTGCGATGGCACTAACCTGAGGCTTGGCATCTCTTTGAAAGCTCTTAGAATAGTTTCTTCTTGTCAAATACCCATAGACCGCTCAAAAATCTTCTGAGGAATGTTGATTACCATATAAGTGTGAGATCCACAAATGCTTGTTGAAATAATTAAACCTAACTTATCACCAATGTGAGTCAAAAATCTATGTATGGATTTAAGTGGAAAAATATACTAACAATCATCGTGACTGCAACTCTTGACAGTCAAAATCATTGTGTGCATCTTATAGCTCTAGTATGATTTCTTGAAAGTGCTATTGACTCTAAGACAAAACAAGAATCTAGCATCAAAGTGCATATTAAAAGGGTCCCAAATGATTATGATATACCTATATGATTCCATAATGAATCTTTCCAGAAATGATTGAATTAACTTGAAGCTGTTCTACTCAAACCCAAAACCACAAAAATATGTCTTGTTTTTCCTTTAAATTTCAAAGTTGTTTTCTATTTTCTAGTCTTTTGTAGTGTAGACGTCGGACTATACAACTAGATGAATTCTGTGAATCACTCACTAAAAGGGGTCACGTCTGAGGTGACCAATCAGTTTTAAATTAAAAGGGTCATGTCTGAGATGATCAAAGGACAAAATGTTTTTATATCAAAAGTTAATAATTTTAAGTGTTTGAAAGTGTATGAGTTCAAGCTCATAAGTATGAGCCAATCGTACGATTGAATCATAAGGATGAGCCAATCGCAAATTTGAACCATACGAATGAACCAGTCACACGATTGGACCATGAGTATGGGACAACCATGCGATTGGACCACAAGACTGAACCAATCGTACGAATGGATGAAGGAGTATGAGCCAGTCGCACGACTGAAACCAAGTCGCACGAATGAAGCATGCGTATGGGTCCAGTCGAACGACTGAATTTAAAATAGTATAAATAAGGGGGTAAGTCGGTCGTAACCCTTACCACCCTTCAAAGTTCTCTGAAATCGCCCATACACACACACACACCCTGCCCGAATTTCTACTGTTGTGATTACTGCCTGATTTGTGATACTAACGTGTGTTCTACTCATCTACAGGTACTGGGCGACTAAAATCGATCCTAATGAACATCTTAATCGCATCTTTAAGGACCGATTATGCTAAAACCTAGAACCGAAACGAAACCCTAAAAATTAGACCACTTAAATGGACATTAAAGTTGATTTAAAGGACATTAAGTGCTATTTAGAGTCTCTGCGGTCCAAATGAGTCTAAACACGAAGTCTAATATAAAGTTTTGACAAAGATTCAAATCTAGGGTGTTCAAAAGTATAGGATGCGAATGGACATGCTAATGAACTTAGTCGCACGATTGAGCCAGACGCACGATCCAATCGCAAATATGAATCATGCGTATGGGTTAAGTCGCACGACTAATTCAACCGCATGGCATAGCATACGACTAAGTTCAGTCGTAGGCTCAATAGCACGACTGAACTCAGTCGCAGGCTCAATAGCATGACTGAACTCAGCCGCAGGCTCAATCGTACGACTGAACTCAATCGTACGACTAAAACTCAGTCGTATGTTTTAGTCGCACGACTGAGCCAGTTTGATCAAAACAGTTTAAGTTCCTACTGTCTTCTATTATGCACAAATCTAACGTATGTGTTTCTTGTGTTGTAGCAACATGGCTGATAGATGGACGATGAGCACCAAGCACAATATATGTGCTCACTTAGATGCTACTACTCGGAATGCTTCTGAGTTTGTTGGGATCATAGCCTTTCTGAGGAGATCGAGGATCTTCAAGGCCATATCTACACCCTGCACGCCATACAGATCGTTACAACAGACCTTCTGGGAAGGTGCTACAGTTGACAGGTCCGCTGAGCCACACAATATTCGGAGCTCAATCTTTGGACAAGAGATCAGGATCACTGCAGAAGATCTAAGGTGAGTCCTGGATCTGGGTGAGGATGCTGCCCACCCAACCAAGCTACATCCTCTGACCATTCGGGGATGCTTTCTAAGGATAAAGTACACTAGGGACATCAATGCAGGTGTGCTCAACAAAAGCAACTTGTGCCCCCAGTTCAAGTACTTAGCTCATGTCATTCTCAAGTGCATAGCGTCAAGGAGAGGAGGATTCGACGAGATGTCAGATCAAATCCAGAAAGCATATGTTGCTCTAGTGCTGAACCACCCATTCAGTTTTTCCCACATGTTATTCTCTTACATGATCGAGAACCTCGAGGCCAAGGGCAAGGAAGGCTTCTGCATGTACCCAAGGTTTCTACATATGATTATTGACGAGAAGCTTCCTCTGCTACCAAAAGAGAGAGATGATGTTGTGATTCTAGAGGTGATGAATGACAGACTTTAGGTCGGATGAAGGTGTACCGGGGGAAGCAGGTGAAGCCCCCGGTCAGGAGATTGTTCGGGCATTTGGCCAGTGAAGATTATGTGGCGCCCTCTTGTAAGAAGTGGCGTCACGATGATAACGACTCCGATGTTGAGCCAATTGAGCTACCCACCGATGAAGAACACGACGATGATGACGACCATGATGATGGTCAAGGTGGTGATGCACCTGGTGGAACAGAGAAGGCTGATTTCCATCAAGACTTCCTGCTCGATGAAGAGGAAGAGTCTGATGATGAGCCACTGGTTAGGACAGTTGGTAGCCGGGTTGTGGCCACCGACAAAGGGAAAGAGGCGGTTGGCGGACGCCAGGCTGGGTCAAAGGGTGATGATACTGATGTCATTGATCCTACTTATATACCAGACCAGCACATCAGCCCAGGGGGTGCTTCTACTGCCAAGAGCTCCAGGAAGAAGAGGATGACCCACCCTTATGGCAAAAGGGTAAGAGGCCAAGATTTACTTTGATCACATCTTCTACTACCACTGCCACTGCCACCACCACTACCACACCCACTACCACCACTGCCACAACCACCACCACTACCACATTCACTACCACAGCCACCACCACTACCACACCCACTATCACAGCCACCGCGCCATCCACCACTCATACACCTCCTCCACAATCCATTCCCATCCCTCCTCCCATCTTCACCACATCCACCACTACAAGAACCACACACCTAGCTGGTCCCTCCACCCAATCCACATTCACACTCGGACCTAGTCTACCCATGGTCGGGTTAGAGCAGCAGCTGGCTAGCCTAAACTGGATGGTGCTAAAGCTTATTGCTACTGATGATCTGAGGGCTACTCAGATCAATCAGCTGATGGCGGTGAACGCTGCTCAAGCAAAGCAAATCACTCAGCTGAATGAGAAGAACGCTCAGTACGAGAGAGTGTTAGGCCGAGCCCACCACGCACTAAAAGGTCAAAATGAGCTGGTGTTGGCGTCGGTAAAAAGGATTGAAGGTCTTGAGAAGAAGAACAAAAGGATCTTGCTAAAACTGAAGGGATCAAAGAGTGAGCCGTTAAATATTAAGGATGGTGATGATGAGGATGATGATGATGATGAGGATGAAGATGAATCTTAGGAAGATGATGATGATGACGAGGTAGCGGGAGGAAGTGGAAAAGGAAAAGAAGGTGATGATAATGACGAGGATGATCAAGAAGGTGATGCATCTGCGTCAGCCTCAAATACATCAGCGAAAGAGAGGCGTACCAAGAGAAATCAAGTTCAAGGAGCCTCATCCTCAGCTCTTCAAGCTGAAGAGACTACAGATCAAGACAAAAATGAAGCTCAACAGACAGATGAATATGATGTCGCCCCCCTTCAGCAAGTTAAGACTCAACTTACTATGATTCTTGACTTGCAAGGGATCGTCAGAAGATCTGTGAGCTACACTTCGGAGGAAGGAGAGATCATCCATGATCTAACAGACGAGTAGCTCGCTGAAATGTTCAGACTGAATCCTGACGAGCTTGTCAAAGATGCTCCAGAAGTTGATGTTGTGAGTGATGATGAAAGATATGGATGAGATAGAGATAGAGGATATCACTGTAGATTATTATCCAGAGTACACTGACTCAGAAGGACATGTTATCCCCAACTTGGGTGAAACATTTGGCAGTGGTACTTTTGATAAGTTAGAGGAGATGGAGAAAGAGAAAGAGAAGATGAAAGTACAGCCCAAGCTTCGGATGCTAATGTTGATATTAAGAAAGTAGAATGGGCAGCTTGTTTTGCTGAGATGAAAGCCCAACGCGCAACCCCTAAGCAAAATGCCTACACCAAGCTTTATTGAGTCAAAAGACATCAGAAAGTGTCAGGCAAGATTATAGCGTGGGCATATTTTGAAGACTTGGAAGTCTATGTTGTTAAAAGGGAGAAAGGGATTGAGTACTTCAGATATCCATATGATCTGAAGACTCTTTCTGGTTTTGAGCTCAACCGACTGGCATGCTTAGATCTATTATATGCTAACCCAAGAAAGATGTCAGGATGGTTTGAGGCTGCATTGAAGAAAGAATACCACACCAGGTGGGTAAACTTCAGACCTCAACAACCTAAGAGGTTCATTCATAAGTCTGAAGTTGATCCTATATCTGGAAAGCCTAAAGTTGTGTTGAAGTGGAGTTCCCCATGCACAATGTCCAAGATTCCCTTACGGGAATGCCTCAGGACTTCAATCCACACTTCAAATGGTGGTATTATGACTGGAGGACAGGGGAAGCAGTCATAGTTTTGAACAGAGATGGGAAGATAGAGACTATCAGGGTATTTGACCCAATGTGGCTCACTAACTTGTCTGCTGAAGATGTCTATACTTTATACAAGTGGCCACTGTTCTATGACACGCAAGACATTGTACAAGCTCTTCAATTCCAACACGTTATACGGCTCTGTTTTGCATTTGAGATACATGTAGGAGTCACAAGAGAAGAGAAGTACAAGAAGTTCCAAGAACATGTGAAGAATGTTAGACAATAGGGTAAACTAGGTCCAAGGGGGAGTTTGTAGATACATGTGTTCCTAGTTTATGTGCTTAAATGTAAAAGTCTTTCATGTCTTACATATGTGTTATTTGATGAAGTAATGAAATAGGATATATGATTTGATGTTTATTTATCTTTGATTCATATGTATGAACTTCTTATATAGGTTTGAGGTTGTTGTACACAATTCTAAGTCAATAATGATTGAGTATTATGTTCAACCTAGTCGGGTGATTATTCATACTAATGGACCATAATTATGGACCATACGCATGAATACATCATGCTTATGGACCAATCGCACGGCTGAACCAGGAGACTGGATCAGTCGTATGATTGAGACATAAGATTGACGTAGTCGCACGACTGAACCTTCAGTCGTGCGTATGACTCAATCGCATGATTCAGTCGCACGACTGAACCATGCTAATGGTTCAGTCGTACGAATGAAAACCACTAACCTATAAATACCACCTAATTCGTGGAAAAACATAACACTTTAAGAGATATTTCGAATACACATAAACCCTAGCCGTCCAGAGCGTCCCAAACAGCCTGTCCAAGTTCATAGTTCGTTCCTGATCGATTCCTACTTGTTCTTAACGTTTAGTTCAATCATATATCGATTGGGTTATCGTTCTCACTGATTGGATCGCCAATCAAATAGGATTCCGCACTATTTGATCTGGTTTAAACACAGAATCAGTTAGTACTCCGTATGAACACGATCCTAACACAAGATGTACATTGAGATATTTTATTTGCTTGTGGAATCTTTTTATCTTTCAATAGTTGTCTATGCGTACTCTCAGTTATCCTTTTTATCATCGTAGATCCCGGTTGGCCTAATCTATCACGCCATAACTTGAATATATCAAGATCATAAAAGTTCTCTTTAAGTACCATATGTGCTTGTGGCACATTAATATGTGCGTAGTGCAAGCCAGAGTGGAATATTTGTAGTTTTTCTAACATGTGCTTTTTGCTCATGATATGCAAATATTTTTCATTTTCTATAGTCATTGACTAAGTATCATATCCATTACGATATATTTTTTTGAAACTTAATAAGTTTCTTGTTGATCTTGGGGAAAATAAGACATTTTCTATTAAAATCTTTGTACCATTTGGCAATACTAATTTACCCTTTCCAACTCCTTTTATCAAGTCTGAAGGACCTGATATTGTATTAATGGTTCCACTTGTTGGTTTCAGTTCATGAAAATATTTTTTGGATCTAAGTAGTATGTGTAGCTTCACTATCTGGTATATCTCCTTCATTTGTTTAGCCTTGTACTCCAATAAGATTCATTTTTAGATCTTAAAAAATGAGGAAAAATAATAAGTGTATAATGAAATTATTATGAATGTTTCAACAATAAGTTCATTCATTTAGTGAACATAATACATGAAAAAAAATTAAATATAGTTAAAGATAGTTAAAATAAGATAAATACATAATTATTGCATACAATTATTATAATCTAACAATATATCTTTCAAACTTCCAAGTCAACGACAAAATCTGAGGTATTTACCTAAATGTTGATGTCATTAAAGTTATCCACATGGTTGACTTCTTTTTCTTTTCTTTTAAGAGATACTTGATATGGTTCACATAGCTTTGGGAAGTGCGACAAGCCGTTGACCAGTGGTTAGTGGTTTGTACTTCCATATCTAACACATTAACTGCCATAGTATTAGGAAGTACTAGCTTCATTTTAAACTTGTTTTGATGGCTAAAATTGATAGTTCATTGTCCACGACCACAACCAAGGCCGCGACCACTTCCACGACCACGAGAATTACCTCGGTAATTATTGTCTCATTTGAAATGATGATTACGACCATTAAAATGGGTATGATCAAAATGGCCACAACTATGGCCTCGCCCATGACCTTGTTCGCAATTACGTCTAGAGTTTTTGTTATTGTTACTTTTAACAACATTTACTTCTGGATTTGCTAGTGAACCTGTAGGACAAGCTTGATAATTTTCATTGATAGCTCTTTTTTTCGCTACAAAGAGTTATGAAGTTAGATCATATAATTTTTTAAAAGTTTAGCAATCTGTATTGGTTTTGAAAATTCATATTTGATGCATGAAATATGGACGGAGTTTTTTTCCAACATATCTTCCTCAGTAGTTATATGCCCATAAAATCAAAGCGTTGAACATATTTTAAATATAGCGAGACGTACTCATTTACTTTTCTAAAATCTTGAACCTTAGTTTCTTGTATTCATCTGTAGCAGGAGGAAGTAAAACTTCCTTTGAATGACCAAATCAGCTTTGTAATTATTTCCATAGATTAAATGGATCATCACAATTCGAGTATTTAAACCGTAACATTTCATCAATGTGCATATGCAAAATGATATCAACTTTCGATTTGTCTTGTTCTGAGCACGCATTTTCCTCTTGTATAATTTATAAGACACCCATGGATTTAAGATTTCTTTTTTACATGAGCCGTCCATGACATATAGTTTTCTCCACTGATATTAAGAGCCCAGAATTCAATTTTTGCAATGTTCAATATTTTTGTTTGCTAAATAAGAATTAAGAAATAGTAAGATAATTATTAGAATTCATATATATTAATAAACAATGCAGTACAATAGAGCGGTAAAACTATAAACAAATACAACAATAAGAAAAGTTTAAAGTTTTAGATGGTAGTTCAACAATGGGGCTAAGAATTAAAATGAGCATTATGGTTGCCAACACTAAAACCTAGTGGACCATCTTTGAAAAATTGCTTAACTTGAGTAAAAATGTAATATGTTTATTGTAAACAAAAATAAATTGGTAGTGGTCAATTTATAGTTTAAATTATAACCATTTACAATGGCAATGTAATCATTTACAATGGCTATGTAACCATTTGTAACGGCTATATAACCATCACGTGTGTGTATTTCGACAATAATTTTAAATAAAATGGATTATTTTAAGTTTATGTTATAAAACATGATTTTAGTTTATAAAAGCAAGATAGAATAAAAATGAAACATTAGGATAAGAATAAGATGTTAGTACGAATAAACGTTAATAGACATAATCAAACCATTAGTTGTATGAAAGTTAGTTGACATATAAGAAAATGTTAGTTGTATAATTAAATATTAATTCAAAGTTAGAAGCATAAGTAAATGTTAGTTGCATAAGTAAATGTTAGTTGCATATTAAGAGTTAGATACATAAATAATAGGTTAGATGCATTAGTAAAAGTTAGATGATACAAAAAAATGTTAGTTGCATGATTAAATGTTAGATGCATAAATAGAAGTTAGTTTTTCAGTAATCCATGATCATCAAGATGTGCATAAAAATATCTCTTTTATGCTTACTTTATTTATCTTAGTTATCTTCTCAATATGATATAGTATAGATTATTACAAATGAAGTGCTTACATTGCTTAATGGATGACTTTGTGCTTTATTGAGCTTCTTGATTAAGGCATATGAGCTCTCGTGGTGATAACGTGTTATACTATAACTATAATTAACGCAAGATTACTGTTATATCTTAAGAACTTTTAGAGAGAATTGTAAGAGTAAGACGAAGAGAAATATATAACTTATGAAAGTATATACAAGAGGTGCATTTTATCATCTATATTCAGGTGATATTTATACTACAAAGATCAATCATTTTGGTAGACAAGTAATGCTATTTGATAGATAAGTAGTATAGTAAACTTATCTATAAGTTTGACAAAAAATTTATCCGCTTACTATGGTAATAATTTATAATATAAAGGAAATTATCGAATTTCACTTATCTTAAAAGGAGTACTCGAATATAGAAACTTGCATGGATATAGGCACATAAAATCAAATCTAAAACATCATGTAAAAAATTTTAACCCCAAATCAAAGAACTTTTTAAATCAAAACCACCAAAAATCCTTCACAAACACTTGAAGAACATTTTAATTTATTCAGACAATTGAAGTTAACAAGAAGACTATTATTGAAAACCAAAAAGCATTTATCAAAACGTCTAAATGACAATGTTGTTGTCCTCACTTATTGAGAGAGGACGTGTGATTAAAAGATGAAATCAGAAAGGTACATAGTGTTTATATCAAATTTATTCAATTTGTTTGTTAGTAATCGTTAAAGTGAAACGAATTTGGTTTTAAAAAGTTAATTTGGATAGTAATCGTTAAAAAAAGTTCTATAAAAATTTCTTAAAATAGAATAAATATTCAGGATTATGGAAATATGGTTGTAGATTGTTATTTTCACAATACTAGTATTGATTATCAGTTCACCCCTAAAGTAAAATTTGATTTTGTTTTTTACAGAGGAAAACCCATAAAAGACCAATGACATGGGTAATAATCTTAATCAGTAAAACATTACAACATATGTAACAATAAAACATAAATGACCAGAGATTAATCCAAACAGACTACAAACATATAAAGACACGTAACATGTGCTTGTATACAAAAGCCAAACAGACTACAAACATATAAAGACACGTAACATGTGCTTGTGTACAAAAGAGGGGTTTTACGTGCACGTCGATAACATGGAGATAAAATAAAAGTGGATGACTAATCCAAATACTTCTTGATACATATGTAAGAGTTATGATAAATAGTAATATGCCAAAAGTGTTACATGTATGTAACAAAGATACCAGAAGACCAAGTAGTTGATTGATGATAATAAAACTTAAAAAAGACATGAAATAAAAAATCCTAAAAACTCTTTTCAGATGATGGTGGAGTAGACTTAGAAAGTCAAAACCATACCTTCAGGTATGTTTTAAACTCCATCATTCGACGCATTGTTATTTTTCTTGTAGTTACGTGAATGATGACTTATTACATATTCTATACAAGCGTGACAAATTCTAGGAACCTTTGGACGCTTTTGAGCATTTTTCTCACCAGGACTAATAATACGACGATTGGAGCCACAAACTTTGTTCATAACTTTGTATGTGAATAAACATCTTTTGGAAAACCTTTGTAAGATCACATATTTGACACATTCAATTTAAAATATTTAGATTTCGGAGTTTTCATATAGTGGTGAAAAGCATTGTTTCCTTGCCTTTAGAAGAAGCTATGTAATGATAACATAAAACACCATTGAAAAATCTTAACAAGGTGTAAGAAGAAGAACTTTTCTAAATTTAAATTGTTGTGTACAATATAGAAAAAGTAACGTATATAGTGAAATGGTTAACTAGAAGTAATGAAATATATAGAGTGTGTGCTTGACTTACCTAAAGTTGAGAGATTCAGGTTTTTTAAAGAAATTTGAAAGACGGTTAAATTCTAAATATGAGGACCAATATTATGAAAAAAGGATGATGAAAAGTATTGAATATATTATGTAATACAAATAAAAAAATAATTATCTTAAACAACATGTCTAAAAAACGCAAGAAAATAGAAACTGGGTAAACTATTGAAATGATCTTGCAAGCGATCGAGAACTAGCGGTGGGTCTGTGTCACGAATAAACACTCACATGGACTGACTGAAGTTCTTAAAATCAGTAGCAGTACCATGAACATCATGAATCTATGAGCTTAACAAGACCAATTCTATTAAGGCTCATATCATGAATAATTTTTTTTGTTGAAAATGACAGCTTTAAGGATACCTTTGTAAATCATAATTGAAGCTATGGAGGAGAAAGTGATTGTGTTACTCTTTAAATATTAGCAACACATATCAGAATGTGTCTATGCAATATTGAACACAAATGTGAGCTTTGCAATCACTAAGAGTGAATGTAGTTTTCCTAAAGTCCATGGAACTTTTATTTAAGGTGTTAAATTTATGTTTTCTTTGTGGTTTTCGAGCTTTATTACACCTTAGATATTAGTGAGACAACACCTATCCATTTTTTAGTTTGGGCTTTACAAATTGAAAACCCCTCATTTTTGTGCATATTTTTGGCATAAAATTACATCCTTGAAATTATAAATTATACTCCTTCAACTGGTGTAATAGCAAAACTAACATTTTTACACCATAACTTAGTTCCATTTAGGGATATCGAGAAGATAATGATCTATTTAAAAATGGTTTGTAAAAAAAGAGTTACATATGCTAATTTGTTTGATATAAAAAATAGTAGTTACATGGTTTTTAATTTATACTTGGACCATGTGAACTAACCTTTTATAACTTTTCCAAGGGATAAAAGTGGTTGACTAATGTGAGATTCATACGAAGAATTTGTTTCAATTAATGGGTAGTTATAGTCGTCTACTTAAAGTGAATTAACCAAACTTGTAAATGAAAAAAAAATAAAGGCCAATAAAAAAGTTATAATTCAAGTACTAAATGTAGGAACAATAAATGAATGGTTGGCTTACTAAAATAACAAAAAAAGAGAAAAGGGGCACCTTAAATTTGACACAACCAACATCAACATCTAAATAGGGCACCTTAGATTTGACACAATAATAGAGGTTGTGAGGAATAATATTTGTTGGAGAAGTTATTAAAGAACTATTATATACTGCATCTTCGCTGTTGGTAGCCATCAAGTTATTCTCCATTAACGGTGAAACAATTTATGGAGATCTCATTAAGGTAGATGCAATGTATAGGAAGATGAATATAATGGTGATGGAAGAAAGTAAGGACTTTGAATTTGTTGAAGAATAATGTAAAAGATATTTGGTTTAAGGAATATAGAAATGCATTTAATGCATGGGTGTGAAGTTGTCAACTTGATTGAAGACATAATACAGTAAGTGATTGATGTTATACAGAAAGTTACGTAAATTCCCTTAGGGCTTTAGAAAGAAGTATGATATGTAGATTAATAATAACCACTCATTTAGGTTTCACAGGTTAGAGTGGGTTTAGATTCTATAATTTCCAAACACACACACACACTAGTACTTACGCCCGCACATTAAAGTGTGATCTTTCTTGCTACATCTTTTATACTAGCTAAACAATCTTCTTTTTACTATGTTTATCATACCTAAACAATCTGTTTATATATCCCTGCATCTCTCAATACTATGCTTAAAACGTTGAATAATTTTAGGCAGATTATATGTTTATGATTGATAACTTATATTTATAACACATAATTGCGTGTTGAATCAATATTACACTGAAAGTATAATAAAACAAGTACGTTGTAATGTATATCTAAAATTTGATAAGATATTAAATTTTAGGTTAAAATAGAAAAACAAAAAAAACTGATAAGCGGGTAAAAAAATAAATAGATAAGTATTGAGCATAAAATGTACTTATAGCTAAATTTGAGGGGTAAAAAGGTAATTTTTAAGGTCAAATATAAAACGCTAGACTTATAAATAGGAACAAAAGCTTTAATATATGAGTAAATGTTTTTGGCATTAAAAGAATATGCATTGAATGCTTGTACTTACTAATAAATTGATTTTATTCACCTTTTAAAGTGTTCGTAATATATATTTATCTATCTACTTATTGACGGTGACTCCGTTACTCCCCAAGGGGTAACAGATGGTACGCCCCCTTCGGATTTATCATTATGGGAGTATGTGACTGAAATAAGATACAATTAAAACAATAAAAATATATAGAAGATAGAACCCGAAGAAATTTATATGTGTAAAGAGGACTCAATGCATGTATGATAATTAATATGCTTTTCAAGGTAATTAGGTTATATTAAGATTTCTATGTAGTGCTTACTTGTACACTATGCATTATTGCCTATCATTATGCCTTTTAAAGTTATAGTAATGTGTGTATATATATTTAAATTTTTGAATGTTTGTTGTTGTATTAGTGTAATGCTAACTTACATTGGTTTAAAAGCTAGTTGCTTTGGTTTATAAGGACACTTACATCAAAAGATGTAAAGTAAAGTGGATTACTGTTTTATAATCATCAATTGAGCCATTATAGTGGAATACATAGGTGAATTATGTAATCTATTGTTTATGATTAGGTATTTGTTTAGGAAACATGCAAGAAACCCCCAACTTACATTAGTGAAATTACCATGTTATATTAGTGTAATCCTTATATTCTAGACCTGCATATTTTACCAAGTTTCATTAGTGCATTTCCATGTTACATTAGTATAACCATCATGTTATACTAGTGTACTAATGTAACTATTTTTTTAAAACCATTTTAACTAGTCTTTTCTAATATTTTTTTTGCTGATAGTTTTGCATGTATGTAATATATATTGGTACACCAATGTAATGTTGTGGTAAACCAATGTAAGTTAATGTTACACTTATGTTACAACAAACATTAAAATTCTCTATTTGAAATGTCACACCCAAATCCACGAGCATGACTTGTTGTATTGTAATACCAATAAGATAAAATGGAATACTTAAAATTCAAGACCACAAACTAGACTGAACTAAAACTTTAATAGTACATACATAATCCACACTTCCTTTGCATTAAAGACAATCAAAACACATACTACAATTACCCTCCTACGTAGTCTTAACTCAGTCACTATCTTCTACATGAAAGTCATATCATCGAATTAGCTAAGTCTTATTGAACTATCTAGTGCCTCCTGACACCTTCTCCTATTGTATCATGAGCTAAAACACGTCAACAAACAAAGTTGTTGGTGACTCATAACCAACAAATTCAAATAATTAAATAGTATATGATATGTGCAAATAAATTATCTATCAAATCAAATCTCACTAACATGATCACATATAGGAAAGTGTTGGTCAACGTATATGCTAATACATGTTTCACAATGATGGTGAGTAGGTTATACATGCTCCGGTTGTCTGAATCCCGACATGTCATAACACACGAGGTGACTAGGGACTCTTCATGACACTCGAACTATCCTCGAAGGATCACCATGCCAGTGATTAGTGACTCAGTCTAGAGCTCATCCTTACACCACACCTGAGAGTGAGGCCTCTTCTATCTAAAAGGATCCAACTGAGCACACATATGCCCCGAGGTGATTAGTGACTTAGTCCAGAACCTATCCTCACACCTTAATGATTTGCCCGTGACTAATACTAACCAACCCTATGCACACTTAAGTATGGTATGCTTGCCCATCGGGGTTAAGTTATCTTAAAGTCATACATCAAAACATTTTAACTAAAATGTTTAATCAACTCTGATATAGCTCGATAGCATTTATGAAAAGGGGTCAGTTAGACCCACAACGATGAGCTTTTTAAGAGTGTCCACACACTGGTCGGTGAGTACCACGAGCGTAATGCAACCTTTAAACACATTGATATACACATCAAGTTTCCATTACCATGAACATGGAATCCCTCTATGCAGGATCGTTTAAAGGATGGTCAATACACTTAGTCTCATAATGAGGAGAGTGTTTAGAACACTTAACAGATCAAATAGGGAACCGAGACTTTGGTTATGATACTATGAACACAAGTAAACACGAGATAGAAACTTAAGAACAACAAAGATATTTGGTTTTCAAGATTACAGTATATTGCTTCTCAAGTTCTATTACAAGTGATACAAAGCATAATAATAAGTTACAAGGACTTGAGACACTTTATACTACATCCAACAGCCGGCCATACTTAGAAGGCCAGCTGGATACATTTTATCTAGACAACAAAATCAAAGTAGTGTCAAAAGGCAACTCTGCCTTTTCACTAGTGACTATGACATGCCATAGCTCACATCCTAATATATTACAAAAAGGATAAAAGTACATAAAGTAGAAAGTTACATACTCAAGACCTCAATGTACAGTTACAAAAAAGCATGGACCCTTCACCCACTTGTATAAGTTGGTAAGTCTTCAGAGTTGCAGCGGAAAGTTGGTCAGCTTTAAGAAAAGTACATCCGAGAAAGCATGTTCTTCAAAGTCTTCAGAAGAAATCTGTCTTCACTTCTTAGGCTTTTTAAGACTTTGTCTTTGAAGATTCGGAAGACTTCACTTTAAGCTTCAGAAGATATTGGTATTGGCTTCAGAAGATTTACACTTAGAATATTTCTAATGCAGAGTGTAAAACTTCCAAAGAAACTTCTACTTTGCACTAAGTGCATGCATGCAGGAAAAGCTTGGTTTATTTTGAGTGCATCAGCCTTTCAATAAGCCTTACAAACTCCCCCTAGGCTAATGCTATCAAAACAGAGAAGTGTCTTCAGATATTGACAACCCTCATCATGATCATGACCATTCCTTTATTCATTAATTGGCTAGGATCACTCAGACTCTTAAAATACCTTCTCATGTCAAAGAGATCATGCAGAGGTAAGTTAAGCATGT
The DNA here is from genome assembly GCA_025215565.1 of Flaveria ramosissima. Classification (NCBI taxonomy): domain Eukaryota; kingdom Viridiplantae; phylum Streptophyta; class Magnoliopsida; order Asterales; family Asteraceae; genus Flaveria; species Flaveria ramosissima. The sequence goes on along the minus strand of CM046038.1, from coordinate 10,624,639 downwards.
CTTGCCAGAAGTAGACATCTTGACCACCTTGATCTCTTGTGACATACCATCTGTCTGGATTAGCAGCAAAGGTCCAAGACAAGATGGGTCTTCCTGATGCAAGAGGCTTTACTTGAGTTGGAGTGGGTTGAGCAGCCTCTTCTTGCACATCCTTAGGATGCTCTAACTCATCCTGAGGTCTGGAAGTGGATGCCTTTGATTTCTTCTTTGATACAGACTTGGTGGCCATCCTTTTCTTCCTATTTACTTGAGTAGACTGGCCCTCAGTGCCAGATTGTTCTGTTTTGTCCTTCTCAGTTAGGTCCTCCTCCCTTACAGGTTCAAAAGGAGAGGGAGTTGAACCATGCTGTGGATCAGAAGATGAAGCTTGCTGAGGCTCAGCAGGAGGTCCAGGTTGTGTTGTCTCAAAGTGTTCAACCTTAACCTCCACTTCCGGAGGAGCTTGACTTGGTGGGGAGTGTAAGTCAACAAGCTCTCTCTCTTGATCTTCTGCTTGATCGCCCTAATGTGCTCATACGTGGTGGATAGAGACATTAGACCACGTCTCCTTCCGGAGAATCCATACAGCTTCAAGAAGCTCATCATCCTTTGCCTGTCAGCAGATTTCTTTTGACTCTTTTGGATGATGGCCCTTGACGTTGCTGCTTCTTCCCTCATCTTCCTCTTAGCAGCCTTTTGTTCTTTGAAAACTTGTAGCTCAAGCTGCTTGAGGTATTCAAACTTAATATACTCATAAACAAGGGAAGAAGTACAACTGCCTGATGGAAACCTGTGGCACTCATGAAGTTGATCATATTTTGTTTGTCAGCCTTCTTATCTACCTAAGGTTGTTCAGTTGCCATAGCCCCTTCTTTAGGACTTTCTTGAACTGGGAGAGGGTAGGACCATGTTTATACAGCCGTTTCTTCCTTCTTTCTTCCTTGGTCTTGAGAAGCAACTCTGCATCCTTTGCCTCATTCCTCTCCTTAGACAACTCTTTGTCTGCCAGTTTATTTAATTCCTCTAAGGGGAGAGAGATGATTTCATCAATATCATAGTTCCTGGTCTCTAAATAGTATACCATGGTTGCTCTCAACTTATCATCTTGAGTGTTTGGTCTGCGAGCAGCCCTGATAGCAGCTTCCATAAATCCTAAGGACCCACTAAAACTTTCTCCCCTTAGCTTCCCCTTCCTCTCTCTCTCTCCTCCTCCTCAATCTCCTTAGGAGTCAATATCCTTTTCCCTTTGCCACCCACAAACCTTTATGACTCAGGGTGGAGAGAGCGTTGGCCTTCATTGTCTGATGTAGCAATCAGACTCTGGCCAGAGAGAGGTTGTGAGACACCTTCACAGTAGGTGTTTCACTGAGGGAATAGGATGCTAAAGTTATAGATTATGTGACAGTGCTCACAAGTTCTATCACTGGGCCTTCAGTTAAGGTTTTCCCTTTGAAGCTAATCTTAGGGTCCACCTCAATATTTAGTTGACGAATGACATTGCCTGCTCGCATTTGTCTCCTTGCTTTGAAAACTTCAGCAATCCTGTCTTGTATCCTTACATCTATTCTTTCAGCCTGCCTATGATGAGTTGGATTGGCAAATGGCATGTTGACAAGATCAAGACCTTCATAGTAGTTCAAGGTCTGAAAGTTTAAGATCTCTTGCTGCCCTTGAAGTCTATAAAGTATGAGGGCTATTCTCTCAGCATCATACCTCCACCCTAGTTGTAGTTTGAAGCTCCTTGGGGTGGGGATGATATTGCCCTTGGAATTCCCTTCTCAAATAAACTCTGAATGAGTGAGTCCATATCAAGGTAAACTTGAGGAGGTTGCTGAGTATGGAAAACTGTAAGTGAGGATGGTGAGTCCTCAATGTCCATACTGTGTGAAGAACTCCCAGGCTTCGTGATTGCTGAGACTTTCTCCCCCTTTTTGGTAGCATCACCCACTTGCATAGAATAAAGCACACTTGGCATAAAGCTGGTAGACCTTGAAATCCTTGGATGCAAGAAAAGCTAGGAATATTCTGATAGCTTCAAGTCTTGCTACAAGAGCAAAGATATCTGTGTAGTCAATTCCTTATTCTTATGTGTACCCTTGGACAACTAGTCTTGCCTTGTTTTTGATAACAAGTCCTCTATCATCCTTCTTGTTCCTAAACACCCATTTGGTTCCTATGGTAGTCTTCCCTTGAGGGAGAGGACATAGGTTCCAAACCTTTTGCCTCTTGAATTAAAGCAGCTCCTACTACATAGCTTTAACCCAACTTCTATCCTTTAAAGCCTCATCAACTTTCTTTGGCTCTATCTAGGACAAGAAACAAGAGTGAAGACAAACATTTGCATCATGGGTTTGTCCTCTTGTCCTTACCCCTGTGTCAACATCTCCAATGATGTTTGTGGTGGGGTGAGACTTGTGGATCCTGAGTTAAGGGATCACAACAAGTTGCTTGGAGAGATCTAAATTAGAGAAATTTAGATCGGGCATTGAAGTTTCTCCCACCACATCAGCATACTTATCAAGTGAGACTTGATTCAATGAGTGTGTGATATCATTTATGTTGTCTTTAATGGAGTAGCTGTCAGCATCAAGAAACTCTTGATCACTGTCACCACCACTATTTCCTTCCACATTTAAAGCTCCTTCATTTAAGTGTTGTGCCTTTGAGTTGGAATTTAGTGGCACCTCAGATGTATCAGCTGAATTTGACATGGTTGTACTGATAGGAACTCCATCTGCAGGGTTAGTTACCACTGGAGCTGAAGTAGTATGATTTGATGGTCTTCTCAGCTCAAATCTTGGATCAGGATCACCTGCTGATAAGATATCTGTAGACCTTGAAACATTCTCAAAAGATTTTTTAAAATAGTTAGTATCTAAATCAATATCAAATAGCCAATCAGGACCAAAACCTTTCACACTAAGAGTGTGCTCATTCAAAGTCACATTGGCTGACTCCTCAACTATTCTAGTTCTGAGATTGTATACTCTATAAGCCTTGGCTTGAGAAGAAAATGCAATAAAGTGTCCATCATCTGATTTCTCATGAAATTTGGCTATTTGGTCTTTGGTATTCAAGATGGTGCAAGCACATCCAAATGACCTGAGAAAACCAATGAAAGGTTTTCTCTTGTGCCAAAGTTCATAAGGTGTCTTATCATGAGTCTTGACTACTAAAACTCTATTTTGCACATAGCAAGCAGTGTTTACTGCTTTTGTCCAGAAGGTGATGGACAATTTAGAGTCAGACAACATGGTTCTTGTAGCTTCAATTAGTGTCCAGTTTCTTCCCTCAGCAAAACCATTTTGCTGAGGTAATTTGGGAGCACTATATTGTCTTGTAATACCATTTTCATCACAAAATGTATCAAGAATTTAGTTTATAGAGTCAGTTCCCTGGTCACATCTTATGGTCTTGACCTTGTGATCATATTGATTCTTAATCTTTAAGATGAAACTCTTCAAGATCTCAGGAGTCTCATCCTTAGTTCTAAGAAAGAAGACCCAAGTGAATCTTGTAAAGTCATCTATGATCACTAAACAGTATGAGTTCCTTCCTAGACTCATTACACTGGTGGGGCCAAAGAGATCCATATGTAACAAGTGTAGGGGAGTAGTGATAGAGTTTCTTTCCTTCGGCTTGTGAGACACCTTATGTTGCTTCCCTTTGAGACAAGCAACACAGTGGTCATCAATTTTAAACTCTTTCTTTGGCATTCCAGTTACCAAATCATTCTTAATCAATTTATTCATGTTTTTAAAGTTTACATGGTACATTCTTTTATCCTAGAGGAAAGACTCATCACTATTTGCTTTAGATAGAAAGCATGAAACTTCTCTTGAGGGAGATGTTTCTTGCAAGTCCATATTGTACATGTTCCCTCTCCTGGGGGCTCTGAGTAGGATATGCTCTTGACGAATAACCAACCCGGGCTTGAGAACAATGCACTCATCCTAAGTGAAAAGCATGTTATGACTCTGATCACAAAATTGAGATACACTCAGAAGATTGTACCCAAGCTCCTTGATAAAGTTTACCTTCTCAATGCTGAGCTTACCATTTGTGACCCTGCCCTTCCAGTAATGTAACCTCCAGCATCTCCTCCAAAAGCAACTGACCCTCCATCAATTTTCTCAAAATTTAGAGTAGTGACCCATTGCCTGTCATGTGCCTGGAACAACCACTATCAATGATCCATACATTCTTGTTTGTCTTGAGTAGTATAAAAAGATGGTTAGTTTCATTTGGAAATCCAAGCCTTGTTGGTCTTGGGGTTATCAAAAGAAGTTGAAGACAATGCAACTGTAATTGATCCTATAGTCAAATTTGGAGTATCATTTGCTGATGTTGATAAAGAACTTTTAGTCACATGGTCTTTCTTTGTCTTTCACACCACCTTTAGAAGCTTAGACTTGACCTTCAATGCTTGGAAGTTTTGACAACTTTGGAAGTTCTGACAACTTTGGAAGTTTTGACAACTTCGGAAGTTCTGGAGACTGGACCTTCAGAAGATCTTGCTACCATTGTAGTAGTCTTCAGTACTTCGGAAGTATTCCTTTCTTCCGAGACTAACTTTTCTTTCGAAGTCAAGTTTTACTTGTCTTCTTCATTTTGGAGCTTCTGGAAGGAAAAGAGTTTCCTTCCGAAGCTTGCTTCTTCTTCTTCAAACTCTCAGAAGTTTATTTCTTGATCATGTATACAGTACTTTTAGGATTGTAGAGGCAACCCTTTGCAAAATAAAAAGTACTACCACACATGTCACAATCCATTTTCTTTCTTCTGAGTCTTCCATTGGGAATAAGCTGAACTTGATCACTTTCCTTCTCTATCTTCATCTTTACAGATGATGTGGCAATTCTTTTAGGGTGAGAACCACCTTTGGAGTTGGATGGTTCAGGTTGTGTTGTAGTGATAGACAACTACTCTGCCTTTTTCATGATGCTGAAATGATTTGGACATGAACTAGAACTCCTGGTACTAGAGTTTAAGTTTGAGTCTTCAGTCTTAACCACTTCAAAACATGCAGAGATGAAAACTTGTTTCAGCATGGAGTTAAAAGTGGCATTGATCTCTAGAGCCTTCTTGGACTTTCTTTTGGCCTTTCTGATCAAGTTCTTCCTTCTAGACTTGGTCATCCTAATTTCCTTTCTATCCTTAGGAGAATAGCGACCCTTCTTGGGATGCTCTTCTTCACTCTTCTTACAGACATCCTTCACTATCTCCTCATCATCCTCTTCACTCATGGGGTCTATAAAAGGAAACTCATCTTCACAAGTTCCACACCTAGGAGATCTTACAGACAAGATTGTGTGTGGAGGAGCTATCTTAGTAGATCCCAGTCCCTACTTATTCTGATAACAAACTTTTGCATGTAGAGATAAGGATATTAGTTCTTGAAGGTCTATTCTTCAAGAACACATTTTGTGCCCTAGCTTTGCTGATCACAAGCTCAGCCTGACATTTAGTTAACTTAGTGATGAGATCTTTGATTTGAGTCCTATAATTGGTATGCTCATGTTAAAGAGTTGAAATGGTTTTATCTAAATCTTCTATTTTAAGCTTGTAATCATTTTCAGCTCTTTTGAAATTAGATTTTAAGATGTTTAAAGACTCAAGATCAGATCTCATCTCTAAGTTATAGGACCTATATCTGTTAACTTTAACAATACATTCAGGTGTACAAAGATGTTACAATACCTTGGCTTCATCATGGTCAGCCATCAGTGCTTGATTTGAAGAAAGTTGTTACAACCACAGAACCTGGGAGTTCTTCAGAGAGAATGGACATAGAGGACTCACCATCCTCACTTGCTGTTGTGCATTCTCAGCAACTTCCTCAAGTTCACATTAATGTGGACTCTATAGACTCTCTCATCAGGAGTCTCTTTGAGGAAGGCATACCAAGGGCTGTCTCATCTCCACCACTAGGAACTGGCAATCACATCATCAGGTGGAGGTATGATGATGACAGGAGAGCCCTTATACTTCAAAGAGTTCAAGGCCAACAAGAAGTTTTTCAATTCCAAAGCCTGAGCTTTCATGAAAGACTGGATTTAGTCAACTTGCCACTTGTCAATCCAAGCAATTCAAGACAAGCTGACAGGCTGGCTCAAAGAATCCAAGACAGGATCCTTGCAGAGTTTACTCTAAGAAGGAGACTTAGGGAATCAGGCAATGTCATCGGTCAACTGGATGTTGAGGTGGACCCTAAGATTAGTTTCATAGGGGAAACCTTGACTGAAGGCCCAGTGACAGAACCTGAGACCCCTGTCTCACCATCAACAACTGCTACTGAGGTCCAAACTCCATCTGAGACACCTGCTGGTGAAGGTGTTTCTCAGCCTCTCTCTGGCCAGAGCATGGAAGCTACTCCAAGCAATGAAGGCCAAGCCTCAATCCACCCTGAGTCACAAAGGTCTGTTGGTGACAAAGGGAAAAGGATAATGACTCCTGAGGAAATTGAGGAGGAAGAGAGAGAGAGGAAAAGGAGACTAAGGGGAGAAAGTTCCACTGGGTCATCTAGCTTCATGCAAGCTGCAATCAGGGCTGCTCCCAGACCAAATACTCAAGATGATGAGCTAAGGGCAGTCAGGATTACCTACTTACAGACCAGGAACTATGACATTGATGAGATCATCTCCCTCCCCTTAGAAGAACTAAATGAACTGGGTGACAGGGAAGTGTCAAGAGAGTTGAAGGAGAAAGAGGATGCAATGATACTTCTCCAACTCAAAGAGGAGAAGAGACAGAAAAGACTTTACAAGCATGCTCCTACTCTCTCACCAGTTCAAGAAAGTCCTGCACAGGAAGATGTGGCTCCACAAGAACCTCAGGTAGATAAAAAGGAAGATAGGATCAAGATGATCAACTACCTGAGTGCCACAGGCTTCTATCAGGCAGATGCACTTCTCCCTTTGTCCTATGACTTCATTGAGTTCGAGTATCTAATGCAACTTGAGCTTGAGTTAGTCAAGGAAAGAAAGACAACTAAAAGGAAACTAAGGGAAGAAGCTGCAAAGTCAAGGGCCATCATTCAAAAGAATACAAAGAAGTCTGCTGACAGACAAAGAATGGTGAGCTTCTTGAAGCTGTATGGATTCTCCGGAAGGAGACTTGGCCCCATGTCTCTATCCACCATGGATGAGCATATTAGGGTGATCAAGCAGAAGATTAAAAGTGGAGAACTCATTGACTTGCACTCTCTTCCAAGTCAAGTCCCACCTGAAGTGGAGGTCAAGTTTGAACAACCAGAGACACCTCAACCAGCACCTCCAGCTGAGCCTCAGCAAGCTTCATCTTCTGATCCTAGGCAGGGTAAAACTCCCTCTCCTTCTGAACCTGTGAGGGAGGAACACCCAACTAAGAAAGACACTGATGATCAACATGGTGCTGCAGACCAGTCTTCTCAGTTAAAGACATCCAAGAGGAAGAAGAGGATGGCTTCTAAACCAAAGACTAAGAAGAAGAAGCCAAAGTCATCTACCTCTGCACCTTAGGCTGAATCAGATCAACCTGAGGAAGTGCATGATGAGGCAGCCCAATCAACTCCTATTCAAGTGGCTCCTCTAACTAGTGAGACACCCATCTTGTCCTGGACTTACTCTACCAATCCAGAGAGATGGACTGTTATCAGAGATCAAGGTGTTGAGAATGTCTACTCATGGCAAGACATAATCAACTTACCTCTGTATGATCTCTTTGAGATGAGAAGATACTATGAAAGTCTTGATGATCCTGACCATCTCATGAAGAAAGGAATGGTCCTGATTGTACTGAAGACTACCAACATTTGAAGATCTTCCAAGTGTTTTGGTAGCATCAGCCTGGGGGAGTTTGTAAGGATTCCTGAAGACTGATGCAACCCAAAACAGCCTAAGTGTCTCAGCAACATGCACTAAGTACTGAAGTGAAGAATGCTTCGGAAGTTTTACACAAAGCATTAGAAAATACTCTAAGTGTAAAATCTTCCGAAGCCAAGACCAATATCTTCCGAAGCCAAACATGAAGTCTTCCGAAGCTTCAGAGACAAAGTATTCTGAAGCTTCAACCTATGAAGACAGATTTCTTCCGAAGACTTTTAGTACACATGCTTTATCTGATGTACTGTTCCATAAAGCACCTTTTCCGCTGCATCTCTGTAAAGTCACCAACTTACATGAGTTGGTGAAAAGGGTCTTGCTTTTGTAACTGTACATTGAGGTCTTGAGTCTTCAACTTTCCACTTTATGTACTTTATCCTTTTTGTATTGTATAAGGATGTGAGCTATGGCATGTCATAGTCACAAGGTCAAAAGGCAGATATGCCTTTTGATCCTACAATTGATTTTGTTAGTGTCTAGTCAATTGTTTCCAGCTGGCTTTCAAAGTATAGCCGGCTGTAGGTTGTAGTATAAGTATTTCAAGTTCTTGTATCTTTTCTTTATGCTTTGTAACACTTGTAAAAGAACTTGAGAAAGCAATATACTGCCTCCTTGAAACCCATACTCTCTTGTTCTGTCTCTTGCTTTACTTGTGTTCTTTGTATCACCTTTGGTTACCCAGTTCACTGTTTGATTAGATCTTAGTTTATCTCCTCATTGTGTTGTTGTGTTGTAATTGTGTTTAAGCCCTTAAACGGTCCTGCAATTGGTATCAGAGCATTCCAGGCTCTTGATATAAGATCTAACCATCTTAAGATCCCTCACACACACAAAAGCTAAACTCTTCAAATGGCTTCCATCTCAAAGACTGATATGGAGACTGGAACCATGAACAAATCCCCACTGATCACTCTTGATGATTTTGACACCTGGTGCATGAGGATGGAAGGCTTCATCAGGTCTCTTGATTCAAGAATGTGGGAATCTGTCGAGAATGGACCTTTCATACCCAGCACCCCCTCTGCTACTGGTGCTGGTATGATTCCTAAAGATGTGGCCAACTACTCAGATGAAGATAGAAAAAGAGTAGAGATTGACAGGAAGGCCATGACTGCTCTTCAGACTGCTCTCCCAAACTCTGTATACAGAGGTTTTAAGAAGTGCAAGACAGCCAAACAGCTGTGGGATGCACTGAAGCTGATGTATGAAGGCTCCTCTGAAGCCAAGGAGAACAAGAAAGATCTTCTGAAGCAGCAGTTTGAAAATTTCACCTTCAAAGCAGGTGAGACCATGACCCAACAATACTTCAGGTATGTTGAGATTGTGGATACCCTAGTGGATGGAGGAGTTCCTCTTGAGAACAGGGACATTGTAAGGAAGTTCATGTCCTCACTTCCTAGGCAATGGACACACTATTGTGTGGTGATCAAGAGGACTGAGAACCTTAAGACTCTTACTCTTACAGAGTTGTATGGGATTCTCAGTGGATACCAGATGGAGATGAACATGCAAGGTTCATCTGGCAACTCCAACAATCAAATGGGTTCAGCCCTTCATGTGGTTGAAAGGGACAGCATAGAACCCCAGCATCATCTCTTATGCTACCCTGACAACTCACAAAAGGGTCCTTTCATCACCTTCCGGAGACACCAAGGGAGAACTTTACTCAAGGAAGCCCATTCCAAGAGACAAGTTCTTCTCAAGCCTTTGTGTCTGCAGATGAAAGCTGTGGGAATTATCTTTTCACTCTTGAAGACCTGGACTGTATCCATCCAGATGACCTGGAATACATGGAGATAGTTCAGCAGATGGCTCTCCTCACTCACAGAGCCAAGAAGTTCTACAAGAGGACAGGAAGAAGATTTCCAAGCAATGCTACCAGTAGTAAGTTTGGGCTGGATAAAAGCAAAGTTAAGTGTTACAACTGTAACCTTATGGGTCACTTTGCCAGGGAGTGTAAGGCACCTAAAGCAAATGGGGGCCAAACACAACCCAGACCAAACTTTACTGACAAAGCTCCTCAGGCTGAGAAGACAAAGCAACATGCTGTGTTGCTGTTGAAGAAGGAGGCTTTGACTGGAGTTTTCAGGTGGAGGATGCTTCTCCAAACCAAGCACTGATGGCTGACCATGATGAAGCCAAGGTATTGGAACATCTTTGCTACCCTGAATGCATTGCTAAAGTAAATAGATACAGGTCCTATAACCTAGAGATGAGATCTGATCTTGAGTCATTAAATATATTAAAATCTGATTTTAGAAAGTCTGAAAATGATTACAAGTTAAAGATAGAGGACTTGGAGAAAACCATTTCAGTACTAAAACATGAACATACAGATTTCAGAACTCAGATCCAAGATCTCATCACTAAGTTAACTGAGTGCCAGGCTGAGCTTGTGATCAGCAAAGCCAAGGCAGAGAAGAGTGTTCTTGAAGAAGAGACCTTCAAGAACATGATATCCTCATCCCTGCACAACAAGGTTTGTTATCAAAATAGACAGGGACTGGGATCAAATGAGATAGCTCCTCCACACACAATCTTGTCTGTAAGATCTCCTAGGTGTGGAACTTGTGAAGATGAGCTTCCTCTCATAGATCCTGTAAGTGAGGATGATGAAGAAGTGATAGTGAAGAATTCCTTGAGAAGAGTGAAGAAGAGGATTCTTCCAAGGGCCACTATCCTTCTGAGGAGAAGAAATCAACTGTGATGACCAAGTCCAAAAGAAAGAACTTGATCAGAAAGAGCAAAAGGAAGGCAAAGAAGGCTCAAGAAATCAAGGCTACTTTTGATGCTAAGCAGAAACAAGTTTTTATCTCTGCAGGTTTCAAAGTAGTAAGGACTGAAGACATCAACCAAGACTCCTCAGCTAAGAGTCATGGTTCTTGTTCAAATCATCTCAGTGCCAAGAAGAAGACTGAGCTGCTGTGTACCACTGCTGCACAGCCTGGACCATCAAACTCCAAGAACAGTTCACAGCCCAAAGGAACTGTCTCAGCATCTACCAAGATGAAGGTGGAGAAGGGATGTGACCAAAGCCAGTCTTGCTCTCAAAGGGAGACTTCTTTGAAGAAGAAAATGTTGTGTGTTATGTGTGAAAGTACTTCTCACATTGCTAAGGATTGCCCATACAATCCTAAAAGTACTGTCCACATGACTAAAACAAAGACTTCAAAGAGTCTCAAGAAGTCTCAAGCTTCGGAAGGAAAGTCTGTTTCCTTCGGAAGCTCCAAATCAAAGAAGAAGGTAAATGGAAAATTACCTTCGGAAGCAAAGTTGGTCTCGGAAGAAAGGAGTTCTTCCGAAGCACTGAAGTCTGCTGCAGTGACTGTAGATTCTTCCGAAGGATCAGTCATCAAAACTTGTGAAGTTCCAAAAGCTTCTAAGGTTTTGAAGGTCAAGTCCAAGACTCCAAAGGTGGTGTGGAAGTCTAAGAAAGACCAAATGACTGAGGTTTCTCCATCAACAACAGCTGAAGATCCCCATAGTACAACCATAGGATCTATTACTGTTGCATTACCTTCTATTACTATTAATGAGCCCAAGACAAGTAAGGCTTGGGTTTCCAAATGTAACTAATCATTTTCTTTGTGCAGGAACAGCTCAAGACAAACAGGAATGTCTGGATAATTGACAGTGGCTGTTCCAGGCACATGACAGGCAATAGGTCTCTACTCCATAATTTTGAGAGAATTGATGGAGGACCAGTTGCTTTTGGAGGAGATGAAGGTGGTTACATTTCTGGAAGGGGCAAGGTCACAAATGGTAAGCTCAGCATTGAGAAGGTAAACTTTGTTAAGGAGCTTGGGTACAATCTTCTGAGTGTATCCCAATTTTGTGATCAGAGTCATAACATGCTCTTTACTGAGCATGAGTGCATTGTTCTCAAGCCTGGTGTGGTCATTCCTCATGAGCATATCCTGCTCAGAGCCCCCAGGAAAGGGAACATGTACAAGATGGATTTGCAAGAAACATCTCCCTCAGGAGAAGTTTCATGCTTTCTATCTAAAGCAAATAGTGATGAGTCTTTCCTATGGCATAAAAGAATGTGCCATGTAAACTTTAAGAACATGAATAAATTAATTAAACATGATCTGGTAACTGGAATGCCAAAGAAAGAGTTTACTAGTGATGATCATTGTGTTGCATGCCTGAAAGGGAAGCAACACAAGGTATCTCACAAGCCTAAGGAAAAGAACTCCATCACTACTCCCCTACACTTGTTACATATGGATCTCTTTGGCCCCACCAGTGTAATGAGTTTAGGAAGGACCTCTTACTGTCTGGTGATCACAGATGATTTTACAAGATTCACTTGGGTCTTTTCCTTAGAACTAAGGATGAAACCCCTGAGATTCTGAAGAATTTCATCTTAAAAGTTGAGAATCAATGTGATCACAAGGTCAAAACCATAAGATGTGATCAGGGAACTGAATTCAAGAACCAAATCCTTGATGCATTTTGTGATGAAAAGGGTATTACAAGACAATATAGTGCTCCCAGGACTCCTCAGCAAAACGGAGTTGCTGAGAGGAGAAACAGGACACTTATTGAAGCTGCAAGAACTATGTTGTCTGACTCTAAACTGCCTATCACCTTCTGGGCAGAGGCAGTCAATACTGCTTGCTATGTGCAAAACAGAGTTTTAGTAGTTAAGACACATGGTAAGACTCCTTATGAACTTTGGCACAAGAGAAACCTTTCATTGGTTTTCTCAGGTCATTTGGATGTCCCTGCACCATCTTGAATACCAAAGATCAAATTGCCAAGTTTGCTGAGAAATCAGATGATGGACATTTCATTGGATACTCTTCTCAAGCTAAAGCTTATAGAGTATACAATCTCAGAACTAGAATTGTTGAGGAGTCAGCCAATGTGACTTTCAATGAGCACACTCCTTGTGTGGCTGGTTCTGGTCCGGATTGGCTGTTTGATCTTGATTTAGTTACCAACTGTTTTAACAAATCTTGTGAGCATGTTTCAGGATCTGCAGAAAATCTAAATACAGGTGATCCTGATCCAAGATTTGAGCTAGGAAGACCTTCAACTCATACATCTTCAGCTCCAGTTGGAACTACTTCAGCAAATGAGGTTTCTATCAGCACAACAATGACAAATTCAGCTGATACATCTGGCATGCCTTCAAATTCCAGCTCAGAGGCCTCTCAACCAGATAAAGACACCTCACTTGTAGAAGACAACAATGGTGATGGTGATAGTGATCAGGAATTTCTTGATGCTAATAACCATACCATAGATGACAACATCAATGATGTCTCACACTCATTGGATCAAGTTAATCTTGATAAGTGTGATAATGTGGAGGGTGAATCTTCCAGACCAGATTTAAATTTCTCAAATTTAGATCTTTCTCAACAACTTGCTGTGATCCCTCAGCTAAGGATCCACAAGTCTCACCCCACCACAAACATCATTGGAGATGTTGTCACAGGGGTAAGAACAAGAGGACAAACCCATGAAGCAAATGTTTGTCTTCACTCTTGTTTCTTATCTCAGATAGAGCCCAAGAAAGTTGATGAAGCTCTAAAGGATGGAAGTTGGGTTGAAGCTATGCAACAAGAGCTGCTTCAATTCAAAAGGCAGAAAGTTTGGAACCTTTGTCCTCTTCCTCATGGGAAGACTACCATTGGAACCAAATGGGTTTTTAGAAACAAGAAGGATGATAGAGGAATCATCATCAAGAACAAGGCAAGACTAGTTGTTCAAGGATACACACAAGAAGAAGGGATTGACTACACTGATGTCTTTGCTCCTGTAGCAAGACTAGAAGCTGTTAGGATATTCCTGGCATTTGCTGCATCCAAGAACTTCAAGGTCTACCAACTTGATGTAAAGTGTGCTTTCTTATATGGAGTGATTGATGAGGAGGTTTATGTCAAACAGCCACCTGGTTTTGTAGACCCTGATCATCCTGATTATGTCTGCAAGCTTGACAAAGCTCTTTATGGGCTGCATCAGGCACCCAGGAAGTGGTATGAGACACTATCTGAGTATCTTTGTAAGCATGGATACAGAAGAGGTACTATAGATGGAACTCTCTTCATCAAAGGACAGGGAAATGACTTATTGCTGGTTCAAGTATATGTTGATGACATCATCTTTGGTTCAACTAATCCAAAGCTCTGCAAAGACTTTGAGAAGCTGATGAAAGACAGATTTGAGATGAGTTCAATGGGAGAACTCAACTTCTTTCTGGGAATTCAAGTGAAGCAAGTTGAAGATGGCATCTTCATAAGTCAGTCAAAGTATGTTCAAGACATACTCAAGAGGTTCAATATGACTGATTGTAAGATTGCTAAGACACCCATAGCCAGAAACCACTCCCTTGGTCCAGATCTTGAGGGGGAGTGTGTAGATGAGCACTTATACAGGGCTATGATTGGGTCTCTTATGTATCTTACAGCTAGCAGGCCTGATATCATGTTTGCTACATGTATTTGTGCAAGATATCAAGCCAACCCTAAGATGTCTCACTTAATCACTGTGAAAAGGATTTTAAGATACCTCAAAGGTGCTTCAACACTTGGTCTATGGTATCCAAAGAATCCAAATTTCAATCTGTATGCCTATACAGATAGTGATTATGGTGGTTGCAATATGACTGCAAAGTCTACATCTGGGGGATGTCAATTCCTTGGTGGAAGGGTGGTCTCATGGCAATGCAAGAAACAATCCTGTGTGTCTGCATCAACTGCTGAGGCTGAATACATTGCTGCTGCAAGCTGCTGTGCTCAAGTGCTTTGGATTCAAAATCAGATGCTGGACTATGGATTTAACTTCAAAGAGACTCCTATCCACATAGACAACAATAGTGCTATCTCTATCACTGAGAACCCTGTGCAGCACTCAAGGACCAAACACATCAACATCAGGTATCATTTAATAAGAGATAACTATGAAAAAGGATTAATTAAACTAGTCAAAGTTCATACAGATGAACAATATGCTGATCTGTTCACAAAAGCTTTTGATGAACAGAGATTTAAGTATCTGATATCAGCTATTGGGATGATTAACTTTGAGTAGACTTTTTATTAAAACTAATTCTAATTATTTCTTCTTAAAATATGTGTGTCCTAAGTTGTCTAGTTCATCACTTTCATAAGCTCATGTTTTCTTTGGATAAAAATTCTTTTTGAAGACTTTCCTTAGATTCTTGAAAATTTTGATACTTCGGAAGATAAAATTTTATCTTCGGAAGAAAAACATGTCTTCAAAATACATAACTGTCTAAGAGATTTTACCTTCGGAAGAAGTCAAATTCATCTTCCGAAGCTTAAAATTCTTATCTCAGACACTTATTTATTTTTAAGAACCTTTTCCTTCCGAAGCAAAATTAACCTTCGGAAGCTTTGTTTATTTCTATACAAAGCATTCAAAGGTTTATTTCTCTTCCGAAGCATAAATTATCAAGACTCTCAGGAAAATCTTCCGAAGCCATTTTAGCTTCGGAAGCTTTTTCCATCAAAACTTCCGAAGACAAATAAACTTCGGAAGCTTTTCGAATTCCAAGAAAACTACTTTTTGAGCAAAAGTAAACTACCTTTTCAGAGGTGGGACCGACTTTCGGATTTCAAAGTTTATCCTCTTTCATTAACTTTGGTTCAAATCCCTTTTCATATAAATACCCAACGGTTCCCCCTCTTTCCCACTATCTTCCTCAATTCTACTGTTTCTCTAACCTAATTCTCTAAACCGCCTTTGCTTTCTACCTTTCTTCACCCTTAAGCTTCTGAAATGGCCAACCTTAACCGCAGAAACAACCCTGATTTCTCCATGCAACTACACAGGCAACATAATCAAGTTGCTCTGTTAAGCTCTGAGAAAGATGCAAGTTTCTCAGAGATTTGCCAATTCTTGACTCTGTCAAATTATTTCACCTCCCTGACCATTGATCCTACTCTATATGAGGATCACTTGCTTGAATTCTGGAAGACCTGCCAAGAGGTCATTATGGATGGGGAGAAGGCACTGTCTGCCACAGTGCAAGGGAGGACAATCTTCATCACTCCGGCCATCATTAACCAACATCTACAGCTGGATGATGAAGAAGGTGAGGTGTCCTTCCCAAAAGAAGCTGTTAATCATTCTTTTGAGCAGATGGGCTATGAGGGAGATTTCTCTGTAAAGACCTTTAGGAAAGGGAAGGTCTCATCCCAATGGAAATTCCTGCTCCATGTGGTTATCCACAGCTTGTCAAACAAGCATGGTGGATGGGACCAGATTCCTGAGGATCTCTCCTTTATAGTTCATGGAATGGTTCAGGGGGTCAAGTTCAGGTATTCACAATTTGTCTATACTAATTTACTTGCAAACTTAGACTCCTTAGAGTATTACATGTTTCCTAGATATGTTCAACACATTCTCAACTGTGAACTGGGCTCACAGTTGAGGGAAACAGGTAATATTCTTAAATTGGGACAGATGAAGCCCGGCATCTTTAAAATAATGAAGAAGCCAACTGTAGGCTTCTCTGGGGTAGAAACAACCCTAGTCCCAAAAATGTTAGAGCTCATTGCTCAAGGTGACAACCTAGCAACACAAGCTAGTGTTGAACCCACACCTCTTTTGTCCTTACCATTAAAAAGACCAGATATTACCCTCACCTACCAAAGAAAATCCAAACGAACCCCTGCTCAGGCTATTGAGTCTGTGCAGGCCCCCAAATACTCAACCTTACAGGAAGAAGTGGACACTAGAGCTCCCACTTCTCCTGAGGAGCAAACCACTCCCATTACTTCACCTATCAGGGCTGAGGTTCCTCAAGCTCACCCTGATGAGCTCAATAGCCCAACAACCTTAAGCCTTCACTCTGAGTCTCAACACTCAAGTGGACAACCTTCAGGGGACAGCTACCATCCCCAGCCTTTGGATCTCAACCAACCAATTCCCAACCTATCCTTTTACACTGATGAAGACTTAGGATTCAGTGAGTACCATGAGTCTCTCTTCTCCTCCCCTACTCAAAGAGAGATGAGTACCTCTGACTCTCCTCAGTCTATCCCCCATCAGTCACCTATTACTGAGGTGGACACTTCTGAACCTGTTCAGGATGTCCATATGGAAGAGGCTCTCACTTTTGAAAGTGATTACATCATTAAGACCTCAACCATGGCAACTCAGCCCATTGGCATCTCAACTGAGGCTGCCAGTGAGCAGAGGAAAACCAGCAGCCAAGAAACTCAAGCTGGTGGTGAGAGAGAGGACTTTGGTCCAATCATCTCATCCCCCAATGAATCTTCTGATGAAGATGAGGGGAATTTGAGACTAAAGGTGCAAAAACTGTCAAAAACATGCACCTACTTAGTCTCTAAGGTTAGTCACTTGGAATCTCAGGTGACTACCCTGCAAAACAGGGTCAATGATCAGCAACTCCAGATTTCATATCTGCAGGAAAAACTAGCTGGGAGACCTTTAAGGAGAGCTCAACCAGGAACACAAGAACCTGTGGAAGTGATTGACTTATCCTCCAGCTCACCTATGCAAGTGGGTGATGCTACCAAAAAGGGGGAGAAAGTTGTTACAACCACAGAACCTGGGAGTTCTTCAGAGAGAATGGACATAGAGGACTCACCATCCTCACTTGCTGTTGTGCATTCTCAGCAACTTCCTCAAGTTCACATTAATGTGGACTCTATAGACTCTCTCATCAGGAGTCTCTTTGAGGAAGGCATACCAAGGGCTGTCTCATCTCCACCACTAGGAACTGGCAATCACATCATCAGGTGGAGGTATGATGATGACAGGAGAGCCCTTATACTTCAAAGAGTTCAAGGCCAACAAGAAGTTTTTCAATTCCAAAGCCTGAGCTTTTATGAAAGACTGGATTTAGTCAACTTGCCACTTGTCAATCCAAGCAATTCAAGACAAGCTGACAGGCTGGCTCAAAGAATCCAAGACAGGATCCTTGCAGAGTTTACTCTAAGAAGGAGACTTAGGGAATCAGGCAATGTCATCGGTCAACTAGATGTTGAGGTGGACCCTAAGATTAGTTCCATAGGGGAAACCTTGACTGAAGGCCCAGTGACAGAACCTGAGACCCCTGTCTCATCATCAACAACTGCTGCTGAGGTCCAAACTCCATCTGAGACACCTGCTGGTGAAGGTGTTTCTCAGCCTCTCTCTGGCCAGAGCATGGAAGCTACTCCAAGCAATGAAGGCCAAGCCTCAATCCACCCTGAGTCACAAAGGTCTGTTGGTGACAAAGGGAAAAGGATAATGACTCCTGAGGAAATTGAGGAGGAAGAGAGAGAGAGGAAAAGGAGACTAAGGGGAGAAAGTTCGACTGGGTCATCTAGCTTCATGCAAGCTGCAATCAGGGCTGCTCCCAGACCAAATACTCAAGATGATGAGCTAAGGGCAGTCAGGATTACCTACTTACAGACCAGGAACTATGACATTGATGAGATCATCTCCCTCCCCTTAGAAGAACTAAATGAACTGGCTGACAGGGAAGTGTCAAGAGAGTTGAAGGAGAAAGAGGATGCAATGATACTTCTCCAACTCAAAGAGGAGAAGAGACAGAAAAGACTTTACAAGCATGCTCCTACTCTCTCACCAGTTCAAGAAAGTCCTGCACAGGAAGATGTGGCTCCACAAGAACCTCAGGTAGATAAAAAGGAAGATAGGATCAAGATGATCAACTACCTGAGTGCCACAGGCTTCTATCAGGCAGATGCACTTCTCCCTTTGTCCTATGACTTCATTGAGTTCGAGTATCTAAAGCAACTTGAGCTTGAGTTAGTCAAGGAAAGAAAGACAACTAAAAGGAAACTAAGGGAAGAAGCTGCAAAGTCAAGGGCCATCATTCAAAAGAATACAAAGAAGTCTGCTGACAGACAAAGAATGGTGAGCTTCTTGAAGCTGTATGGATTCTCCGGAAGGAGACTTGGCCCCATGTCTCTATCCACCATGGATGAGCATATTAGGGTGATCAAGCAGAAGATTAAAAGTGGAGAACTCATTGACTTGCACTCTCTTCCAAGTCAAGTCCCACCTGAAGTGGAGGTCAAGTTTGAACAACAAGAGACACCTCAACCAGCACCTCCAGCTGAGCCTCAGCAAGCTTCATCTTCTGATCCTAGGCAGGGTAAAACTCCCTCTCCTTCTGAACCTGTGAGGGAGGAACACCCAACTGAGAAAGACACTGATGATCAACATGGTGCTGCAGACCAGTCTTCTCAGTTAAAGACATCCAGGAGGAAGAAGAGGATGGCTTCTAAACCAAAGACTAAGAAGAAGAAGCCAAAGTCATCTACCTCTGCACCTCAGGCTGAATCAGATCAACCTGAGGAAGTGCATGATGAGGCAGCCCAATCAACTCCTATTCAAGTGGCTCCTCTAACTAGTGAGACACCCATCTTGTCCTGGACTTACTCTACCAATCCAGAGAGATGGACTGTTATCAAAGATCAAGGTGTTGAGAATGTCTACTCATGGCAAGACATAATCAACTTACCTCTGCATGATCTCTTTGAGATGAGAAGATACTATGAAAGTCTTGATGATCCTGACCATCTCATGAAGAAAGGAATGGTCCTGATTGTACTGAAGACTACCAACATTTGAAGATCTTCCAAGTGTTTTGGTAGCATCAGCCTAGGGGGAGTTTGTAAGGATTCCTGAAGACTGATGCAACCCAAAACAGCCTAAGTGTCTCAGCAACATGCACTAAGTACTGAAGTGAAGAATGCTTCGGAAGTTTTACACAAAGCATTAGAAAATACTCTAAGTGTAAAATCTTCCGAAGCCAAGACCAATATCTTCCGAAGCCAAACATGAAGTCTTCCGAAGCTTCAGAGACAAAGTCTTCCGAAGCTTCAACCTATGAAGACAGATTTCTTCCGAAGACTTTTAGTACACATGCTTTATCTGATGTACTGTTCCATAAAGCACCTTTTCCGCTGCATCTCTGTAAAGTCACCAACTTACATGAGTTGGTGAAAAGGGTCTTGCTTTTGGTAACTGTACATTGAGGTCTTGAGTCTTCAAATTTCCACTTTATGTACTTTATCCTTTTTTTATTGTATAAGGATGTGAGCTATGGCATGTCATAGTCACAAGGTCAAAAGGCAGATATGCCTTTTGATCCTACAATTGATTTTGTTAGTGTCTAGTCAATTGTTTCCAGCTGGCTTTTAAAGTATAGCCGGCTGTAGGTTGTAGTATAAGTATTTCAAGTTCTTGTATCTTTTCTTTATGCTTTGTAACACTTGTAAAAGAACTTGAGAAAGCAATATACTGCCTCCTTGAAACCCATACTCTCTTGTTCTGTCTCTTGCTTTACTTGTGTTCTTTGTATCACCTTTGGTTACCCAGTTCACTGTTTGATTAGAGCTTAGTTTATCTCCTCATTGTGTTGTTGTGTTGTAATTGTGTTTAAGCCCTTAAACGGTCCTGCAAAGATGCATCTTCCACCTGAAAGCTCCAGTCAAAGCCACATTCTTCAATAGCAACTGCAGCTTGCTGCTTTGGCTTCTCATTCTGGTTGGCTCTGTCAGTGTAGTTTGGTCTGGTTTGTGCTTAGCCACCATTTGTCCTTGGTGCCTTGCACTCTCTAGCAAAGTGTCCCATTTGGTTACAGTTGTAACATTTCACCTTGCTTTTGTCAAGCCCAAACTTACCACTCGCTGCATTGTCTGGAAACTTTCTCCCTGTCCTATTTTAGAACTTCTTGGCTCTGTGAGTGAGATGAGCCATTTGCTTAACTATCTCCATGTACTCTGGATCATCTGGATGGATACATTCAAGATCTTCAAGGGTGAAGAGAAAGTTGCCAGCACTTTCATCAGTAGACACAAAAGCTTGTGAAGAGCTTGTCTCTTGGAATGGACCTCCTTGAGTGTAACTCTCCCTTGGTGTCTCCGAGAAGGTGATGAAAGGACCCTTTTGTGAGTTGTCAGGGTAGCAGATAAGATGATGTTGTGGTTGTCTGCAATCTCTTTCAACCATATGGAGGGCTAAACTCAGTTGATTGCTGGAGTTACCAGATGGATTTTGAATGTTCATCTCCATCTGGTATCCACTAAGAATACCATACAACTCTATAAGAGTGAGAGTCTTAAGGTTCTCAGTTCTCTTGATAACAACAGAATAATGTGTCCATTGTCTAGGAAGAGAGGATATGAACTTCCTTACAATGTCTCTATTTTCAAGAGTTACTCCAACATTCATTAGAGTATCCACAATCTCAACATACCTGAAGTATTGTTGAGTCATGGTTTCACCTGCTTTAAAGGTGAAGTTCTCAAACTGTTGCTTCAAGAGGTCCTTCTTATTCACTTTTACTACAGTGGACCCCTCATACATGAGCTTCAATACATCTTATAGTTGCTTAGAGGTTTTGCACTACTTGAAGCCCTTGTATATGGAGTTTGGAAGAGCAGTTTGGAGGAAAATCATGACTTTCTGATCTATGTCTATTTTCTTTCTATCTTCTTCAGAATAGTCAGCCACCTCCTCTAGAATCATACCACCCTCAGCAGCAGCTGAAGAGGTGCTTGGTATGTGAGGTCCTTAGTCAACAGATTCTCACATCCTGGAGTCTTGAGACTTGATAAAGCCTTCCATTCTTTGACACCAAGTATGAAAGTCCTCAGGAATGATTAGTGGGGACTTTGTCATGGTTCTAGTTTTCATATCAGCCTTTGTGAGAGCTGCCATTTGAGTTCTTAAGTGTTTAGAACACTTAACAGATCAAGTAAGGAACCTGGACTTTGGTTATGATACTATGAACACAAGTAAACAAGAGACAGAAACTTAAGAACAACAAAGATATTTGGCTTTCAAGATTGCAGTATATTGCTTCTCAAGTTCTATTATGAGTGATAAAAAGCATAAGAATAAGTTACAAGGACTTCAGACACTTTATGCTACATCCTACAGCCGACCATACTTAGAAGGCCAACTAGATACATTTGATCTAGACAACAAAATCAAAGTAGAGTCAAAAGGCAAATCTACCTTTTGACTAGTGACTATGACATGCCATATCTCACATCCTAATATATTATAAAAAGGATAAAAGTACATAAAGTAGAAAGTTACAGACTCAAAACCTTAATGTACAGTTACAAAAAGCATGGACCATTCACCAACTTGTATAAGTTGGTGAGTCTTCAGAGTTGCAGCGGAAAGTTGGTTAGCTTTATGAAAAGTACATCAGAGAAAACAAGTTCTTCAAAGTCTTCGGAAGAAATCTGTGTTTACTTCTTAGGCTTCGGAAAACTTTGTCTTTGAGCTTCAGAAGACTTCACTTTAAGCTTCGAAAGATATTGGTCTTGGCTTCAGAATATTTTACACTTAGAATATTTCTGATGCAGAGTGTAAACTTCCGAAGCGACTTCTACTTTGCACTAAGTGCATGCATGCAGGAAACACTTGGTCTGTTTTGAGTGCATCAGCCTTTCAATAAGCCTTACCCACTGGTTCACCCAACCTAGCTTCACTCATGCCAATGACTTTAAGCTAGATTTCCCATGACAACGGTCGTATTTCTAATTGCAAGCTCAAGACGACATGCGTCAAGGGGATAGGATTCACACTCGTACATCAATGGGCAAGGAGGTGAACTCAAACCACAACTACATGAAATCCCCTTTTGTGTATACTCCCTGTGGCTAATCTATGGTTATGGCCTACTATAATATTACGCAATACAAACCTAGAACCAAACTTTATCATGTGATAAATTCATTCACCCAAATGTTTATATTTTTCCTATCATAACTACAATGTGCATACTATCAACTAACTACCAGTTTAGTTCTTTCAAAAAACCCTTGTTTACCCCAAAATCCACGATGATGCACAACGTGTGGGTTTAGAACTTTACCACAACAGATCTGAAGTTCATAGTTGGTTCTTAATGATCAAAAGGCCCACCATCAAACTATCCAACCCTGAAATTGGGTTGTACATGTCACATATTGTTACACCCTAACCGATGGCAGAAACATCGGGGCGCAAGAAGTACTAGATTGTTCAAAGACATCATAATACTAAAGTGATAATAAATCAAGATTAAATTTCATTTCCATTAAATAAAATAACATTACAATGCTTCAAATAAACATACATTAATTTTGAGAAATACAAATCTAAAATAAACATAACAAACGATAGATTTGGTGTGTTTCTAAGTCCACCTAATTGAATTTCTTGATGAAGCTTCAAGCATTTCCTGCAACATGTATAAATTATTGGTCAACATATGAATATGTTGGTGAGCATACAAGTTTAAATACATAGCATAATAGCAAATAAATTTCAATTCAACATGAGTAAAATATACGAAAGTTTATACATTGCTAGCATGCAAAGCCAATAATCAAACCAAAGTGTCCACTAGCGTAATCTTAGCATCAAAAGTGAGCAAGACCGTAAAGATTGATAACTTAACATAGACGCATCATAATTAGGGTGGATGTGCTAGTCTTATAGCGCTATACATGTTAAGGGAGGTTTAGATTGCTTGCAAATAATGGATTCTAGAATGTATTCAAAAATAGTATAACAAGTAAGCATTTATGTATGAATTGAGTTTTAGAATGATTTTTGTTGAATGAATTGTTGAGTGTATTTAATAATTGATACATGTTGCAACCCAAATAGTGTTAAATCAAAAGGGGTGAAGTATGACTCACGGTTTTCATGTTAGAATCCATAAAGATAGATGAATAAGTCTAAAGTATTGAGTCACCAAAGTCACCCTAGAAGGTAAACAAAAGTGTGTAAGTTTAGGATTCAAAGTTTGAGATTTTAGCAATTGAAAAGTATACGAAAATTACAAATATGAGAGTACATAAAAGTATATACTACTTAGACACTTATTTGGACACCATGTATTGTGTGTGTTCTTTATGAGTATTAGAAGTCTAAAATAAGGAATCATAAGACTAGTATAATGTCTACCTTAACACATAACATTCAACCATGGTTTGATTGATGTTACGATTTGGTTTTGACTACGTATTATATACATATAAATATAAGTCATGCATTAGAGGTAGGGTAATTCACAAACCTCAAGTGTTATATTCATATAAGTCATGTATTAGAGGTGGGGATATCCACAAACCTCAAGATTGTCACCATTACACAAAATCTCCACATAAGGGTGATTCGGATGGTCATGAGTACATAAATAAAAGTACTAAAGTAGACTAACTAGTTTGACTAAGTATTCAAGTGGGGTATGGTGGATAGATTAGTTGTAGAACCAAGGTTCAACATCACCATTTCATATCGTAACACAAGTCTTTCAACAATGGTTGGAGGCTCAGTTTGGTTTCAAACACTTATTGATTTGTAGATCACTTAGTGTTTTGTAAAGATGAAAGAATGGAGTGTAAAAGCCTTAAAATTTCAGAAATATAACTTCAACACAAGCCTTCCAACATTGAATTTGTTGGTGACTTGGTTTAGTTTGTAAAGGCTTAAAAACAAGACAAGAAAACATGTATGAAAGAATCAAGTAGAATGTTTCCAACTTGGACCTCAAAAATAGGGGGTTTACCATACTTGTTCACCTTGGTGACTAAGTGGTTATGACCTAGAGGTTGTTCCAAGTGGTAAAGAAAATGAAGAAGAAAGTAGAAAAGAAAGTAAAAATAAATAAATAGATCAATAAAACTCACAAGTTGTTCTTGAAGATTTCTTGCAAAAGATGAAGTTGGTGGATGAAATAAGAGAGTTTAGAGTGATGAAAATGATTAGGAAGAGATTTGGGTTAGTATTTATAGATGAAAATTATGGTTGAGAATTAAGAAAATAGTTTGGGAGATGAGTGGAGGGAAAATTCATAGTTTTAATTTTAACCACTTTACTTATTTTATTTATTAGTTTTCACCATAAACTCATGATTAAGCATGTTTTGGGTATTTTAACATATGAACCACACAAAGAAAACTTATAAATAATTTTCCAAAAAAATATAAGTCCCGATAATTTGCTCAGTTTTGCGTTAAAATTCGTATTCGCAGTTGTTTAAGCATTGCACAAGCATATAATAAAAATAATGATATATAAAAAAATATTCCACTATGATCAAGTCTTGAGATTACAAGGATTTTATATGGAGTAAAAAAATGAAAAATACGAAACGTTACAGTCTCCCCTACTTAGAGAATATCGTCCCGAAATTCATTTATAAGAAGGTTCTTGGAAAAGGTGCGGGTACTTGATCTTGAATTGATATTCACGTTCCCAAGTTAATTCTGGACCAAGCGTTCCTTCCCAACGCACCTTAATTGCCCAAATACTATCATGCCCGGAAGATGTTCGGGGGAGTTTGGTAATAAAATCCATTGCGATACTCTCCCACTTCCGCCTTGGGATTTCAGGTTGCTCGAGTAAACCAGAGGGTCGTTGGTGTTCGGCCTTTACTTTTGAGCAAGTGAGGCATTTGGCCACAAAAGAGCGATATACTTTTTCATGCCCTGCCACTAATAAGTACGACAAAGATCTTGATACATCTTTTCTGCACCAGGGTGAATGGAATATCGTGATTTATGTGCTTCATTCATTACAAGAGCACGAAGGTTGTCACGGTTCGGAATCCAAATACGATCGAGGTCATGGAGAATTCAATTAGATTTAGACTTAAGTTGGTCTTCAACACCACATTGCATCTCGTTATACAAATTGTTTTCGACGACCGATGGGTGTTGGGCTTCGCAAATACGAGTTTGAATGGCGTTTTGGATTTGCAAACAACAAAGAAGATTGGTTACACAAATTCTATAAGCATTGACATGACTCTTTCGGCTAAGAGCATCAGCCACGACATTTGCTTTTTCGGGGTGGTAGCGAATTTCACAATCATAGTCGTTCAACAATTCAATCCATCGTCGTTGACGCTTTTTGAGATCCTTTTGATTAAAGATATGCTGGAGACTCTTATGATCGGTGAAGACCACACATTGAGTACCATAAAGGTAATGCCTCCAAATCGTATAAAAAACAACGGCTCTGAGTTCAAGATCATGGGTAGTGTAGTTCGTCTCGTGGGTTTTGAGTTGTCTTGACGCATAAGCGATAACCTTGCCTCGTTGCATAAGGAAACAACCGAGACCTTGATTAGAAGCGTCACAATAGACCACAAAATCTTCCTTTCCATCTAGAAGGGTTAGGATGGGTGCGTCATAGAGCATACGCTTGAGGGTTTAAAATGATTCCTCTTGTTTGGGGACCTAAAACAAAAGGTTTATATTTTTCGGTCAAAGAGGTCAGAGGTATGGCAATTTTTTAAAAGTTGGAGATGAATCGATGGTAGTAATCCGCCAATCCGAGGAAAGAACGTACTTCGGTAGGGGATTTTGGAGCAATCCAACCTTTGACAACATCGATTTTGGTAGGACAACATGAATGCCTTTTTCTCTTATGATGTGACCAATGAATTGAACTTCTTTCAACCAAAATTCACATTTTGAGAATTTGGCGTATAGTCGTTCGGCTCGAAGAAGTTCTAAGATCATAAGTAAGTTGCCATTCATGTTCGGATTCAGTCTTAGAATAGATTAGAATATCGTCAATGAACACAATTACAAAACGATCCAAGTAAGGTCTACACATGTGGTTTATCAAGTCCATAAAGGTTGCGGGTGCATTGGTCAAACCAAAAGGCATAACCATGAACTCAAAATGACCATACCTTGTGCGGAAAGCGGCTTTTGGAATATCTTCTTCACAAATTCGAAGCTGATGATAACCATATCATAGGTCTATTTTTGAGAAACAAGTTGCTCCTTGGAGTTGGTCAAAGAGATCATCGATACGAGGAATAGGACACCGGTTTTTAACAGTGAGTTCATTGAGCTCACGATAATCAATGCACATGCAAAACGAACCGTCCTTCTTCCTTAAAAAAAGGATTGGAGCACCCTAAGGGTATGAGCCAGGACATATGAAGCCTTTATTAACCAACTCTTGAAGTTGACTAGCTAGCTCTTGTATTTCCGAGGGTGCGAGTTGGTAGGCAGATTTAGTAACAGGTGTAGCACTGGGTATGAGATCAATCCGAAAATCAATAGAACAAGCGGGAGGAAGGCCAGGTAGATCTTCAGGGAACACATTGGGAAAGCCACAAATGATTGGAATGTCTTTCACACTTTTTCCCTTTTCTTTTTCTATCATGACATGGGCTAAAAGGACAATACATTCTTGACGTAAGCACTTTCGTACCTCCGTACAAGACATGAGTTTGAGTTCGTTTGAGGGTTTCTCGCTATAGATTTGTAAGGTGTCACCGGAAGGAAGCGGGATATGTATTTTTCAATGCAAACGACTCTGGCACGAACTTTGGCGAGTTAATCCATGCCTACTATGAGATCAAAACTACCCAAATGCATGGGTATGATTTCGATGGGAAATTCATGTTCATTAAGACTTAAATCTCAATCAAGGAGAATGGAATCAACGATGACAAATTTTCTGTTAGCGACTTCAACGGTGAATGATTTTGGCAATTTAAAACGTGTACATTTTAACATTGGTTCAAATTTTACGAAAACAAATCTTTTATCCACACCAGTATCAAATAACACAGAAGCATAAATTTCACTTATAAGAAACGTACCATTTACCCATCATTGTTGTTTTGAGCTTGAAGCACATTTATGTTAAATGCGTGTCCACGTGGCGCTTGCACTTGAACTTGATTGTTGCAGGGGCGATGGTTTGTATCACCACATTTGAAGCAAGCACGACCATTTGCATTAGTCGAGGGTCTTTGGGTACCGGTGTGAGCTGAAGGTACCGTGTGGGCTAGGACCACTTCGACATGCTGAGGCAAATGGCTCATAACGGTTAACCGTTTTGCATTGACGACACTGAGAGGTAGGTGGATGGTGGTATTGGCAATTGGTACAATTGGGAAACAAACCGGTGTAGGCTTTCTTCGGTGGTTCATGGTTCAAGTTGATGGGAGCTTGGGTTGTTGGTGTTGCCATGGCATAGTTGCGGCTTTGAAACTTGTGTTTCTTACCGTGACGGGTGTTTTCTTATTAGAACTTTGCTTGGAGCTTCAATGGGATTTGGAAGACATCTTCAATGTAGGTCAAAAAGAATGACGAGACTTGATCAATAATGTTTAAAATAATTTTGCACATTTAGAGCATGATAGCATAACACCTAAGCAAGTAGGTTTCAAATCGGTTCTCATAATGAATCATATACCACTCAAAAGAATTAGCTAAACAACAATGAAAGCTTTTAAATTTTTGTTGGTTATTGGTTATTAGGGTCTAAGGTCGAGCTATTAGCGTAATTCGAATGATTCGATCTTGACAAGAGGAAAAAAGTTAAAGTATAAATGCTTAAAATAATACAACAGAAAAGAGATTTGATTAAGGCTTGGAATGTTCAGGTTTCGGAATTAAGACTAATCCAAAGTGGTCAAGACTTCTTTTAAGTTCGGGATTCATGCTTTGGCTTAATGGGTTGGAATACTCTCGTGGACAAGTCGGGTAACGGTATTCGCCCTTCCAGTTACTACATGTCCCTTGTTAATCAAAATCTCGAGACTTTGGTGAGATTGAAAAGCAAGGAATGGGAGTAGTCACCAAGATGTGGATATCACTTCTAACTTGGTGGTGTCGTTCCCTAAACGTGGTTGGTACTTATCCAACGAGGTAAAGAAATAAATCTTAACTCGTTGGTAAAGGTCCACAAGAGTCAGATGAGTGAAATTGCCATAAAGGTAAGGAAATCACTCATATCTTAATGGTCTAATTTCATAAAAACAATAATGGCAGATTGAAAGTCATCACCAAAGTAAGAGATTCACTCTTATATTGGTGAGATCGTTTCATTTGTGAAATACGAGTGTATCGTCATCGCATAAGATAATCAGGTAGATTCAAGGTGTATTTCTTTCTGGCCGAGACTAAGATGAGGAAAAAGATTAGGTACATTCTAGGGTTTTTTTTCATTTTTTTTGTCATCAACATAAGATAATCAAACAAATCATAAGCATTACTAACGGAAGTCCTTAGTCATAGTCTAGGTCAAAACATGAAAGTTTTCCTAATTCCATATAACTATGGCTCTGATACCAATCTGTCACACCCCAACCGATGGCGGGATCATCGGGGCACAATAAGTGATAGATTGTTCAAAGACATCATAGTACTAAAGTTATGATAAATCCAGATTAAATTTCATTTCCATTAATCAACATAACATTATAATGCTTCAAATAAACATACAATAATTTTGAGAAACACAAGTCTAAAACAAACATAACAAAATGATAGATTTGGTGTGTTTCTAAGTCCACCTAATTGAATTTCTTGATAAATATTCAAGCATTTCCTGCAACATGTATAAAATATTGGTCAACATATGAATATGCTAGTGAGCATACAAGTTTGAATACATAGCATAATAGTAAATAAATATCAATTCAACATGAGTAAAGTATACTAAAGTTTATACATAGCTAGCATGCAAAGCCAATAATCAAACCAAAGTGTCCACTAGCGTAATCTTAGCATCAAAAAGTGAGCAAGACTGTAAAGATTGAAAACTTAACATAGACCCATCATATTAGGGCGGATGTGTTAGTCCTATAGCGCTTACATGTTAAGGGAGGTTTAGATTGGTTGCAAATAACGTATTCTTGAATGTATTCACAAATAGTATAACAAGTAAGCATGTTTGTATGAATTGAGTTTTAGAATGACTATGGTTGAATGAATAATTGAGTGTATTTGATAATTGATACATGTCGGAACCCAAATAGTGTTAAATCAAAATGGATGAAGTATGACTGCAGGACCGTTTAAGAGATGTTCAATACACTTAGTGTCACAATGAGGAGAGATTTAGAACACTTAACAAATCAAATAGGGAACCAGGACTTATGTTATGATACTATGAACACAAGTAAACAAGAGACAAAAGCTTAAAAACTCAACAAAGTAAAAGTTTTCAAGATTGCAGTATATTGCTTCTCAATTTCTTTTACAAGTAATACAAAAGCATAAAAAATAAGATACAAGGACTTGAGAGACTTTATACTATATCCTACAACCGGCCATACTTTGAAGGCCAGCTAGAAACACTAATCTAGACAACAAGATCAATGTAAAGTCAAAAGACAAATTTGTCTTTTGACTAGTGACTATGACATACCATAGCTCACATCTTAATATATTACAAAAAGGAAAAAGTACATAAAGTAGAAAGTTACAGACTCAAGACTCAATGTACGGTTACAAAAAGAATGGACCCTTCACCAACTTGTATAAGTTGGTGAGTCTTCAGAGTTGTAGCGGAAAGTTGGTCAGCTTTATGCAAAGTACATCAGAGAAAGCATGTCCTTCAAAGTCTTTGGAAGAAATCTGTCTTTACTTTATTGGCTTCGGAAGACTTTACTTTTGGTTTCAGAAGATATTGGTGTTGGAGCTGTAAAAGATAGTCTATATTATCAACACAGTGAAAGTCAACAAAAGTCAACGCCACGGTCAAAGTCAACAAAAGTCAAACCCGACACGTTCGAGACGAGGAAACGAGACGAGACGTTGAAGATTTAAATGACTAGGAGTTTTATTGTAATAAATATATTTTGTGGGAACAAAATATATTTTATCTTGTTTTTAGTCATTTTTATGCTTAATATGTAATTTTGTGTTAATTAGCCTAAGTCTAGGGAGTTAAGTGCAATTAGTGAAATATTAGTCTAGACTATAAATAGGTTAATTGTCATTAGTGTTGGTGAATGGTTGTATGACCAATTGATTGAGGGATTTACTTGTAAACAATATTATTAGCAATCAATAGAGATCAAAGGGGTTTTGATTGTGATTATCATATTTTGATCTAATTCTTCATGATTTGATTCAAGTTGATCATCCTGGAGTTACAATTTGGTATCAGAGCTATTTTGGATCAAATTCACTAAAGATTTGAAGATTTTTAGAGAGAGAAGTTGAGGTTTTGGTTGTTTTTGTTCAATATAAAGTTTTCATCAATTTTGGATCAGATTTGAGTGTTATTGATATGGAAATTGATTGAAGTTTGCTTGTTATTGGTTGGGAAAGCTCTGTTAACCATCAGATTTCAAATCCATTGAGATTTGGGCGATTTTAGATTGATTTTGTGTTGAAAAAGCTTTTCAGCTTTGTCCAGCGAAATTACGTGTTCTTCCAGCGAAACTGCTTGTTCTTTCAGCGAAACTACAAGTGCTTTACACTTTGTAGTTAATTTCAGCACCTCAACGAATGTAGTGATCTTGAACGAAAGTTCAACAGTGCTTGTGGGTGATTTACAAGTGACATTGCTGCCGAAAGTATCATTGAATGAAAGTTCAAGCTTGTTTCGTGCGAACTTATCAGCGAAACTAAGCCATTTGTGACATTCGGCTAGCGAAACTGCTTCCGAAATTTCCAGTGAAACTACTGTCGGCTCAGCGAAACTAGAGTTCACAGCGAAACTAGCTCTGCGAAACTATAATTTCGGCGAAACTATCATTTCTTCAGCGAAATTCAAATGTTAAAGATGACTTTTTCCCCCTAGTTGGGATTAATTGAGTTCATTCCGATAAAGAAATTTTCACTGATTTTGAAAGATTTTGAAAGACTTTGACCCCAGTTGCTAAGATTTTCTAGCGTGACATTTACAAATAATATTTTTCCCGGGGGAGAATTATTCTAATTTTTTTGGGAAAAATATTTTTGGGACGTTTAATTGTTTAAATAAAATAACAATAAATATGGCTTTTGCAGAACTGATTAAATCCTTCGAATCTGATGATCTTACAATTGCACAATGTCGGTTTGATAATTTTGCAGCTCTAAAGAATGAAACGATGTCTGATTTTGTTGATCGTTTTCTGTTGGTGGCAAGTAATCTGAAGAAGTTTGATATCCAATTGGGAAATCATGAACAAGTTCTAAGATTGCTTGATTCCCTCCCATCAGAATGGAGCTCACACGGCAAGTCGATTAAAATAGATAGAGGTTTTTAGAATTACAAACTAATGGAGGTGATCAATAAACTGAAACAAATGGAGTTGAATATCAAACGTCATGAGTACTATGAAGCAACATATCTAACTCCAAAGATCACTTCAAACTCCAAAGAGAAACCAGAAGAGAGATCAGATTCTGGCACCAATTCCGACGGTTTACCGAAACCTAAAACTGAAAAGGTACAAGAGGAGCTTAAGCAGACATCAATGGGTAAAGGTGGAGCTGAGTTGAATGCTGAAGTTTGTGATGCTGAGAAGGAAGAGGAATGGAAGAGGAATACCAGAGTTTGCAACTGCGAGAAGGCTTTTACTGCTGAAAGAGTCATCCTGGATCTTCCTTACGAGATAGTTCAGGATATGTGTTCTTCTGCTTGCAAAATTCGTTTATTTGGTGTGTATAAAGCTAATAGGTTACTTTTAGATAACCAAAAGGAGTTAACCACCATAAACGCAGAACTTAAAAAGAATGAAGCCAAGTATTTCATAAAATTAAATGAAGCTTTAAAAGAAAATGATCATTTAAAACGAATTCTTCTTGAAAGAAATGTTGAAATTAATCTTTTAAACGAAAGAGTTACATTGGCTGAATTTGAAACAAGCAAGCTTAAAACAAAGCTTGATAGATGGACCATATCCGGAATGAAACAGGAAGAGCTACTATGTAAACAGAGGGGAGCTAGGATTAAAACATGAGTGGGTTGTGGTGAAAATCCATACGTCTATCCTCCTCCTAGAACCCATTGTTACTCTCCTATGCCTCAACCTCATCCATATAATGATTTAATTGAAGCTGCAGAAACTAATAGTTTAAATGCAGGTTTAAGCAACGTTAATCTTAAAGAGGTTAGAGAGTGCAGGATTCTCCTGTTGGTTTGGGATTCCTAAGGCAAGGGTCTGATAAGAAGATTAATGCTGATTCCACTTCTGATGCTCCAACCCCAATTTCAGTTGCTTCTCCAACTTTCTTCAACAAATTCAAATCAGGTAACATTCCTTCGTTTGTTCCCGTCAGGTTTGTCAAAGAAGGAACAATTGTTGAATCATCAGACAATCAGAATCATATAAGCTAAACCAACACAATAGGAGGTGTCAATCAAGATCCTTTGGAAGCAGATCTGTGTATACGAGACGGGATAAGCTCAGATGATGAATCAATCATAGACGAACGTGTTGGTTCCTCTCATATCAAGATATCTCCTAACAGTGTCAAGTCTCAAAAGCTTCCTAAAATTGAATCAAAACCGATACGGATCTGTTCTCCAACTGCAAAACAAGCCACTCAACCAGTGAAGATCTCATTCCCTGTTTTGCACAGGAAACTTTAGAACAAGCAAGAATCTACTACAAGCTCACAGCAATCCTCATCACCACCTGCACAACACGGGACTGCAAAGAATCAAAAGCCTTTTAAGGCTTGTTTTGAGTGTGGAAAAGAAGGTCATGTGGTAAAGAAATGCCCTCAAAGACTTGCTACGTATGGTAAAGGCAAAACGAATTGCTTCTCCGCATGTAAGTCTACAAAGAATGTTCCAGATGGTAAAGGCAACACGGGTTGCTTCTCTAGATCAAGAGGTAAGAAGCACACATCTTAAATGGTTGGATGAGAAACCCTCTATCCAAACCTTTTCATGTGAAGCCGGTTTCACACGATTCAAAGATGAAAATGACCAAAGGTTCAAAACCAAATTCTTTTCCTTCTGGTCTTAAACAAAAAATGTTTTCCAAATTTAATTCATTCAAATCCAAATTAATTGAATCGAAACAAATTTGGCAAATTAAAAAGAAGGATACAGATATCCCAGATTGTTTTAAACAATTGTGTGCAGAAGCTTGTTACTTATCTTGATGAAAAAGGAACTTCCAGGACTATGATGGCCTGGGTTCCCCTTTCAAACTAATCTGTTTATGAGCGCAAGAACAATTCAGGAGGACTGTTAGTAATCCGGTTTACTGACAAGGATTGTTCCTAATTCAAATTTGAGGCGGAACAAACAGGTTAAGGTCATGGTATTATATCCACAATCTGGATTTATTATCTGCATTATCACAGTTCTCACTTCACAGTCACTGCATATTTCTTGAGAATTCATTTCTCATCTTCATATCAGTGTAGTTTGAAAGACCTTCTTTGATAAATTTTTATTTTTGTACAGTTTTAAAAAAAATTAAAAAAAATAAAAAATTAAAAAAATAATAAAAAAAATAATAAAAAAATATAAAAAATAAAAATAATAATAATAATAATAATAAATAATAATAAAAAAAAGAGTTTGCAAAAATAAAAATTTAGGGGGAGAGTATAAGTAAATAAAAATGAAAAGAGAACTGGGAACTTGATTCGAGATGATTGAGAAATGATTGTATATCTTCTTGACATGCTTGTTTTTGAATGACTTGTGTTATTAAAATGAGAAATGATAGTAACTGATGCTGTTATCTGATTTACATCTTATTTTTAATTGCAAATAATAGAAAAACAAACAGATGCTTTAATGATATGCTTGGTAGACTCAGCCTGAAGAATAAAGTAGACAGCAGCATCATGATTTAAATTAAAATATATGCTTAAGGATGTCTGGATTTACGCAATCATTTTGGCCTGCACGAAAACTGAGTCCCGAAAAAAATTGGATTGAGAATTGATCTTTCACCCACCATGACACAAATCATATAAGCCATATCTTTGGGCCATGTCTGGTGTATTTATGTGTCGTGTGTTTGTGCCAATCTCCTCTGCTGTACGGAAGTACTGACCTGGAGTGATGATCTCCTTTACTGTACGATAGTACTGACCTGGAGCTCTCATCGGCACATGATTAAATGGTCATCTCCTTTGTTATACGTGAGTATAGACCTGAAGCTCTCACCATTTTGATCTAAGTTGTGTCAAATTATCTAACGATGAATTCATCACAGAATATAATATTCTGATGATAATCAATTGCACACTAATGCACAAGCCTTGCTCTGTAAAGATCGTTACAAAATTCAAGAAATCCTTAGGTTGGGTGAGGGTTTTTGCCAAATGATTGTCGGGTCCTAGCATTCTAAAGCATTTAATCGACCCTTAACGAATCATCTATTGCTTGTTGAAAAAGATAGGGTATGAGTTTAAGTGGACAAACATATGAGCAATCGTTATTGATCTGTTTGAGAATTTCAAAAATCATTCAAAGACTGTAATTAGATTCAGTTATCAGTGTGATCTCATTGCTTGTCGATGTTTAAATTCATCTTTGTGCTAAAGTATATCTTGAAGATGTGATCTCATGATCGATTCAGTTCTCGGTTCTATAAAAGTATTTATTAATAGATAAAAACAGAATGTTATAATAAATGTATATAATAAAAAATAAAAAAATTATAACAGAATTTCATTTCAATTTCTTTTAGGTGTTCCATATTATGTTGTTACAATTTTATCATTTTCATGCGTTTCATAGAAATTGCGCACAAACGAGCACAGGTTCGTTTGATTTTCACACACAGATAAACACGAGTTTATTTTGTTAAAATGAAATGATCTAATTAGAAATGTCAAGATTGTGTTTGAGAATGTGTTTCAGATTTTTCCTTTAAGTGATGGTCGATCATCAGTTGAGCAGTGTACCTGATCAGAGAACCTGTTCCTCAAGTTTGCAGAAGATACCGAGCTAGGAATCCTCCTCCTACATCTTCTGAAGCACTCAAGATTAGAGATTTGGGAAATCTGTTCTAATATCCTTGTAAAGCTTGCACTAGAATAGGGGGAGCATATAAATAGGGGGAGCTTATGAGATGAAAAATTTTTTTTATCAGATTCAGAAAGATTCAAATTGAAGATCTTTCTACTGTTGACTTCTCGATGCTGATTTCGTTTGGAGACGTTGATAATGATAGACTAAGGGGGAGTATTGTTGGAGCTGTAAAAGATAGTCTATATTATCAACACAGTGAAAGTCAACAAAAGTCAACGTCACGGTCAAAGTCAACAAAAGTCAAACCCGACACGTTCGAGACGAGGAAACGAGACGAGACGTTGAAGATTTAAATGACTAGGAGTTTTATTGTAATAAATATATTTTGTGGGAACAAAATATATTTTATCTTGTTTTTAGTTATTTTTATGCTTAATATGTAATTTTGTGTTAATTAGCCTAAGTCTAGGGAGTTAAGTGCAATTAGTGAAATATTAGTCTAGACTATAAATAGGTTAATTGTCATTAGTGTTGGTGAATGGTTGTATGACCAATTGATTGAGGGATTTACTTGTAAACAATATTATTAGCAATCAATAGAGATCAAAGGGGTTTTGATTGTGATTATCATATTTTGATCTAATTCTTCATGATTTGATTCAAGTTGATCATCTTGGAGTTACAATTGGTCTTGGCTTCGGAAGATTTCATACTTAGAATATTTTCTTGTGCAGAGTATGAAACTTTCGAGCAACTTCTACTTAGTACCAAGTGCATGCATGCAGGAAGCACTTGGGTTGTTTTGGATGCATCAGCTTTTCTATAAGCCTTACAAACTCCCCTTAGGCAGATGCTACCAAAACAAAAAAGTGTCTTCAGCTATTGACAGTCCTCATCATGATCATGACCATTCCTTTCTTCATCAATTGGTCAGGATCACTCAGACTTTCAAAATAACTTCTCATGTCAAGGTGATAATGCAAAGGTAAGTTAAGCATGTCTTGCCAGAAGTAGACATCTTGACCGCCTTGATCTCTATTGACATACCATCAGTCTGGATTTGTAGCAAAAGTCCAAAACAAGATGGGTCTTCCTGATGCAAGTGGTTCTACTTGAGTTGGAATGGGTTGAGCAGCCTCTTCTTGCATATCCTCAGGATGCTCTAACTCATCCTGAGGTCTGGAAGTGGATTCCTTTGTTTCTTCTTTGATAAAGACTTAGTGACCATACTTTTCTTCCTCTTTAGCTGAGTAGACTGGCCTTTAGTACCATGTTGTTTTGTTTTGTCTTTCTCAGTTGGGTCCTCCTCCCTCACAGGTTCAGAAGGAGAGGGAGTTGGACCATGTTGTGGATCAGAAGATGAAGCTTGCTATGGTCCAGCATGAGGTCCAGGTTGTGTTGTCTCAAATGGTTCAACCTTAACCTCAGCTTCAGGAGGAGCTTGACTTGGTGGGGAGTGTAAGTCAACAAGCTCTCCTCTCTTGATCTTCTGCTTGATCACTCTTATGTGCTCATTCATAATGGATAGAGACATTGAACCAAGTCTCCTTCTGAAGAATCCATACGGCTTCAAGAAACTCATCATCCTTTGCATGTTAGCAGACTTCTTTTGACTCTTTTGGATGATGGCTCTAGACTTTGTTGCTTCTTCCCTTATCTTCCTCTTAGCATCCTTTTGTTCCTTGAGTACTTGTAGCTCAATCTGCTTAAGGTACTCAAACTCTATGTACTCATATGATAAGGGAAGAAGTACAGCTGCCTGGTAGAGCCTTGTGACACTCAGGTAGTTAATCATGTTTTGTCTATCAGCTTCCTTGTCTACGTGAGGTTGTTCAGTTGCCACAACCTCTTTCTCATGACTTTCTTGAAGTAGGGAAAGGGTAGTAGCATGTTTGTACAACCTTTTCTGCCTTCTTTCTTCCTTGATTTTGAGGAGCAACTCTGCATCCTCTGCCTCCTTCCTCTCCTTAGACATCTCTTTATCTGCTAGTTCATTCAATTCCTCTAAGGGGAGAGAGATGATCTCATCAATATCATATTTCCTAGTCCCCAAATAGTGTATCCTGGCTGCTCTCAACTCATCATCTTGAGTGTTTGGTCTGTGAGCAGCCCTGATAGCAGCTTCCATAAAATCTAAGGACCCATCGAAACTTTCTCCCCTTAGCTTCCTCTTCCTCTCTCTCTCCTCCTCCTCAATCTCCCCAGGAGTCAATATCTTTTTTCCGTTGTCACCCACAGACCTTTGTGACTCAAGGTGGAGATAGATTTGGCCTTTATTGTCTGATGTAGTAGTCAGACTCTGGCCAGAGAGAGGCTATGAGACACCTTCACCAGCAGGTGTTTCACTAAGGGAATGGGATGCTAAAGTTGTTGGTTATGTGACAATACTCATAGGTTCTATCATATTGCCTGGGCCTTCAGTCAAGGTTTCCCCTTTCAAGCTAATCTTAGGGTCCATCTCAACATCCAGTTGACCAATGATATTGCCTGCTCACATTTGTCTTCTTGCTTTAAACGCTTCAGCAATCTTGTCTTGTATCCTTTCAGCCATAGACTCTGGCGAGAGAGAGGCTCTAAGACACCTTTACCAGCAGGTGTTTCACTGAGGGAATGGGATGCTAATGTTGTTGGTTTTATGACAGTACTCACAGGTTCTATCATTGGGCCTTCAGTCAAGGTTTCCCCTTTGAAGCTAATCTTAGGGTGCATCTCAATATGTAGTTGACCAATGATATTGCCTGCTCGTATTTGTCTTCTTGCTTTGAACACTTTAGCAATCATGTCTTGTATCCTTTCAGCCATTCTTTTAGCTTTCCTATGATGAGTTAGATTGGCAAGTGGCATGTTGACAAGATCAAGACCTTGATAGTAGTTCAAGGTTTGAAAGTTGAAGATCTCTTGCTGCCCTTGAAGTCTATGAAGTATGAGGGCTTTTCTCTCAGCATCATACCTCCACCCTAGTATGTAAGTTGAAGCTCCTTAGGGTGGAGATGAAATTGCCCTTAGAATACCCTCCTCAAACAAATTCTGAATGAGTGAGTCCACATCAATATGGACTTGAGGAGGTTGCTAAGTATGGACAATTGCAAGTGAGGGTGGTGAATCCTCTATGTCCATACTCTGTGAAGAACTCCCAGGTTCTATGATTGTTAAGACTTTCTCCCCCATTTTGGTAGCATCACCCTCTTGCATAAGGTGAGCTAGGAGTTAGGTCTATCACATCCATAGGTTCTTGTGTTCTTGGATGAGCTCTCCTTAAAGGTCTCTCAGCTAGTTTCTCCTTGAGATAAGAAATCTCAAGTTGCTGATCATTGACCCTGTTATGTAGGGTAGTCACCTGAGATTCCAAGTGACTAACCTTAGAGACTAAGTAAATGCATGTTTTCTATAGTTTTTGCACCTTTAGTCTCATGTTTCCCTCATCTTTATCAGAAGAATCATTAGGGGATAAGAGAATAGGACCAAAGTCTTCTCCCTCTATCACCACCATGATGTTCTTGGCTGCTGGATTTCCTCTGCTCAATGACAATTTAAGGTGAA
Source organism: Flaveria ramosissima (assembly GCA_025215565.1). Lineage (NCBI taxonomy): Eukaryota > Viridiplantae > Streptophyta > Magnoliopsida > Asterales > Asteraceae > Flaveria > Flaveria ramosissima. The sequence goes on along the minus strand of CM046038.1, from coordinate 10,585,595 downwards.
GTGTCAACAAGCTGAGTTGCCATGGTTGAGGTCTTAATAATATAATCACTTGCAGAAGTGAAAGCTTCTTCCATATGGACCTCCTGAATAGGTTCAGGTAGATCTGCCTTAGTAATAGGTGAATGATTGGGGCTAGACATGGGAGAGACAGGAGTACTCATCTCTCTATGAGTGGGGAAAGAGTAGAGAGATTCATGATACTCACTTAACCCTAATTCTGCATCATTACAAAATTCAAGTTTAGGAATTGGTTAGTTGAGATCAAGAGGCTAGGGATGGTAAATTTCCCTTGAAGGTTGATCACTAGAGTTTTGAGACTCTGAGTAAAGGCTTAAGGCTGTTGGGCTTGTGAGCTCATCAGGTTGAGCATGAGGAACCTCAGCATTGATCATTTGTGAGATGGGAGTGGTTGGCTCCTCAAGAGAAGTAGGAGCTCCAGTGTCCACTTCTTCCTGTATGGGTGATGATATGGGGGACCTGCACAACCTTAGTAGCTTGTGTAAGGGTTCGTTTGGATTTTCTTTGGTAGGTGATGAGTATTTGTGGTTGTTTTGGTGGTTGAGAGGTAGAAGGTGTGGGTTTAACACTAGCTTGTGCTGCTAGGTTGTCACCTTGAGCAATGAGCTCTAACATTTTTGGGACAAGGGATGTTTCTACCCAGAGAAACCAACAGTTGGCTTCTTCATTGTCTTAAAGATGTCGGGCTTCATCAGTCCCAATTTAAGGAGTCCAAGTTAGCAAGTAAATTGGTATACACAAACTGTGAGTACCAAAACTTGACTCCCTGAACCATCCCATGAACTATGAAGGAGAGATCTTCAGGAATCTGGTCCCATCCTCCATGCTTGTTGGACAAGCTGTGGATGATCACATGAAGTAGATACTTCCACTAAGATGAGACCTTCCTTTCCTGAAGGTCTTTACAGAGAAATCTCCCTCATAGACCATCTACTCAAAGAAGTGGTTAACAACAGCCTTGGGAAAGGAAAGTTCACCTTCAACATCATCCAGCTAAAGGTGTGTGTTGATGATGGCTGGAGTGAGAAATATTGTTCTCCCCTGCACTGTGGTAGACAGTGCCTTCTCCCCATCCATAATGACCTCTTGGCAGGTCTTCCAAAATTCCAAAAGTTGATCCTCATAGAGAGGAGGATCAATGGTAAGGGAGGTGAAGTAGTTGGACAAAGAAAGGAACCGACAAATCTCTGGGAAACTTTTATCTTCTCAGAGTCATGGCAACCTGATTGTGCTGCCTAGGGAGTTGCATGGAAAAATCAGGGTTGTTTCTGCGATTAAGGTTGGCCATTTCTGAAAGCTTAAAGGTGAAGGAAGATAAGAACAAAGTTGGTTTTGGGTGAATTAAGGTTTAGAGGTGTTTCAGATGTAGAAGATAGTGAAAGAGGGGGGAACCGTTGGTTATATATATGAAATGGATTTGAGACAAAGTTAATGAAAGAAGATAAACTTTGAAATCCGGTTGTCGGTCCCACCACTGAAAAAGTGCCCAAAAAGGTTGTTATCCTGAAAGTCGAAAATCTTCCAAAGGTATTTTCTCTTCGGAAGTTTTGATAAAAAGCTTACGAAGCTAAAATAGCTTCCGACGAAATTGCAAAGATTGTTGAAAATTTTGCTTCGAAAGATACTAAGACTTGGTGATTTTATTCTAAGGAGAATAGAATTTCCGAGACTTAATTTGCATGCAGAAGAAAATTGTTCTTCAAAAATACATAAGTACTTATAAATCCAATTAAGCTTCGGAAGATATTTTGAAAATTTCTTCTGAAGGCAAATTGACATAAGTAGTTATCTGTTTTGGTGACATAATAGGTAAAGATATATCTTCAAAAGTAGAAAATGATCAAAATTTTCAAAAATCTAAGTAATAAAGTTTGAGAAAAGATTTCTTCCAAAATAAACAAAGGCTTATGAAGGTGATAAAATAGACAACTTAGGACACACAGATTTTAGAAATAATATGAATTAAGTTTAGAGAAAATTTACTCAAGGTTAATCATCCAAATAGCTGATATAAGATGTTTAAATCTCTTTTCATCAATGGCTTAGGTAAACAGATCACCATATTGTTCATTTGTATTAACTTTGACTAGTTTGATTAATCAATTTTCAAAGTTATCTCTAATTAAATGATACCTGATGTTGATGTGTTTAATCCTTGAGTGATGCACTTGATTCTCTATGATAGAGATAACACTATTGTTGTCTATGTGAATAGGAGTCTCTTTGAAGTTAAATCCATAGTCTAACATCTGATTTTGAATCCAAAGCACTTGAGCACAGCAGCTAGCAGCAACAATGTATTCAGCTTCAGCAGTTGATGCAGACACACAGGATTATTTCTTGCATTCCCATGAGACAATCCTTCCACCAAGGAATTGACATCCCCTAGATGTAGACTTTGCAACCATATTGCAGCCACCATAGTCACTATCTGTATATGCATACATATTGAAGTCAGAATTCTTTGGATACCAGAGGCCTAGTGTAGTAGCACCTTTGAGATATCTTAAAATCCTCTTGACAGTAACAAGGTGTGACATCTTGGGATTGGCTTGATATTTTGCACAAATGCATGTGGCAAACATGATATCAGGCATGCTAGTTGTAAGATACATAAGAGACCTAATCATAGCCCTGTAAAGGTGTTCATCCACACACTTTTCCTCAATGTCTGGTCCAAGGGAGTGAGTTCTTGCTATGGGTGTCTTTGCAATCTTATAGTCAGTCATGTTGAATCTTGTGAGTATGTCTGTTACATACTTTTACTAACTTATGAAGATGCCACTATCAATTTGCTTCACTTGAATTCCTAGAAAGAAATTGAGTTCTCTCATGGCACTCATTTCAAATCTATTCTTCATCAGCTTCTCAAAGTCTTTGCAGAGCTTTGGATTAGTTAAACCAAAGATAATCTCATCTACATATACTTGAACTAGCACTAAGTCATTCCCTGTTCCTTTGATGAAGAGAGTTCCATATATAGTACCCCTTTTGTAGCCATGCTGACAGAGATACTAAGATAAAGTCTCATACCACTTCCTTGGAGCTTAGTGCAGCCCCTAAAGAGCTTTATCAAGCTTGCAGATATAATCAGGATGATCAGGATTTGCAAAGCCAGGTGGTTGTTTGACATACACCTCTTCATCAATCACCCCATATAGAAAAGCACACTTGACATCAAGTTGGTAGACTTTGAAATCCTTGGATGTAACAAAAGCTAGGAATATTCTTACAGCTTCAAGTATTGCCATAGAAGCAAACACATCTGTGTAATCAATTCCTTCTTCTTGTGTGTACCCTTGGACAACTAGTCTTGCCTTGTTTTTGATGACAAGTCCTCTATCATCCTTCTTGTTCCTAAACACCTATTTGGTTCTTATGGTAATCTTCCCTTAAGGTAGAGGACATAGGTTCCAAACCTTTTGTCTTTTGAGTTGAAGTAGCTCCTCCTGTATGGCTTTAACCCAACTTCTATCCTTTAAAGCCTCATCAACTTTCTTTGGCTCTATCTGGGACAAGAAACAAGAGTGAAGACAAACATTTGCATCATGGGTTTGTCCTCTTGTCCTTACCCTTGTATCAACATTTCCAATGATGTTTGTGGTGGGGTGAGACTTGTGGATCCTGAGTTGAGGGATCATAGCAAGTTGCTTGGAGAGATCTAAATTAGAGAAATTTAGATCAGGCATTGAAGTATCTCCCACCACATCAGCACACTTAACAAGAGAGACTTGATCCAGTGAGTGTGTGACATCATTTATGTTGTCTTCCATGGTGTGGTTTTCAGCATCAACAAACTCTTAATTACTATCACCACCACTATTTCCTCCCACATTTGAAGCTCCTTCATTTAAGTGTTGTGCCTTTGAGCTGGAATTTGTTGGAACCTCATATGTATCAATTGAATTTGACATAGTTGTGCTTATAGGAACTCCATCTGCAGGGTTAGTTACAACTAGAGCTAAAGTATTATGATTTGATGGTCTTCTCAACTCAAATATTGGATCAGGATCACCTGCTGACAAGATATTTGTGGACCCTGAAACATGCTCATAAGATTTGTTAAAACAGTTGGTAACTAAATCAATATCAAATAGCAAATCAGGACCAGAACCTTTCACACTAGGAGTGTCCTCATTGAAAGTCACATTGGTTGACTCCTTAAGTACTCTAGTTTTGAGATTGTATACTCTATAAGCCTTAGCTTGAGAAGAGTATCCAATAAAGTGCCCATCATCTGATTACTCATCAAATTTGGCTATTTGATCTTTGGTATTCAAGATAGTGCAAGGACATCCGAATGACCTAAGAAAACCAATGAAAGGATTCATCTTGTGCCAAAGTTCGTAGGGAGTCTTACCATGTGTATTGATTACTAAAACTCTGTTTGCACATAGCAAGCAGTGTTTATTGCCTTTGCCTAGAAGGTGATGCAGTTTAGAGTTAGACAACATAGTTCTTACAGCTTCAATTAGTATTCTATTTCTCATCTCAGCAACACCATTTTGCTAAGGAGTCCTGGGAGCACAATATTGTCTTCTAATACCCTTTTCATCACAAAATGTATCAAGGATTTGGTTCTTAAATTTAGTTTCCTTATCACATCTTATGTTCTTGATGATCACATTGATTCTCAATATTTAAGATGAAACTTTTCAAGATCTTAGGAGTCTCATCCTTAGTTCTAAGAAATAAGACACAAGTGAATCTTGTAAAGTCATCTGTGATCACTAAACAATATGAGGTCCTTCCTAGACTCATTACACTGGTGGGGCCAAAGAGATCCATATGCAATAAGTGTAGGAATGTAGTGATAGAGTTTCTTTCCTTTGGCTTGTGAAATACCTTCTGTTGCTTCCCTTTGAGGCATGCAACACAGTGGTCATCACTTGTAAACTCTTTCTTTGGCATTCCAGTTACCAAATCATTCTTAATTAATTTATTCATGTTTTTAAAGTTTACATGGCACATTCTTTTATGCCAGAGGAAAGACTCATCACTATTTGCTTTAGATAGAAATCATGAAACTTCTCCAGAAGGAGATGTTTCTTGCAAGTCCATCTTGTACATGTTCCCTTTCCTGGGGGCTTTGAGTAGGATATGCTCTTGAGGAATGACCACCCCGGACTTGAGAACAGTGCACTCATGCTCAGTGAAAAGCATGTTATGTCTCTGATCACAAAATTAAGATACACTCAAAAGATTGTATCCAAGCTCCTTGACAAAGTTTACCTTCTCAATTGTGAGCTTACCATTTATGACCCAAGCCCTTCCAGTAATGTAACCTGCAACAGGCTTCAGTACTTCGGAAGTATTCCTTTCTTCCGAGACCAACTTTTCTTCCGAAGACAATTTTCACTAGTCTTCTTCTTCATTTTGAAGCTTACGAAAGGAAAAGATTTTCCTTTTGAAGCTTGCTTCTTCTTCATCTTCTCAGAATTTTCTTTTTTGGTCATATGGATAGTACTTTTTGGATTGTAGAGGCAATCCTTTGCAAGATGAGAAGTATTGCCATACATAACAAGGTCCATTTTCTTCCTTCTGAGAGTCTTCCTTTGAGTACAAGGCTGAACTTGATCACTTTCCTTCTCCATCTTCATTTTAGCAAATGATGTGGCAATTCTTTTGGAGTGAGAACTACCTTTGGTGCTGGATGGTTCAAGTTGTGTAGCAGTGGTACACAACTTATCAGCCTTCTTCATTATGTTAGGATGATTTGAACCAAAACTAGAACTCTTGATACTAGAGTTCAAGTTTGAGTCTTCAGCTTTAACCACCTCAAAACTTGTAGAAATGAAAACTTGTTTCTGCATAGAGTTGTGAAAAGTGGCCTTGATATCTTGAGCCTTCTTGGACTTTATTTTGGCCTTTTTATTAGGTCTTTCTTCTAGACTTGGTCATCCCAACTCCTTTTCTCTCCCCAGGAGAGTAGTGACCATTGTTAGGATGCTCTTCTTCACTCTTTTTAGAGTCATCCTTCACTATCTCCTCTTCATCCTCTTCACTCATGGGTTCTATAAAAGGAAGCTTATCTTCACAAGTTCCACACCTAGGAGATATTACATACAGAATTGTGTGTGGAGGAGCTATATCAGTAGATCCTAGTCCCTGCTTATTCTGATAACAAACTTTTGCATGCAGGGATGAGAATATTTTATTCTTGAAGGTCTCTTCTTCAAAAACTCATTTTTCTGCCCTAGCTTTGCTGATCACAAGCTCAGCCTGGCTTTCAATATACTTAGTGATGAGATCTTTGATTTGAGTCTTATAGTTGGTGTGCTCATGTTTAAGAGTTGAAATGGTTTTCTTTAAATCTTCTATTTTAAGTTTGTATTCTTTTTTAGCTCTTTTGAAATAAGATTTTAAGACATTTAAAGACTCAAGATCAGATCTCATCTCTGACTTATAAGACCTATATCTGTTAACTTTAGCAATACATTCAGGTGTACAGAGATGTTCCAATACCTTGGCTTCATCATGGTCAGTCATTAGTGCTTGATTTGGAGATGCATCTTCCACCTGAAAGCTCCAGTCAAAGCCTCCTTCTTCAACAGCAACTGCAGCTTGCTGCTTTGGCTTTTCATTCTGGTTGGATTTGTCAGTGTAGTTTGGTCTGGTTTGTGCTTAGCCACCATTTGTACTTGGTGCCTTGCACTCCCTAGCAAAGTGTCCCATTTGGTTACAGTTGTAACATTTTACCTTGCTCTTGTCCAGCCCAAACATTCCACTAGCTGCATTGCTAGGAAACTTTCTCCCTGTCCTTTTGTAGAACTTCTTGGCTCTATGAGTGAGAAGAGCCATTTGCTGAACTATCTTCATGTACTCCAAATCATCTGGATGGATATAGTCAAGATCTTCAAGGGTGAATACAAATTTGCCCGTACTTTCATCAGCAGACACAAAAGCTTGTGAAGAGCTTATCTCTTAGAATGGACTTTCTTGAGTGTAACTTTCCGTTGGTGTCTCCGAGAAGGTGATGAAAGGATCATTTTGTGAGTTGTCAGGGTAGCAGATGTAGGATTCGATGTGCCCAAGACACTTAGAATATTGATGTGGTTAGTACGTTATGATCCAAGTCGGGTTATACCCAATAACAAGCTTAGCAAACACCAAATAATATTTATTGATGATATGATCATGCAATAAAATATTAACACCAATTTGGAAAATGGGTTTTCTAAACAAGTTGCATATGACATGGAACAATTTATTAGGATATTTTGTTCAATGATATTATTTGTAATGTTATTTATATTAGTTAGATGACATTACAAATTAATAATGGCTTATATGTTATACAATTAATTGGTTAGTTGTATACATTTTCTAAGAGGACCAAATTATAAGACCCACAACTTGTGTATTGTGTTTAATAAAAAAAAGGGGGGAACCCTTTTTCAAATGAAATTTTCGGCCCCCTCCCCTTGTTTCTATTGGACCACTTTTCTTGAAAAGACAATACACAATTAAGGGGTCTTGAAAGAACTTGTTCCAGCCATTATCATTCAATTGACATATGCAAAAGAACTCTCTCACTCTCCCCTCTCTAGTTTCGGAAACAAGACAGGAAGAAGAAGAGGTTTCAGCAGCTTGTTTGGTGTTTAATCCTAGCATACAAGGTGTTTTGCAATAGTGCTTGGGGTATACTAGCTTGAGGAGTCCTCCATTGGAGTCTTGGCCAAAAGAACAAGCATCAAAAACCCCATTTTGGTCGACATTTGCTGCTGGAACAAGGTAGTTGTCACAGCTTGTTCTAGCTGTGATTTTATGTACGATTTTGTATGTTCATAGCTTGTTCCATTCATATATTTAAGATCCTTATGTTTGGGTTTGTTTTCACCTAAAAATGGTCACCTAAGAATATGGAATTTCAGCTTTAAAAATCGTTTTTAAAAGCATTATATCCGCTGCGTTTTTCAGAATGTTTAAAGGTTAAACATGGATTTTATGTTCTATCAAACCCTTCAATGGCATCAAGAGCCGGTTATATGGATGGCTTGCTTGATTCATCTTTTGAAATTGGTTTTAAAAGATGATATTAGACATGTTATAGGCTGGTTTTGGGCTGAAATATTATGTCTTATTGAAATCCCCAACTTTCAAGGTTACATCACACATGCTTGTGATTAAACCTTGAAAGATATGTATGTTGATATGTTGATTGTTTGGACAATATTTAAAACCAAAATTTCAGTTTATGTTGGCTGAAATTTGAAGGTTTTAAGTGGGGCTTAATGATATATTTTGATGATTGGATCATTGGTTGTTAAAGTGCATAACCTAGCTTGTGGCCTTGTGTTGTTTGGATGATTCAAGTGGTTGTTTTATTCATTCAATTTGGTTGTAATATTTGTGTTTATTCATTTGGGTTGTAATTATTCATTCATTTGGTTATGTAATAATAGATTATGTTCATTTCCTTTACTAGAAAAATGTATTAGGATACAATTTTGTAAAAGGAAGATGTACAAGATCAAGACCCAAAGATGGACACAAAGACACAAGAAACATGGAGCATTTGGATGCGGTTTCTAGTGGGAGGTTCTTGGAACTTTTATGATATGTTTGACCCTTAGAAAGACCATAGACAACACTTGTGATGGCAAACAAGTGTTGTCAACATAAGGGCTATGGTTATGCACATATGATTGTTAATGTTTATGCTTGGTTGATTGTTTGTTGTCTTGATTGTTTGGTTGATATTTGGATATTCAAAGCAAACTAATTAACAAACTTAACAAGCTGAAAATTGATGGTTCTTAAAGGTTAATAAAAGGTTATTAAAATTATTTAATGATTTTAAGGATTAAAATAGGTTTTAATCAAAGAACCATAAGGTACCTTGTATTTGAAAGCATGCAAATACAAGTACATAGAGTTTTCTAAACTAGAATTTTGAAACCTCTAAACTTTTTTTTACAAACAAGATCAACACCGTCCTTTTACACAACACTTGACTCACTTGGTAACTCTTAGTGGGATAAAGGTCACCTAACCATTTTGAGGGAACTTGTGACTTGAGGTGAGAATGCCTTATTTGTGGGATAAAGGTCACCTAACCACTTGTTTTGGCAAACTCACACGTGGGTGTAAGTAGGGTGTCTTGATTTGCAAATCATGTCAAATGGATCACCTACGATGTGGTTTCCAAATGGTGTTGATGGGATTAACATGCCGACTTTACATATGATGTTTTAAGTCGATCCCATATTTCTAGAAGTTGCAAATGGTTGCAATCGTCAAACGTTGACCACCTTATTAATTTAAAACGTGGGATAAAGGTCACCTAACCACAATTTAAATGTAATGTTGGGTTCTAGATTTTAATATGAAAAGACCTTAAAAGGCATTAAATATTAAAATTAGCAATATCGAAAATACTAAAATTGATCTTTGTTAAATTTTGTAGATGGCCACCAATAATGAAAATCACGATAACTCGTCCGCGTCAAACCAATCACTACGAGCGATCCTCCAAAAGGAACGTCTAAATCATAACAACTTTATTGATTGGTATCGAAACTTGAGAATTGTTCTCAAGCAAGAGAGAAGATCGTATGTTTTAGACGACCCTATCCCCGATCAACCTAACGAGGATGATGAGGAGGCCTTTAATGATTGGCTGAAATACACTGAGGACTCCGTCCAAGTGTCTTGTCTCATGCTAGCGAGCATGACTCCGGATCTCCAAAAGGAGTATGAACATCACGGAGCTTATGACATGATAACCCAGCTGAAGGAAACGTTCCAACAGCAAGCGAGGGTTGAGCGCTTCGAAACGGTTCGAGCACTCCATGCATGTCGTATGGACGACAACCAATCTGTTTCATCTTATGTTCTTAAGATGAAAAGTCATATTGACCGCCTCGAGAGGCTTAACTGTCACGTCTCAAAGGAATTGGCCACGGATTTGATCCTTAATGGCCTTACCAAGAAGTTTGAGACATTCGTGTTGAACTACAACATGAATGCATGGGACAAAAGCATTGGTGAACTTCACTCAATGCTCAAAACGGCCGAGGCGGCCATGGGTAAAAGGGTTTTACCCGTTCTCACCATCAATGAAGGTGGGAACAACAAAAGGCCTCATCCCGCACCCAAGGCAAAGGTTGCCAAGGGTAAGGGACATGCGTGGGGAAAGGGGAAAGGGGTGGTAAGGGTACCACCCAAACCACAAGAGAAGAAGCAAAAGGTTGCTACAAATGACCCATGCTTCAAGTGTGGGGAGATAGGACATTGGGCAAGGAATTGTCCTGTCCATCTCCAAGAGTTGAAAGCAAAGAGGGATGCCGGGCAGACCTCAGGTACAATATACATGATACATATTGATCTTAATGTTACATCTTCAAACACATGGGTATTGGATACCGGATGTGGAACTCATATTTGCAATTTGTTGCAGGGGTTCACAAGAAGTAGGGACTTCAAGAAAGGGGATGTTAGCCTCTTCATGGGCAATGGAACTAAAGTCTTAGTTGAAGCTCGTGGGGACTACATCCTAAGACTTCCAAGTGGCTTGGAAGTTATTTTGAAGAATGTTTTGTATGCTCCTAGTTTGACTAGGAACATTATTTCTGTATCTCAATTAAGACATTATGATTATGTATTATCCTTTATTGAAAATGATATTCATGTTTCTTTAAATGGTATGTTCTATTTTAAAGCTATTCCAATTAATGGTATTTATGAATTGGTTCATGAAAATACTTTAAATAGTTCATTGTACCAAACTAACACCAAGAAACTCAAGTTGGACTTGAGTGACACCTATCTTTGGCATTGTCGTCTTGGTCATATAAACAAGAAACGTTTACAAACACTTCAAAAGAATGGTCTTTTAAAAACAAATGAATGTGATTCATTTGGTGTTTGTGAATCTTGTTTACAAGGTAAAATGACAAAGGCACCCTTTAGTGGGACTAACGAAAGGGCAAAAGATTTATTAGGAATCATACATTCAGATGTATGTGGTCCTTTTAAGCAAATGACTAGGAATGGTGAAAGATACTTCATTACCTTTACCGATGATTATAGTCGCTATGGGTATGTGTACTTATTAAGGCACAAAGATGAAGCTTTTGAAATGTTCAAAATCTTCAAGAATGAAGTAGAAAATCAACTCAACAAGTCAATTAAAGTTCTCCGTACCGATAGAGGAGGTGAATACCTAAGTGATGTTTTTCAAGATCATCTTAGGAGTTGTGGGATTGTCTCACAACTCACTCCACCTGGAACACCACAACACAATGGTGTGTCTGAGAGGAGGAATCGAACCTTATTGGATATGGTCCGATCTATGATGGCTAGAAGCACATTACCTCTATCATTTTGGGGTTTCACTTTGCTCTCCGCGGCCCGTATTTTAAATATGGCCCCAACCAAAAAGGTGGAAAGGACACCTTTTGAGATATGGCATGGAAGAGTTCCATCCCTATCATACTTAAGGGTTTGGGGATGTGAGGCTTATGTTAAGACTCCCACCCCAAACAAATTGGAAGTCCGATCCACCAAGTGTATCTTTATTGGATATCCTAGAGATTCTATGGGATATTATTTCTATGATCCACTGGAACAAAAGGTGTTTGTTGCCAGAAAGGGTGAGTTCTTAGAAGCAAAGTTCCTTATGGAAGGAGCTAGCAGTAGAACAGTGGATCTTGAGGAAGATCAAGAACCACAACCCGATGCACGTTTGATTGAAACTAGCACTCAACATGAGGATGTTGAAGATGATCAAATGGTTGATCAATACACACAAAACGTTCGCAGAAGTGGTAGAACTAGTAATCCACCTGAAAGATACGGATTTTTCATGGATGGATGCTATATGGTAGATTCAGATGAACCAACCACATACCATGATGCAGTGTCCAATTTGGATTGTGACAAATGGCTTGAGGCCATGAACGTTGAGATGCAATCCATGTATGACAATCAAGTTTGGGAACTTGTTGTACCACCTCTTAATTCCAAAGTAGTTGGAAGTAAGTGGGTTTTCAAGAAGAAAACCGATATGCATGGAAACTTGGATACTTATAAAGCTAGACTTGTAGCAAAGGGTTTCACTCAAACTCAAGGGGTTGATTATGATGAAACCTTCTCACCTGTAGCGATGCTAAAGTCTATAAGGATATTGTTTGCCATAGCTGCTCATTATGATTATGAGATTTGGCAAATGGATGTCAAAACTGCTTTCCTAAATGGATATCTTGAGGAAGATGTCTATATGGTTCAGCCTGAAGGTTTTGTCGATCCAAAACATCCTAATAAAGTATGCAAGTTAAAGAAATCAATCTATGGATTGAAACAAGCATCGAGAAGCTGGAATCACCGTTTTGATGAGGAAGTAAAGAAATTTGGCTTCATCAAAAACGCTGATGAGGCTTGTGTGTATAAGAAGGCTAGTGGGAGCACAGTAACTTTCCTAGTATTGTATGTTGATGACATACTACTATTTGGAAATGACATTCCAACCTTGGAAGGTGTAAAAACCTGGCTTGGAAGTTGTTTTTCCATCAAGGATCTTGGTGAAGCCGCCTATATTCTAGGAATAAAGATCTATAGGGATAGATCAAGGCGGTTGATTGGTTTGAATCAAAGTGCATACATTGATAAGATCTTGAAAAGGTTCAAGATGGAGAACTCTAAGAAAGGTACCGTACCTATTCAAAGAGGAACGATATTGAGTACGACTCAATGTCCAAGCTCAAAGGATGAGCAAGATAAAATGAAGGCAATCCCATATGCATCTGCTATTGGATCCATCATGTATGCAATGATATGCACTCGACCGGACGTGTCATGCGCTTTGAGCATGACAAGCCGTTACCAGCAAAATCCTGGAAACAGTCATTGGATGGCTGTTAAGAACATACTTAAGTACCTAAGGAGGACAAGGGATATGTTCCTAATCTATGGATCTGGTGACGAGGAACTCGTTGTAAAAGGTTACACGGATGCGAGTTTCCAAACCGATCGTGATGATTCTCGGTCACAATCGGGATACATTTTCATTCTAAATGGAGGAGTTGTCTCTTGGAAGAGCTCCAAGCAGGATGTGGTGGCTCTATCGACTACAGAATCAGAATACGTTGCCGCCTCATTGGCAGCTCAAGAAGCTGCATGGTTGAAGAAATTCATTGCCGATCTAGGGGTAGTCCCTTCCATTCAGGACCCCTAGAGATCTTTTGTGATAATGAGGGTGCGATTGCACAAATCAAGGAACCCCGTGCTCATCAAAAGACTAGGCACATTGAGCGGAGATTCAACTACATACGAGATGAAGTTGAAAAGGGAAAGATATGTATTCGCAAAGTTCACACGGATCAAAACATTGCGGATCCTCTCACGAAGCTCCTTGAAAAGGCAAAGCATGAATGTCATACTTGTGCCATGGGACTTCGATATTCTAGTGATTGGATTTGATCTGTACATTTTGTATTTGGATATGTGGAACTCTTTATTATATGAATAAAATTATTTGGTTATAATGTTTCAATTAATGTTCCAATTTAGCATGTTTAATCCATGAGTAAATTGTTTACTCTAAAATGTCCGTAGTCGCTCATACTTGTGGGAACAAGTGTGAAAGTAAGATTATTATGAACTTGGATTGGTTGATATTCATAAGGATGAATATAGAGCAATGGGTTGCTACCAAGGTTCATAGATATTTGTGGGATACAAATATTGGACTAACCCGCATCTCAAATTTTACTACATGGAATCTTATTGATTGATCATAAGTTAATTTGAGTAAAGGCGAATATCATTTGGTATCCTCAGACCTGAGACACATATTGGGTTTTGATATTCACCAAGTTTTATACCTTGAGCATATTCTTCACTGTCCTGAAATAGTGGACAGTACATAAGGATATGTTCAGGTATAACACGAGGTGTTTGTGAGAAACGTATGTAGTCAAGATGGAATTTGTTCCTCTTATTCGTTGAGAGTTAGATGTCTAAGGCCTGATTAAGTTAAATCAACAAGGAATGATCATTCTGTGTCCTTGGATTTAACATGACATCTGTAACAAAAGGATAGATGATTGATTCACCTAAATCATTTCAAGTAGGGTACTTGAAAGGAATGATGTTATTGAATGGCTATAAGTAATGCGTATTAAGGGTAGTAAACCGTTGTTAGGCGGTATTTACTGCTTGTATCAATCTTCTATGAATCTTGGGCAAGTGGGAGATTGTAGGATTCGATGTGCCCAAGACACTTAGAATATTGATGTGGTTAGTACGTTATGATCCAAGTCGGGTTATACCCAATAACAAGCTTAGCAAACACCAAATAATATTTATTGATGATATGATCATGCAATAAAATATTAACACCAATTTGGAAAATGGGTTTTCTAAACAAGTTGCATATGACATGGAACAATTTATTAGGATATTTTGTTCAATGATATTATTTGTAATGTTATTTATATTAGTTAGATGACATTACAAATTAATAATGGCTTATATGTTATACAATTAATTGGTTAGTTGTATACATTTTCTAAGAGGACCAAATTATAAGACCCACAACTTGTGTATTGTGTTTAATAAAAAAAGGGGGGAACCCTTTTTCAAATGAAATTTTCGGCCCCCTCCCCTTGTTTCTATTGGACCACTTTTCTTGAAAAGACAATACACAATTAAGGGGTCTTGAAAGAACTTGTTCCAGCCATTATCATTCAATTGACATATGCAAAAGAACTCTCTCACTCTCCCCTCTCTAGTTTCGGAAACAAGACAGGAAGAAGAAGAGGTTTCAGCAGCTTGTTTGGTGTTTAATCCTAGCATACAAGGTGTTTTGCAATAGTGCTTGGGGTATACTAGCTTGAGGAGTCCTCCATTGGAGTCTTGGCCAAAAGAACAAGCATCAAAAACCCCATTTTGGTCGACATTTGCTGCTGGAACAAGGTAGTTGTCACAGGTTGTTCTAGCTGTGATTTTATGTACGATTTTGTATGTTCATAGCTTGTTCCATTCATATATTTAAGATCCTTATGTTTGGGTTTGTTTTCACCTAAAAATGGTCACCTAAGAATATGGAATTTCAGCTTTAAAAATCGTTTTTAAAAGCATTATATCCGCTGCGTTTTTCAGAATGTTTAAAGGTTAAACATGGATTTTATGTTCTATCAAACCCTTCAGCAGATAAGATGATGCTATGGTTCTCTGCAATCCATTTCAAACACGTGAAAGGCTGAACTCATTTGATTGTTGGAGTTAACAGATAGATTTTGCATGTTCATCTCCATCTAGTATCCACTAAGAATACCATACAACTATGTAAGAGTGAGAGTCTTAAGGTTTTCAGTTCTCTTGATAACAACACAATAATGTGTCCATTGTCTAGGAAGAGATGACATGAACTTCCTTATAATGTCTCTATTTTCAAGAGTTACTCCAATATCCATTAGAGTATCCACAATCTCAACATACCTGAAGTATTGTTGAGTCATGGTTTCACCTGCTTTGAAGGTGAAGTTCTCAAACTGGTCCTTCAAGAGGTCCTTCTTGTTCTCTTTTTATTTAGTCGACCCCTCATACATGAGCTTCAGTGTATTCCATAGTTGCTTAGAAGTTTTGCATGTAGTTGGTCGACTGAGGTTCAGTCGGTCGACTCACTCAATCTTGCCCTTTCATTCGCACCTTCAGTTAACCGACTGAGTCTCAGTCGGTCGACTGATTCATTCGCCCCCTTCCATTCGGTCGAATGAGTCATTCTGATAAGCCATTCGGGTGAATGGCTCAATCTCATGTCCAGTCGTGCGAATGGGAGCCATTCGCATGGTTGGTCCATACTCATGGTCCAATCGTGCGACTGGGTCATACTTAGTAAATTTTCTGCCATTTTTCACATTTTACATTTAAAACCCTTTTAACTTTTGAAATTAAAATTATGAGCATTTGATCATCTCAGACATGATCATTTTAACTTGAAAACTTTTTGATCACCTCAGACGTGATCCTTTTAAAAAATTTAGTCACCTCAGACGTGACCCTTTTAAACACTTTGTCACCTCAGACGTGACTGTTTTAAACTTTTAAAACACATGTGGTCATCTCAGACATGACCCTTTTAGTGAGTTGATCCCTTACTGATTTTCATGATGTAGTCCGACAAACAGAACAAACTGAAATGACTAACTAAATTAGAAAATTAAACTAAAGAATAATAATAAGACTTGTTTTTGGCTTTTTGTGAGAGATAAATCCTAACATGGAAATCTACGGGATTTGGTTCCGGAATAGGCAGCTTCAACTTAGATTGACCACACCTGGACCAATTCAATTTTGGAATCATACAGGCAAGTCAAATCATTTGGGACTTGTCATCAAAAATCTTTTGATGCTCAATTCTTGGTTTTCGTCCAGAGTCGTTAGCAAGTTTAGGAAATCATACTGGAACTATTAGATTACCACATTGATTTGAACTTTCAAGAATTGCAGCCACAATGATTATCAATATGTTTGTCCACTTAAATCCATACACAGACTTTTGACACAAATTGGTGATAGTTTTAGGTTTAATTATTTCAACTAACATTTGTGGATTCCACACTTATATTGTAATCAACATTTCCTCAGGAGCTTTTGAGCGGTCTACGGGTATTTTTACAAGAAGAGACTATTTTTAGAGCTTTCAAAGAGAAGCCAATCCTCAGGTCAGTGCCATCGCACAACAGAGAGGCGGCAAACAACAATGAATTCTAGAATATCTAGGTTATGCTTATCCTCAGGTCAGTGCCATCGCACAGCAGAGAGGCACACAACCTATTTCCTTGTTAGAGCAGCTTAATTTTATTTTGCACAGAATGCACCAACAACATAAGTCATTAGCTTGATTGCATTTGTCTTTCATTTTTTTTTCATGCTTTGCTCTATTTATGGTCATCCGCACATATTTATGGCGTTTACATGCTCATTACCCCTTATTGGAATATTGTTGATTGTGTTAACCAGTGATAAGATGGAAGCCGACAGTCAGTTGAACAACTTAGTTTATCACTAGTCAGGTCTAATCATCTATTGTGTTGAATCTACCGACATATCATTTGTGGTCTAGCAACCTCTAGGTCTACTTTCTTTGTGTTACCTTAGTAGTTACCAGTTTTTCTATCATCTTCCCTTTTATATTGCTTAGACTACATAGACTTATACTTTGAATTTTTGCATCTTTTCTAAATTAAAATTTTAAAGTCCCTCTTGATTTGTTACTGTGTACTATCATTTTCCAAAAGTTTTGAATCGGTATCACAGATACGATCTACCTTATATCAGCTATCCACTCCTTCTCCCTCGTTTTTTTTTAATGTTACTTGCTGACTTATTCTCCCCCTAAAATACTAAAATCATAACTGGTTTAATTATTTTAGGATTTTAATAAACAACAAAATAACATGAGTTTAATTTAAACCGACTAAAATAAACAAATAAAATAAAATAAATAAGAAAAATTAACTAAACTACATCGGACTACACATGATCATCATCAGGAATAACATCACTTTTCTTTTTAACGCCGTTGACCTCTAGCAAATATTGAAAACGTGGTTTATCAAAGGCTTTAGTATAGAGGTCAGCGCGTTGAAAATCAGTATTAATTTTTACTACATCAATTAAGTTCTTTTCAAAACAGTCTCTTATGAAATGGTATTTAATACTGATATGTTTGGTCTTAGGGTGTTGGACCGGATTTTTAGTTACTGCAATTGCAGCAGAGTTATCAACAAAAATAGGAGTAGAAGAGAACTTTAAACCATAATCCCGCATTTGCTGTTGAATCCAGATGATTTGTGAACAGCAACTTGCAGCAGCAACATATTCGGCTTCACAGGTTGACAATGCAATCGATGTCTGCTTCTTACACTGCCAGGTAACTAATCTTCTCCTAAAGAATTGACACCCTGCTGATGTAGACTTGTAGTTCATCTTGCAGTCCCCGTAATCCGAGTCACTATACGCCGTGATCTCAAAGTCATCATCATGAGGATACCACAACCCAAGTGTGGGTGTACCCTTCAGATAACAAAATATCCTCTTGACCCCGATCAGATGGTTGACCTTAGGCTTAGCCTGATATCTGGAACATAAACATGTAGCATACATGATATCAAGTCTTGAGGCAGTGAGATACATGAGGGATCCAATCATTCCTCGGTACATTGTGGCGTCCACTAGATCCCCATTTTCATCAGGTGCTATATCGTGATTGGTAGCAAGTGGAGTCCCAGCAGCAGAAGCATTCTCCATGTCAAAGCAACTGAGAATGTCTCCTACATACTTGGTCTGATGTAAAAAGATCCCATTTGGAGTCTGATCCACCTGTAACCCGAGAAAGAACTTCATCTCCCCCATAGCACTCATCTCAAACTCTTTCTTCATAACTGCTTCAAACTCTTTGCATAACTCTTCGTTCTTTGAACCGAAGATTATGTCATCGACATAGATCTGTACGAGCAGTAGGTCGCCATCTTTTTCTTTGATGAAGAGCGTGCAGTCAATGACTTTCCTGCGAAAGCCGTGTTTCACAAGATGAGTCGAGATTCCTCATACCAGGCTCTTGGAGCTTGATGAAGCCCATATAAAGCCTTGTCGAGTTTGTAAACTCTATCCCGATGATAAGGATCTTCAAATCCCTCGGGTTGACTGACATAGACTGTTTCTCTGATTTCCCCATGAAGGAATGCACTTTTCACATCTAATTGGTAGACTTTAATCTTCATGTACGATGCATAGGCAAGGAAGATACGAATGGCTTCCATCCTTGCCACGGGTGCAAACACTTCATTGTAGTCAATTCCCTCGACTTGGCGAAAACCCTGAACCACCAATCGAGCTTTGTTCCTGATAATGACCCCTTGGTCATCCTTCTTGCATTTCAAGACCCATTTGGTGCCAATGACCTTAACACCTTTAGGTCTATCAACCAGAGTCCATACACCTAACTTCTTAAACTGAAGAAGTTCTTCTTGCATGGCACTCACCCACGCCTCATCATTTAGTGCATCACTGACATATTTTGGCTCAAACTGCGAGACAAAACACCAATAAGCACCATCATGAATATATCCCTTCTCCATAACCGAGGCGTAATCAGCTGAGTATAGCTGATTTCGGGTTTGTACTCCTGATCTGACATCCCCAATGACATTGTCTAGGGGATGATAGACGTTTAGTCATGATCCTGGAGTAGTGGGAACAGCTACCTCAGAGCCAAGATTATGAACATTTGGTTCTGCATCTGAGGTAGTTGGAGTTTGAGGTTCCGAAGTCGAAGGTGCATCACTGGTAGATGCTTGTGGACTTTCAGGAACTGGAACCTGTTCCTCTTGACTGTTCTGGTCATCTTCTTCAGCTTCATCTTCAGAGGAGGAGTCACTGTCGTCGACTACTCCCCCTGACTGAGTAGATGATTCTCCCTGTGAGCTAGATGGTGTATTCAAGATATCATACATCATTCTAGTAGCTAACTCATCATCCGAGGGAGAGAGAGGGATGTTGAAGGACTTGAAGAATCCATCATAGTCGAAAAAGTAGGCAGGTCCTTTGCCAGTAGGTGGTGTGGTATATCTCTGAACGTCAACATTACACCACACTTCTACTAGACCCGTTGAGTTGTTGTAAACCCTCTTATTCGGTATGTTGTATCCCAGAAAGATTCCTTCATCAGCCTTCTCGCTGAATTTACCTTTTTGTGTTTTCTTCAGAAGTGTGCACGGCGCGCCAAATGGTTCAAGATACTCCAAATTCGGTTTGCGTCTTTGTAGTAGCTCGTAACATGTCTTTTCGTGGCGCTTGACAACCAGAACTCGATTCAGTGTATAACATGCATTCGCTACTGCCTCATTCCGAAATTGGATAGGCAGTTTCGAGTCTGCCAGCATAGTTCGTGCTGTCTCTATCAAGCTTCTGTTCTTTTTCTCAGCAACTCCATTCATCTGAGGCGTGTAGGCAGAAGTGAATTGATGCAAAATTCCCTTTTCCTTGCAGTAAGCCTCCATCCACTAGTTCTTGAATTCCGTCCCGTTGTCTGAGCGTACTTGTCTAACCTTCAGCTTGTAGAGAGATTCCAGTGTGGTTACTAACTCCTTGAATGACTCAAATGTTTCTGATTTGGACTTTAGAAACATTACCCAAGAGAACCTTGAGTAGTCATCAGTAACCACAAAACAGTACAAGTCGCCTGCAATGCTCTTTGTACTGACTAGACCAAACAGATCCATGTGAAGAAGTTTAAGAGGAAGTTTTATTGAATGAACTTTCTTTTCCTTATGAGACTTCTTCGTCTGTTTGCCTTTCTTGCAAGCTACACAAAAGTCAGGAAGCTGGAAGTTCTTGACATTAACTCCTCTCACAAGATCCTTCTGAATCAAGTGATTCATCTTCCTTTGACTAATGTGTCCCATTCTCCTATGCCAGGAGATGGAATCCTTCTCAGTAGCTTTAGATAGAAAGCACTGAACCTCATGATCCGTTGTAGAAGCTGTTGACAGATCCAAAACATAAAGGTCTTTATATCTTGAAGCAGTCATCAGAACTTGGTCCTCTGGGATCACGTAGTCTTTCTTCAGCACGTAACACTTCTTGTTGTCGAAGATAACCTTAAAGCCCTTATCACAGATTTGGGAAACAGAAAGTAAGTTATTTTGAAGTTGTTGAACGTAGTTCACCTTATCAAACTTAACTTTCTGATTTCCCACTTCTCCCTGAGCTGTGATATAGCATCCCTTGTTTCCAGCAAACGAAACATGCCCTCCTTTTATTTGCTTGACGTTAGATAAAAGAGCCTTGTTTCCTGTCATGTGCCTGGATGCTCCGCTGTCTACAATCCACGTGTTAGTTTCAGCACTGTAGCGAACACCATGCACATACAATGAAAAAGATTAGTTTAGGTTAGGAACCCAAGCCTTTACTGGCTTGGGTTTCCCAAAGGCATCGCACATCATGAATTCAACCCATTGACCCTTAGAGGGTGAGGGTAGCTCAGGTTCCTTCTTGTCATCATTATCAGACACAGAGGATGACTTCTCTTTCCATAAGCCAGATTTGTGCAAGGTCTGTTTGTGATAAACAGTCGACTGGCTAACATGTTGAACTTTAGGTTCACTAGTTCTTCTAGGTGGAGTTAAAGAACTCCTCTTAGAAGACCTAGGTTTTGAATCCTGAAGTTCAATCTTCTTCCTAGGTGTCTGATAGTAAGGACAATAGGAAGCAATGTGTCCACACTCTCCACAGTTGTAGCACGACCTGCTATCAGCTTTATGATTAAACTTTCTTTGTGGAGACGTGTGTGACACTCTAGTAACATCACTCACTTTAGGTTTTGACTCTGGTTCCTTTGATGTTTTCTCTTGTTTAACAAAGTTAACTGTTTTAACATGTCTAACATCTTTTTCCTTTTGGTTAACTGGTTTTTGACTTGAAACATGTGAAAGATTAACATTTGAAGTCTTTTTAGGTTCTGATTTGACTCTGTTTGACCCTAACTTTAAGTTAACCTTTTCAAATTCTTTTTCCAGATTAACACAAGGCAATTTACCCTTTGCCTTTGAAGTGGCCTCCTTTTGTTTGTTTCCAGATTCAATAGATGAACATGAGGAATCTGGATCACTAACAAGAGGAGTAGACACCACATGATCCTTGATGGGATTATTATTTACTGGTCTACTCTTAGTGTTCATCAAGGTCTCAGGTGGTGGTGGAACCACTTTGTAACCCAAACCCTCCCCGTTGTTTCTTTCTCTCACTAAGTGTTGGACTATGTGTGATGAACTTGTCCAACTGTGCAGTTTCTGTTTTAATGAGTTAACTTCTACTTCTAGAACTGCCTTTTGCTTCTTAGTGTCTTCTAGGGAGTTTAGATAGTACCTAATGTCATTAGCTTGGTTAAATGCAACTACTTCAGTTTCCCTAAGCTGTTTAGTCAAAAGGTCTATCTTTTCTTTGTAACTATGCTCATTTTGTTTTAATACTCTATTAGTCTCAGTGCACAGTTGCAAATCTTTTACTAAGTTATCATTATGATCTAATAACCTAGCAAATTTCTCATCTATGCTATTTCTAAAAGTATCACAATCAGAACAAGCATGATTATTAAACATTTGGTTAGTGGTACTTACCAGAGTTGGTTCAGAGGAGTTAGCCATCAACGCAGCATCAGATGTCTCTGGTTCTGGTGATTCTGTCTTTTCTGTCTTTGCTGTGGTAGTCTCCTCTTTAGACGTGTAGCTGACCTCAGTTGCAGTTGTCTCTTCAATATTTGACATCACTATCTCAACTGCTAGATCACCTTCACTCGCGGAATTATCGCTAATGTCTTCTACACTTGCAATGTTTGATTGCCCTGGTGAGACAAACCTAAAGCTCTAATCCTGTCCTTCATCATCATGAACAGTCAAGGCTTTTGGATCCTTGCTTGATGAAGTAGAACTAGTAGCTTGCTTGTCTTGGCGAGTGAAAGACGAGAACGGGTTCCCGTTACCCGTCTTCTTTGGCTTGACACATTCTCTCTTAAAGTGCCCCTTCTCTCCACAGTTGAAGCAGGTCACTTTGTTCTTGTCAAAGCCAAATGTGGTATCCTTAGTAGCTACCAAGTTCTGTCCGGTCTTTTTCACAAACTTCTTTGCCCTCCGGACAGCACTAGCTAAGGCCCACATTATGTCCATCCTCTCAAGCTCCATTTCGTCCACCTGCTCGTAGTCCTCGTCTGCCAGATGGCAGTTTCCAATCTTCCCAGCAACAAGTCCATCATAAGAATGAACCACTGCAGCCAAAAGATCCATGTGTTCTCGAGCTACTTCTACAGTCACATTACCGAGGTTCTCGGTCTTCAGTTTAGTAGCATTCGTTTCAGATCCAATATAATGGGTACAAGAAGACCCCGACGTGTCTGATCCTGAAGGAGAAGCATGTGAAGGACCCGATGAGCTAGACACAAATGCAGTCTGGAGAGGTGCTCCAGATGTCTTAGCTTGAGGCGTGGCATTGTACAAAGCTGGATTCTGAGTGTACGAAGACTTCTGAGCTCTGTAGTTCATCCTAAGCGCTTCTTCTTGCAGCTTTAGAATGAAGTCATTAATATCCAGCTTTGCCAGCATTCCATTCTGTCTCAGGTTAGACACGAATGAAGCCTACTTTTCCGGCAATCCGTCTGCAAAGTTAGTAACTTTCTCTTCCATGGTAGTAGCCACCCCATGTGTATGCAGTTCACTCATCAGATGGTAGAATCTATCTATAACGTCGTCTAAACTCTCGTTTCCCATCGATGAGAAGTTATCGAATTCCTTCTTTAACTCCTTGGCCTTGATTGCCTTCAGCGAAGCATTCCCGTCGTACCTCTTTTCCAGCTCATCCCATAGTTTCTTGGACTGCTTATTCTCTGAGTACTGGTGGAAAATGTCTTTAGGGATAGACTGTGTAATCAATGCATAAACTCTCTTCTCTGAATGGTACTTAACCTTCTGCGCGTCTGTCATCCCTCCTAACGTAAGCTTTACTCCATCAGCTCCCACCGGTGTACTATACCCGATCTCGATGGCTTTCCACAGATTCGGATCCACTCCATTGAGGTAGATCTCAAAACGTTGTTTCCAGTGGGGAAACTCATCTAACGTTAAGAGCTTTGGTGGTTTATTATGATTACCCACCTCACACTCAAGCAACAGCAGGTTCTGGATCCTAGAGTCCTTCCCAGCAGTAAAGGCTGACATTTGATCTTCCATGTCGAATAACTTTAAGTCTACTAAAACAAACTGTCAACTGGTGCGACTGAAGGATGCGATTGGTCTATCCGTGCGTATGAACTATGCGACTGGTTCAATCGTGCGGCTGAACTAAGCGATTGGTTCAGTCGTACGAATGAATCTGATGCGTATGTGTTGATACATGTATGTCCCTAGATCATGATTTGTAATGTAATGAACTTGTCTGTCTGATTATGATGTAATTGTAATCGATTAATGAAATGATATGAATTGGTTGTTACTGGTAATGTTTAATATTTCATTAATGAGTTGTGATTGAATTGATTGGGTTTATGATTGTTTGAATGATAGCACATTATGTTATATTAATTAAAACATTCAAACATAACTTAATGAAGTTCTCATGCGGATGGCCCATGCGAATGGACCACACGCATGAATAACTTCATACGATTGACTCAATCGCACGACTGAACCAGGAAACTGGATTAGTCGTATGATTGACACATAAGATTGACTCAATCGCACGACTGAACACTCAGTCGTGCGGATGAATCAACCGCATGGTTCAATCGCACGACTGAACCATACTTATGGCCCAGTCGCACGATTGAACAATACTAACCTATAAATAGACTCAATTCGTGGGAAAATGTAAGTATTCATCCCATTACGATTCCAGACGTACCCTAGCCGTCCAGAAGCCTCCCAAATCGTTCTCCAAGTTCATAGAACACATCAGATCGGTTCCTAATCGATTTCTGACGTTGATTTCAATTCTTGATTGATTCATCGTGTGTTCTCACTGATTGGATCGCCAATCAAATAGGATTCCGCACTATTTGAGTTGGTTTAACACGCAATCGCTCGGTATTTCGTTCAAATACCAGGTCCTAACAAGTGGTATCAGAGCTTTGGCTCTTGATTTCGTGTTGATTCAATCAAGATTGCATAAAAGCTTGTGTTTTTGCACGAAAAACGCAATCTTTAGCATCAAAAGTGATCTTGGACGTTCCCTGCTCATCGAAGTTCAGTTTCTACGGACTTAGACGATTTGGACTTGCAAAATTTCGAATTTTCACGGCTGAAACCCGTCAAACCTAGAAATTTTCGCAAAACAGCAGCTTCAGTCGCACGAGTGACGCATTCGCACGACTAGACTCATTCGCAGTGTTCATTCGCACGACTGGACCTAGTCGCACCCTCATTCGGCCGACTGAACCGTTCGTTCGAATAGCTCATACGCACCATATTCATTCGCACGACTGAACCATTCGCCCTGTTCAGTCGCACGGTTGAACCAATCGCAGAGTTTATACGCACGATAAGACCATTCGCATCCTTCAGTCGCATCAGTTAAAGTTGATTTGATTAGACTCTAAGTTTATTAACCATGGAAGATCAGATGTCAGCCTTTACTGCTGGGAAGGACTCAAGAATTCAGAACCTGCTGCTGCTTGAGAGTGAGGTGGGTATTCACAATAAACCACCAAAGCTCTTGACTTTAGATGAGTTTCCTCACTGGAAACAACGTTTTGAGATCTACCTCAATGGAGTAGATCCTAATCTGTGGGAAGCTATCGAGGTTGGGTATAGTACACCGGTGGGAGCAGATGGAGTAAAATTAACGTTAAGTGGGATGACTGACGCACAGAAAGTAAAGTATAATGCAGAGAAAAGAGTTTATGCGATGATAACTCAGTCGATCCCCAAAGACATATTCCACCAGTACTTAGAGAACAAGCAGTCCAAGAAACTGTGGGATGAGCTAGAGAAAAGGTATGATGGGAATGCATCATTAAAGGCAATCAAGGCAAAGGAGTTAAAGAAGGAATTCGATAACTTCTCATCTATTGGTAACGAGAGTTTAGATGAAGTCATAGACAGATTCTACCATTTGATGAGCGAGTTGCATACACATGGAGTGGAAACAACTATGGAAGAGAAAGTAAGCAACTTCGCAGATGGATTGCCTGATAAGTGGGCTTCATTCGTGTCTAATCTTAGACAGAATGGTATACTTATAAAGCTGGATATAAATGACTTTATTCTCAGGCTGCGTGAAGAAGCACTAAGGATGAAGTATAGAGCACAGAAGTCTTCATATACACAAAACCCAGCTTTATACAATGCCACGCCTCAAGCTAAGACATCTGGAGCACCTCTCCAGACAGCATTTGTGTCTAGCTCGTCAGGTCCTTCACATGCTTCTACTTCTGGATCAGACACGTCAGGGTCGTCATGTACCCATTATATTGGATCAGAAGCAAGTGCTACCAAATTGAAGACCGAGAACCTCGGTAATGTGACCGTAGAAGTAGCACGAGAGCATATGGATCTTCTCGCCGCAGTAGTTCATTCATATGATGGACTTGTGGCTGGGAAGATTGGAAACTGTCATTTGGCAGATGAAGACTACGAGCAGGTAGATGAAATGGAGCTTGAAAGAATGGATATAATGTGGGCCTTAGCTAGTGCTGTCCGAAGGGCGAAGAAGTTTGTTAAGAAGACAGGACAAAATTTGATAGCTACTAAGGATACCACATTTGGTTTTGACAAGAGCAAAGTGACCTGCTTCAACTGTGGAGAGAAAGGGCACTTCAAGAGGGAATGTGTCAAGCCAAAGAAGACGGGTAATGGGAACCCGTTCTCATCCTTTACTCGCCAAGACAAGCAAGCTTCCAGTTCTACTTCATCAAACAAGGACCCAAAAGCCTTGACTGCTCATGATGATGAAGGACAGGACTGGAGTTTTAGATTTGTCTCCCCAGAATCTAACATTGCCAGTGTTGAAGATATTGATGATGATTCTGCTAGTGAAGGTGATTTAGCAGTTGATATAGCGATGTCACACAGTGAAGAAACAACTGCAGCTGAAGTCAGTTACATACCAAAGGAAGAGACTTCCACGTCAGATACAGAAAAGTCAGAATCACCAGAACCAGAGACGTCTGATGCTGCGTTGATGGCTAACTCTTCTGAAACAACACAGGTAAGTACAACTGACCAAATGTTTGATAATCATGCTTGTTCTAACTGTGATATGTTTAGGAATAGCATTGATGAAAAATTTGCTAGGTTATTAGATCACAATGATAACTTAGTAAAGGATTTACA
Source organism: Flaveria ramosissima (assembly GCA_025215565.1). Classification (NCBI taxonomy): domain Eukaryota; kingdom Viridiplantae; phylum Streptophyta; class Magnoliopsida; order Asterales; family Asteraceae; genus Flaveria; species Flaveria ramosissima. The sequence goes on along the minus strand of CM046038.1, from coordinate 10,558,749 downwards.
ACTATGCACTGAGGCCAATAGAGTTCTAAAACAAAATGAGCATAGTTATAAAGAAAAGATAGACCTATTGACTAAACAACTTAGGGAAACCGAAGTAGTTGCCTTTAATCAATCAAATGACATTAGGTACTATCTAAACTCCCTAGAGGACACTAAGAAACAAAAGGCAGTTCTAGAAGTAGAAGTTAATTCCTTAAAACAGAAACTGCATAGTTGGACTAGTTCTTCACACATAGTTCAACACTTAGTGAGAGAAAGGAATAATGGGGAGGGATTAGGCTACAAAGTGGTTCCACCACCACCTGATACCTTGATGAACACCAAGTCTAAACCAGTAAACAACAACCCAATCAAGGATCATGTGGTGACCACTCCTCTTGTTACTGATCCAGACACATCATGTTCATCTACTGAATCTGGACAGAAACAAAAGGAGGCCACTTCAAAGGCAAAGGGTAAATTGCCTTGTGTTAATCTGGAAAATGAATTTGAAAAAGTTAACTTAAAGTCAGGGTCAAACAGAGTCAAATCAGAACCCAAAAAGACTTCAAACGTTAATTTTTCACATGCTACAAGTCAAAAACCAGTTAACCAAAAAGTTGAACAAGTTAAACAGGTTAAAACAGTTAAATTTGTTAAACCAGAGAAAACATCAAACATGTAAGAGTCAAAACCTAAAGTGATTGATGTTACTAAAGTGTCACGCATTTCTCCACAAAGAAAGTCAAATTATAAGGTTGATAGCAGATTGTGCTACAACTGTGGAGAATGTGGACATATTGCTTCCTATTGTCCTTTCTATCAGACACCTAGGAAGAAGATTGATCTTCAGGACTCTAGACCTAGGTCTTCTAAGAGGAGTTCCCTAACTCCACCTAGAAGATCTAGTGAACCTAAAGTCCAACCTGTAAGCCAGACGACTGTTTATCATAAACAGGCATTGCACAAATCTGGCTTATGGAAAGAGAAGACTACCTGTGTGACTGATACTGATGACAAGAAGGAATCTGAGTTACACTCACCTTCTAAAGGTCAATGGGTAGAGTTTATGATGTGTGATGCCTCTGGGAAACCCAAGACAGTAAAGGCTTGGGTTCCTAACCTAAACTAATACATTTACTTGATATGTGCAGGGTGTTCGGTATAGCGCTGAGACTAACACGTGGATTATAGACAGCGGAGCATCCAGGCACATGACAGGAAATAGAGCCCTTTTATCAAATGTCAAACAAATAAAAGGAGGGCATGTTTCCTTTGCAGGAAACAAGGGAGGATACATCACAGCACAGGGAGAAGTGGGAAATCAGAAAGTTAAGTTTGATAAGGTGAACTACGTTCAACAACTTCAAAATAACTTGCTTTCTGTTTCCCAAATCTGCGATAAAGGATTTAAAGTCATCTTCGACAACAACAAGTGTTACGTGCTGAAGAAAGACTATATGATTCCAGAGGACCAAGTTCTGATGACTGCTTCAAGATATAAGGACCTGTATGTTTTGGATCTGTCAACAGCTGCTCCAACGGATCATGAAGTGCAGTGCTTTCTATCTAAAGCTACTGAGAAGGACTCAATCTCCTGGCACAGGAGAATGGGACACATTAGTCAAAGGAAGATGAATCACTTGATTCAGAAGGACTTAGTGAGAGGAGTAAATGTCAAGAACTTCCAACTTCCTGACTTTTGTGTAGCTTGCAAGAAAGGCAAACAGACAAAGAAGTCTCATAAGGAAAAGAAAGTTCATTCAATAGAACTTCCTCTTGAACTTCTTCACATGGATCTGTTTGGTCCAGTCAGTACAAGGAGCATTGCAGGCGATCTGTACTGTTTTGTGGTCACTGATGACTACTCAAGGTTCACTTGGGTAATGTTTTCGAAATCCAAATCAGAAACATTTGAGTCATTCAAGGAATTAGTCACCACTCTGGAATCTCTCTACAAGCTAAAGGTTAGACAAGTACGCTCCGACAACGGAACAGAATTCAAGAATCAATGGATGGAGGCATACTGCAAGGAAAAGGGAATTGTTCATCAATTCACTTCAGCATACACGCCTCAGATGAATGGTGTTGCTGAGAGGAAAAATAGAAGCTTGATAGAGACTGCACGGACTATGCTGGCGGACTCGAAACTGCCTATCCAATTCTGGAATGAGGCAGTAGCAGATGCATGTTATACACTGAATCGAGTCCTAATAGTCAAGCGCCACGGAAAGACATGTTATGAGCTACTACAAAGACGCAAACCGAATTTGGAGTACCTTGAACCCTTTGGCGCGCCGTGTACACTTCTGAAGAAGACACAAGAAGGAAAATTCAGCGAGAAGGCAGATGAAGGAATCTTTCTAGGATACAACATACCGAATAAGCGAGTTTACAATAACTCAACGGGTCTTGTAGAAGTGTGGTGTAATGTCGACGTTCAGAGATATACCACACCACCTACAGGCAAAGGACCTGCCTATTTCTTCGATTATGATGGATTCTTCAAATCCTTCAACATACCTCTCTCTCCCTCGGACGATGAGCTAGCGACTAGGATGATGTATGATATTCTGAATACACCATCTAGCACACAGGGAGAATCATCTACTCAGTCAGGGGGAGTAGTCGACAACAGTGACTCCTCCTCTGAAGATGAAGCTGAAGCAGATGACCAGAACAGTCAGGAGGAACAGGTTCCAGTTCCAGCAAGTCCACAAGCATCTACGAGTGATGCACCTTCGACTTCAGAACCTCAAACTCCAACTACCTCAGATGCAGAACCAAATGTTCATAATCTTGGTTCTGAGGTAGCTGTTCCTACTACTCCAGGATCACGACTAAACGTCTATCATCCCCTTGACAATGTTATTGGGGATGTCCGATCAGGAGTCCAAACTCGAAATCAGCTATATTCAGCTGATTACGCCTCGGTTATGGAGAAAGGTTACATCCATGATGGTGCCTATCGATGTTTTGTCTCGCAGGTTGAGCCAAAATATGTCAGTGAAGCACTCAATGATGAGGCGTGGGTGAGTGCCATGCAAGAAGAACTTCTGCAGTTTAAGAAGTTAGGTGTATGGACATTGGTTGATAAACCTAAAGGTGCTAAAGTCATTGGCACTAAATGGGTACTAAAATGCAAGAAGGATGACCAAGGGGTCATTATCAGGAACAAAGCTCGACTGGTGGAACACTGCGAACGAACGGTTCAATCGTACGAATGGAGATGCGACTAGGTCCAATCGTGCGTATGGGCAATGCGAATGGAGTCCAGTTGTGCGAATGGCTCACTCGTGCGACTGAAGCTGCTGTTTTGCGAAAATTTCTAGGTTAAACGTGTTTCAGCCGTAAAAATTAGAAATTTTGCAAGGTCTAATCACCTAAGTCCGTAGAAACCAAACTTTGGTGAGCAGGGAACGTCCAAGATCACTTTTGACACAAAAGATTGCGTTTTTAGTGCAAAAACACAAACTTTTTTATCAATCTTGATTGAATCACACGTAATCAAAAGCCAAAGCTCTGATACCACTTGTTAGGACCTGGTATTTGAACGAAATACCGAGTGATTAGCGTGTAAACCAGATCAAATAGTGCGGAATCCTATTTGATTGGCGATCCAATCAGTGAGAACAAACGAAGAATCAATCAAGAATTGAATCTAACGTTAGAAATCGATTGGGAATCAATCTAATGTGTTCTGTGAACTTGGAGAACGAATTGGGAGGCTTCTGGACGGCTAGGGTACGTCTGGAGTCGAAATAGAATGAATGCTTACGTTTTTCCACGAATTGGGTTGTATTTATAGGTTAGTATTGTTCATTCGGGCGACTGGACCATAAGTATGTTTCAGTCGTGCGATTGAACCATGCGGTTGATTCATCCGCACGACTGAGTGTTCAGTCGTGCGACTGAGCCAATCTTATGTGTCAATCATACGACTGATCCAGTCTCCTGGTTCAGTCATGCGACTGAGTCAATAGTATGAAGTTATTCATGCGTGTGGTCCATTCGCATGGGCCATTCGCATGAGAACTTCATTATGTTAAGTTTGAATGTATTAATTTATATAACATTATGTGTAACCATTCAAACAATCACAAACCTAATTAACCAATTCAATATCGACTCATTAATAAAATATTAGACATTACAAATCACATAACAATCAATATCATTTCATTAATCATTTCAAATTACATCAGAATCAGATAAACAAGATCTATTACATTTCATATCATGATCTAGGGACATACATGTATCAACAGGGAGCACCTGTTCTCTTTGTTCAGGAGAAAGATGGCACATTTTGAATGTGTATCGACTACAGAGAGTTGAACAAGGTTACAGTACCATTTGCCTCGTATAGATGACTTGTTTGATCAGCTTCAGGGATCAAGCTATTACTCAAAGATTGATCTGAGGTCTAGTTATCAACAACTGAGAGTTCGAGAAGAAGACATCTCGAAGACTACATTTCGTACTCGTTATGGTCATTATGAATTCTTGGTCATGCCATTTGGGTTGACTAATGCACTAGCAGTATTCATGGATCTCATGAATCGTGTGTGCAAACCCTACCTCGATTAGTTTTTTATCGTGTTTATCGACGACATCTTAATCAACTCTAAGACCAAGGAGCACCTACATTTTATCTTGGAACTACTTAGAAAGGAACAGTTGTACGCAAGTTTTCTAAGTGTGATTTCTAGATTCGTGAACTGCAATTCTTGGGTCACATTATGAATGAGAAGGGAATACATATGGATCCTGCAAAGATTGAGGATATAAAGAACTTGTCGGTACCCAAGACGCCAAGTGAGATAAGGCAATTTCTTGGCCTGGCAAGATACTACCGACGCTTCATGGAGGGAATTTCAACGATCGCTCAACCTCTCACAGCCTTGGGCCATAAAGGAACAACTTATAAATGGGGTGAGAGTCAAGAAGCTGCTTTCCAATTGTTGAACAGAAACTCTGTAGCGCAATGATATTAGCATTACCAGAAGGAAGCAATGATTTTGTGGTTTACTGTGATGCTTCTATCCAAGGACTTGGTTGTGTCTTGATGCAACATGACAAGGTAATAGCCTACGCCCTGAGACAACTGAAGGTACATGAAAAGAACTATACTACTCATGACTTGGAACTAGGTGCAGTGGTCTTTGCCTTGAAGATCTGGAGACATTACTTTTACGGTACCAAATGCACTATTTACACCGATCACAAGAGTCTTCAACATATCTTTGAGCAGAAAGAGCTGAACATGAGGCAGTGATGCTTGGTGGAATTGTTAAACGATTACGATTGTGCTATCAAATATCACCCAGGTAAGGCGAACGTAGTCGCCGATGCCTTGAGTAGGAAGGAGACCGCTAAGCCCCAACGAGTGCGTGCTCTGCAACTGAAGATTAGCACTCACTTTCTTGATCAAATCAAGGAAGCTCAGGCAGAAGCTTTGAAAGCGGAAAACATTGGATCTGAATCCTTATGTGGGATACCCAAACAGTTCGAGGTGAAATCTGACGGAATCCAGTATTTTATAGATAGACTTTGTATACCTTTGTATGGGAATATGAGAGACTTGGTTATGAGTGAAGCACATAAGTCTAAGTATTCTACGCACCCTGGTAGTGACAAAATGTATGATGACTTGAAGGCACACTATTGGTGGCCTAATATAAAGGAAGACGTAGCTACGTACGTGAGCAAGTGTTTGACCTGTTCTAAGGTTAAAATGGAATATCAGAAACCATCTAGATTACTACAACAACCTGAGATTCCTTTGTGGAAGTAGGAACAGATTCCTATGGATTTCATTACTAAGTAACCCAGGACTCCTAGTGGTTGTTAAGCTTTTTTGTACATGTACTTATGTACTTGTGTCTTCTAGGTAACCTCTGAAGGGTTGTCTTCCCATCTGTCGTTAGCTTTTATCATTGTTTGTTTGCGCATCAGGTGAGTTCATGCCTGACTTTTTATACACTCTCTTTTGGGGGAGATAGCATTCTTATTTACAAAGGCTTTATTATTATAAGTTGTGTATAGTGTAACATAGTGTGTTATACCTTGGAAGCCCTCACACTTTCGGATCGTTAATCTTGATAATTAGCGGGAAATCTTGGGTAGTACTACTGGGTCTGACGAGCCCTACCTATGGGACTCAAGGTCATACGGGTGCAATATTTTCCTAAACACAAACATTGTCACGACCTGGTAAGTCGTGACGGGAGGCAACAAACGAAACACGGTCAGCTTCGGTCGCAAAATCACTATGGTTATTACTTATGAATATAGACTAGATATCTATTTCAATGTACTTCTTATGTTTTACAAATATTACTGTTTATGTTAAACGCAAACTCCTGAACTCACCAACCATTGTTTTGACTATTTTAGTATGCTATTCTCAGGTCGTTAGCTATGGTTGCCAGTAGGAGCACATTACTAGTCGAGCATACATTTTAAGGTTTCACGTTATGTCTTGACATTTGGGTTTTCTATTTATGAGTATTAAACAATGGTTTGGCGTGTGTTTTGCCAATGTTACACTTTTCATACTTTGGGTTTGTCTTACTTACAAAACACTTACGCACAGTTTTAAAGTTTTAAACTCTGGTTGGTTTTATTTTAATGTTGCGTATTGTGTCGTTCTAAGTAACTAGTGACTATGATCCTGGTTTATTCACTCGCCTCGCGGTAAAACCCTACACGTGGATTTTGAGGGTGTGAGATAAAGTGATTAGGGAGGGATTTGAGTTAGTATTTATAGATGAAAATTATGGTTAGTCATTAAAGAAAGTAATTGGGGAGATGAGTGGAGGGAAAATTCAAAGTTTTAATTTTAACCCCTTAACTTGTTTTATTTATTAGTTTGCACCATAAACTCATTATTAAGCATGTTTTGGGTATTTTAACATATGGTAATTTTTGAAAAGTTGGAGATGAATCGACGGTAGTAACCGGCCAATCCGAGGAAAGAACATACTTCAGTAGGGGATTTTGGAGCAATTCACCCTTTGACAACATCGATTTTGGAGGGATCAACATGAATGCCTTTTTCGCTTATGATGTGACCAAGTAATTGAACTTCTTTCAACCAAAATTCACATTTGGAGAATTGTCGTATAGTTGTTTGGCTCGAAGAAGTTCTAAGATCAAACGTAAGTGTCGTTCATGTTTGGATAACGTCAATGAACACAATTACAAAACGATCCAAGTAAGGTCTGCACACATAGTTTATCAAGTCCATAAGGCTGCGGGAGCATTGGTCAAACCAAAAGGCATAACCATGAACTCGTAATGACCATACCTTGTGCAGAAAGCGGTTTTTGGAATATCTTCTTCACGAATTCAAAGCTGATGATAACCAGATCGTAGGTCGATTTTTGAGAAAAAGGTTGCTCCTTGGAGTTGGTCAAACATATCATCGATACGAGGAAGAAGATAACGGATTTTGACAGCGAGTTTATTGAGCTCACGATAATCAATGCACATGCGAAACGAACCGTCTTTCTTCTTTAAAAAAAGGATTGGAGCACCCCAAGGGGATGAGCCAGGATGTATGAAGCCTTTATTAACCAACTCTTGAAGTTGACTAGCTAGCTCTTGCATTTCCGAGGGTATGAGTCGGTAGGGAGATTTAGTAACAGGTGTAGCACCGGGTATGAGATCAATCCGAAAATCAATGGAACAAGCGGGAGGAAGGCCAGGTAGATCTTCAGGGAACACATTGGGAAAGCCACAAATGATTGGAATGTCTTTCACACTCTTTCCCTTTTCTTTTTCTATCATGACATGGGCTAGAAAGACAATACATTCTTGACATAAGCACTTTCGTGCCTCCGTACAAGACATGAGTTTGAGTCCGTTTGAAGGTTTCTCGCCATAGGTTTGTAAGGTGTCGCCGGAAGGAAGCGGAATGCGGATATATTTTTCAAAGCAAACGACTTCGGCACGAACCTTGGCAAGCCAATCCATGCCTACTATGACATCAAAACTAACCCATTGCATGGGTATGAGTTCGATGGGAAATTCATGTTCATTAAGACTTAAAACGCAATCAAGGAGAACGGAATCAACGATGATAGATTTTCCGTTAGCGACTTCAACGGTGAATGATTTTGGCAATTTAGAATGTGTACATTTTAACACTGGTTCAAATTTTACGAAACAAAACTTTTATTCGCATCAGTATCAAATAACACAGAAGCATAAATTCCATTTATAAGAAACGTACCGTTTACGACATCATTGTCGTTTTGAGCTTACAGCGCATTTATGTTAAATGCGCGTCCACGTGGCGCTTGCACTTAAACTTGATTGTTGCGGGGGCATTGAGGAGCAAGATGCTTTGTGTCACCACATTTGAAGCAAGCACGACCGTTTGCATTAGTCGGGGGTCTTTGGGTACTGGTGTGAGTTGAAGGTGGGTTAGTGTGTGGGCTAGGACCACTTCAACATCTGAGGCAAAGTGCCCACAATGGTTGCACGTTATGTATTGACAGCACTGAGAGGCAGGTGGATGGTGGTATTGGCAACTGGTACATTTGGGAAACGTACCGGTGTAGGCTTTCTTGGGTGGTTCATGGTTTGAGTTGGTAGGAGCTTGGGTTGTTGGTGTTGTCATGGCATAGTTGCGGCTTTGAAACTTGTGTTTCTTACCGTGACGAGTGTTTTTGGATGGTGTTTTTGTGTCTTTGGGTTCATCGGGTGTTTCGAAGATGGCTTGATGGGCAGTTTTGAAGGAGCCTTTAAGAGACAAAGATCCATCTTTCACTTGGTTGTTGGAAAAGGTAGCCGCCAACCGGATGGCTCGCTTAACTGAGAATGGTTTGGCTTTGGTGACAGAGTCACAGATAATAGGGGGAAGACCTTTTATATACTTGGCTATGGCTCGGTCGGTGGTGTTGACCAAGTGAGGGACAAGGATACTAAGCTATTGAAGCGAATGGTGTAAGTCAAGTTGTCACCTCCAATTTGTTTGAGGTTCCAGAATTCCTCTTCAAGACTTTGCATTTCATGAGGAGCGAAAAATTCATATATCATGAGTTGCTTCACTTCTTCCCATGGTAGGGCAAAGGCGACCTTGTTTCCACGAGTGCTCCTTTCACTTTTCCACCATTCAAGTGCCCTAGATATGAAGACACCGGTGGCACTACGAGTCTGAAGCTCGTCGGGACAATCACTATTGATGAAAATGACTTTGATGCTATCGAACCATTCAAGCATCTTGGAGGCACCCTTTTCACCCGTGAAGGGTTCGGGGCCACATGAATTGAAGTGATTATAGGAAAAGGCTGAGGTTTTGAGAGTAGGGTTTCGGGATTCAACTGACGTGTTCGTGCTAGGGGTGGAATTGAATTGCTTAACAATATCAGGAAAGCGACTATTTTCTTATTGGAACACTACTTGGAGCTTCTATGGGATTTGGAAGACATCTACAATGTAGGTCAAAAAGAATGATGAGACTTGATCAATAGTGTTTAAAATAATTTTGCATATTTAAAGCATGATAGCATAACATCTAAGCAAGTAGGTTTCAAATCGGTTCTCATAATGAATCATATAAGCACTCAAAAGAATTAGCTAAACAACAATGAAAGCTTTTAGATTTTTGTTGGTTCTTGATTATTAGTGTCTGAGGTCGAGAGATTAGCGCAATTCAGATGATTCAATCTTGACAAGAGGAAAAAGGTTAAAGTATAAATGCATAAAGTAATTGTAAGGATTCCTTAAGTCTGATGCAAACCAAAACATCCAATGTCTCTCTGCAACACATGCACTAAGTACTTAAGTAAGAAATGCTTCGGAAGTTTTACACCATACACTAGAGAATACTCTAAGTGTAAAATCTTCCGAAGCCAAGACCAATATCTTCCGAAGCCAAACATGAAGTCTTCCGAAGCCTCAGAGACAAAGTCTTCCGAAGCTTCAACCTATGAAGACAGATTTCTTCTGAAGACTTTTAGTAAACATGCTTTATCTGATGTACTGTTCCATAAAGCTGGACACCTTTCCGCTGCATCTCTGTAAAGTCACCAACTTACATGAGTTGGTGAAAAGGTCCATGCTTTTGGTAATTGTACATTGAGGTCTTGAGTCTGTAACTTTCTACTTTATGTACTTTATCCTTTTTGTAATAGATAAGGATGTGAGCTATGGCATGTCATAGTCACAAGGTCAAAAGGCAGATATGCCTTTTGATCCTACAATTGATTTTGTTTGTGTCTAGTCAATTGTATCCAGCTGGCTTTCAAAGTATAGCCGGTTGTAGGTTGTAGTATAAGTATTCCAAGTTCTTGTATCTTTCTTTATGCTTTGTAACACTTGTAAAAGAACTTGAGAAAGCAATATACTGCCTCCTTGAAACCCAACTCTCTTGTTCTGTCTCTTTACTTTACTTATGTTCTTTGTATCAATATTGGTTAATCCAGTTCACTGTTTGATCAAGTTTAGTTATTCTCCTCATTGTGTTGTAATTTGTTCAAGCCCTTAACCGGTCCTGCAATTGGTATCAGAGCTTTTCAGGCTCTTGATATAAAATCTCACCATCTTAAGATCCCTCACACACACAGAAACTAAACTCTCCAAATGGCATCCATCTCAAAGACTGATATGGAGACTGGAACCATGAACAAATCCCCACTGATCACTCTTGATGACTTTGACACCTGGTGTATGAGAATGGAAGGTTTCATTAGGTCTCTAGACTCAAGAATGTGGTGCTGGTATGATTCCAAAAGATGTGGCCAACTACTCTGATGAAGATAGGAAGAGAGTAGAGATTGATAGAAAGGCCATGACTGCTCTTCAGACTGCTCTTCCAAACTCTGTGTACAGAGGTTTTAAGAAGTGCAAAACAACTAAACAGCTGTGGGATGCACTGAAGCTGATGTATGAAGGCTCCTCTGAAGCCAAGGAGAACAAGAAGGATCTCCTGAAGCAGCAGTTTGAAAACTTCACCTTCAAAACAGGTGAAACCATGACTCAACAATACTTCAGGTATGTTGAGATAGTGGATACCCTAGTGGATGGAGGAGTTCCTCTTGAGAACAGGGATATTGTAAGGAAGTTCATGTCCTCACTTCCTAGGCAATGGACACACTACTGTGTGGTAATCAAAAGGACTGAGAATCTCAAAACTCTTACTCTGACAGAGTTATATGGGATTCTCAGTGGCTACCAGATGGAGATGAACATGCAAGGTTCATCTGGCAACTCCAACAATCAAATGGGTTCAGCCCTTCATGTGGTTGAAAGGGATAGCATAGAACCCCAACATCATCTCATATGCTACCCTGACAACTCACCAAAGGGTCCTTTCATCACCTTCCTAGAGACACCCAGGGAGAACTACACTCAAGGAAGCCCATTCCAAGAGACAAGCTCTTCTCAAGCCTTTGTGTCTTCTGATGAAAGCTGTGGGAACTCTCTCTTCACTCTTGAAGACCTGGACTGTATCCATCCAGATGACCTGGAGTACATGGAAATAGTTCAGCAGATGGCTCTCCTCACTCACAGAGCCAAGAAGTTCTACAAGAGAACAGGAAGGAGGTTTCCAAGCAATGCAACCAGTGGAAAGTTTGGGCTGGATAAAAGCAAAGTCAAGTGTTACAACTGTAACTTGATGGGCCACTTTGCTAGGGAGTGTAAGGCACCTAAAACAAATGGTGGCCAAACACAAACCATACCAAACTACACTGACAAAGCCCCTCAGAATGAGAAGCCAAAGCAACATGTTGCTGTTGTTGTTGAAGAGGGAGGCTTTGACTGGAGTTTTCAGGTGGAAGATGCTTCTCCAAACCAAGCACTAATGGCAGACCATGATGAAGCCAAGGTATTGGAACATCTCTGTACTCCTGAATGCATTGCTAAAGTAAACAGATACAGGTCCTATAACTTAGAAATGAGATCTGATCTTGAGTCATTAAACATATTAAAATCTGATTTTAGAAAGTCTGAAAATGATTACAAGTTAAAAATAGAGGACTTGGAGAAAACCATTTCAGTACTAAAACATGAACATACAGATTTTAGGACTCAAATCCAGGATCTCATAACTAAGTTGACTGAGTGCCAGGCTGAGCTTGTGATCAGCAAAGCCAAGGCAGAAAAGAGTGTTCTTGAAGAAGAGACCTTCAAGAACATGATATCCTCATCCCTGCACAACAAAGTGTGCTATCAAAATAGACAGGGACTGGGATCAAATGAGATAGCTCCTCCACACACAATCTTGTCTGTAAGATCTCCTAGGTGTGGAACTTGTGAAGATGAGCTTCCTCTCATAGATCCTATAAGTGAGGAGGATGAAGAAGAGATAGTGAAGAATTCCTCTGAGAAGAGTGAAGAAGAGGATTCTACCAAGGGCCACTATCCTTCTGAGGAGAAGAAATCTACTGTGATGACCAAGTCCAAGAGAAAGAACTTGATCAGGAAGAGCAAAAGGAAAGCAAAGAAGGCTCAAGAGATCAAGGCTACTTTTGATTCTAAGCAGAAACAGTTTTTATCTCTGCAGGTTTTAAAGTAGTAAAGACTGAAGACATCAACCAAGACTCCTCAGCTAAGAGTTCTGGTTCTTGTTCAAATCATCTCAGTACAAAGAAGAAGACTGAGCTGCTGTGTACCACTGCTGCACAGCCTGGACCATCAAACTCCAAGAACAGTTCACAGCCCAAAAGAACTGTCTCAGCATCTACAAAGATGAAGGTGGAGAAGGGATGTGACCAAAGCCAGTCTTGCTCTCATAGGGAGACTCTTTTGAAGAAGAAAATGTTATGTGTCATGTGTGAAAGTACCTCTCACATTGCTAAGGATTGCCCATACAATCCTAAAAGTACTATCCACATGACCAATACAAAGACTTCAAAGAGTTTCAAGAAGATTCAAGCTTCGGAAGGAAAGTCTGTTTCCTTCGGAAGCTCCAAATCAAAGAAGAAGGTAAATGGAAAATTACCTTCGGAAGAAAATTTGGTCTCGGAAGAAAGGAGTTCTTCCGAAGCACTGAAGTCTGCTGCAGTGACTGTAGAATCTTCCGAAGGTTCAGTCATCAAAACTTGTGAAGTCCCAAAAGCTTCTAAGGTTTTGAAGGTCAAGTCCAAGACTCCAAAGGTGGTGTGGAAGTCTAAGAAAGACCAAATGACTGAAGTTTCTCCATCAACAACAGCTGAAGATCCTCCTAGTACAACCATAGGATCTATTACTGTTGCATTACCTTCTATTATACTTAGTGAGCCCAAGACAAGTAAGGCTTGGGTTTCCAAATGTAACTAATCATTTTCTTTGTGCAGGAACAGCTCAAGACAAGCAGGAATGTCTGGATAATTGATAGTGGCTGTTCCAGGCACATGACAGGCAATAGGTCTCTACTCCATAACTTTGAGAGAATTGATGGAGGACCAGTTGCTTTTGGAGGAGATGAAGGTGGTTACATTTCAGGAAGGGGCAAGGTCACAAATGGTAAGCTCAGCATTGAAAAGGTAAACTTTGTTAAGGAGCTTGGGTACAATCTTCTGAGTGTATCCCAATTTTGTGATCAGAGTCATAACATGCTCTTTACTGAGCATGAGTGCATTGTTCTCAAGCCTGGAGTGGTCATTCCTCATGAGCATATCCTGCTCAGAGCCCCCAGGAAAGGGAACATGTACAAGATGGATTTGCAAGAAACATCTCCCTCTGGAGAAGTTTCATGCTTTCTATCTAAAGCAAATAGTGATGAGTCTTTCCTATGGCATAAAAGAATGTGCCATGTAAACTTTAAGAACATGAATAAGCTAATTAAACATGATTTGGTAACTGGAATGCCAAAGAAAGAGTTTACAAGTGATGATCATTGTGTTGCATGCCTGAAAGGGAAGCAACATAAGGTATCTCACAAGCCTAAGGAAAGAAACTCCATCACTACTCCCCTACACTTGTTACATATGGATCTCTTTGGCCCCACCAGTGTAATGAGTCTAGGAAGGACCTCTTATTGTTTAGTGATCACAGATGATTTTACAAGATTCACTTGGGTTTTCTTTCTTAGAACTAAGGATGAAACCCCTGAGATTCTGAAGAATTTCATCTTAAAAATTGAGAATCAAAGTGATCACAAGGTCAAAACCATAAGATGTGATCAAGGAACTGAATTCAAGAACCAAATCCTTGATACATTTTGTGATGAAAAAGGTATTACAAGACAATATAGTGCTCCCAGGACTCCTCAGCAAAATGGAGTTGCTGAGAGGAGAAACAGGACACTAATTGAAGCTGCAAGAACTATGTTGTCTGACTCTAAACTGCCCATCACCTTCTGGGCAGAGGCAGTAAATACTGCTTGCTATGTGCAAAACAGAGTTTTGGTAGTTAAGACACATGGTAAGACTCCTTATGAACTTTGGCACAAGAGGAAACCTTTCATTGGTTTTCTCAGGTCATTTGGATGTCCCTGCACCATCTTGAATACCAAGGATCAAATTGCCAAGTTTGCTGAGAAATCAGATGATGGACACTTCATTGGATACTCTTCCCAAGCTAAGGCTTATAGAGTATACAATCTCAGAACTAGAATTGTTGAGGAGTCAGCCAATGTGACTTTCAATGAACACACACCCTGTGTGGCTGGTTCTGGTCCTGATTGGCTATTTGATCTTGATTTAGTTACCAACTGTTTTAACAAATCTTGTGAGAATGTTTCAGGATCTGCAGAAAATCTAAATACAGGTGATCCTGATCCAAGATTTGAGCTAGGAAGACCCTCAACTCATACATCTTCAGCTCCAGTTGGACTACTTCAGCAAATGAGGTCTCTATCAGCACTACAATGACAAATTCAGCTGATACATCTGGGATGCCTTCAAATTCCAGCTCAGAGGCTCCTCAACCAGATAAAGATACCTCAATTGTAGAAGACAACAATGGTGATGGTGAAAGTGATCAGGAATTCCTTGATGCTAATAACCACACCATAGATGACAACATCAATGATGTCACACACTCATTGGATCAAGTTAATCTTGATAAGTGTGGTAATGTGGAGGGTGAATCATCTATGCCAGATCTAAATTTCTCAAATTTGGATCTTTCTCAGCAACTTGCTGTGATCCCTCAGCTAAGGATCCACAAGTCTCACCCCACCACAAACATCATTGGAGATGTTGTCACAGGGGTAAGAACAAGAGGACAAACCCATGAAGCAAATGTTTGTCTTCACTCTTGTTTCTTATCTCAGATAGAGCCAAAGAAAGTTGATGAAGCTCTAAAGGATGGAAGTTGGGTTGAAGCTATGCAACAAGAGCTACTTCAATTCAAAAGGCAGAAAGTTTGGAACCTTTGTCCTCTTCCTCATGGGAAGACTACCATTGGAACCAAATGGGTTTTTAGGAATAAGAAGGATGATAGAGGAATTATCATCAAGAACAAGGCAAGACTAGTTGTTCAAGGATACACACAAGAAGAAGGGATTGACTACACTGATGTCTTTGCTCCTGTAGCAAGATTAGAAGCTGTTAGGATATTCCTGGCATTTGCTGCATCCAAGAACTTCAAGGTCTTTCAACTTGATGTAAAGTGTGCTTTCTTATATGGAGTGATTGATGAAGAGGTTTATGTCAAACAGCCACCTGGTTTTGTAGACCCTGATCATCCTGATTATGTCTGCAAGCTTGACAAAGCTCTTTATGGGCTGCATCAGGCACCCAGGAAATGGTATGAGACATTGTCTGAGTATCTTTGTAAACATGGATACAGGAGAGGTACTATAGATGGAACTCTCTTCATCAAAGGACAGGGAAATGACTTATTGCTAGTTCAAGTATATGTAGATGACATCATCTTTGGTTCAACTAATCCAAAGCTCTGCAAAGACTTTGAGAAGCTGATGAAAGACAGATTTGAAATGAGTGCAATGGGAGAACTCAATTTCTTTCTGGGAATTCAAGTGAAGCAAGTTGAAGATGGCATCTTCATAAGTCAGTCAAAGTATGTTCAAGACATACTCAAGAGGTTCAACATGACTGATTGTAAGATTGCTAAGACACCCATAGCCAGAAACCACTCCCTTGGACCTGATCTTGAGGGGGAGTGTGTAGATGAACATTTATACAGGGCTATGATTGGGTCTCTTATGTATCTTACAGCTAGCAGGCCTGATATCATGTTTGCTACATGTATTTGTGCAAGATATCAAGCCAACCCTAAGATGTCTCACTTAATCACTGTCAAAAGGATTCTAAGATACCTCAAAGGTGCTTCAACACTTGGTTTATGGTACCCAAAGAATCCTGACTTCAATCTGTATGCTTATACAGATAGTGATTATGGTGGTTGCAACATGACTGCAAAGTCTACATCTGGGGGATGTCAATTCCTTGGTGGAAGGGTTGTCTCATGGCAATGCAAGAAACAATCCTGTGTGTCTGCATCAACTGCTGAGGCTGAATACATTGCTGCTGCAAGCTGCTGTGCTCAAGTGCTTTGGATTCAAAATCAGATGCTGGACTATGGATTTAACTTCAAGGAGACTCCTATCCACATAGACAACAATAGTGCTATCTCTATCACTGAGAACCCTGTGCAGCACTCAAGGACCAAACACATCAATATCAGGTATCATTTAATAAGAGATAACTATGAAAAGGGATTAATTAAACTAGTCAAAGTTCATACAGATGAACAATATGCTGATCTGTTTACAAAAGCTTTTGATGAACAGAGATTTAAATATCTAATATCAGCTATTGGGATGATTAACTTTGAGTAGACTTTTTCTTAAAACTAATTCTAATTATTTCTTAAAATATGTGTGTCCTAAGTTGTCTAGTTCATCACTTTCATAAGCTCATGTTTTCTTTGGATATAAATTCTTTTTGAAGACTTTCCTTAGATTCTTGAAAATTTTCTGATCCTTCGGAAGATAAAATTTTATCTTCGGAAGAAAATCATGTCTTCAAAATAAATAACTGTCTAAGAAATTTTACCTTCGGAAGAAGTCTAAATCTATCTTCCGAAGCTTAAATTCTTATCTCAGACACTTATTTGTTTTTAAGGACTTTTTCCTTCCGAAGCAAAATTAACTCTCGGAAGCTTTGTTGTTTCTTATACAAAGCATTCAAGTGTTTATTTCTCTTCCGAAGCAAAATTTTCAAGACTCTCAGGAAAATCTTCCGAAGCCATTTTAGCTTCGGAAGCTTTTTCATTAAAACTTCCGAAGATAATTTACCTTCGGAAGCTTTTCGAATTCCAAGAAAACTACTTTTTGAGCAAAAGTAAACTACTTTTTCAGAGGTGGGACCGACTTTCGGATTTCAAAGTTTATCCTCTTTCATTAACTTTGGTTCAAATCCCTTTTCACATAAATACCCAACGGTTCCCCCTCTTCCTCACTATCTTCCTCAATTCCACTATTCCTCAAACCTAATTCTCTAAACCGCCTTTGCTTTCTACCTTTCTTCACCTTAAGCTTCTAAAATGGCCAACCTTAACGCAGAAACAACCCAGATTTCTCCATGCAACTTCACAGGCAACACAATCAGGTTGCTCTGTTAAGCTCTGAGAAAGATGCAAGTTTCTCAGAGATTTGCCAATTCTTAACTCTATCCAACTACTTCACCTCCCTGACCATTGATCCTACTCTGTATGAGGATCATTTGCTTGAATTCTGGAAGACCTGCCAAGAGGTCATTATGGATGGGGAGAAGGCACTGTCTGCCACAGTGCAAGGGAGGACAATCTTCATCACTCCGGCCATCATCAACCATCATTTGCAGCTGGATGATGAAGAAGGTGAGTTGTCCTTCCCAAAGGAAGCTGTTAATCATTCCTTTGAGCAGATGGGCTATGAGGGAGATTTCTCTGTAAAGACCTTCAGGAAAGGGAAGGTCTCATCCCAGTGGAAATACCTGCTCCATGTGGTTATCCACAGCTTGTCAAACAAGCATGGTGGGTGGGACCAGATTCCTGAGGATCTCTCCTTTATAGTGCATGGAATGGTTCAGGGGGTCAAGTTCAGGTACTCTCAATTTGTTTATACCAATTTACTTGCAAACTTGGACTCCTTAGAGTATTACATGTTTCCTAGATATGTTCAGCACATTCTTAACTGTGAACTGGGCTCACAGTTGAGGGAAACAAGTAATATTCTTAAATTGGGACAGATGAAGCCCGACATCTTTAAAATCATGAAGAAGCCAACTGTAGGCTTCTCAGGGGTAGAAACAGCCCTAGTCCCCAAAATGTTAGAGCTCATTGCTCAAGGTGACAACCTAGCAACACAAGCTAGTGTTGAACCCACACCTTCTTTTTCCTTACCACTAAAAAGACCACAAATAACCCTCACCTACCAAAGAAAATCCAAACGAACCCCTGCTCAGGCTATTGAGTCTGTGCAGGTCCCCATATACTCACCTTTACAGGAGGAAGTGGACACTAGAGCTCCCACTTCCCCTGAGGAGCAAACCACTCCCATTTCTTCAACTATCAGGGCTGAGGTTCCTCATGCTCACCCTGATGAGCTCACAAGCCCAACAGCCTTAAGCCTTCACTCTGAGTCTCAACACTCAAGTGAACAACCTTCAGGGGACAGTTACCATCCCCAGCCTTTAGATCTAAATCAACCCATTCCCAACCTATCCTTCTATACTGATGAAGACTTAGGATTCAGTGAGTACCATGAGTCTCTCTTCTCCTCCCCTACTCAAAGAGAGATGAGTACCTCTGATTCTCCTCAGTCTATCCCACATCAGTCACCTGTTACTGAGGTGGACACTTCTGAACATGTTCAGGATGTCCATATGGAAGAGGCTCTCACTTCTGCAAGTGATTACATCATTAAGACCTCAACCATGGCAACTCAGCCCACTGGCATCTCAACTGAGATTGCTAGTGAGCAGAGAAAACCAGCAGCCAAGAACCTCAAGCTGGTGGTGAGAGAGAGGACTTTGGTCCAATCATCTCATCCCCCAATGATTCTTCTGATGAAGAAGAGGGGAATTTGAGACTAAAGGTGCAAAAACTGTCAAAAACATGCTCCTATTTAGTCTCTAAGGTTAGTCACCTTGAATCTCAGGTGACTACCTTACAAAACAGGGTCAATGATCAGCAACTTCAGATTTCATATCTAAAGGAAAAACTAGCTGGGAGACCTTTAAGGAGAGCTCAACCAGGAACACAAGAACCTGTGGAAGTGATTGACTTATCCTCCAGCTCACCTATGCAAGTGGGTGATGCTACCAAAAAGGGGGAGAAAGTTATTGCAGCCACAGAACCTGGGAGTTCTTCACAGAGAATGGACATAGAGGACTCACCATCCTCACTTGCAGTTGTGCATTCTCAGCAACTTCCTCAAGTTCACATTAATGTGGACTCTATAGACTCTATCATCAGGAGTCTCTTTGAGGAAGGTATACCAAGGGCTGTGTCATCTCCACCACAAGGAACTTCAAACTACATTATAAGGTGGAGGTATGATGCTGACAGAAGAGCCCTTATTCTTCACAGAGTTCAAGGGCAACAAGAAGTATTTGATTTTCAAAGTTGAACTTCTATGAAAGATTGGATCTAGTCAACATGCCACTTGTCAATCCAAGCAACTCAAGACAAGCTGACAGATTGGCTCAAAGAATCCAAGATAGGATCCTTGCAGAGTTCACTCTAAGAAGGAGACTTAGGCAATCAGGCAATGTCATCGGTCAACTGGATGTTGAGGTGGACCCTAAGATTAGTTTCATAGGGGAAACCTTGACTGAAGGCCCAGTGGCAGAACCTGAGACCCCTGTCTCATCATCAACAACTGCTGCAGAGGTTCACACTCCTTCTGAGACACCTGCTGGTGAAGGTGTTTCTCAGCCTCTCTCTGGCCAGAGCATGGAAGCTACACCAAGCAATGAAGGCCAAGCCTCTATCCACCCTGAGTCACAAAGGTCTGTGGGTGACAAAGGGAAAAGGATTATGACTCCTGAGGAAATTGAGGAGGAAGAGAGAGAGAGAGAAAAGGAAGCTAAGGGGAGAAAGTTCCTCTGGGTCTTCAAGCTTTATGCAAGCTGCAATCAGGGCTTCCCCCAGACCAAATACTCAAGATGATGAGTTGAGGGCAGTCAGGATTACTTATTTACAGCCAGGAACTATGATATTGATGAAATTATCTCCCTCCCCTTAGAAGAATTGAATGAACTGGCTGACATGGAAGTGTCAAGAGAGATGAAAGAAAGAGAGGATGCAAGGCTACTTCTCCAATTCAAAGAGGAGAGGAGACAGAAAAGACTCTACAAGCATGCTCCCACTCTCTCTCCAGTTCAAGAAAGCCCTGTACAAGAAGATGTGGCTCCACAAGAACCTCAGGTTGACAAAGAAGAAGATAGGATCAAAATGATCAACTACCTGAGTGCCACAGGCTTCTATCAGGCAGATGCACTTCTTCCCCTGTCCTATGACTTCATTGAGTTTGAGTACTTAAAACAACTTGAACTTGAGCTAGTCAAAGAGAGAAAGACAACTAAAAGGAAGCTAAGGGAAGAAGCTGCAAAGTCAAGAGCCATCATCCAAAAGAGTATGAAGAAATCTGCTGATAGACAAAGGATGATGAGCTTCTTGAAGCTATATGGATTCTCCGGAAGGAGACTTGGCCCTATGTCTCTATCCACAATGGATGAGCATATAAGGGTGATCAAGCAGAAGATTAAGAGTGGTGAACTGATTGACTTACACTCTCTTCCAAGTCAAGTCCCACCTGAAGTGGAGGTTAAGTTTGAACAACCTGAGACACCTCAATCCGGACCTCCAGCTGAGCCTCAGCAAGCTTCATCTTCTGATCCAAAGCAGGGTCAAACTCCCTCTCCTTCTGAACCTGTGAGGGAGGAACACCCAACTGAGAAAGACAAGGATGATCAACAAGGTGCTGCAGACCAGTCTTCTCAGTTAAAGTCATCTAAGAGGAAGAAGAGAATGGCTTCTAAACCAAAGTCAAAGAAGAAGAAGCCTAAGTCATCTACCTCTACACCTCAAGCTGAGTCAGATCAACCTGAGGAAGTGCATGATGAGGCAGCCCAATCAACTCCAATGCAAGTGGCTCCTCTGACAACTGAGACACCCATCTTGTCCTGGACTTATTCTACCAATCCAGAAAGATGGCATGTAATCAGAGATCAAGGTGTTGAGAATGTCTATACTTGGCAAGACATAATCAACTTACCTCTGCATGATCTCTTTGAGATGAGAAGATACTATGAAAGTCTTGATGATCCGGACCATCTAATGAAGAAGGGTATGGTCATGATTGTGCTGAAGACCACTAACATCTGAAGATCTTCTAAATGTTTTGGTAGCATCAGCCTAGGGGGAGTTTGTAAGGATTCCTTAAGTCTGATGCAAACCAAAACATCCAATGTCTCTCTGCAACACCTGCACTAAGTACTGAAGTAAGAAATGCTTCGGATGTTTTACACCATACACTAGAAAATACTCTAAGTGTAAAATCTTCCGAAGCCAAGACCAATATCTTCCGAAGCCAAACATGAAGTCTTCCGAAGCCTCAGAGACAAAGTCTTCCGAAGCTTCAACCTATGAAGACAGATTTCTTCCGAAGACTTTTAGTAAACATGCTTTATCTGATGTACTGTTCCATAAGCTGGACACCTTTCCGCTGCATCTCTGTAAAGTCACCAACTTACATGAGTTGGTGAAAAGGTCCATGCTTTTGGTAACTGTGCATTGAGGTCTTGAGTCTGTAACTTTCTACTTTATGTACTTTATCCTTTTTGTAATAGATAAGGATGTGAGCTATGGCATGTCATAGTCACAAGGTCAAAAGGCAGATATGCCTTTTGATCCTACAATTGATTTTGTTTGTGTCTAGTCAATTGTATCCAGCTGGCTTTCAAAGTATAGCCGGCTGTAGGTTGTAGTATAAGTATTCCAAGTTCTTGTATCTTTCTTTATGCTTTGTAACACTTGTAAAAGAACTTGAGAAAGCAATATACTGCCTCCTTGAAACCCAACTCTCTTGTTCTGTCTCTTTACTTTACTTGTGTTCTTTGTATCAATATTGGTTAATCCAGTTCACTGTTTGATCAAGTTTAGTTATTCTCCTCATTGTGTTGTTGTGTTGTAATTTGTTCAAGCCCTTAACCGGTCCTGCAGTAATACAAACATAAAAGAGATTCGATTAAGGCTTGGAATGTTTCGGTTTTGGAACTAAGACTAATCCAAAGTTGTCAAGACTTCTTTTGAGTTCGGGATTCATGCTTTGGCTTAATGGGTTGAAATACTCTCGCCGACAAGTCGGGTAACGGTATTCGCCCTTCCAGTTACCACATGTCCCTTGTCAATCAAAATCTCGAGACTTCGATGAGATTGAAAATCAAGGAATGGGACTAGTCACTAGGATGTGGATATCACTCCTAACTTGGTGGTGCCGTTCCCTAAACGTGGTTGGTACTTATCCAACGAGGTAAAAAAATAAATCTTAACTCGTTGGTAAGGGTCCACAAGAGTGAGATGAGTGCAATTGCCATAAAGGTAAGGACATCACTTATAACTTAATGGTCTAATTTCATAAAAACAATAATGGCGGATTGAAAGTCATCACCAAAGTAAGAGATTCACTCTTATATTGGTGAGATCGTTTCATTCGTGAAATACGAGTGTCTTTGTATCGTCGTCGCATGATTACACCTTAGGAAAGGTGTATTTATTTCTGGCCGAGAATAAGATAAGGAACAAGATTAGTAGATTCGAGGGTTTTTTTCGTTACTTTGGCATAAACATAAATAAATCAAACAAATCATAAGCATTACTAACAGAAGTCTTGAGTCATAGTCTAGGTCAAAACATGAAAGTTTTTCTAATTCTCTATAACTATTGCTCTGATAACAATCTGTCACACCCTAAACCGATGGCGGAAACATCGGGGCGCGAGAAGTGATAGATTGTTCAAAGACATCATAGTACTAAAGTGACAATAAATCAAGATTATATTTCATTTCCATTAATCAATATAACATTACAATGCTTCAAATAAACATACAATAATTTTGAGAAATACAAGTCTAAAACAAACATAACAAATGATAGATTTGGTGTGTTTCTAAGTCCACCTAATTGAATTTCTTGATAAAACTTCAAGCATTTCCTGCAACATGTATAAAATATTGGTCAACATATGAATATGTTGGTGAGCATAGAAGTTTGAATACATAGCATAATAGTAAATAAATATCAATTCAATATGAGTAAAGTATACTAAAGTTTATACATTGCTAGCATGCAAATCCAATAATCAAACCAAAGTGTCCACTAGCGCTATACATGTTAAGGGAGGTTTAGATTGCTTGCAAATAATGTATTCTAGATTGTATTCACAAATAGTAATACAAGTAAGTATGTTTGTATGAATTGAGTTTTAGAATGATTTTGTTTGAATGAATAATTGAGTGTATTTGATAATTGATACATGTTGCAACCCAAATAGTTTTAAATCAAAAGGGGTGAAGTATGACTCACGGTTTGGCGATTAGAATCCACAAAGATAGATGAATGAGTTTAAAGTATTGAGTCACCAAAGTCACCCTAGAAGGTAAACAAAAGTGTGTAAGTTTAGGATTCAAAGTTTGAGATTTTAGCAATTGAAAAGTATACAAAAATTATAAATATGAGAGTACATAAAGTATATACTACTTAGACACTTAGTTAGACACTATGTATTGTGTGTGTTCTTTATAAGTATTAGTCACACATTGAAAGTGTTAGTGCTCTAAGAAAGATTAACATGTTGTCTTTAGTTGTCTTTTAATATTTTTGTAATAGTATAGGGACTAGTTTTGTAATTAGTTAGTTTCTTTACTTTTTGTTTCATTATAAATAGCTTAGACTTAGAACAAGTTGAATAGAATTGTATTCGAACCTGCTTTTCATACTTTGTAATTGTCTTAGCTTGATATTAATAAAACCTTGAATTTTGTTGATATCTTGTTTTGATTTGATTACTTTGTGTGTATTTCATTGAACTGTGTTCATAAATCATCACAAATTGGTACATTTGATCATATCAAATGGTATCAGAGCAGTTGGTAAGTTATTAGTGATTGATTTTTGAAGTTTGTCAAAATTTAAAAACTCAAAAATCTCACTGAATCTGTGATTGATATACAATTCAATTGAAAATTTGTGAATTTCAGTTGTGTTTCATCAGCAGAAACATGATTTTGAATCACAATTAGCGGTTCAATTCATCAAATTCATGTTAATTTGTTGAATTTGTGTTTGAAAAAGGTTTACATTTGTTCGGACTGAAAATCTCAAAATTAAGTGATTTGTTGTTGAAATTGAAAGAAATTGATGTTAGACGAATGATTATCGGCATAAAACTCACTTAATTGGAAAGTTTCAATCGAATTCATCAACATTTGAAGAATTCAGAAGATTTGAGTTAGTTACATTCATATGAACATAATGAATGTGGCGCATAAGCTGAGATTGACTAAAAAAATTTGTCTAAGTGTTAGGCGCATTAACACTATGTACGCGCATTAACACTGTGTGGACGTTTTCTAGTTCAGACGTTTGATTACTGTTGAAGAGAAAAATTCCAGACGTATCATCTTTGTTGAGAAAGATTACAAGTGTTTAGGCGTTTTACAACTGTTTAGGCGCTTGACAACTGTTTAGGCGCTTGAAAACTATTTAGGCGTCTAACAACTGTTCAAGCGTTTTATAACTGTTTGGACGCATCAACCTTGGGCGTTTTTGAAAATTTTCTAAGGCATTCCCTTAGACGTCTCTCAACTCAGGCGCATCAACTGTTTGGGAGTATAACCACTGTTCAGGCGTATCACCTTGACACTTAGAATTTTTTTTTAAAAAAAGAAGAAAATTTTTCAAAAACATTTGCATTTATTTTATTAATTCAAAATCTAAAACAACAAAAATATAAGAATGGTGAAATCAGAAGATTCTGAAAATAGAGTTCCAAAACTTAAAAATAGAGCTGATTTCAAAAATTAGTCTCTTAGGCTAAAACAGCATTTTAATTCCATTGACACTGATCTTTGGAAATCTATAGAAAAAGGACCATACATTATTATAATCACTGATGGGCCTGACAGAGGGTTTGTGTATACTAAAGATTCTCCAAAACCCTATCCAGAAGATGGTCTTCAAGGAGATGATCTGAAAAGAGTTAAGAATGATATTAAAGCATATTCATTGATGTGTAAAGGAATACCTTTGGAAGTTCTTGCAAGGCTTGATGCATATCAAACTGGATACACTCTATATAAAGCCTTAAAGATCATTTGTGAAGGAGGCAAGGAGATTCAAAACCTCAAGAAACAAAAGTTGAAGAGACAATTAGAATTGTTTCAACATTTGTCTGGTGAACCCATAAATCAGACGATGAACAGATTTGTTCAACTTAAAACTGAGATGTCAACAGCTGGTATTAAGCTTGATCTTGAAGATCTAAATCTCAGACTACTCAATGCTTTACCATCATCATGGAAACAAACTGTAACCCTACTAAAGCATACTGAGAAGTTTCCTATGGATCTAGATCTACTTATTGCAAAGATAGAGTCAGTAGAGATTGATGAAAGCTCAAGGAACAATGATAGAGCAGCATCAATGTCTTAATATCAGTTTGTTGCTTCTCCTGCAACCACTATAAAGAATGCATTCATGGCAAAGAGTGAGAAAAGTACAGAAGAAGAGGGAGATCTGTTTGTTGGAGCAGGATTTTCCACTGACTCATCATTTACCAGTGCTCCTGCTTATACAACTCAGTCTCATTCTCAATCTCCTCCTAAATCTCAGTCCCAAACATCAAATGTTCAAACAAATACTTCTTCATCTAACTCTGCTAAATCTAGCAAAGTTAAAGATGTGATTAACATCCTATTAGAGGATGAAGAGTCTATGGCTAGTTTCCAAGCATATCAAGGTAGCCATTTAACTCAATTAGATTTTGTTTTGCAGGATTTGTTTGAGATGGATCCTGAAGATGTTGAAGAGATGGATTTAAACTGGCAGATGGTGATGATTGCCTACAGGACACAAAAACATTCTTATGTCAACAAGAAATACAAGCCAAGTGCTAACAAGACTGTTGGATTTGACAAGTCAAAATCCAAATGTTTTAACTGTAACCGTTATGGACACTTCTCCAGAGAATGCAAAGCTCCAAGGAATAATGGAGAAAATGCTCAATCAAGTTCAAGCAATCAAAGGTTTCCACCAGCTCAGAAGACTTTTCAAAAGCCTTATCAAAGTCTTCCTATGCCTGAGCTTAAAGATGAAACAAAATCATCTGATGAAACAAAGAAAGCTCTTGTAGTCAGCATAAAAAATGCTTATGATTAGAGTGCATATGCAGATCAGTTTACAAATTATTTAACATCAAGTTTACCTCTTATTGCAAAAATTCAAGGAGAAGATTGGTCAGAAAACAATGATCGAAAGGTGGAAAGTGATGAAGAAGAAGATGACTATGATTGGAGTGACAAGTCTAATCCTAAGGAGTATACAGATGAAGTAGCTCTAATGGCACAGTCTGATCATGTGACATCCGTCACTTTAAGGTCCGTCAATTGACGTGTTTGTCCGTCATCTCTTCTATATTTGGTCATTCCTCATTATTATTTGACTCTTTATGTGGATATCATGTGTGCTTACTTATCGTTGTGTGTGCATTCGTTTAAAATCGTGTGTGAACCTTAAAAAGACCTTTAAAACTTTCATTTTTGAAAACGTTAAATATATCATTTTATAAATATAATAAATGTTTTAATATAACCATTTCTTAAGTCATGACAACATTAAATGAGCTTTTACAATTAAAATAAAACATCTAATAAAGTCGTTTTTCAACCGAACAAAATTTGGGAAAACTCGGGGGTTAAGTGCAGGGACTAAACTTGTAATTTTGTAAACTTGGGCTGGGTATAAGTACCCCTTTTCCAGCCCTAACCCTCATTATCACCATCTTCTTCATCTTCATCTCCTCTCCACACACAAAAACACCATCTTAGCACCAAATCCGACCCGAGAGGTCTCGTTTTCTTCGTCTTGACACCGTCTACAGCTTAGACTACCCCTCCTTAGCAGGTAGTTGTCTTTGGTTGTCCATTTTTGAGCCTTTTCACGGCTGTCCAAACTAGGGTTTCGGGTGTTCGGGTTCAACCCGAACATACAAGGTCGTATGGGTGCGTGTGAGGTCTCTTTGCTTGTGTTTTATGCTTGTGTATGTTTGTTGAGTGTTTCTGGAGGTCCTTGTGGTGTAAAACCCGTGTTTAGAGCAGCTTGGGGGCTGCTCATCCCGACCACAGTCGCGATTCTGCAGATCAGGCGACTGGGTCATCC
Organism: Flaveria ramosissima; assembly: GCA_025215565.1. NCBI lineage: Eukaryota > Viridiplantae > Streptophyta > Magnoliopsida > Asterales > Asteraceae > Flaveria > Flaveria ramosissima. Next base: position 10,531,443 of record CM046038.1, on the reverse strand, counting down.
ATGCGATTGAGTCGTGCGACTGAGTGGGTCGTGCGACTGGATCATGCGTCTGAGTCAATCGCGCGACTGAGTTGTGCGACTAGGCATGTCATGCGACTGAGTTGTGCGACTGAGTGTCTGTGTGCGATTGAGTCATGTGTGCGATTGAGTGTATGCGAATGAGTCATGCGATTGAGTGTTTGTGTGTGATTGAGTCAGGTGACCGACTGAATGTGTGTGAATGAATGTGATTCGCACGACTGGAGTCCAATCGCACGAATGAAGGTTCAGTCGTACGAAAGTAGCTAATTCGCACGATTGAAGGTTGATTCGTATGCATGGAAGTTGAGTCGTGCGATTGGGTGTTGTGTGGTACGACTGAAGGCCAATCATACGAATGAAGGCTCAATCGTACGAATGAAGCTGATTCGCACGATTGAGGGTTGATTCGCACGAATGGAGGTTGAGTCGTGCGTCTGGCCTTGTATGCGACTGAAATTGTTGTGTTTGACCCCTTGTGCGTGGCGTGAGTATGTCGTGTGGTGTCGAGGTAACACTAACACAATAATGCCATTGTTTGGCCACGAAAATTAAAGTCAACACGAGAAAGGGCACAGAAACTATTTTGAGCAAATTTAACTAACGCTTTTACAACGACCAAATCGACTTATAACTATTGACACTTATTCAATGTTTCTTCGATAACAACGATACTTTTACCTAAACCTCATCATTGGTGGAAACAATGTCTTGTACTTGGATCTACATAAGGTCTAGTACGTGTGTCAGTCTGTGAGTGTTGTGCGTGACCCATCCGATACGACCCGAACCAACCCATCATTATTGCGCGCTTATACATATATCATATCATTAATGCTATACAATAACTGTCAATAGGTGTTTGACTGTTTATTTGCATTCAACATTTGGGATACATCGCTCATACATACTTACCACCTAACAAGTGAGTTTCGTGGCCCCTTTTTACGCTTATACAATATTTCAATCATTTACAAATTGGGGGAAAAGTATGCTTACACAATTTTTATGCTGTACAACTTACATACATTTTACATACAAGGAATCAACGTGATACTGTGTTGCAAGTACTATTTGATACATGCTTGGGTCTGCTGTGTGGTTCTATCTTTGCAACTATTTAATTCCAGTGTGGGAACCGACGGTTAGGTATTGGTAGTACTACTGGGTTGACACCCCCACCCTCATTCGATGGTATACTAGTTGGTACCATCAGTGGCCAGGAACGGGCCCTTGGGTGAATATATGCCGACAATTTCTTTGTGTACGTCGCTAGGTTTGGTTGCAAAGCTCATGTCATGTGATATTTACTTGTGTAATAACTGTATTCACGGTATTCCGACACGCTTATCTAGTACAGCATCACTTACATTTTTATTACATAAACCTGCGAGCTCACCAACAATTTTGTTGACCGTTTTAAGCATATCTTTTCAGGTGATCATGCAAGTCCAGGAATCTAGGTGTGCTGCCTTAGTGGAGACCCTAGGATGCATTTTTGGGACTTAGCTCATGTGATAAACAATATTTTGAACAATGTGAACGCTTGTAAACAATTATCAACTTTTGAACTTGTTCCCGGGTTGTGGGAATTAACATTTACATTTTCATCATATGTGAATATGTGTTATCATTATCATGTTGCTTATGGCTATGTGTCGTGAACATTGACTAAACACGACACAAGTCCCCTTGTTGTCGGGTGTCGTCATGACACGCATGTCATCATTTATTTATATTGCTCTCTATCGCTTACCATGTGTTATGACGATTCCGGTCTCGTTACATCCCCGTGTTTCCGCTTTTAGCGGGGGTGTGACAGATTGGTATCAGAGCCATTGGTTATAGAGAATTAGGCAATACGCTTGACCTAGACTATAACCTAGGAACCTTCATGTAGATTTGCATGCTAGGACTCTGTATGCATATTATATCTCGTGTATGTGTTCCTCGCTGCTTGACTTGTTCATCTATTTGTTATGTGATCTTTCTACCCTATGAGAGAGCCCTTGTGCTCACTCTTTTATGGGGATGCTTCTATTGGATCTTTCGTTCCCTCTGCGCGCCGAGTTAGTTTATCAGATCCGGGTAGTAAACCCGAAGAGATCATCACAGATCATGCTATTATGCTTGACCTTGGACATTGAGATTAAACTCTGAGGAGGTATATGTCTGAAACCTCGAAAGATGAGGAAGTAAGCAACCTCCGCTAGACACAACGTGATTGTATACATGGATTTACAACTGTTGTGATGGATTATTATGGATATGATGTAAAGGAAGGTCGGATGTCATGTAACCGGATCAGGCATCATTCTCGGTACATCGTGAATGTGGTGGGAACGCTGCGGGGAACCCTATATATAAACATCACCGGTATACCGAGAATATGCTTGAAATAGGCTGCATGGTGGTCTGGCTGACCGGAACATAAACATTGGAATTTGATAAGTGGAATACATTTGTATCTTATGGTGACTAAAGCTGATATGTTACCTCTTTTATGATTAGAACATGCCGCCTTGAAGAGTCACCCGTAGCAGTAGTGGCGGGAGTGAAGCCCCAAGGGGCAGAGGCCGAGGCAGAGGCAGAGCACCAAGAGCAAATGATGCTCCTGCCAGTAACAGTCAAGGAACAGGGAACGCCGACATGGCAGCCCTGATCGCTCAGCAATTGGCCGCACTGATTCCTACTATCGTGGCCCAAGTGAGCGACGCACTCCAACAACACCACCCTCACGGGGATGATGGCAACGATGATGGAGCCCAAGGTGGGATAGAAACTGAAACGGGAAACGGGAACCCGACTGGAAACGAGAGCAACCAGGAAACCGGAAATGGTGGTACTACCGGTATCGAAACTGGGGTGGTTAATGCTCGTCGGGGATGTTCGTACAAGGAGTTCGTGGCTTGTAAGCCAAGGGAATTCGACGGGAAAAGTGGGGCGATAGCCCTAACCAGGTGGTTGGAAAAGATGGAGGCAGTGATCGACATCAGTGAGTGCCTCGACAGCCAGAGGATCAAGTATGCTACTTGTTCTCTACAGGGTAAAGCCCTAACCTGGTGGAACACCCAGATTCAGGCTCGAGGAAGAGAGTCTGCGATGCAGATGTCATGGGATGAGTTCAAAGCCTTAATCACCGAGGAATACTGCCCTCTCAACGAGATGCAGAAGCTGGAGCATGAATTCTGGAATCATGCTATGGTGGGGGCAGGGCATGCAGCTTATACTGATCGTTTTCATGAGCTGGCAAGATTGGTTCCGCATCTGGTCACGCCGGAATCAAAGAGGATTGAAAGGTACATTTGGGGACTCGCGCCTCAAATTAGGGCGATGGTTACAGCAGCCGCTCCTCCTACTATTCAGAGCGCAATTCTGAAAGCTGGCGCTTGACTGACGAGATGGTTAGAACAAGGGTATTGGGCCGAGGGGCCGAGAAGAGGAAAGATGTTGGGGAATCGAGCCGGTCGAGTGCCGGAAGGTTTGAGAAGAGGTCTAAGCCGACCAGGAATTTTGTGGCCGTGTCTCAGGCCAGAAGAGAGTATGTGGGGCCGCACCCCAAATGTGACAGGTGCAATTATCATCATCCCCCAGGGACGCAGTGCCGGGTGTGCGCTAACTGTAAGCGCCCGGGTCATTTGGCAAGAGATTGCAGAACCGCACCGAATCTTGTCGCACCCGTCAACGCGGTTAACCCCGCCGGGAATGCAAGGGCTTGCTTTGAGTGTGGGAGCCCCGATCACTACAGGAATATGTGCCCCAGGCTGAATCGGGCACCGGGTCAACAGGGGAACAACCAGCAGCAGGTGTTGGCTATCGCTGGGAATCAAGGCCCTGCTACTCAGGGAAACGCATCTCGGGGACGTGCATTCGTCATTGGAGCCAATGATGCTCGTCAGGACCCGAATGTTGTCACGGGTACGCACTTACTCAATCATCACTTCGCATCTATATTATTTGATACTGGAGCAGACAATAGTTTCATATCTTCTGAGTTTGTGAAATTACTTGATTTGAGTCCCAGTAGGCTAGAAACTAGCTACTCTGTAGAAATGGCCAATGGTAGGATTGCTCAGGCCAATGAGATTATTAGGAAGTGTTCGTTGACGTTGGAGGATCATACATTCGACATAGATTTGATACCCTTCGAGTTAGGGAGCTTCGATGTGATTGTGGGTATGGATTGGTTATCGCAGAATGGAGCAGAGATTGTTTGCCGAGACAAAGTAGTACGTATCCCTATGCCTAATGGGGAAGTACTCAAGGTTCAGGGAGAACGACCGGGTAAGAGCTTAAAGTTGATTTCCTGCATGAAAGCACGCCAGAGTCTGCGAAAGCAGTGCTACGCCTTTCTGGCTCATGTAGTTGAAAAGAAAGACGAGGAAAGGAAACTGGTGGATATTCCAGTGGTACGGGATTACCCAGAAGTATTTCCAGATGACTTGTCTGGTTTACCTCCTCCACGACAGGTGGAATTCCGTATTGAGTTGGTTCCTGGAGCTACACCGGTAGCGAAAACGCCTTATCGACTAGCGCCATCCGAGATGCAAGAGTTGTCTAGTCAGTTACAGGAACTACTGGAGAAGGGTTTTATTCGACCAAGTCATTCACCGTGGGGAGCGCCGGTACTATTTGTCAAGAAGAAGGACGGATCGTTCCGTATGTGCATCGATTACCGTGAACTGAACAAGTTGACGGTGAAGAACCGATATCCTCTCCCCAGGATCGACGATTTATTTGATCAGCTGCAAGGAGCTTCGTATTTTTCAAAGATCGATCTTCGTTCTGGTTATCATCAGCTAAGGGTTTTCGAGGACGACATACCGAAGACTGCGTTCAGAACTCGTTATGGGCACTATGAGCTCTTGGTCATACCGTTTGGGTTGACCAACGCACCAGCTGTGTTCATGGATCTAATGAATCGGGTGTGCAAACCTTACTTGGATAAGTTCGTGATCGTGTTCATAGACGATATACTTATCTACTCCAGATCAAAGGAGGATCATGTAGAACATCTTCGGGCAATTCTGGAGCTACTACGCGAAGAGAAACTTTTCGCCAAATTCTCAAAGTGCGAGTTTTGGCTGCGAGAAGTGAAGTTTTTGGGTCACGTGGTTAATGAGGACGGGATTCACGTAGATCCCAGCAAGATCGAAGCGGTGAAGAAATGGGATACGCCCCAGACACCATCGGAGATACGGCAATTCTTAGGATTGGCCGGTTATTATCGTCGCTTCATCGCGAATTTCTCAAAGATCGCGCTGCCATTGACCCTGCTTACTCAGAAAGACAAGAAGTTTGACTGGGGTTATGCACAAGAACAAGCGTTCCAAACGTTGAAAGAGAAGTTGTGCAACGCGCCGATATTGTCTCTCCCAGACGGAACCGATGATTTTGTGGTTTACTGCGATGCGTCACATCAAGGATTGGGATGTGTGCTAATGCAGAAGGACAAGGTGATTGCCTACGCTTCACGACAACTTATAGTGCATGAAAAGAACTACACCACTCATGATCTTAAGTTGGGCGCTGTAGTATTTGCACTCAAAATTTGGAGGCATTACCTGTATGGCACCAAATGCATCATCTTCACAGATCATAAAAGCCTTCAACATATTCTGGATCAGAAGGAACTCAACATGCGCCAACGACGTTGGGTAGAGCTTCTTAGCGACTACGATTGTGAAATCCGGTATCACCCGGGGAAAGCTAACGTGGTGGCTGATGCCTTAAGCCGTAAAGAACGTGTGAAACCACTACGTGCACGAGCGTTGGGTTTGACCATCCAAACCAACTTGAAAGCTCAGATTCAAATTGCACAGAGTGTGGCATTGAAAGAAGAGAACCTTGCGGGAGAAGAATTCCGGGGGTTAGATAAACAGATGAATTGCAAGGATGACAGTATTCAGTACTTCATGGATCGCATATGGGTACCCAAATGGGGAGGTGTTCGAACCTTAGTCATGGATGAAGCCCACAAGACGCGATACTCTATTCATCCTGGTGCAGACAAGATGTATCATGATCTTAAGGATCTATACTGGTGGCCAGGCATGAAGAAAGACATTGCCTTATACGTCAGTCGATGTTTGACGTGTTCGAAAGTCAAAGCTGAACATCAAAAACCATCGGGATTATTACAGCAGCCTGAAATTCCCGAGTGGAAATGGGAGAACATAGCTATGGACTTCATTACCAAACTCCCTAGAACAAACAGCGGTCATGACTCGATATGGGTCATTATTGATCTATTGACGAAATCAGCACATTTCTTGCCTATCCGAGAAGACTACAAGATGGATAAGTTGGCAAGATTGTACATCAAAGAGGTCGTGACACGGCACGGGGTGCCAGTGTCAATCATATCCGACCGTGATAGTAGATTCACTTCACGTTTTTGGCAGACACTACAGAAAGCGATGGGCACTCGATTAGACATGAGTACAGCCTATCACCCTCAAACAGATGGCCAAAGTGAACGCACTATACAGACGCTAGAAGACATGTTGAGAGCGTGTGTAATTGATTTTGGAGGTAGCTGGGATGCTCATCTGCCGTTGATTGAGTTCTCCTACAACAACAGCTACCATACAAGCATTGGATGTGCTCCATTTGAAGCGTTGTATGGAAGGAAATCCAGATCTCCCGTTTGTTGGGCTGAAATTGGTGAGAGTCAACTGACAGGCCCAGAGATCATCCAAGAAACAACAGACAAGATTTTCCAAATCAAAGATCGACTTAAAGCCGCGCGAGATCGCCAAAAGAGCTATGCCGACAATCGTCGGGAGCCTCTAGAATTCAATGTTGGGGATCGTGTGTTACTCAAAGTTTCCCCTTGGAAAGGAGTCGTTCGATTCGGAAAGAAAGGGAAGTTAGCCCCAAGATACGTTGGACCATTTGAGATCACTGAAAGGATCGGTCCAGTGGCTTACCGGTTAAGGTTGCCACAAGAGCTTAGCGGTGTACATGATACTTTTCACGTGTCAAACCTCAAGAAATGTTTGGCCGATGAATCCCTTCACGTGCCAATCGAGGAAATCAAGATTGATGACAAGCTTCGTTTTGTTGAGGAACCCATTGAGATCATGGATCGAAAGGTCAAGCAACTGAAGCGCAGTAGGATACCTATTGTTCGCGTAAGGTAGAATTCAAAACGAGGGCCAGAGTTTACATGGGAACGTGAAGATCAGATGAAACTCAAATATCCACATCTTTTCGAGGATGACACTCTTGGACCTAACTCCAGCTGAATTTCGGGACGAAATTCTCTCAACTAGGGGATACTGTGACATCCGTCACTTTAAGGTCCGTCAATTGACGTGTTTGTCCGTCATCTCTTCTATATTTTGTCATTCCTCAACATTATTTGACTCTTTATGTGGATATCATGTGTGCTTACTTATCGTTGTGTGTGCATTCGTTTAAAATCGTGTGTGAACCTTAAAAAGACCTTTAAAACTTTCATTTTTGAAAACGTTAAATATATCATTTTATAAATATAATAAATGTTTTAATATAACCATTTCTTAAGTCATGACAACATTAAATGAACTTTTACAATTAAAATAAAACATCTAATAAAGTCGTTTTTCAACCGAACAAAATTTGGGAAAACTCGGGGGTTAAGTGCAGGGACTAAACTTGTAATTTTGTAAACTTGGGCTGGGTATAAATACCCCTTTTCCAGCCCTAACCCTCATTATCACCATCTTCTTCATCTTCATCTCCTCTCCACACACAAAAACACCATCTTAGCACCAAATCCGACCCGAGAGGTCTCGTTTTCTTCGTCTTGACACCGTCTACAGCTTAGACTACCCCTCCTTAGCAGGTAGTTGTCTTTGGTTGTCCATTTTTGAGCCTTTTCACGGCTGTCCAAACTAGGGTTTCGGGTGTTCAGGTTCAACCCGAACATACAAGGTCGTATGGGTGCGTGTGAGGTCTCTTTGCTTGTGTTTTATGCTTGTGTATGTTTGTTGAGTGTTTCTGGAGGTCCTTGTGGTGTAAAACCCGTGTTTAGAGCAGCTCGGGGGCTGCTCATCCCGACCACAGTCGCGATTCTGCAGATCAGGCGACTGGGTCATCCATGCGATTGAGCCGTGCGACTGAGTGGGTCGTGCGACTGGATCATGCGTCTGAGTCAATCGCGCGACTGAGTTGTGCGACTAGGCATGTCGTGCGACTGAGTTGTGCGACTGAGTGTCTGTGTGCGATTGAGTCATGCGTGCGATTGAGTGTATGCGAATGAGTCATGCGATTGAGTGTTTGTGTGCGATTGAGTCAGGTGACCGACTGAATGTGTGTGAATGAATGTGATTCGCACGACTGGAGTCCAATCGCACGAATGAAGGTTCAGTCGTACGAAAGTAGCTAATTCGCACGATTGAAGGTTGATTCGTGCGCATGGAAGTTGAGTCGTGCGATTGGGTGTTGTGTGGTACGACTGAAGGCCAATCATACGAATGAAGGCTCAATCGTACGAATGAAGCTGATTCGCACGATTGAGGGTTGATTCGCACGAATGGAGGTTGAGTCGTGCGTCTGGCCTTGTATGCGACTGAAATTGTTGTGTTTGGCCCCTTGTGCGTGGCGTGAGTATGTCGTGTGGTGTCGAGGTAACACTAACACAATAATGCCATTGTTTGGCCACGAAAATTAAAGTCAACGCGAGAAAGGGCACATAAACTATTTTGAGCAAATTTAACTAACGCTTTTACAACGACCAAATCGACTTATAACTATTAACACTTATTCAATGTTTCTTCGATAACAACGATACTTTTACCTAAACCTCATCATTGGTGGCAACAATGTCTTGTACTTGGATCTACATAAGGTCTAGTACGTGTGTCAGTCTGTGTGTGTTGTGCGTGACCCATCCGCTACGACCCGAACCGACCCATCATTATTGCGCGCTTATACATATATCATATCATTAATGCTATACAATAACTGTCAATAGGTGTTTGACTGTTTATTTGCATTCAACATTTGGGATACATCGCTCATACATACTTACCACCTAACAAGTGAGTTTCGTGGCCCCTTTTTACGCTTATACAATATTTCAATCATTTACAAATTGGGGGAAAAGTATGCTTACACAATTTTTATGCTGTACAACTTACATACATTTTACATACAAGGAATCAACGTGATACTGTGTTGCAAGTACTATTTGATACATGCTTGGGTCTGCTGTGTGGTTCTATCTTTGCAACTATTTAATTCCAGTGTGGGAACCGACGGTTAGGTATTGGTAGTACTACTGGGTTGACACCCCCACCCTCGTTCGATGGTATACTAGTTGGTACCATCAGTGGCCAGGAACGGGCCCTTGGGTGAATATATGTCGACAATTTCTTTGTGTACGTCGCTAGGTTTGGTTGCAAAGCTCATGTCATGTGATATTTACTTGTGTAATAACTGTATTCACGGTATTCCGACACGCTTATCTAGTACAGCATCACTTACATTTTTATTACATAAACCTGCGAGCTCACCAACAATTTTGTTGACCGTTTTAAGCATATCTTTTCAAGTGATCATGCAAGTCCAGGAATCTAGGTGTGCTGCCTTAGTGGAGACCCTAGGATGCATTTTTGGGACTTAGCTCATGTGATAAACAATATTTTGAACAATGTGAACGCTTGTAAACAATTATCAACTTTTGAACTTGTTCCCGGGTTGTGGGAATTAACATTTACATTTTCATCATATGTGAATATGTGTTATCATTATCATGTTGCTTACGGCTATGTGTCGTGAACATTGACTAAACACGACACAAGTCCCCTTGTTGTCGGGTGTCGTCATGACACGCATGTCATCATTTATTTATATTGCTCTCTATCGCTTACCATGTGTTATGACGATCCCGGTCTCGTTACATCCCCGTGTTTCCGCTTTTAGCGGGGGTGTGACAGATCAACCAAAGGTTGACTCTTCAACTTCAAAATCTGAAACCACAGCTCCAAAATTTCCTGAAATCCCATCTGAAGTCAGTGAAAAACTATGCACTAAATCATGCTATGAACATGTTGAATACTATAGAAACTACTCATTCAAAATTTGTGAGAAGCTAAAACAAGAAGAATCTATGCATAGCAAACTTAAATCTGATCATAAAACAGCAGATTAAAAGATTATCTCTCTTCAAACTTCATGGAACAAAACCATAAAAGATTTAGAAATTGTTTCTAAACAATTGGAAGAGATGACCAAGAATCTTGAACAGGAGAAAATAGCACATGCTGCTACCCAAATGGATCTGGCAAAAGTAAAAAAGTTCAAAAATGATAGTAGAAAAACTGGTAAGTGAAAGAAAAGATAAACAAAAAGCAGGGTTAGGTTTCACTCATGAACCTATGCCTGAATCTATTACAAACATACTACTAGAGAACTTCAATACTCATGATCATTCTCCTGAGAATAAAGCTAAACTTAAAGCTTTCCAGATCAAAAACAAGAATTCAGAAGAAGAAAATGAAAATGTTCAAGTGTTTGTTGAAAATGATCAAGAAAAGATCAAAAATGGTCATCCAATCAAGATAAAATCTTATGAACCAAAACAACCAAAACAAAACACTTCTGATCAAATTCATGTTATATTAGAAGAAGTGAAAGTTCAAAGCAAAGATAAACAATAGGTAGGAACATCAGAAGATTCAAACACCATTAATCTGAAACAAGTTCAATCTGAAAAGGAATCTTCTTCTCACGATGTTCAATTTGAAAACTAACCAAGTTCTTCTAAATCAAAGAATCAAAGAAGAAGAAAGAAATCATCAAAAGCAACATCAGAACAAAACAAAAGTTCAGAAAATTTGATTAAATCAACAAATCAAACAACAAAACTTAAACCGCTAAAATTTGTGTCAGCTGGTTTGTTAAATATGAATTCTTTGAAAACAACAAAGTAAATATTATGAACAAATCTCACTCTGATCTGAAATCAAGTTCAGATTCCAAGACTTCCGCTGTAGCAAAAAGATTTGTTCCTAATGCATTCAATAAGGAAGTTCATGTTAAACAAATGCAAAATAATTTGACACAAAATCAAAGACAAAAGATTAACTATTTGACACCAAAATCAAACATTGTGTCAATGTCAAAAGTGAACAAAAAGCTATTTTTAACTCCATAAAAGTACTGTGAAATTTGTGATATGAAAAATCACAATACTGCTGAGTGCTACTTCAACAAGTACTGTCACATATGTGACATGAAAAATCATTTGACAACAGATTGTTATTTTAACAAATATTGTACTTATTGTGATGAAAAGACTCACAATACTGCAAATTGTTACTTTAGAAATAGATCTCTTACTAGAAACTTTGCAAAATCAAACATGAGCAAAAGGCTTTGTTAATCCACAATATCTGAGAAATCAAACTAATGGATTTCAAAAAGTCACTAATCAACCTTCTTTAGGTTTGAGATCTTTTCCAAAGAGCAATTATGTGAGATCAAAACAAAACATGCAAGAACAGTTCATACCAAGATCTGTAAGGATGACTACTAAAAATGTTAGTCATCAATACATTTCTAAAATTGATCAATCAAATGATATGAATGTTCTCAAAAATAAATCAAACAACTTTCAAAACAATTTCCAAAATAAAATTGGTAAATTCATCAAGAATAAACCTGATTTGAATAATCTTCATTACAAACAATTTACAATTGTTGATAAATTTAGAAAACCCAAGACCATCTCGGCTTGGGTAGATATCTCAACTTAATTTTCTTGTTGTGTAGGTACGCCCAAAAAGACCACTCAATACACGGTATGTGGATAATGGGTGTAGCCGGCATATGACAGGCAATCCTGCCTTGTTACAAGATTTTAAATTAAAAGATGGAACTCACGTCGCCTTTGGTGGTGATGCTGGAGGAAAAATAACCGGAGAAAGAACAGTATCAAATGGGATAATAAGCTTTGATAAAGTCAACTTTTGTTCACAGTTGAACTTTAATCTTTTAAGCGTATCTCAAATATGTGATAAATCATATTCTGTTCTATTTGAAGATTCATTCTGTTATGTTTTGAAGCCACGTTTCAAGATAAGCAAAGATTGGGTGATTGTTACAGCTGAAAGAGATAGAGATGTATACAAGCTGGATATGTCTCAAGTTGATCCTTCAACTAAAACAACATGCCTAATTGCAAAGGCATCACATGATGAAAGCCAGCTTTGGCATAGACGTCTCGGACATTCAAATTTCAAGAATATGAACAAGCTTGTAGCAGGGAATCATGTCATTGGACTTCCATCTAAGAAGTTTGCAACAACTGATCCCTGCTCAGCATGTTTGAAGGGAAAGCAACACAGAGCGTCCTATAAGTCCAAGCCTATAAACTCAACATCCAAACCTATTCAGATGTTACATATGGACCTTTTTGGACCAACAAATGTCAAGAGTATTGGACGAAAATCATATTGTTTAGTTATCATTGATGACTATACAAGATTTTCATGGGTTTTCTTTCTATATGCCAAATCTGAAACGGCTGATTTACTAAAAGAATTTATCATTAAAGTTGAAAATCAATTAGAAAATAAAGTGAAAATAATAAGAATTGATAATGAAACAGAATTCAAAAATGCTAACATTGAAATGTTTTGTGCACAGAAAGGGATAGCTCATTAGTTCAGTGCTCCCAGAACTCCTCAACAAAATTGAGTTGCTGAAAGGAAGAATAGAACACTGATTGAAGTTGCTCGTTCTATGTTAGCTGATGCAAAAATTCCTATCACTTTTTGGGATGAAGCTATATCAACTGCGTGTTTCATTCAAAATCGAATCTTAATTGTGAAAGATAAAATGAAAACTCCATATGAGTTAATGTTTGGCAGGAAACCAAACATAAACTTTTTAAAATCATTTGGTTGTCCTGTTATGATTCTTAATTCAAGTGATCAATTAGGATAATTTGAAGCAAAATCTGATAATGGATTTTTTGTTGGATACTCATCTGTTTCAAAAGCCTATCGAGTGTATAACTCTAGGAAAAATATAATTTTTGAAACATTCAACGTTAAATTTCTGAAAAATTCTTTTCCATCAGTTTCAAATGGTCTTGCTTGGTTATTTGACTTAGATTCATTATCAAACTCTCTTCAATCTAACTTGTTTAATCAACCAAATTGTATTGATTCTACAGGTAAGAAGAACTCAAGAGGAGATCTTGGATCTTTCAGTGAGGATTCAGATTCTGATGACCCAGATGATTCTAGCTCAGACTACCAATTCTTATCATTTGTCAAAGAGTCAACAAATCAATTCACTGACAATAATCATGATAATACAGTTTCAGATCATTCAGCGTCAATTGATCAGGAAGGATCTCAACATTTTCCTAGTGATGGTAATGAGTTTGTGATACCTGAGTCTGGAACATCATCCATCTCCAGTGATGTAGTTGATACTGGTAACTTTGATTATTTTATCAACTCACCGACTCAAGTTCCAAACTTTAGTCCACATTCTTCTACTTTGTTACATGAGCTTTCCAACTTGAACCAAACAAATCTGGATGTTAATGTTCAGTGTGATGAGATTCCAACATCTCGTATTCACAAGAATCATCCAATTTCTCAGATTATTGGTCCATTGAATGAGAGAACAACAAGGAGTAAATCAGAACAAGCAAACGTGTGCTTATACTCTTGTTTTCTTTCTCAAATTGTTCCTAAAAATGTTATCGAAGCATTAAAGGACAATGGTTGGATAGAAGCCATGCAAGAAGAATTACTTCAATTTCGCAAACAAGAAGTGTGGAATTTGGTGGATCTACATGAAGAAGAAAATGCAATATGCACGAAATGGCTATTTAGAAATAAGACTGATGATCGTGGTGTTGTAATAAGGAACAAAGCGAGATTAGTTGCACAATGATACACACAGGAAGAAGGAATAGACTATGATGAAGTGTTTGCACCAGTTGCAAGACTTGAATCCATTCGAGTTTTCCTGGCTTATGCTTCATTCATGAAATTCAAGGTGTATCAAATGGACGTAAAGGGTGCATTTCTATATGGTCCTATCACTGACGATGTGTTTGTGAAGCAACCTCCAGGCTTTGAGGATGCACAATTTCCACATCGAGTACATAAGCTGAGTAAAGCTTTATATGGACTTCATCAAGCCCCTAGAATTTGGTATGAGACGTTATCACAACACTTAATCCAACATGGATACACAAGAGGGAAAATTGATCCAACTTTATTCATAAAGAAGGATAATGATGATCTTTTATGTGTACAAGTGTACGTTGATGACATCATATTTGGTTCTACCAGTCCAAAATTATGCAATGAATTTGAAGAAATCATGAAATCTCAGTTCCAAATGAGTTCTATGGGAGAGATTAACTTCTTTCTTGGACTTCAAGTCAAGCAAACTGAATATGGAATCTTCATCAATCAAGAGAAGTTTGTTGACAAGCTCTTGAAAAAATTTAAGTTGCAAGACTGTCAGTCCATACGAACTCCAGCAGATGTTAACACCAAGATTGAACCTGATCCAAAAGGAAAATCTATTGACCAAACTTTATACAGATCAATGATTAGCTCTTTGATGTATCTTACTACATCTAGACCAGACATTATGTATGCTGTTTGTGTTTGTGTCAGGCATCAATCAGACCCGACAGAATCTCACTTAATTGCTGTCAAAAGGATATTCAGGTATCTCAAAGGTAAACCAGCCTTAGGGCTTTGGTATCCTTACGAGGGTAACTTTGAACTATATGGATATACGGATAGTGATTATGGTGGATGCTGTCAAGATAGAAAATCTACTTCGGGTGGGTGTCAATTTCTTGGTCCCCGATTAGTCTCGTGGCAATGTAAGAAACAAACAAATGTCTCTGTTTCAACTGCAGAAGCTGAGTACATTGTTGCGTCAGCAGGATGTTCTCAAATCCTTTGGTTGCAAAATCAACTACTGGATTATGAGTTCAATTTTCTTAAAACACCAATTTACATTGATAACACTGCTGCTATGTTCATAACAGCTAATCCTGTTCAACACTCAAAGACAAAACATATCGAAATTCGATATCATTTTCTTAGAGATAACTCTGAAAAAGGATTAATCATATTGATTCAAATTGCAACAGAAAAACAGTTAGCAGATCTATTTACTAAAGCCTTCCTATCAGGACGGTTTGAGTATTTAGTAGAATCAATTGGTCTTATAAATCATATGTGAACTCCCTAAATCAAAAGATCATAATAAGTGATCTTCTCATTGTTAATTGCCTGTTTATATTTTATGTGTGTGTGATTCTTGTTTCCTTAGAAAAATCAAATACAAAAATATAAATCAAAACTACAAAAATAGAGTCTTTTTTAATTATTAGTTTACATTGTTTTCAGAAAGGAATATGTTTTTGCAATATATGAGAAATGATAGTACATTAGTGAGATCAGTTGCATACTTCACTCATTAATAAAGTCTGACGTGATCAGATATGATATGTAGACAATAATCTGACTATTATGCTGAAAAAGTAAATTCTTATGATCAAACTAAATATTAATGTTTGTGTGTATTCATCTGAGTACTTTTGAGTTGTTTTGGCTTATCAGATTGAATGCTTGTTAAGTTACACCACTCACACCTGTTGATAATGTGTTTAATCATGAGATCTGTTACAAAACATCATATCACTTCTCTGTTATGAGTCATCATAGACCTGAAGTGCTGAGATATCTTTTGTTGTAAGTGATTACAGACCTGGATTCTCTCTTTGATGCAAAAAATGCCAATGTGCACAAACTATTCAAATGAATAGTCAGAGCTGATCAAATGGTTATCCATGGTCATTCTCTATTAATTTAAGTAACATGAACTCTGGTGATACATATGTTTCTGGTAATAAGTTAAGTATGTGTTCTTTCTTGCATATCATGATGATGGTTGAGCTCTCTTAGTCTCTGTATGATTTACATCATGTCATATCTAAATCTACCCTAATCAATCCAATAATTGAAAAAGTAAGTGAGTTGATAATTTGTCAAAAACAAACATTGTCTGTCCTTAGATCTTATGTCTCCTTTGTTGTGATATCACTGACCTGGAACACACTTGATCAGGATTTATTCATTGTCTATGACTTTTCACATTTCTTTTATTTTAATGTGCTGATCTTCATTAATATGATCTCACTGCAGACGTTAATTCTTTTGTTTATATTAGATTTTGATTCTGCTTTCATTTTGCTTTTACGCATGTTTTTTGTGTGTGAAGGCAATGTCACAATGTGATGTGTGATCTTATTATCTTACCTAAGAAACTTATAAGTGTTTCAAACTTAAAAGTTTAGGGAGAGTAATAAATAAAAGAGTTGTTCTCAGAAAATAATCAAAATCAAAATTAAAATGTTGAATTGAAAGGATGATGCTATATGTTCAAAGTATTTGTGTAATTTGAATCTTTATAAATTTGCAAGTGAAAATACTTCTGTCAAAAGTTGAAAATTAGATGATAATTGATGTCATGTTGAGACTAAAATGAAGGGACAAAATAAATTTAAAAATAAAAAGAAAATAAATTTTGTGAATTGAGAGTGCAAAATGCAAAAAGTTTAAAATTGAGGGACTAAAAGGTAAAAAGTTTGAAAAATTCAAATTATTGCTTCAATTGTTTAAAAATTAGTATAAAATATTACTAATATTTTTAAACAGTGTGCACGTGAAGAATTTGGAAAACACAAGTGTCAAAATCATGAAAGTCAACTCAAAGTCAAAGTCAACTGAAAGTCAACTCAAAGTCAACTCATGCGCCTAAACAGTGCACATACATCTAAACAGGAGCATTATGAAATTTTCAGGAATTATACAAGTGTTTGGACGTTTGACACATTCCCATGTGTCTAAACAGTTGTAATAAGTCCATGGAATTATACAAGTGTTGGGCGTTTTTCACATTCCCATGCGCCTAAATAGTTGTTATAAGTCCATGATTTTAATCAAGTGTTGGGCGTTTGTCATAATCCCATGTGCCTAAATAGTGAATAAGTTTGACTTTGACCAAGTGTTAGACGTTTGACATGTCTCATGCGTCTACATAGTTGAAAAGTTTCAAAATTACAAGTGTTTGACGTTTCAGAAAGTCCATGCGACGAAACAATGCAAAAGCGCCTAAACAAAGCTTATGTGTTTGAACAGTTCCCATGCGTCTGAGTCAAAAAGCACAAACAGTGCTCATGCGTCTAAAAAGTTAGTGAATTTTAGGGTTTCATACGCCCAAACAGGGCTCATGCGCCTAAAATTTCACTTAATATAAATTGAACACTTACACTTGTTTCCTCATTCACACTCAAATTTTCACAGACAAAACCCCTGAACTTTCGATTATCACTTATCATCATACTCTCATTTTATCTGCGATTTCATCAAATTAAGTGAATGAGCACTGTTTTTAGGCGCATGAAATCCATGTGACCCAAGAACCTCTGGATATACCGGAATGGAAGTGGGAGCACATCACCATGGATTTCATTACAAAGCTGTCGCGTACCCCGTGACCCAAGAACTGAACTTCGCGCAACCAGAACGCGCACTTGGAGAATTTTGCATACAACTTCTCCCTTCTCAACGTCTCTAGAACTTCCCGAATGTGACCGGCATGCTCTGCTTCGCTCCTCGAGTAAATCAGGATATCATCAATAAACACAATCACTGATTTATCTAACATAGGCCGACACACACGATTCATCAAATCCATAAAAGCAGCTGGCGCATTGGTCAAACCAAAAGACATGACAAGAAACTCGTAGTGACCATAGCGCGTACGGAAAGCTGTTTCAGGAATATCCTGCTCCTTCACCTTCAACTGATGGTAACCAGATCGAAGATCTATTCTCGAAAACCAACTGGCACCCTGAAGCTGATCGAACAAATCATCTATCCTCGGTAAGGGGTACCGATTCTTCACTGTCAACTTGTTCAGCTCGCGGTAGTCGATGCACATCCTCATACTACCGTCCTTCTTCTTTACAAATAGAACCAGAGCACCCCAAGGAGAGATACTCGGTCTAATGAACCCCTTATCAAGCAGCTCTTACAACTGCTTCATCAACTCTTTCATCTCGGTCGGAGCCAACCGATACGGTGCCTTGGCGACAGATTGGGCACCCGGTATCAGATCAATCTGAAATTGAATCTCTCTGTCAGGTGGCACTCCTGATAAATCTTCTGGGAACACATCTGGAAAGTCACACACAACCGGTACATCGGCTAGTTGTGGTGTTGGCGTATCCACATCCTTTACATAGGCCAAGTAGGCACTACATCCACGCCTCATACACTTTCCCGCCACCGCCATCGAGATCACCTTCGGAATGGTAGTAACCCGATCACCATAAACCGTTACTGAACTACCGTCAGGCGCCGATAACCGAATCATCTTCTTGCGACACACAATGTTCGCCTCGAAGTCCGCTAACCAATCCATCCCGAGAACCAAATCAAAACCACCTAAGGTCATCACGAACGGTCTAATAGGAAACTTATGACCCTCGAGTTCCACATCACAATTCTCTATCATCTCAGAAATCCTGGTAGACTTACCTATGGCAGTTTATACATCAAAGGGCGCATCAACACGTCTACTACTAACAGGCAGCTTAGCACATAAAGCAGCAGAAATAAAACTCCTACTCGCACCAGAATCAAATAACACAGAAGCTAAAGTGTTGGAGCTGTAAAAGATAGTTTATATTATCAACACAGTGAAAGTCAACCAAGTCAACGTCATGGTCAAAGTCAACAAAAGTCAAACCCGACATGTTCGAGACGAGTAACCGAGACGAGACGTTGAAGACTTAGATGACTAGGAGTTTTATTGTAATAAATATATTTTGTGTGAACAAAATATATTTTACTTTCTTTGAGTCATGTTTTAGTCTAAATATATAGTCTAGGGGGTTATGTGTAAATATGGAAACTTAAACTAGACTATAAATAGCCTAATTGTAATTAGAATTAGGTTAATGGTTGAATGACCAATAGATTGAGGGATTTACTTGTAAACACATATTTTGCAATCTAATTGAAGATCAAAGGGGTTTTGATTGTGATTATCATATTTTAATCTAATTCTTCATGATTTGATTCAAGTTTGATCATCCTGGAGTTACAATTTGGTATCAGAGCCATTTTGGATCAAATTCACTGAAGATTTGAAGATTTTTAGAGAGAGAGTTGAGGTTTTGGTTGTTTTTGTTCAATATCATGTTTTCATCAATTTTGGATCAAATTTGAATGTTATTGACATGGAAATTGATTGAAGTTTGCTTGTTATTGGTTGGGAAAGCTCTATTAATCATCAGGTTTCAAATCCATTAAGATTTGGGCGTTTTCAGATTGATTTCGTGTTGAAAAAACTTTTCAGCTTCGTTCAGCGAAATTACAAATTCATCCAGCGAAACTGCCTGTTCTTTCAGCGAAACTACAAGTGTTTTACACTTTGTAGTTAATTTCAGCATCTCAGCGAAAGTAGTGATCTTGAACGAAAGTTCAACAGTGCTTGTGTGCATATTACAAGCGAAATTGCTGTCGAAACTATCTTTGAACGAAAGTTCAAGCTTGTTTTGTGCGAAATTGTCGGCGAAACTAAGCAGTTGGCTCAGCGAAACTAGAGTTAACAGCGAAACTGCTGCCGAAATTGCTAGCGAAACTAGAGTTCATAGCGAAACTAGCTCTGCGAAACTATAATTTCGGCGAAACTATCATTTCTTCAGCGAAATTCGAATGTTAAAGATGACTTTTTCCCTTTAGTTGGGATTAATTGAGTTCATCCCGATAAAGAAATTTTCATCGATTTTGCAAGATTTATAAAAAAAAAAAAACAAGCATTGACCCCAGTTGCTAAGATTGTCTAGCGTGACATTTAAAAAGAATATATTTTTCCCGGGGGAGAGTTATTTTACAATTTTCGGGAAAAATATATTTTTGGGGCGTTTAATTGTTCAAATTTTTTTAATAAAATGTCATTTATTGAAGACTTTAAATCAGATAATCTCACAACGGCACAAAGCTGGTTTGATTCTTTTGCAGGTACAAAGAAAGAAAAATTGTCAGATTTAATTGATCGATTTTTGAAAGTGGCAAATAATCTAAAGAAGCATGTTCCTGATCTCAGTAATCATGAACAGATTCAAAAGCTTCTTGACTCGCTTCCGTCTGCATGGAATCATCAAGTTAAAATGCTGAAGCAAGAAAGAGGTTATGTCGACACAAAACTTATGGATATGATCAACAAACTGAAAGAGATTGAGTTGGATATCAAACGTCGTGAGTACTATGAAGTGACATATCTAACTCCAAAGATCACTTCAAACTCCAAAGATAAACCAGAAGAGAGATCAGATTCTGACACCAATTCCGACGGTTTACCGAAACCTGGAACTGAAGAGGTACAAGAGGAGCTTAAGCAGACATCAATGGGTAAAGGTGGAGCTGAGTTGAATGCTGAAGTTTGTGATGCTGAGAAGGAAGAGGGAAGCGAAACACCAGAGTTTGCAACTGTGAGAAGGCTCTTACTGCTGAAAGAGTTATCCTGGATCTTCCATACGAGACAGTTCAGGATATGTGTTCTTCTGCTTGCAAAATTCGTTTATTTGGTGTGTATAAAGCTAATAGGTTACTTTTAGATAACCAAAAGGAGTTAACCACCATAAACGCAGAACTTAAAAAGAATGAAGCCAAGTATTTCATAAAATTAAATGAAGCTTTAAAAGAAAATGATCATTTAAAACGAACTCTTCTTGAAAGAAATGTTGAAATTAATCTTTTAAACGAAAGAGTCACTTTGGCTGAATTTGAAGCAAGCAAGCTTAAAACAAAGCTTGATAGATGGACCATATCTGGAATGAAACAGGATGAGCTACTGTGTAAACAGAGGGGAGCTAGGATTAAAACGGGAGTGGGTTGTGGTGAAAATCCATACGTCTATCCTCCTCCTAGCACCTATTGTTACTCTCCTATACCTCAACCTCATCCATCTAATGATTTGATTGAAGCTGCAGAAACTAATAGTTTAAATGCAGGTTTAAGCAACGTTAATCTTAAAGAGGTTAGAGATGTGCAGGATTCTCCTGTAGGTTTGGGATTTCTCAGGCATGGGTCTGATAAGAAGATTAATGACGATTCTACCTCTGATGCTCCAAAATCAATATCAGTTGCTTCTCCAACCTTCTTCAACAAATTCAAAACAGGTAACATTCCTTCGTTTGTTCCTGTCAGGTTTGTCAAAGAAGGAACAGTTGTTGAATCGTCAGGCAATCAAAATCCTATAACCGAAGCCGACAGAATAGGAGGTGTCAATCAAGATCCTTTGGAAGCAGATCTGTGTATACGAGACTGGAAGCTCAGATGATAAATCAAACATAGAGGAGCGTGTTGGTTCCTCACAGATCAAGATATCTCCTAATATTGTCAAGTCTCAAAAGCTTCCAAAAGCTGAATCAAGACCAATACGGATCTCTACTCCAACAGCAAAACCACCTAGTGAATCAGTGAAGATCTCATTCACTGTTCAACACAGCAAACACCAAAACAAGCAAGAATTTGCTACAAGCTCAAAGCAATCTCCAATTCCAAATGCTTCACACAGGAATTCAAAGCATCAAAAGCCTTTCAAGGCTTGTTTTGAGTGTGGAAAAGAAGGGCATGTGGTAAAGAAATGTCCTCAAAGACTTGCTACGAATGGTAAAGGCAAAACAAATTGCTTCTCCGAATGTAAGTATATAAAGAATGTTCCAGAAGGTAAAGGAAACATGGGTTGCTTCTCTGGATCAAGAGGTAAAAAGCACACATCTTTGAATGGTTGGATGAAAAACCCTCCATCCAAACCTTTTCATGTGAAGCCGGTTTCACATGATTCAAAGATGAAAATGACCAAAGGTTTAAAACCAAATTCTTTTCCTTCCGGTCTTAAACAGAAAATGATTTCCAAATTTAATTCATTCAAATCCAAGTTAATTGAACCGGAAAAAATTTGGCAAATTAAAAAGAAGGATACAATAATCCCCGATTGTTTAAACGGTTGTGTGCAGAAGCTTGTTACTTATCTTGATGAAAAAGGAACTTCCAGGACTACGATGGCCTGGGTTTCCCTTTCTAACTAATTTGTTAATGAGTGCAGGAACAATTCAGGAGGACTGTTAGTAATCCGGTTTACTGACAGAGATTGTTCTTGATTCAAATTTGAGGCGGAACAAACAGGTTAAGGTCATGGTATTTTATCCACAATCTGGATATTTATATGCACAATCACCGTTCTCACTTCACACTCACTGCATATTTCTTGAGAATTTATTTCTTATCTTCATATCAGTGTAGTTTGGAAGATCTTCTTTGATAAATTTTTATTTTTGTACAGTTTAAAAAAAAATTAAAAAAATAAAAAAATAATTAAAAAATAATAATAATAAAAATAAAAAAAATAAAAAAATAAAAGATAAAAAAATTTTTGCAAAAATAAAAATTTAGGGGGAGAGTATAAGTAAATAAAAATGAAAAGAGAACTGGGAACTTGATTTGAGATGATTGAGAAATGATTGTATATTTTCTTGCAATGCTTGTTTTTGCATGACTTGCGTTTTTAAAATGAGAAATGATAGTAACTGATGCTGTTATCTGATTTACATCTTATTTTTAATTGTAAATAAAAGAAAAACAATCAGATTCTTTAATGATATGCTTGGTAGACTCAACCTGAAGAATAAAGTAGACAGCAGTATGATGATTTAAATTAAAATATATGCTTAAGAATGTCTGGATTTACGCAATCATTTTGGCCTGCACAAAAACTGAGTCCTGACAAAAATTGGATTGAGAATTGATCTTTCTCCCACCATGATACAAATCATATAAGCCATATCTTTGAGCCGTGATTGGTGTATTTATGTGTCTTGTGTTTGTGCTAATCTCCTCTGCTGTACGGAAGTACTAACCTGGAGTGATGATCTCCTCTGCTGTACGATAGTACTGACCTGGAGCTCTCATCGGCACATGATTAAATGGTCATCTCCTTTGTTATACGTGAGTATAGACCTGGAGCTCTCACCATTTTGGTCTAAGTAGTGTCAAATCATCTAATTCACAGAATGCTATATTCTGTTGCTAATCACTTGCACACTAATGCACTCGCCTTGCTCTGTAAAGATCGTTTCAAAATTTTAGAAATCCTGAGGTTGGGTGAGGGTTTTTGCCAAATGATTGTGGGGTCCTAGCATTCTAAAGCATTTAATCGAACCTTAACGAATCATCTTATGCTTGTTGAAAAAGATAGGGCATGAGTTTAAGTGGACAAACATACCAGCAATCGTTATTGATCTGTTTGACAATTTCAAAAATCATTCAAATACTGTTATTAGATTCAGTTATCAGTGTAATCTCATTGCTTGTCGATGATTAAATTCATCTTTGTGCTAAAGTATATCTTGAGGATGTGATCTCATGATCGATTCAATTCTCGGTTATAAAACAAATATAGATAAAAAAAAAGTTATAATAAATGTATATAATAAAAATAAAAAAATATAATAAATTTTTAGTTCAAAATTTCTTTTAGGACTTCCATATTATGCTGTTAGAATTTCATCATTTTTCAAGCATTTCACAGGAAATGGCGTACAAACGAACACGGATTCGCTTGTTTTTCACACACAGATAAACATGGTTTATTTTGTTAAAATGAAATGATCTAATTAGAAATGTTAAGATTCTGTTTGTGAATGTGTTTCAGATTTTTGCTTTAAGTGATGGCCGATCATCAGTTAAGCAGTGTACCTTATCAGAGAGCCTGTTCCTCAAGTTTGCAGAAGATACCGAGCTAGGAATCCTCCTCCTACATCTTCTGAAGCACTCAAGATTAGAGATTTGGGAAACATGTTCCAATATCCTTGTAAAGCTTGCACTCGAAAAGGGGGAGCATATAAATAGGGGGAGCTTATGAGATGAAAAATCTTTCTCATCAGATTCAGAAAGATTCAAATTGAAGATCTTTCTATTGCTGACTTCCCGATGCTGATTTCGTTTGAAGACGTTGATAATGATAGACTAAGGGGGAGTATTGTTGGAGCTGTAAAAGATAGTCTATATTATCAACACAGTGAAAGTCAACCAAAGTCAACGTCATGGTCAAAGTCAACAAAAGTCAAACCCGACACGTTCGAGACGAGTAACCGAGACGAGACGTTGAAGACTTAGATGACTAGGAGTTTTATTGTAATAAATATATTTTGTGTGAACAAAATATATTTTACTTTCTTTGATTCATGTTTTAGTCTAAATATATAGTCTAGGGGGTTATGTGTAAATATGGAAACTTAAACTAGACTATAAATAGCCTAATTGTAATTAGAATTAGGTTAATGGTTGAATGACCAATAGATTGAGGGATTTACTTGTAAACACATATTTTGCAATCTAATTGAAGATCAAAGGGGTTTTGATTGTGATTATCATATTTTGATCTAATTCTTCATGATTTGATTCAAGTTTGATCATCCTGGAGTTACATAAAGTTTGGTTCACCAGAAACATACCGGACACGACATCAGGGTCCGTTCTAGCTTCCTCCTGTGTCATGGTGAATGCCCTGGCGCTCGCCCTCGGTCCATCACCTCCCGTCCTCTTTGCCCCTGAACTCTCAGCCCTCGGCTTCTTACAATCTTTGAGCACGTGACCCTCTTCACCACAATTAAAGCACCGGACCGTACGACAGTCCTTTGCCATGTGCCCCGCCTTTCCACACCTGAAGCACAAGTTCGACCCAAACCTGCACTCCCCGCTATGCTCCCGTCCACATTTACCACACCTTCTCGATCCCGCACCCGACATGCCCACACGGCGATCATCCACCCGTGCCTTCTTATTACCCGACGAGGCATCACCCCGTCCAAACCTCTTCCTCTGCCAGTTTCGATCACCACCGCTCTTCCTGTCACCGTCAGTCACCACCACCGTCCTCTCATCGTACAATCTTCCCGCTAAATCCACCGCCGACCTAAACGTGCTCGGCCGGGCGGCGATCATGTGCCTGCGATTATCCGCCGGCAAACCTTGTATACACCTCTAGATCTTTCGGGACAGAGGCGTCACTTGATCCGGCACCAGACGTGCCATCTCGTTGAACTTCGTGGTGTACTGTTGGTGTGTCATAGTTCCCGCCTCCAGTTGCAGAAACTCCCTTTCAACCTTATCCATTTCCCGATGAGGACAAAACTCCTCGATCACCATCTTCTTCAGTTCGGGCCACCTCATTCTCCCAATTGCCCGATTACCCTCCGCTTGGACAATGTTGTCCCACCAGCATAGTGCCGAGTCCACGAATGAATGGGTGGCAAACTTTACTTTTTGATCTTCCCGGCACTCGCTGATGTCGAGAACCGCCTCCATTTCTCTCACCCATCGGTGAGCAGCAACAGCATTACCATTACTGTCAAAAGTAGGGGGCTTGCATCTCATAAACACCCCGTAGTTACAGCCTCGTGCCACCTCTCGTGTCACACCCCAACCATGACGGCGGAAAGTCGAAGTGTGAGGGTTAAGATTGTTCACAGCCACATAACGCTATGTTAAAATATAAATGCCATTAATCAATTGTTTTCAAACATCACAATCATCCACGTCTTACAAGAAAACAAAAAAAGAATCCAAATGTTCATTTAAGTCTAGGTCCATATCCTAAGCTTAAGCGTGTCTTCAGTCATCATTAAACTTGCACATTACCTGAAACATGTTGAAAATGAAGTCAACTAACAAGTTGGTGAGTTCTCATGGTTTTAAAATACAATAAGTATATATCATGAGAAAGAATGTGGCAATTCTAGTCAATGGTCACAAGATAGTAAGTATATAGAATATGCATAGTTACAATCAAACCTTGACTGAATAATATGAATAAGCATGATTAGCTAAGTGTATTTGGTTCCCTAGTGCACAAGCATACGGCTCCTAGGAGCCGGCAATCCCTCGGCTTTAGCACCAAATAGGCTTGTCAGGCCCAAAGATCTAAGACTTCGCCAGGCTAGTTATAGTTAATGATTGCACACGTATGTCACATCTCATATACAACTTAACATATTCAAATAACCATGACCATGTAAAGAATTGCACGTGCGTAATAAGTATCAAAGCGTGTATGAGTATGTTTGTATAACCAACATGTTTCACCACGAAAGGTGTAAAATATACGTAAAATGGGGCATAAGAACTCACATGATAATAAGAAGACTTGAAGATGAAATAAGAATAACCACGAATAAGATTTCCAACACAAACGTCACAAGGCACCTAAATAAGAATAAGGTAACGCGTTATAATCAGTTTGATGATTATTTTGTTTTAAGGTTCTTAATTATGGATTGAATAGAGGTTGACATCACTTTATTTCGTGTTATTAATGTGAATCGGGTTAATGGAACGAAATGATAATTAGATTTGTTGCGCGAAAGAGAATGGCTAATATAAAGAAAATTAATCGTACGTTAAACCGATTTATGAAAGTTGTATTGATTGTAATAAGTCAAGAAATATATATATATATATATATATATATATATATATATATATATATATATATATATATATATATATATATATATATATGTATACTTGCTTTGATATGTTTATATAAATATAAGTATTTATGTATAAGTAATTTATCATTCTAATAGCTTGACAATATATATACATATATTTTACAATATATGTATATAGGTAAGAATACAAAAATTATTCAAATTGTTTTGCCAATATTTACATGTATATATATATACATATATATATACATGCATATGTTTTAAATATTTTTACACAAGTATTATCTTTTCACATAACATTATTTTAAATAGTTTAAAATAAGGAAAAAAATACCACAATTTATTTTAAATTTAAACATATTTTTAAACCTTTGATAAAAAGATAAATAAATAAATTCTGAATTTATAAAATAATTTTTGAAATTTTCAGAATTAATATTTAAGCAAAGAAGTAATTAATAATAAAGAAAATAAAGCAGAAAAGAAAGGAAGAGAAAAAAGAAAAAAGGGGGGGGGGGTTGGCGGGGTCGAACCCGGGACCTCCCTTAGAAGATGAGGTGCGGGAACCAGTGAACCAGGGCCCAAGCCTTGGTTCATTTTGGTTTGTTTTAATTTTAAGCCAGAGCAGCCTCGTCCCCCCCCCCAAATCCGATGAACCCTAGGTTCATCTGATCCAAAATCGACCCTCGATTCGATGTTAATCAGTCGAATCATCATGGGGCTTTTGATCCTTGGACCAAATCGAGCAGATAACAGGTTTTAATTACCTGTTTAGGTGAGGATTAGAGGGTTTTTCGAGTTCGAGTTGCTTCGGGTGTTCTTGAATTGGGGTTTTAGGATCGAGAGGGTTTATGGAGAGATTGAGGTTACGGAGGGTTTAGGAACCTCAGAATGAATCAAAGGCCTCTAATTTATAGACTTGATTTCATGGTTTCGGGCATAACCCGTTTGATTTTGAAACCGCGTTCTTGTTTACCAAATTTGCGAGATTCGGTCTGTTAATTTGCGAAATTAATTGATTGATTAATTGATTCGACCGCGTATTATCTTTAGGTGTGATTGATTTGGTTCAATTTAAGAAATTGGATGAGATTCGATTCGGATTTGTACATAGTTAGCCTCGGTTTGATTTGGAAAGATTGCAACGAGCGGGAAACTTAAATTGGGTAGGGATTCGAGTTCGAAACCTGGAACCGAGGGGTTTGGGCGGTTTGATTGGGTCAAAAACAATAAAAATCGATGGTTTGTAGCTTCGCCGGAGCTCGGCCAGAGCTCCGGCCGAAGCCACCGGAAAAGCGGGCAAGAAACAGAAAGTTACACCTTCAGCCCCTGAGGTTTGGGCTGTTGGTTAAAACGATCTAACTTTGATTTTCAAGTTTAGAATTTGACAGAACACCCCCCTGAATTTTGATTTAAGAATTTTTTATTATTAATACTATTATTATTGTTATTATTATTATTAGTATTACTATGATTATTATTATTATTATTATTATTATTATTATTATATTATTATTATTATGATTATAGATATTATTATTTTTATTATTTGTTATTATTACAATTATAATTGTTACTGTTACTTTTAAAATTATTATTATTATTATTATTATTATTATTATTATTATTATTATTATTATTATTTTGTTATTAAGATCTTTATTATTATTATTATTATTACTATTATTAATAAATTAAACCTTTACTAACGAGGCCACGCACAAACATAAATAAATAAAGACAGAAAATTACAGGATGTTACAGTCTCCCCAACTTAAATTAATTTCGTCCCGAAATTAAAAATAACGAAAGTTACAAAAACAAAGAAGGATAAGTCTTCCTCATATGATCTTCACGCTCCCAAGTGAATTCTGCTCCCCGTTTGTTCTCCCATCGAACCTTTACAATTGGGGTAGTAGAGGTCCTAGTCTTCTTCATAATGTGATCCATGATTTCGACTGGTTTCTCCACGAAATGCAGGGACTCGTCGATCTGGATGTCTTCCAATGGCACATGCAAGTCATCGTCCGCCAAACACTTCCTCAGGTTCGAGACGTGGAAGACCGGGTGAATTCCGCTAAGGTCGGGGGGTAGTTCGAGTTTATAGGCTACTTTCCCGACCCTTTTTAGGATCTTAAAAGGTCCTATTCGGAGCTAACTTGCCCTTTCTTCCAAAACGAACTACACCTTTCCATGGCGAGACCTTGAGAAGGACCATCTCCCCAACTTGGAATTCTAGTGGCTTGCGACGTTTATCGGCGTAGCTCTTCTGTCGACTCCTAGCCGTTTCCAAGTTCTTGCGGATGATAGCAACTTTATCGATCGTCTCTTGTATGAGTTCGGGGCCGGTGATAAGATTTTCGCCAATGTCGGTCCAGCATATCGGGGAACGACACTTACGACCGTAAAGTGCTTCAAACGGTGCCATTTGGATGCTCGAATGGTAACTATTGTTGTAGGAGAATTCTGCGAGCGGTAGATGTGTATCCTAGTCGCCACCAAAATCAAGGACACAGAGACGCAATAGGTCTTCTAGAGTTTGGATCGTCCGCTCGGTTTGACCATCGGTTTGGGGATGGTAAGCCGTACTTAAATCCAATTGCGTACCCAAAAGTTCTTGCATAGAAGACCAGAAGTGAGAAGTGAATCGGGCGTCTCGATCGGATATGATATGAAGAGGCACACCGTGACGGCTTACGATCTCGTCGATGTAAATCCGAGCTAACCTTGATGTCTTATACGTGTCGCGTATGGGTATGAAATGTGCCGACTTGGTCAATCGGTCGACGATTACCCATATGCTATCGTGCCCACGAGGTGTCCGAGGTAGCTTGGTTATGAAGTCCATGGATATATGTTCCCATTTCCACATGGGAATTTCGGGTTGTTCGAGTAATCCACTTGGACGTTGGTGCTCCGCTTTAACCTTCGTGCATGTAAGGCACTTAGCAACGTAGGTTGCTATGTCCCGTTTCATTCCGGGCCACCAATATTGACTCCGCAAGTCCATGTACATCTTATCGGAGCCCGGATGGATAGAATAGCGAGTCTGATGTGCTTCATTCATGATAAAAGCCCGAAGGTTATTGTGTTTGGGGATCCAGATTCGGTTTGCGAAATACATCAACCCATTGGCTCTTGCTTTCAGTTGGGCTACAAGATTGGGCTCAAGTTCATCTTTCATACTCTCTTCGCCTTGCACTGCCTGCTGGGCTTCTCGAATGCTTGACTCGATGTCACACTCGATCCTCAAATTTTGCAGTAACACTGTAGCATTGTGGACATCAAGTCGGACTTCAGTGTCAAACCCTCCCAATGTATCGAACCATTGCCGACAGTCGCGAATCTCTTGAATGGAAACCGTCTTTCGGTGTGTCTTCCAACTCAACGCATCAGCTACTACATTTGCCTTGCCGGGGTGGTATCAGATGTCGCAGTCGTAGTCACTAATTAGTTCCACCCAGCGACGTTGCCTCATATTGAGATCCTTCTGATTGAAAACATGCTGGAGGCTCTTGTGGTCCGTGTACACTATACATTGCGTGCCGTATAGATAATGTCTCCAGATTTTTAAAGCAAAGACCACCGCTCCGAGCTCGAGATCGTGCGTCGTGTAATTTACCTCGTGAACCTTCAATTGTATCGAGGCATAAGCTATGACATTTCCTCGTTGCATGAGAACACAACCAAGACCTTGTTTCGACGCATCGCAGTATACCGTGAAGTCGTCATTCCCATCCGGTAGGGCCAGAATAGGAGCATTGCATAACTTGTGCTTCAATGTCTCAAACGCCTCTTCTTGTTCGGCTTTCCACTCGAAAGGCTGGTTCTTCTGGGTCAAGAACGTGAGTGGCTTTGCGATCTTTGAGAAATTGGCAATAAATCGTCTATAATACCCGGCTAGGCCAAGAAATGATCGAACTTCCGTCGGTGTTGTGGGAGCCCTCCAATTCTTCACGGCTTCTACCTTCGCAGGGTCGACGTGAATTCCTTGACTATTCACAACGTGTCCTAAGAATTGTACTTCTTCCAGCCAGAATTCGCATTTCGAAAACTTCGCGTACAGTTGTTCCTTCTTCAACAGATTGAGGATTTGGCGGAGATTGAGTTCATGATCAGAGTGAGTCTTGGAGTAGATAAGAATGTCATCGATGAACACAATGACAAATTTATCTAGGTATGGCTTGCACACTCGGTTCATAAGGTCCATGAAGACCGCAGGAGCATTGGTTAAGCCGAAAGGCATAACCATAAACTCGTAATGCCCGTATCGAGTGCGGAATGCAGTCTTTGGGATGTCGTCGTCGTGGACTCGCAGTTGGTGATAACCCGAACGCAAGTCGATTTTTGAAAAGATTGCAGCTCCTTGAAGTTGGTCGAAGAGGTCGTCGATACGAGGAAGGGGATACCGGTTCTTGACGGTTAACTTGTTGAGCTCCCGGTAATCGATACACATGCGAAATGACCCGTCTTTCTTCTTCACAAATAAGACAGGTGCACCGCAAGGAGAAGAACTAGGGCGGATAAAACCCTTCTCGGATAATTCCTGGAGTTGGCTAGAGTTGCATTTTAGATGGTGCGAGTCGGTAAGGTGATTTGGCCACGGGGCTCGCTCCCGGGATCAAGTCGATTTTGAATTCAACTTCCCGTACAGGAGGTAACCCACTAAGGTCGTCGGGAAAAACTTCAGGGAATTCTCGTACAACTGGAACATCCTTGAGTTCCTTCCTTTTGACTTTGGTGTTGACTACGTAAGCCAAGAATGCTGGATAACTCTTACTCAGGCACTTTCGAGCTTGAGTGCATGACATAAGCTTGAGTCTTTTGGAAGACCGTTCACCGAACACCTTCAACGTGTCTCCGGACGGTAAGGGTATGCGAATGCACTTCTCAAAACAAACGATCTCAGCATGATTCTTCGATAACCAATCCATTCCAATAATAACGTCGAAACTCCCGAGCTTCATAGGAATGAGGTCGATAAGAAATTTATGATCGTCGAGACACAATAGGCAATCGCGGATGACCACGTCGACGGTGATCGGTTCTCCATCGGCAACTTCAACAGTGAGACGTCTTCCCAAATTTGCACGAGGTTTAGCAAGCGTCGGTTCGAATTCTAGGGAAACGAAACTCTTATCGGCACCCGAATCAAACAGTATGTAAGCATAGGTATCATTAATAAGAAACATACCTGTGTAGATTTAAAAGGCACTTAGGGCATAAACCAGGAATTTTTTTATTTTTTATTTTTTTATTTTTTGAGAAATTCTACGGAGATAGGGTTGAAAGTTACGTACCGTTCACCACATCGTTGTTCGCCTGAGCTTGGTTTGCGTTGATGTTGAAGGCACGTCCACGAGCTTGTGGAACATTGCCCATAAGACGAGGGCACTGGGGTCGGTAGTGACCCGGTTCTCCGCAATTGTAGCAGGCCCGGTTTGGTTCCGTCACTGCGTTCCCCATTGCTCGGCGACACGTTGCCACGAGATGCTCGTACTTGCCGCATAGTGTGCAGATGCGACACGGGAGATTCCCCGGATGATGGTACTTACATGTGTTGCACAAAGGTAGAGGGCCTGCATAAGCCCTTGCCACGGGCACTTGTGCTGCCGGTGCAGTCCCGGGAACACACTGTCTCTGGGGTGGCTTAGGAGCGGCCACGGCGTAGTTCCGTGCTGGTACAAACTTCCTCTTTTTGTTATCCACCTTAACCTCCTTGACCTCCTCAGGGACCGTCTTCTCAGTTTTCTTGGCACCCTTTGCAGACATGGTGCCTGCTCGGATGTGGTTCTCGGTCAGCTGTGCAGTGATAGTGATAGCTTCCTCCAGGGTTGCGGGTCGGCTACCCACCACGGCATCCTGGATCTGGGGCGGCACACCCTTAATGAATTTTTCCACATTCCGTGAAACAGTATCCACCATGTGTGGCAGCAGTATACTCAGTTCGTGATGACGGGTAGAATATGCCAGATGGTTCCCGCCATCCTGTTTCAGGTTCCAGAATTCCTCCTCCAATTTCTGGATTTCACTTCTCGGGCAAAACTTGGCAATGGCTATGTTCTTGAATTCCTCCCAAGTTAAGACCAAGATCGCGTCAGGGCCTCGGTTTCTCTTTTCACTGTTCCACCATGTTAAGGCCCTTTGCTGCAGCCTATACTGGTGGCATACCTCACCTTGAGTGCTTCGGGGCACTCACAGTTGACGAAAGTGTCCTCCATCCCTTCAAACCATTCTAGGAAACCGGTGGCACCTTCCTTGCCACTGAAACTGGGAGGCTTGCATGAACTAAAGTGCTTGAAGGTGCACTTCTGGTTGTTACGGCCTTGGTTTGCACTGTTTTCCCCTTGGCCGTTGCTGTTGCTTGTGACGTTGGCGATCATAGTGCTGCTGAGTTCAGCCACCATAGTCGGGATGACCGCAGCCATTTGCCGGGCAATCATGGCGGCAAGCTTACGGCCGGATCTTCCTCGGGTTCCATGGTGACGAGACATGCTGGAAAAATATAAATTGGATTAGGATCGGTTAAAGGGTAATAAGGATGGACAGTTAAAGTAAGAATCATGGGTTGTACGGAATGATTCCATTTGATGACGCATCACCATTTTGGAAACGTTGACACGTCAAGATGAATTGACCCATTCGCCTCAGAAACTGGTGTATATTGGCCATAGTTTATCACTCATCCCGGAAATCCCCAGGTAAGCATGACTGGTCCCGTAGGATTTATACGAAATGCTTACCTTAGCCCGAGGGCCTTTTGCCAGGAAAACCAGGATACAGGTGTCTATGTACCACACTAGTTCTATGGTTCATGGAATCAAAAATCTTGATGAGATATTTATAGGATTAGACCTTGAGTCTAAGAAATTTTCTATCAATAAGTTCTACTTAGAGACGAGGAAGGATTTAAGTAATAGCAATTGTCGGGGAAAATCAATGTTTAATATAAGTCTAGGGAAGACGAGTAACAATATGTAATCATGCAGAATGGCATCTATGCTAAGGCATCACATTGCACATAATAAGGCATAGCGTTAGGCAGCATGCAAACAATATGTATGTATTCATAAGAATACTTTTCTATAAGGATCATGCATAAACTATAGTCTAGGTCACCATTTCTAATAACCTAAATCCCTATAGTTATGGGCTCTGATACCAATCTGTCACACCCCAACCATGCCGGCGGAAACGTCGAAGTGTGAGGGTTAAGATTGTTCACAGCCACATAACGCTATGTTAAAATATAAATGCCATTAATCAATTGTTTTCAAACATCACAATCATCCACGTCTTACAAGAAAACAAAAAAAAGAATCCAAATGTTCATTTAAGTCTAGGTCCATATCCTAAGCTTAAGCGTTTCTTCAGTCATCATTAAACTTGCACATTACCTGAAACATGTTGAAAATGAAGTCAACTAACAAGTTGGTGAGTTCTCATGGTTTTAAAATACAATAAGTATATATCATGAGAAAGAATGTGGCAATTCTAGTCAATGGTCACAAGATAGTAAGTATATAGAATATGCATAGTTACAATCAAACCTTGACTGAATAATATGAATAAGCATGATTAGCTAAGTGTATTTGGTTCCCTAGTGCACAAGCATACGGCTCCTAGGAGCCGGCAATCCCTCGGCTTTAGCACCAAATAGGCTTGTAAGGCCCAAAGATCTAAGACTTCGCCAGGCTAGTTATAGTTAATGATTGCACACGTATGTCACATCTCATATACAACTTAACATATTCAAATAACCACGACTATGTAAAGAATTGCACGTGCGTAATAAGTATCAAAGCGGGTATGAGTATGTTTGTATAAGCAACATGTTTCACCCCGAAAGGTGTAAAATATACGTAAAATGGGGCATAAGAACTCACATGATAATAAGAAGACTTGAAGATGAAATAAGAATAACCACGAATAAGATTTCCAACACAAACGTCACAAGGCACCTAAATAAGAATAAGGTAACGCGTTATAATCGGTTTGATGATTATTTTGTCTTAAGGTTCTTAATTATGGATTGAATAGAGGTTGACATCACTTTATTTCGTGTTATTAATGTGAATCGGGTTAATGGAACGAAATGATAATTAGATTTGTTGCGCGAAAGAGAACGGCTAATATAAAGAAAATTAATCGTACGTTAAACTGATTTATGAAAGTTGTATTGATTGTAATAAGTCAAGAAATATATATATATATATATATATATATATATATATATATATATATATATATATATGTATACTTACTTTGATATGTTTATATAAATATAAGTATTTATGTATAAGTACTTTATCATTCTAATAGCTTGACAATATATATACATATATTTTACAATATATGTATATAGGTAAGAATACAAAAATTATTCAAATTGTTTTGCCAATATTTACATGTATATATATATGCATATATATATACACGCATATGTTTTAAATATTTTTACACAAGTATTATCTTTTCACATAACATTATTTTAAATAGTTTAAAATAAGTAAAAAAATACCACAATGTATTTTAAATTTAAACATATTTTTAAACCTTTAATAAAAAGATAAATAAATAAATTCTGAATTTATAAAATAATTTTTGAAATTTTCAGAATTAATATTTAAGCAAAGAAGTAATTAATAATAAAGAAAATAAAGCAGAAAAGAAAGGAAGAGAAAAAAGAAAAAGGGGGGGGGGGTTGCCGGGGTCGAACCCGGGACCTCCCTTAGAAGATGAGGTGCGGGAACCAGTGAACCAGGGCCCAAGCCTTGGTTCATTTTGGTTTGTTTTAATTTTAAGCCAGAGCAGCCTCGTCCCCCCCCCCCCCCCCAAATCCGTTGAACCCTAGGTTCATCTGATCCAAAATCGACCCTCGATTCGATGTTAATCAGTCGAATCATCATGGGGATTTTGATCCTTGGACCAAATCGAGCAGATAACAGGTTTTAATTACCTGTTTAGGTGAGGATTAGAGGGTTTTTCGAGTTCGAGTTGTTTCGGGTGTTCTTGAATTGGGATTTTAGGATCGAGAGGGTTTATGGAGAGATTGAGGTTACGGAGGGTTTAGGAACCTCAGAATGAATCAAAGGCCTCTAATTTATAGACTTGATTTCAGGGTTTCGGGCATAACCCGTTTGATTTTGAAACCGCGTTCTTGTTTACCAAATTTGCGAGATTCGGTCTGTTAATTTGCGAAATTAATTGATTGATTAATTGATTCGACCGCGTATTATCTTTAGGTGTGATTGATTTGGTTCAATTTAAGAAATTGGATGAGATTCGATTCGGATTTGTACATAGTTAGCCTCGGTTTGATTTGGAAAGATTGCAACGAGCGGGAAACTCAAATTGGGTAGGGATTCGAGTTCGAAACCTGGAACCGAGGGTTTGGGCGGTTTGATTGGGTCAAAAACAATAAAAATCGATGGTTTGTAGCTTTGCCGGAGCTCGGCCGGAGCTCCGGCCGAAGCCACCGGAAAAGCGGGCAAGAAACAGAAAGTTACACCTTAAGCCTCTGAGGTTTGGGCTGTTTGTTAAAACGATCTAACTTTGATTTTCAAGTTTAGAATTTGGCAGAACACCCCCCTGAACTTTGATTTAAGAATTTTTTATTATTAATACTATTATTATTGTTATTATTATTATTAGTATTACTATGATTATTATTATTATTATTATTATTATTATGATTATGATTATAGATATTATTATTTTTATTATTTGTTATTATTACAATTATAATTGTTACTATTACTTTTAAAATTATTATTATTATTATTATTATTATTATTATTATTATTATTATTATTATTATTATTATTATTATTATTATTTTGTTATTAAAATCTTTATTATTATTATTATTATTACTATTATTAATGAATTAAACCTTTACTAACGAGGCCACGCACAAACATAAATAAATAAAGATGGAAAATTACAGGATGTTACATCTCGCACAGGCTCCTCTTCCTCTTCCTCCTCATTATCGGAGAAAATCGTTTCAGGCTCCGGTTGCTCCCCTGAGGCCCGGTTTCTCTCCTTCCTTTCTCCTTCCTTCACACCCTTGATGACTTCGGTCACCACAGACGGTAAGATTGTCTGCATGACCTGATGTACTTCCTCAACAACAGCCTCCTTTACCGAGGCCCTCAAGTTCGCACTCTCATCCCCAGCCTCCGGATGAGGGGTTTCAGGTTCTGCAGGAACCTCTTTCTCGGCTCTAGGCCTTCCTCTCTTAGGGCGTGGTTCAGTATCAGGGCCACCACGGCCCCCACCCCTAGAAGCTCTAGAAGATCTACCACCAGCCATTCTCTATCACACTAAAAGATTCAAACACCAACACGGTCATTCAAGGAAACAACTCAGTTTATGTCAAGTATAGTAAGTCCCTAATTACACTGGCCAGTTGTGATTAGCCACTTACTTTACTCTTCATACCCCAAGCATTACCTATCCTGACTACATCAGTATTCAAATCTACATACAACACATAACATATACCATGCGCACATAAACCGGTTAACTTTAAGAAAATACCTGATGGCACGCAGCTACTCAGTTTGGCATCCCATTCCCCTTTTCGTCCCATTTTCAATTTAAGTTAAGGTTTATTTTGAAAATTTACCCATTTCACTTAAACATTGGCTCTGATACCAACTTGTAAGGCCCCATTCCCGGGACGCTTACAGTTGGTCGTTCATCGCACATAAAACATATAATTTCATTGCATTAAGAAAACATTGCAGCGGAAACATTCAAAAATGGCATCACGTTTCATTATAATTACTTTTGCCAAATAATACATCATTATCCGGTTACAAAATTCATGTTTGCATTACATCACAAAAGCTATATAATTGGATGCCATCCCAAAAGAGCCGAGTAGCCTCGCCGTGCCATCCTTAGCAATCATTTACCTGCCAACTGGAAAATGTAAAAAAAGTCAGCGTTGCTGAGTGAGTTCTAGTTTTAATAATAAAACATACTTTACTTTCATTAAAACTATTCTTTTTATCATGCGATCATTCAACATACGTATACATAGATAATGTCATTATTATCTTTCATCTCGTTCATTATCTTCCATTCTTTTCGTTCATTCTTTCTTCCGAGTCTCTTGCGACAACATGGTCGCTCACCTCAATGGCAATCTCAATGATTGCACGCTATCCGAGTCTTTTTCACCCCTAGGGTTGCTCACCTCAATTGCCCATCACGATAGCAAGCTATCCGAGTCTTTTGCGACAACAAGGTTGCTCACCCCAAGGCAACATCACGATAGCACTTTACTCGAGTCTTTTGCAACGACAAGGTTGCTCACCTCATAGGCAATCTAAATGATTGCACTTCATCCGAGTCTTTTGCAACACAAAGTCGCTCACCCCAATATATATGCTTGCAAGCCTTTCTTTCGTTCATTCATCATTCATTAATGCATGCATTCTTACTTCATGTTCCTCTTTCATTATCTTTCGCTTTACATTACATAATACTTCATTCATTCATTCATTCATTCATTAGCATGACATGTAAAGCCACAAGAAAGATAAGCATACATCATAATAAGGAACATATCATACACATTCATCAACATCATACAGGGCAACATCATACATTCATAATATGCATAAAGATGCAACATCATCATCATCATGCCCTACATGCTCTCTAAGACCATAGCAGTCATCTTACATGCTCTTACGAGATCTTTAAGTCATAACTTACACCTGCACCTTTCCCCGAAGGCCAGAAGTCAAACTACACATTCCTTCGAGTGCAACAGCCCTATTTGGGCGTATGGACACCCTTCAGTCGCATGGCCTCCATGCGACTTGTTAGGACCTGGTATTTGAACGAAATACCTAGTGATTGCGTGTTAAACCAACTCAAATAGTGCGGAATCCTATTTGATTGGCGATCCAATCAGTGAGAACACACGATGAATCAATCAAGAATTGATTTCAACGTCAGAAATCGATCAAGAACCGATCTGATGTGTTCTATGAACTTGGAGAACGATTTGGGAGGCTTCTGGACGGCTAGGGTACGTCTGGAGTCGTAATGGGATGAATGCTTACGTTTTCCCACGAATTGGGTCTATTTATAGGTTAGTATTGTTCAATCGTGCGACTGGGCCATAAGTATGGTTCAGTCGTGCGATTGAACCATGCGGTTGATTCATCCGCACGACTGAGTGTTCAGTCGTGCGATTGAGTCAATCTTATGTATCAATCATACGACTGATCCAGTCTCCTGGTTCAGTCGTGCGATTGAGTCAATCGTATGAAGTTATTCATGCGTGTGGTCTATTCGCATGGGCCATCCGCATTAGAACTTCATTAAGTTAAGTTTGAATGTTCTATTTAATATAACTTAATGTACACTCATTCAAACATTCATAAACCCAATTAATTCAATCACAACTCATTAATGAAATATTAAACATTATAAGTAACAACCAATTCATATCATTTCATTAATCCATTACAATTACATCAAAATCAGACAGACAAGTTCATTACATTACAAATCCTGATCTAGGGACATACATGTATCAACAAACTCCCCCTTGGACCTAGATCTATCTATTCTCTTGTCTTCTGCATAACCTCCTTATATCTCTTGTACTTCTCCTCTTTAGTGACTCCTGCGTGTATCTCGAAAGCAAAGCAGAGTCTTATGACGTTTTGGAATTGGAGGGCTTGTACAATATCTTGCGTGTCATAGAACAGTGGCCACTTATATAATGTGTATACATCATTAGCAGATAAGTTGGTTAGCCACATTGGGTCGAATACCCTGATAGTATCCATTTGGCCCTCTCTGTTCAGAACTATGACCGCTTCAGCTGTTCTCCAATCGTAGTACCACCATTTAAAGTGGGGAGTGAAGTCCTGTGGCATTTCCCTTAGAGGGATTCTTGACATCGTGCGCGGAGGACTCCACTTCAGCACTATCTTTGGCTTTCCAGTCCTGGGATCAACTTCAGACCGTCTGATATACCTCGTAGGTTGTTGAGGTTTGAAGTTGACCCACCTGGTGTGGTACTCTTTCCTCAGGGCAGCCTCAAACCAGCCTGACATCTTCCTCGGGTCAGCATACAGCAGCTTAAGTTTAGCCAGCTGGTTGAGCTCAAAACCAGGTAGAGTCTTCAGATCATGTGGGAACCTGAAGTACTCTATGCCCTGCTCTCTCTTAACAGCATACGCGTTAAGGTCTTCAAAATATGCCCAAGAGATAATCCTGCCCGACACCTTATGGTGTTTCTTGACTTTGTAGAGCTTTGTGTAGGCATCTCTCTTTGGTGCAGCCCGCTGGGCTCGTACTTCCTCAAAACAGGCAGCCCATTCAGCCTTACGAATATCAACATCTGCATTGGAGGCTTGGGCTGTTTCTGCAGTCTTTTCTGCTTCTTGCTCCATCTTGTTGAGTACCTCAAAGGTATCACTGACGAGGGATTCACCCAAATTGGGGACCACATTTCCCTCGGCGTCAGCGTACTGAGGATACTCTTCAGCAGTGATGTCTTCAATCTCAACCTCATCGATGTCGTTCAGTTCCTCATCACTGGTTGAGTCCACTGTTGGAGCATCCTTCACGATTTCGTCGGGATTGAGTTTGAACATTTCAGCTATTTGCTCATCGGACAGGTCGTGAATTATCTCCCCTTCTTCAGGGGTATAGCTCACAGACCGTCTTACTATCCCTTGCAGGTCAAGAATCATAGTTAACTGAGTCTTGACCATTTGAAGGGGAGTGAAGTCAAACTCATCCCTCTGAAAGTTTGGATCTGTTTCATATAAACATTCAACACATAAGTCATTAGTAATTAATCAAACAGACATACAACAACTTAACTTAATATATATAAACATTTAATACATTTGTTTTTCATTACATGATTCAAGTACAAAGTAAATAAACAAATAAAACATCTAATCAGTACTTTGATCCTGAATCTGTGGTGTGTCGCTCGGAGGAGCAGAAGTCGTGGATGACTGGTCTTGTCTACGTTTGGATCTGCGCTCCTGACCTGAGGCAGAGGCCGATGCAGCCGCATCCCCTCCGTCTGCCTCGTCATCATCGTCGTGTCCTTCTGTCCTCTCCTCTTCCTCTCCTCATCA
Organism: Flaveria ramosissima; assembly: GCA_025215565.1. NCBI lineage: Eukaryota > Viridiplantae > Streptophyta > Magnoliopsida > Asterales > Asteraceae > Flaveria > Flaveria ramosissima. Next base: position 10,490,724 of record CM046038.1, on the reverse strand, counting down.
TCATCATCTCCCTCATCATCATCCTCATCTTCATCATCATCATCTCCGTCGTCCCGTCACCCTCCTTTAGCTTCAGGGGCTCATCCTTCGACCCCTTCAGCCTCAGCATGATCGTCTTATTGGTCGACTCCAACTCCTCAATACGTTTGGCTGACTGAGCCTGAGTATCTTGGAGTTGGGCCACCTCAACTCTCTGCTGGTCTATGACCCGAGCTTGCTCTGCCAATTTCTCAGATTGGGCAGCAGCCAAGTCGGTCAGTCTGCGGATCTGGGCCGCCTTCTCCTCGTCGGCAGCCAGCAGACGCATAACCATTCGGTTAAGCGCTGAGAGCTGCTCATCTACCCCAATGTGAGGTAGAGTGACTCCCTGTACCTGTGAGGGCTGGGCTGATGGTCCAGCCTGATATGTGGTGGTGGTGGCAGTGGCTGTGGTGAATATGGGTCGGTGGGTCGATGGTGGTGAAGTGGGGGTGAATGGTCTGGTGATGGATGGGATAGATATAGTGGTGGTGGGTAAGGTGGTGGATGAGGTGGTAGGGGTAGTGGCTGTGGTGGCTGTGGTGGTGGATGGTATCTCAGTAGTGGTGGTGGTGGTGGCTGTGGTGGTAGAAGTGGTAGTCACGAAGGTCAACCGACGCTTCTTCCTCTTCATCCCATGTGGTTGAGCCATCCTCTTCCTCCTGGTCCCGGAGGAAGTGGATGCTCCCCCTGCAACTCTGCTGCCTGACCCCGGAACATAGTTGGGGTCAGTATCTCTCGCCGAGGAGTCCCTTGGGTGCTCACCGACCACCTTTAGCCCATGGTCTGTGGGAACGACTTTGCTTCCCACAGTCCTGGTGAGGGGCTCCTCGTCGGACTCCTCCTCCTCCATGTCACCAGCGACAAACTCCTGATGGAAGCCGGCCATCTCTGCGACCCCCTGTAGACCTTCATCCGTCCAAGTGTCGTATCATCCATGACCTCGAGGATAACAGCATCCTCCTTCTCCTTCGGTAGGGAAGGAAGCTTCTGATCAATGATCATCTGTAAGAATCTGGGGTACATACAGAAGCCTTCCTTCCCCTTACCCTCGAGGTTCTCCACTAAGTAGCTGAAAATCATCCTGGAGAAGCTGAACGGATGGTTCAGCACCAACGCTGCGTAAGCGTTCTGGATCTGATCCGAGAGCTCATCAAATCCATCCACCCTTCCGTGATGCTATACACTTTAGCAGCACGTGGGCCAAGTACTTAAACTGGGGACAGAGGTTACTCTTGTTGAGTACCCCTGCATTAATGTCCCCAGAGTACTTTGCCCTCATGAAGCATCCACGGACAGTGAGGGGGTGTAAACGTGTGGGACACTCAGCATCGTCCCCGAACTGAAGTACTATCCTCAGATCCTCCTCAGAAATGGTGATAGCCTCACCGAAGATCGAGCTCCTGATGCAGTGAGGCTCGGTGGATCGGTCGACTGATGCTCCAGCCCAAAAGGCCTGCTGCACTGATCTGTAAGGTGTGCAGGGAGTAGATATAGCATACGCGATCCTCGATCTCTGAAGGAAAGAAATAATGCCAGCAAAGTCGGCTGCATTCCTGGAAGTCAAGTCCAGGTGAGCACAGATGTTGTGCTTAGTGCTCATATTCCAGTTACCCGCCATCTGTAACACATAATAACATAAACGTTAGTTTCATTGGCTAAGAGTATAAAGCAACACTTAAAATTTAAATAAACATTTTCTGTCATGCGATTGGGGATGTACGACTGAAGCCAGTCGTGCGACTGAATCATGCGATTGACCTCATACGCACGACTGAGTGTGCGACTGGACTCATGCGCATGAACTCTTGTGCGATTACACTAGTCGTGCGACTGAGTCTCATTCGCATGGTTCAGTCGTGCGATTAAGTGATTCGCACCCTTCAGTCGTGCGACTGAAGTTCATCAAGACGACCAGTCGTCTGTCTCATTCGTTTCAGTCGTCCCAAGATCAAATCCACGCAGAACAAGTTTTAACATTCAATTAACCGGTTCTTTAGTGTCGCCTATACTTCCCTAATAACCTATTTTAACCAATTTTAACATATTACATAGTTTTAATAGGTTATTAGGGTTTGAAGTTCGCGGTTCGCCTGTTACAGTCGTATTCATCAATTAGGGTTATATTCTATCTGATTTCGATGGAATATTACTTCAATATACCTGTAATATGATGAGCAAACGTTAGAATCTCAGAATCAGCAGAAAAATCAAATAGAGAAAATTTGGGCAGAGTAACGGTACTATATGCGATTTAGGGGAATTTTGCGAATGAGGAGTCTCTGCGACCGACTCCCCTCTATTTATATCCACTCAAGTTCCAATCGTGCGACTGAGTTCATTCGCACCTTTCAGTCGTGCGAGTGGGACTCAGTCGTGCGATTGGGTCAGTCGCCCTTCTTCAGTCGTCCGACTGAAGTTCAGTCGTGCGACTGACTCACTCGTTCGCATTTAAGCATCCGATTGGACTAATCGTATGTTCCATTCGTGCGAATGGACTTCATTCGTATGGTTAGACCATACGTATGGTCCATTCGTGCGAATGGGTCATACTTAGTTAATTTTTCTGCTATTTTCCCAATTTACCTTTAACTCTTTTATATTAGTTAATTAACGTTATGAACTATTGATCATCTCAGACATGATCCTTTTAATCTAGAAAACACTTTGATCACCTCAGACGTGATCATTTTAACCACTTTGGTCACCTCAGACGTGACCCTTTTAAAATACTTTGTCACCTCAGACGTGACTGATATAATTTTCAAAGAACATATGGTCATCTCAGACATGACCCTTTTAGTGAGTTTATTCCTTCTGATTTTCCTGATGTAGTCCGACACTGACTCAAGTTAAAACTTAAAACAAACTAACTAATTTAAGACTTTAAACTAATTACATAATCAGACATATTTTTGGCTTTTTGTGAGAGATAAATCCAGAGATTGATATCTACGGGATTTGGATCGGGAGTAGATAGCTTCAACTTAGGTTGATCACATCTGGACCAATTCAATTTTTGGAATCATACAGGTAATTCAAATCATTTGAGACTTGTTATAAAACCTTTTGATGCTCAAGTTCTCGGTGTTCATCCAGAGTCGTTAGCAACATAAGAAAATCATACTGAAACTCTTAGGTTTTCACATTGATTTGGACCTTTGAGAATGTAGCCACAATGATTGTCAGTATGTTTGTCCACTTAAATCCATACACAGACTTTTGACACAGACTGGTGACTATTTAGGTGTAATTATTTCAACTAACACTTGTGGATCCCACACTTATATGGTAATCAACATCCCTCAGGAGCTTTTGAGCGGTCTACGGGTATTATTACAAGAAGAGACTATTCTTAGAGCTTTCAAAGAGAAGCCTGTCCTCAGGTCAGTGCCATCGCACAGCAGAGAGGCGGCAAACAACAATGAATTCTAGAATATCTAGGTTATGCTTATCCTCAGGTCAGTGCCATCGCACAGCAGAGAGGCACATAACCTATCTCCTTGTTAGAGCAGCTTATTTTATTTTGCACAAAATGCACCAACAACATAAGTCATTAGCTTTATTGCATTTGTCTTTCATTTTTTCTTTGCTTTGCTCTAGTTATGGTCATCCGCACACATTTGTGGCGTTTAATTGCTCATTACCCCTTATTGGAATATTGTTGATTGTGTTAACCAGTGATAAGATGGACGCCCACAGTCAGTTGAACACTTTAGTTTTATCTTGAAATCACCAATCGGTCTAGTTGTCTATTGTGTTGAATCTACCAACATATCATATATGGTCTAGCAGCCTCTAAGTCTACTTTCTTTGTGTCACCTTAGGAGTTGCCAGTTTTCTATCATCTTTCCTTTTAGTATTGCTTAGACTACACAGATTTATTACTTTGAACTTTTGCACATTACTAACACTTAAATTTTAAAGTCCCTCTTGATTCGTTCCTGTGTACTATCATTTTCCAAAGGTATTGAATCGGTATCACAGATACAATCTACCTTATTTCAGCTTGCTACTCCTTCTCCCTCATTTTTTTATTTTTTTTTTTTTTTTTTTTTTTTTTTTTTTTTTTTTTAATGTTATCTTGCTGACATATTCTCCCCCTAAAATACTAAAATCATTTCTGGTTTAATTATTTTAGGATTTTAATAAACAGCAAGAGAACATGAGTTTAAATAAATAAACATCAAATAAACAAATCAAAATAAATAAATAAAAATAAAATTTAAGTACACGACATCGGACTACACATTTTCATCATCAGGAATTACCTCACTTTTCTTTTTAACACCGTTGACCTCTAATAAATATTGAAAACGTGGTTTATCAAAAGCTTTAGTATAGAGGTCAGCGCGTTGAAAATCAGTATTAATTTTAACCACATCAATTAAGTTCTTTTCAAAACAATCCCTTATGAAATGGTATTTAATACCGATGTGTTTGGTCTTAGGATGTTGGACCGGATTTTTAGTTACTGCAATTGCAGCAGAGTTATCAACAAAAATAGGAGTAGATGAGAATTTTAAACCGTAATCCCGCATTTGCTGTTGAATCCAGATGATTTGAGAACAGCAACTTGCAGCAGCAACATATTCGGCTTCACAGGTTGACAAGGCAACCGATGTCTGCTTCTTACACTGCCAGGTAACTAATCTTCTCCCAAAGAATTGACACCCTGCTGATGTAGACTTGTAGTTCATCTTGCAGCCTCCGTAATCCGAGTCACTATACGCGGTAAGCTCAAAGTCATCATCATGAGGGTACCACAGTCCAAGTGTAGGTGTACCCTTCAGATAACGAAAGATCCTCTTGACCCCGATCAGATGGTTGACCTTTGGTTTAGCCTGATATCTTGAACATAGACATGTAGCATACATAATATCAGGTCTTGAGGCAGTGAGATACATGAGGGATCCGATCATTCCTCGGTACATAGTGGCATCTACTAGATCTCCATTATCATCCGGTGCTATATCATGATTAGTAGCAAGTGGAGTCCCAGCAGCAGAAGCATTCTCCATGTCAAAGCGACTGAGAATGTCTCCTACATACTTGGTCTGATGTAGAAAGATCCCATTAGGTGTTTGATCCACCTGTAACCCGAGAAAGAACTTCATCTCCCCCATGGCACTCATCTCAAATTCTTTCTTCATTACTGCTTCAAACTCTTTACATAACTCTTCGTTCTTTGACCCGAAGATTATGTCATCAACGTATATCTGTACAAGCAGTAGGTCGCCATCCTTTTCCTTAATAAACAGTGTACAGTCAATTACTCCCCTGCGAAAGCCGTGTTTCACAAGATGAGTTGAGAGTTTCTCATACCAAGCTCGAGGAGCTTGATGAAGTCCATATAAAGCTTTGTCAAGCTTGTAGACTCTATCCCGATGATAGGGATCTTCAAAACCCTCTGGTTGACTCACGTAGACTGTTTCTCTGATTTCCCCATGAAGGAATGCACTCTTTACATCTAATTGGTAGACTTTGATCTTCATGTACGATGCATAGGCAAGGAAGATACGAATAGCTTCCATCCTTGCCACGGGTGCAAACACCTCATTGTAGTCAATTCCCTCGACTTGGCGAAAACCTTGAACCACCAGTCGAGCTTTGTTCCTGATAATGACCCCTTGGTCATCCTTCTTGCATTTTAGTACCCATTTAGTGCCAATGACTTTAGCACCTTTAGGTTTATCAACTAGTGTCCATACACCTAACTTCTTAAACTGCAGAAGTTCTTCTTGCATGGCACTCACCCACGCCTCATCATTGAGTGCTTCACTGACATATTTTGGCTCAACCTGCGAGACAAAACATCGATAGGCACCATCATGAATGTAACCTTTTCCATAACCGAGGCGTAATCAGCTGAGTACAACTGATTTCGGGTTTGTACTCCTGATCTGACATCTCCAATGACATTGTCAAGGGGATGATAAACATTTAGTCGTGATCCTGGAGTAGTAGGAACAGCTACCTCAGAGCCAAGATTATGAACATTTGGTTCTGCATCTGAGGTAGTTGGAGTTTGAGGTTCTGAAGTCGAAGGTGCATCACTCGTAGATGCTTGTGGACTTGCTGGAACTGGAACCTGTTCCTCCTGACTGTTCTGGTCATCTTCTTCAGCTTCATCTTCAGAGGAGGAGTCACTGTCGTTGACTACTCCCCCTGACTGAGTAGATGATTCTCCCTGTGTGCTAGATGGTGTATTCAGAATATCATACATCATCCTAGTTGCTAGCTCATCATCCGAGGGAGAGAGAGGTATGTTGAAGGATTTGAAGAATCCATCATAATCGAAGAAGTAGGCGGGTCCTTTTCCTGTAGGTGGTGTGGTATATCTCTGAACGTCGACATTACACCACACTTCTACAAGACCCGTTGAGTTATTGTAAACTCGCTTATTCGGTATGTTGTATCCTAGAAAGATTCCTTCATCTGCCTTCTCGCTGAATTTTCCTTCCTGCGTCTTCTTCAGAAGTGTACATGGTGCGCCAAAAGGTTCAAGATACTCCAAATTCGGTTTGCGTCTTTGGAGTAGCTCATAACATGTCTTTCCGTGGCGCTTGACTATTAGGACTCGATTCAGTGTATAACATGCATTTGCTACTGCCTCATTCCAGAATTGGATAGGCAGTTTCGAGTCCGCTAGCATAGTCCGTGCAGTCTCTATCAAGCTCCTATTCTTCCTCTCAGCAACTCCATTCATCTGAGGCGTGTATGCTGAAGTGAATTGATGAACAATCCCCTTTTCCTTGCAGTATGCCTCCATCCATTGATTCTTGAATTCAGTCCCGTTGTCTGAGCGTACTTGTCTAACCTTTAGCTTGTAGAGAGATTCCAGAGTGGTGACTAATTCCTTGAATGACTCAAATGTTTCTGATTTGGATTTCAGAAACATTACCCAAGTGAACCTTGAGTAGTCATCAGTGACCACAAAACAGTACAGATCGCCTGCAATGCTCCTTGTACTGACTGGACCAAACAGATCCATGTGAAGAAGTTCAAGAGGAAGTTCTATTGAATGAACTTTCTTTTCCTTATGAGACTTCTTTGTCTGTTTGCCTTTCTTGCAAGCTACACAAAAGTCAGGAAGTTGGAAGTTCTTGACATTTACTCCTCTACTAAGTCCTTCTGAATCAAGTGATTCATCTTCCTTTGACTAATGTGTCCCATTCTCCTATGCCAGGAGATTGAGTCCTTCTCAGTAGCTTTTGATAGAAAGCACTGCACCTCTTGATCCGTTGGAGCAGCTGTTGACAGATCCAAGACATATAGATCCTTATATCTTGAAGCAGTCATTAGAACTTGATCCTCTGGAATCATATAGTCTTTCTTCAGCACGTAACACTTGTTGTTGTCGAAGATGACTTTAAACCCTTTATCGCAGATTTGGGAAACAGAAAGCAAGTTATTTTGAAGTTGTTGAACGTAGTTCACCTTATCAAACTTCACCTTCTGATTTCCCACTTCTCCCTGTGCTGTGATGTATCCTCCCTTGTTTCCTGCAAAGGAAACATGCCCTCCTTTTATTTGTTTGACATTTGATAAAAGGGCTCTATTACCTGTCATGTGCCTGGATGCTCCGCTGTCTATAATCCACGTGTTAGTCTCAGCGCTATACCGAACACCCTGCACATATCAAGTAAATGCATTAGTTTAGGTTAGGAACCCAAGCCTTTACTGTCTTGGGTTTCCCAGAGGCATCACACATCATAAACTCTACCCATTGACCTTTAGAAGGTGAGGGTAACTCAGATTCCTTCTTGTCATCAGTATCAGTCACACAGGTAGTCTTCTCTTTCCATAAGCCAGATTTGTGCAATGCCTGTTTATGATAAACAGTCGTCTGGCTTACAGGTTGAACTTTAGGTTCACTAGATCTTCTAGGTGGAGTTAGAGAACTCCTCTTAGAAGACCTAGGTCTAGAGTCCTGAAGATCAATCTTCTTCCTAGGTGTCTGATAGAAAGGACAATAGGAAGCAATATGTCCACATTCTCCACAGTTGTAGCACGATCTGCTATCAACCTTATAGTTTGACTTTCTTTGTGTAGAAATGCGTGACACTTTAGTAACATCAATTACCTTAGGTTTTGACTCTTGCATGTTTGATGTTTTCTCTGGTTTAACAAATTTAACTGATTTAACTTGTTTAACTTGTTCAACTTTTGGTTAACTGGTTTTGGACTTGTAGCATGTGAAAATTAACATTTGAAGTCTTTTTGGGTTCTGATTTGACTCTGTTTGACCCTGACTTTAAGTTAACCTTTTCAAATTCATTTTCCAGATTAACACAAGGCAATTTACCCTTTGCCTTTGAAGTGGCCTCCTTTTGTTTCTGTCCAGATTCAGTAGATGAACATGATGTGTCTGGATCAGTAACAAGAGGAGTGGTCACCACATGATCCTTGATTGGGTTGTTGTTTACTGGTCTAGACTTGGTGTTCATCAAGGTCTCAGGTGGTGGTGGAACCACTTTGTATCCTAATCCCTCCCCATTATTTCTCTCTCTCACTAAGTGTTGAACTATGTGTGAAGAACTAGTCCAACTATGCAGTTTCTGTTTTAAGGAATTAACTTCTACTTCTAGAACTGCCTTTTGTTTCTTAGTGTCCTCTAGGGAGTTTAGATAGTACCTAATGTCATTTGATTGATTAAAGGCAACTACTTCGGTTTCCCTAAGTTGCTTAGTCAATAGGTCTATCTTTTCTTTATAACTATGCTCATTTTGTTTTAGAACTCTATTGGCCTCAGTGCATAGTTGTAAGTCCTTTACTAAGTTATCATTGTGATCTAATAACCTAGCAAATTTTTCATCAATGCTATTCCTAAATTTATCACAGTTAGAACAAGCATGATTATTAAACAATTGGTCAGTTGTACTTACCTGTGTTGTTTCAGAGGAGTTAGCCATCAACGCAGCATCAGACGTCTCTGGTTCTGGTGATTCTGACTTTTCTGAATCTGACTTGGAAGTTTCCTCCTTTGGTGTGTAACTGACTTCAGCTGCAGTTGTTTCTTCACTGTGTGACATTGCTATATCAACTGCTATATCACCCTCACTCGCAGAATCATCATCAAGATCTTCAACACTGGCAATGTTGGATTCTGGGTTGACAAATCTAAAACTCCAGTCCTGTCCTTCATCATCATGAGCAGTCAAGGCTTTTGGGTCCTTGTTTGATGAAGTAGAACTAGAGGCTTGCTTGTCTTGGTGAGTAAAGGATGAGAACGGGTTCCCATTACCCGTCTTCTTTGGTTTGACACATTCCCTTTGAAGTGCCCTTTCTCTCCACAGTTGAAGCAAGTTACCTTGCTCTTGTCAAAACCAAATGTGGTATCCTTAGTAGCTATCAAGTTCTGTCCAGTCTTCTTAACAAACTTCTTCGCCCTTCGGACAGCGCTAGCTAAGGCCCACATTATATCCATCCTTTCCAGCTCCATTTCATCTACCTGCTCGTAGTCTTCATCTGCCAAGTGACAGTTTCCAATCTTCCCAGCCACAAGTCCATCATATGAATGAACCACAGCAGCTAGAAGATCCATATGCTCTCGTGCTACTTCTACGTCACATTACCGAGATTCTCGGTCTTCAATTTGTAGCACTTGCTTCTGATCCAATATAATGGGTACATGATGACCCAGACGTGTCTGATCCAGAAGTAGAAGCATGTGAAGGACCTGACGAGCTAGACACAAATGCTGTCTGGAGAGGTGCTCCAGAAGTCTTAGATTGGGGCGTGGCATTGTATAAAGCTGGGTTTTGTGTATATGATGACTTCTGTGCTCTATACTTCATCCTTAGTGCTTCTTCACGCAGTCTAAGAATAAAGTCATTTATATCCAGCTTTATAAGTATCCCATTCTGTCTAAGATTAGACACGAATGAGGCCCACTTGTCAGGCAATCCATCAGCGAAGTTGCTTACTTTTTCTTCCATAGTAGTCTCCACTCCATGTGTATGCAACTCGCTCATCAAATGGTAGAATCTGTCTATGACTTCATCTAACCCCTCGTTACCAATTGATGAGAAGTTATCGAACTCCTTCTTTAACTCCTTTGCTTTGATTGCCTTTAACGATGCATTCCCATCATACCTTTTCTCTAACTCATCCCACAGTTTCTTGACTGCTTGTTCTCTGAGTACTGGTGGAATATATCTTTGGGGATCGACTGAGTTATCATAGCATAAACTCTTTTCTCAGCATTATACTTAACTTTCTGAGCATCAGTCATCCCACTCAACGTTAGTTTCACTCCATCTGCTCCCACCGGTGTACTATACCCTACTTCGATAGCTTCCCACAGATTAGGATCTACTCCATTGAGGTAGATCTCAAAACGTTGCTTCCATCGAGGAAACTCATCTAAAGTCAAGAGCTTTGGTGGTTTATTGTGAATACCCACCTCACTCTCAAGCAGCAGCAGGTTCTGTATTCTTGAGTCCTTCCCCGCAGTAAAGGCTGACATCTGATCTTCCATGGTTACTAAACTTAGAGTCTAATCAAATCAACTTTAACTGGTGCGACTGAAGAATGCGAATGGTCCTCTCGTGCGTATGAACTCTGCGATTGGTCCAACCGTGCGACTGAACAGGGCGATTGGTTCAGTCGTGCGAATGAATCTGGTTCGTGTGAGCTATGCGAATGAAAGGGTTCAGTCGTGCGAATGAGGGTGCGACTAGGTCCAGTCGTGCGAATGAACACTGCGAATGAGTCTAGTCGTGCGAATGAGCCACTCGTGCGACTGAAGCTGCTGTTTTGCGAAAATTTCTAGGTTTGACGGGTTTCAGCCGTAAAAATTCGAAATTTTGCAAGTCCAAATCGTCTAGGTTCGTAGAAACTGAACTTTGATGAGCAGGGAACGTCCAAGATCACTTTTGATGCAAAAGATTGCGTTTTTCGTGCAAAAACACAAACTTTTATGCAATCTTGATTGAATCAACACGAAATCAAGAGCCAAAGCTCTGATACCACTTGTTAGGACCTGGTATTTGAACGAAATACCGAGTGATTGCGTGTTAAACCAACTCAAATAGTGCGGAATCCTATTTGATTGGCGATCCAATCAGTGAGAACACACGATGAATCAATCAAGAATTGATTTCAACGTCAGAAATCGATCAAGAACCGATCTGATGTGTTCTATGAACTTGGAGAACGATTTGGGAGGCTTCTGGACGGCTAGGGTACGTCTGGAGTCGTAATGGGATGAATGCTTACGTTTTCCCACGAATTGGGTCTATTTATAGGTTAGTATTGTTCAATCGTGCGACTGGGCCATAAGTATGGTTCAGTCGTGCGATTGAACCATGCGGTTGATTCATCCGCACGACTGAGTGTTCAGTCGTGCGATTGAGTCAATCTTATGTGTCAATCATACGACTGATCCAGTCTCCTGGTTCAGTCGTGCGATTGAGTCAATCGTATGAAGTTATTCATGCGTGTGGTCCATTCGCATGGGCCATCCGCATGAGAACTTCATTAAGTTAAGTTTGAATGTTCTATTTAATATAACTTAATGTGCACTCATTCAAACATTCATAAACCCAATTAATTCAATCACAACTCATTAATGAAATATTAAACATTACAAGTAACAACCAATTCATATCATTTCATTAATCCATTACAATTACATCAAAATCAGACAGACAAGTTCATTACATTACAAATCATGATCTAGGGACATACATGTATCAACACGACTGAACATCATGCGACTGGACTCATGCGGATGATCATCTATGCGAATGAACATCCAATCGTGCGTATGGACCTTGTGCGAATGGGATTACTGCGAACGGGCACCTATGCGACTGACCTCATGCGAATGGACTCATGCGACTAAGCATCTATGCGACTGAACCCTCAGTCGTGCAATCCCCATAAGACTGGACTCCCAGTCGTGCGACTGAAACCTTAGTCGCGCGATTGAACCCTCAATCATGCGAATGAATCCAAATCGTGCGAATGACCCTCAATCGCCCCTCATTTGGCCGTATGGCCTTCATTCGATCGCCTAGCCCTAACTGATGCAGAATGGAGTTCATCCCGAACCCAATCAGCCATTTTCGGCCTCCAAGCTCATCCAACCCATTCTAAGCCTAAATTAACCCTCCTGGACCTTAGGAATGCATACCATAACACCATACAAGCACACACAAGCCCGAAATCATACTCTAAACGCATCATACACATCACACCCAAATGGGTCAAACACATACACACACAAAAACGGGTTTTGAACATTTTCCAGCCCCAAAATCGGTTGAAAACAAGTAAAAGTGGGGTCCTAGAACTCACACAATCGAGCACAAAGACAAGAGCTTCGATTTAGCTTGCCACTCGATGGATTTGGACACCCGAAACACCCCTTTTTCCTCTTTTTCTCCTCTTTTCCCTCTCCTCTTCCTTGTGAGCTGAATTTTTGTGTGTGTGGGGAGAGTGGGCTGCCCTCTCCCTACACATACCACCACATTTCCCAACTTTTCTTCGTTGGCGAGTTTGGTCCCTCGACTTTGAACTTTATTTCTTTTCTTTCTTCGCCGGCTTCAAAATAATAAATTTCCGGGTGTTACATGTTGATTGTAGATAGTATTTGGATCTATAAACGTAAGTTTGTGATTCAAATCTGTAAATTTTTGGTTAAATCAGATTATAGGTATAGGCGTTTGAATGCAATTTATGCGTTCGAACACTATATAATTCAAAGTTTAACTAATCAAATGTGAATCATATCTAAAATAACTCTGGATTATTGATAAGAATCTGATTGCGAGTAGGTTGATGTAAAGTTCTTAATCTGAAAGTGAAAATGATTTGATGATAGTTCAATCAGTCGATTCTTCGATGGAAGAAGAAGAAGATGAACAGACAGATTAAAATTTGAATAAAAAATTAAAAACAATAAAATAAAATTTTTTTTACAAAAAGTAAATAAATCAAAATTCTAAGTTAGATAATGAATTCAAAATGAATAAAGTTTAATGTTTCACAAATTAAAATTTCAAAATCAAAAGTCAAAATCAAAATTCAAAATAATAAGTCAAAATTGAATGAAGAAGTTATAAGTTAAAATTGCTAAGTCATATGTAGAAATGAGTTTCATTAATCAATATTCAATGTTCTCATAATACTGTCTTAATGTTTTGCAGATGGCAGAATTGAAGTTTGAGCCAAAGCATAATATGGCTGCTTACTTAAATGATGAAAATAGAGAAGCCATTGGATATGAAGAGATTATTAGATTTCTGCTAAGAACAAAATATGTATATGCTATGTGTGCAAGACCAATGATCAATGGAAGACTGATTAAGAGATTCTGGAGAACTGCACAAGTAGAAAGAAATGATGAAGGGAACAAAGTTCTAAGAGCTTCTATTACAACAGAAAGAATGCTTGAAGTTTCAGAAGAAGCAATCAGAATAGCTCTAAGGCTTGGTGACAATGACCCTGAAGACTTATCAGAGTATACCTTCAATGAATGTAGAGAAGTTTTTCTACAAATGGGTCATCTAGATCATTTCCCCAAAAAGCAATTTTTTAGAGCTCGAGTGTATAAGCATTGGAAGCTTTTGTGCTACATTTTTCAACATTGCATGTCTAAACGAAGTGCTGGTTGGGATTCATTCCCTGTAGACATTGCATCTCCCATTATTGCCTTAGCCACAAATAGAAGATTCAATATGGCTAAGTGGATAATGAATGGCTTCATTTTCAATCTTGAAAGAGGAGTGAGGAATAAATACTTGGTGTACCCAAGATTCCTCCAATTGCTTATTAATGAAGCAAATCCAGATCTGTATGCTGAAGGAGCTACAGGAGATAAGCTACAGTTAGAGCACATGTCAGATGCTGTTTATAAAAGACTGACAATGATCACTGGTGCTCAAAACATTCTAGTATTTGATTATATCAGGAATGTATCAATGAATGAAGTAGATATTAATCAGCAACACTTTCATCTATCTGAAGAAGAACCAATAGATCCAAATGATCTCATTGAGGATGTAGAAGATGATGAAGAAAGTGAGGATGATGCTACCGATGATGATGATAACAATGAAGATGATGATAATAATGATGATGATGAAGCTCCTGAAAGCTCATCAGGTGAAGAAAGTGATTACACTGATGATGATGATGATGATGGAAATGATGGTGCCACTGAAGCACATCAAGATGAAACTGAGGAAAGAAATGAGGAAGATACTGGAAATGAACCTCAAAATATGGCTGAAGAAACCAATATTGCTGACATTTATGATGATACAGTTAATGAACCACAGAACATGGCTGAAGAAAATGTTGATGATATTCATGATGAAGCTGTACATGAAATAGATTCACAAAATCAAACCTTTGATTTTGATTTTATGAATGATATGTTATATGACCCGGTATTTGAAGTTGATGTTAATGAAGGAGTAGAAGAAATTCCTGTGAGTACGACACACAATATGTCTGTACAAACAGAGGAGACAGTGGACATTGATGAGATGGAAAGATTGAAAGAAGAAAATCTGAGTAAAGAGAAAGAACTTGAAGAGTTGAAATTGGAGAATGAAAGGATGAAAGAGATGAACATATCTCTTGAAAAAAAAATTCAAAAGCTTAAGGATGAAAACTTAAAGTTGACTGAAGAAAATACCTCAAAAAATGAAAAGATTGTGAGGTTTGCCAAAGATAAAGAAGATGTAATCAAGAATTTTGAAGTTATGATCAAAGACTATGACATTCTTGAGGAGAAGTTCAAAAAACTAACAGAAGAAAATGAAAAACTCAAAGATGATTTGTTGAAAGAAAAAGAAGCTTAGAAGCCTATCTCACCAGTACAAGTGATAAGTGCTGAGATGAGTGTTGATAAAAATCTTGAGCAGCTAAAAGGCAAAAGAAAAATTGATGAAGTAGAAGATACAATTCTAACTGAATCATCTTCCAAGATGCAAAGAACTGAAGAAATTGTTGAAGAACAAAATGTTCAAGAACAGATTGAGGCGTTAGAAGATATTGAGGAAGTATACAATGATGATTGGTATGATGAAGTTCTGGATGATGAAGATATTGATGAAGCTCAATTTGTATCACATTTCTCTTCACAAGAACAAACTCATGAACAAGACGATGTACCACAAGACTTTGAAGAAAGATATAATTATCTTGTAAAGATGAAATACAATAGTGTATATTTGAATGGACTGACTGTTTCTTAGATTAATGATGAATATGAGAAATGTATTTCTACAGAGTCAGTTGCACCAGTAGATCCAAATGAGATTGTTATTGAGCATGGTGAATGGACTAGAGCAAAATAAGTGATTAATGTAGAAGAACATCTAGCTCTGAGCTGTACCATCCTGATCCAGAAGATATGAGTATTCCAGCTTTAAGATCATGGTTGCAAGCTAGAAACTACCCGTAGAGGAAACTGAAGAGATTACAATCTGTATCATTGAGAAACCTTGTCAGAAGTTTTCAAGAAACGGAGAAACAATTGAAGAAGATGATTGTACTTGATACAGATAATCCTCAGTATCTTGAAATCACAAAAAGGACAAGAATGTTAAAGCCACAGGAAATCAAACAAATGGCAAGAATTACTGATGCACATGTTCACAGAAAAAAGTTGATTGAAATGTTTGCTGATCCAGAAAGACAAGCATACAAAGCCTCTACTGAACAAAGACATATTTTTGATAATTCAAGATCAACTGGAGACTTGGTAAGAAACATACTGCAAAGAGGACAATCAGTTGCTGAACTGTTGAATGCTATGATTGCTCCAGATTTTACCAATCAAGTAAAGATTATCGCATGGAAGTATGATGAAGTATTCAATGCATTTTTGATAAAGAGGGTAAATGTTGTGTGTGATGTATATCACTTTTACTCTAGCATCATAAAACTTCCAGTGCAAGATCTGAAAGAGCTGAATAGATTACCTCTGATCAATCCTTCTGATTCAAAACGTGGCAAGATGTTGGTAGAATTATTAAGAAGAGGATTGGATCGATCAAGTAATTTTCTTAAGACAAGATGTGATCAAGAGGATAAAGAGTACTTTGTTACTTTGAGGAATAATAAAAAGCTAAAAGGATTACAGTCTGAGGAGGAACATTCTATGATTGAATTTTATGACAAGTATTTTGAGAAGGTCACAACTCCTGGTCTGAAAGTGATAGATGGTAATTAAAACTCAAAGCCAATCCTCAGATGGTTTTATAACACTGAGACGTTTGAGCTTAAGTTGGTCCGTAATCTCGAACGATGGGATGAGGACATGATTACTTTATTTGGAGTTTTTGAACTAAAGCTTTTACATCTGAGTTATATCTAATTTTTGTCTGTACAAAAGTTTGAGAAAGTATCTCCTGAGATAGCGGAGCAAGACAAGAAATATTTCATTTCCATTATTAATGTGATGAATGCGGCTATGGAAAGAATATCTTTGAGAAAGGCTCTTGCTTATGCTAACATTGTCAAGAAAGATATTAAAGATATTGAGTTCATGAGAATATCAAGAAAAGGGGTACTAGAAGTATACTCAAAGGAAAGTCAAAAGCCTATTGAGTTATATGCTAACATTGATATCTCATGTCTTTCAAAAGATAAGTTGGAGAGAATGAACCAGATGGAGATTAAGACGAATGAAGCTAAACCCAAACAAGGGATTCTTGCAAGTAAATTCAAGTCTGCAATTTCAAATGCTTTGAAAGAATTAGAGATGTACAAACAGAAGCCGATGTTTAAGATCAAAGAAGAACCAGAAGACTTCTTTAAATGATGAAGACAAAGAGTTGAAGATAAAGGATGAAGATAAAGCTAAAGATGGAAGAAAAGAAAAAGGAGACAAAGATTGAAGATTTTGAAGACAGAAGACCATGTCAATCTTAGGGGGAGTATTGTTAGTGCTCTAAGAAATATTAACATGTTGTCTTTAGTTGTCTTTTAATATTTTTGTAATAGTATAGGGACTAGTTTTGTAATTAGTTAGTTCCTTTACTTTTTGTTTCATTATAAATAGATTAGACTTAGAACAAGTTGAATAGAATTGTATTCGAACCTGCTTTTCATATTTTGTAATTGTCTTAGCTTGATATTAATGAAACCTGTTGTTCTTGTTTTGATTTGATTACTTTGTGTGTATTTCATTGAATTGTGTTCATAAATCATCACAGATTGGTACATTTGATCCTATCAGAAAGTCCAAAATAAGGAATCATAATATTAGTATAATGTCTACCTTAACACATAACATTCAACCATGGTTTGATTGATGTTACGGTTTGGTTTTGACTAAGTATTATATAGATATAAATATAAGTCATGCATTAGAGGTAGGGTAATTCACAAACTCAAGTGTTATATTCAAATAAGTCATGTATTAGAGGTGGGGATATCCACAACCTCAAGATTGTCACCATTGCACAAAAGCTCCACGTAAGGTTTTATTCGATTGTCTAAGTGAAGTACATAAATAAAAGTACTAAAGTAACTAACTAGTTTGACTAAGTGTTCAAGTGGTGTATGATGGATAAAGTAGTTGTAGAACCAAAGTTCAACATCACCATTTTATACCGTAACACAAGTCTTTCAACAATGGTTGGAGGCTCGGTTTGGTTTCATCCATTCTTGATTTGTAGATTACTTAGTGTTTTGTAACGATGAAACAATGGAGTGTAAATGCCTTAAAATTTCATAAATATAACTTCAACACGAGCCTTCCAAGATTGAATTTGTTGGTGACTTGGTTTAGTTTGTAAAAGCTTAAAAACAAGACAAGAAAACATGTATGAAAGAATCAAGTAGAATATTTCCAACTTGGACCTCAAAAATAGGTGGTTTACCATACTTGTTCACCTTGGTGACTAAGTGGTTATGTCCTAGAGGTTGTTTCAAGTGGTAAAGAAACTAAAGAAGAAAGTAAGAAAGAAAGTAAAAATAAATAAATAAATAAATAAAACTCACAAGTTGTTCTTGAAGATTTCTTGCAAAAGATAAAGTTGGTGCATGGAATGAGAGATTTTAGAGTGATGAAAGTGTTAGTATTTATAGATAAAAATTATGGTTGGGCATTAAAGAAAGTAGTTGGGGAGATGAGTGGAGTGAAAATTCAAAGTTTTAATTTTAACCCCTGCCAAACATGCATATTTTGTATACGTATAACATATTTTGTATACATATAACAATTTGAATATAACTCTGTTGTCCGTAACTTTATATGCACTTATTTTAAATTCTCTTTAATGTCGACCATTGTTGTAGTGAATACTTGAATAGCATCCCAGTTTGAGTATAGCTAATAAAATATTTTAACCTTATGTGAAGGGTCTTAGGGTCTGTTTGGTATGAGGTAATGTAATAGATGAAGGAATTGAATGTATAAGAGAATGGAATGGATGGGAGAACGAAATGAATCATTACATTTCATTGTCTTGTTTGGTTATCCTTTAGGAATAAATGAATCACTACCATAGAAAATGAAGCAATGACATGTAAAGGTAGTTATGCGAGTGATGGTGGGTGGTGGCCGGTGGGGGTTTCCATCGGCGATGGTGGGCGCCGGCTGCGAAGGTGGCTGACGGTGATTTCCGGCGGTGGTGGGTGGTGGCCGGCGGTGTTCTTTGGCGGCGTGCGGTTGCCGGAGGTGGGTTTCGGCGGCGCCGCTAGTGCCTGGTAGTGGGTGGCAATGCGGGTGGCCGGTGATGGGTGGTCGCGACGACGATGGCTGATGGTTGGCGGGAACGGCGGTGGCCGGTGGTTGGCGGGAACGGCGGTGGCCGGTGGTTGGCGGGAACGGCGGTGGCCGGTGGTTGGCGGAAACAGCGGTGCCGGTGGTGGTTGCCGGTGACAAACGATCTTGGTGACCGGTGGTGGTTGTCGTGGTGGGTGAGTGGGTGGTGTTGGTGACTAATGATGGAAGAAGGGATGAAATGAAAAAAAAGAAGGGAGGTGGATGGAATGAACTTGAGGGAATGAAATCAACTATGTAATAGTTCATTCCATTACCTTCACCAACCAAATATGTATTTATTTATTCACCCACAATGGTTCATTCCATTACACCTCTTATTCCTGTGTACCAAACGCTACCTTATTTACATAAGATAGTTTATTTAGGCATGATTCTTATATATGTAAAGGTTAAATTAAACATCCATAATTTTAAAGTACTAAATGTTTAACATGTCAAGTTTAGGTTAATATGTTAGTGATAGTAGACTGAAATTGGTCAAAGTGGGAGGGGTAATTCACTATCTTGTCAATTATGTGATGCCAGAGTGTGAAGGTATGGTGTCTTGGGAGAAAAATGATGGGATAATGAAGAAAATGAGTATGGGGCCAAAAATCAAGCATTATAAAGGTGAAATTTTAGAGGTTTAGGAGCAATCGCCATCTAGTGAAGGATAAAGCTTAATAAGTGGATCCTAACCCAAACGTAGATTTTTTTAAATGTGATCTTAAGTTAGAGACTAGATTATGAGAACAAATTAGGTATATTTAAAAAATTTTCCTAAGGATAATCTATTTCATGTGCATATTCCTATTAGGGTCCATGAATCCCACTAAAAATGTGTAAATCTTAATGCATGTCTTGAAAATTTTGGGTATAACGTGGGTTGTATTGATAATGCAAAAATAATAGATAAAATGTGGCCCTGTTGAGCTATATACATTCTTTTAAATCCATATATACTAATAGAACATGTTGAAAATGATTGCATAATCAATTTAAGTGTTTGAGAATGTGGTTTTTTTGACCTAACATGATGGAATTTAGGAGTTCGTGTTAAACTGATAATAGATTCCATGAGTGGGTGGTGATCATGAATGGATGCGGAAGAATAAAAATAAATTTCGTTATCCCTAAAAGGTCAAATGGATTAAGAGATGAACGTCATGATATAATTCATATATGAATATTTTTAAGATGAGAAATGAGCTTAATAACTTGTTCACGTGAGTCAAATTAAATAAGGTGTAATGAGTTAGTTAGTAAGCTAGTGTGAGTAAGATATGAGTTGACTTATAGATTATTAACATGTTAAGTTTTAACTTCACAAAGTCAACAACTAAGGTTGAGGATAATGATGTGTGTAGAAGTTAACATACATTGTAAATTAATCATGTGTCCCGCTTATTTCTTTAATGTCTATATTAAATTAGTCATTGATTGTCTTTAATTTTTTCCGTTTTTAGGTAAATCCAAACCAAGAATCATAGAAGAAGCAAAAACAATGAAAAACAAGAAGAAATGATCAGAGTAGGAAAGTGACACACCTAGTACTTCAAACATTGCTCATGTCAGAACACTTGAAGATTCTAGACTTTTGAGCATTGCATCCCCCAAATCAAGCATGATCCCCCCTACAAGGAGGAGTACACACCCCATGTCCATTTTGACACACCCCTATGCCCATAAGGATTATACGGGTCGTGTCACACATGACACGCCCCCATGCCTACAAAGTGTGTCATAATTGGGTACGTTTAAGAAAGTGAAGCAAAGCTATAGTTGACACTAGGCCGTCTTAAGCATTATACACCTTGTGTGATGCCTTATTTGCAAAGACAAATTTAATGCTTCTTTAGGAGGACAAATAGGTGTTTATGAAAAGTGTTTGATATAGATGATTATACTAAGTTTTTTTCCAATGTTTTGATGGGATGATGTAAATATTAAATGTTTTATGTTATGTTTCACCAACTTTAAGGTTCCGATCTATCTTTCAGCACGTACTCATCTACCGGAGGGTTTGTAGGCTTAATCACCTTCAGAGGGTTTTTAGGTACTTCTTCTAGAATTGATCTTGGAACTTATAAAATGTTGCCTTGTCGCTTCGCTGTATTTCAAATTCGCAAAAAAAGCTAAGAAGTAAAAACGAATGACGAGAAGTGATATGAGGAATGAGTATTTGTAGTCGTTTTTAAAAATAGCTGGCATGCACTTAAATTGGCTTTAATTAAAATAAATAATTACTATTCGAGGGATATTAAGGAAACAATTTCCTTATTTTGATGAATTTGGAAGATTTTGAGGGAATATAATGTGGTGTTGATATGAATCTAGAGAATTTTAAGGGATAAAAGAACCACTCTCTGCACTCTTAATCAACAGTATTTAAAACAAGCTATTTAAATTATAGTTTTGTTTACATTCAGAACTTTTAAATGTTATTGAAACACAAGTTCTATGAACCCTAATCCTTCCATGTTGATCGCTTGTATATTAATGAAGGATTTTAATAGACGAGTGAAAATTTGTTATGAATATTAAGATGACGCATTTGTGGGTGTTATCATTCAAAATATAAAGTTCAGCATATAGTATATACTTATGTATTAACTTTTTCTAAGTGTGTTTGTAAATATTATCGCTATTTTCATCTAGGTAAATTTCTTGATTATTCAGGCACGTTTAAAAGTTGATCTTTGAATAAAAGTTATTGAAAATTCATCGCCTTATGTCACAAGAAAAACATTTATAAGGTGTTGTCTATGGTTTCTTCATATGAATATTATCTACACTTATTACTGAAAGTAGGTAACTATTGGTTATGTGGAAGTATATTGAGTATTTAATTTAAATTTTTTCCTCATTGGTGGCGTAAAGATGACCCAATGAATAAAAAAGATATGTCTTTGTTGACAAGTATTCTCATATCCCTTTTCATATCATACAACTACAAAAGCATAAAGATCCTCACCACTAGCCAACTAACTATTTGCATAATCGCCTCCAAATAATTTATAAATCATAGTTTTTGTATGGTTTACTTACTCACAAAGATATTCGTATAATAATTTTCTAGTATGTTCTTATAAGTTTATATTCCACTAAAAACCAATAGCTAATTGAACAAAATGTAGATGATTTAACTAATTGTTAGTGTCATCTTAAAGATCAAAGTGTAGATTAGATATAAGACTTTCAACTATCGAACAAACATGGTTTCACATTATATCAGGACTAATTTACACAAACCGTCACTTGATACATTGTCATGCTAGGCAACACCCATGATAAACATATTTTTTCGTCACAAGTATTATCTCAAGACTACGAGTATAAGATTTGGAATGGAAGTTGACATGTTGATTATTGTATTTGCACCTAGTATTGTCACACATCAACCACTTGCCATATTTGCTCTTTAAAAAGTTATATGAATGTTGAAATTTTGTTAAAATGGATTAGGCTTGAACCTAAAGTTGAGGCTACTCGAAAGTTGAAAAGTAAATAAACAAGCCCACGAAGATGAAATCTCATGAAGGCCTAACAAACATTGTAGATCTTGAAAAACATCCTTGGATGGTTAAAATCGGTAACATATGGGATGAACCAACCCAATTCATGTCTACGACACTCTCATGGGTGGATCTTATACATTGAAGAGTGTTGTAGTCTAAGTGAACATAAAAAACACACATGTTAGACTCCTATCAGACAATATATTACAATGCTCTTCACAGTTTATTCTTGAGATACAAATACTATATGGGCTTTTACGGCATCAAAGTCTTAAGGTTTTTATACCATTATCTGGTTTTGGATGTTGTAGGACTATATCATCTCTTTCTCTTTTATCAAACTTCAAACACACAACATATGTATTAAAAGTCAGTCTTTGACTCACCTGTTACGACCTAAACTCAGTACCATGCTTCACTTATAATGTGCACAATGATGGTGCTTAATATGGGAGAAAGCATAAGCATGAGGAGAAGGAGATAAAGAAGGAGAGAGTGTGTGGTGACTACAACCACAAGTGGAGAGGAGGAAGTGAGACTTCTTATCTTCAAGTTAAGCTTTTAAACAATGTGAAAACCAATAACTCGTAGTGAATAACAGATTGCCTATCCGTCAATGTGAGTTATCTTGTTGTAAGTGTAGATTTATTGAAGTGAACTAATAACTGACATGAAAATTTATATTGAATAGGAAATGATATACATCAAGTTTAAAAGACGCTAGAAGTGTCGCACAAAATTTTGGTGAAAATTTATCGTTTCTCCGATCAAATTTCACCTTTGTATGATTGGTTTAACTTTGTTTTAATTATTTCAAACCCTATAAATATCATTTAACTCTAAATTATATTTCACACATAAATATATTCTCTCTACAACCTCTTGTACTCTCAATAACAAAATCAATCGGTCCGATGCTGGAGGTGGTGCTATTAAAATTTATTTCCATATAAGTTTTTTTATTTTGTATTTTTATTTCGTTTAATGAAATTTATTTTATTTATATGTTGTCTTACAATTAGTTTAAACATATAAATTTAAAAACTAAATTAAGATGATGGGAAGACATGGAAAATGATGAATGTATAGCAATGAAATCATATCCCGTTATCTACAAATTTATATAATAATATCTACAAATTTATATAATAACAATTACAGAATAGGTTTATAGTGATTTGCCATTAGTGAAGTTATTATCAAAAAAGAGCAATATTGAACCCAACAAATGAAGTTCTACAAAATATTAAACAATCACTTCTGTCTTTATTTTCCCGGGAAGAAATATGAGTTCCAAAATCTAGATAATATATATCAATCACATTATGTGCGCAATAACTTTGATGAAAGTCTATACTCAATGTTTTAAATGAACTTAAACTATCATGTTTGTCAAATCACTAATTAGTTTTAAAGGTTGGTGTTTCAGTAATATAACAAAAAATATTAACCATAGATATGGCTTATGTAATATACTAGACTACAAGTAATTTTCTGATAATAGTCATGTTAGAGAAGTTGAGATTATATGTGGCACCAATATTGATACTCACACTTTCATTCTAGAATTAGCTCGACATCTTTTGAAAAGAAAAATCATTTTTAAGTTTAAAGAAGATAGTTCTCACTTCTTATATGTTTTGAATGACCATAAAGGCATAAACAAAAAACGTTCACTTTCCCCAATTTTGTATCTAACACATCTAGTTTTTACGCAAGCATAACTATATATTGCACTCTTGGGGTTTAAAGTAGAGATGTATTAAAACTTTTAGTTATAGATAAACATGATGTTGTTACAAATAGAACAACAAATGTTAGTATAAAAAAATAACTAAAAATTTGTAAAATATTATTGTAAACGTGTAACAATTTTGTTGTTATTAACAAAGATCGTAACAATTATAATAGTCTAAACGTTTGTTTCATTTATTCGTGTAGTACACGAGATTTTAATCTAGTTACATTTTAATCTTAAATAAACTTAGTTCATAAACCGTGCTGTCATGACATACACGAAAAGTCATGAGAGATATCGTCTTGACCCAAATTCTTAAAGTTTGTTATATTTTCACTACCAAGCAAGCTTTCATATCTTCTAACAAAACGGTTTGACCTGTTTTGATCTAAACTTCACATAATATAAACAAATGTAAATATGCTAGTCACGTTGATTCGTAACTCATTCTTACAAATCAAGAATAATACACACATTATAAAGTTTTGTGATTATTTTGTGTTTTATTATTTTGTTTAATTTATTTTTCCTTAGTTTGTTATCCTCCATGTATTTTAATTAGCCTTCGGATCTCAATGGAGAGATGAAAAGAAAACAATTCTTCTGCTTTGTTCCATCAAATCTAGATGGTATCAGAGTGGGTTATTGCAAATCTTGCTCTTGATTAAATAAAATACAACAATGGCAGGAGAAGATCAAAATAAAAACAAGGATGGAGAGGTATCTGGTGGCGGAGTATCACACGATTCACCATACTATCTCCATCCATCTGACTACCCTAAACAACTGCATGTTAATGAAGTTCTCACAGATACAAATTATGCCGATTGGAGACAAGAGATGATCAACTTCTTTTTTGCCAAGAACAAGATGGAGTTTGTTGATGGAACGATAAAGAAACCAGAGAAAACATCGAGGGATTATATGCCATGGATGCGTGTCGACGCCATGTTAAAGGGGTGGTTGACGACCGCCATGGAGAAGAGCATACGTAACAGCGTGAAGTACGCAGGAACGGCATCGGAGATATGGTCGGATCTAAGCGAACGTTTTGGAAAAGAGAGTGCCCCTAGGGCATACGAACTGAAACAAAAGATAGCTGCTACTCGTCAAAACGGTACTTCTGTCTCGACTTATTTTACCCAGCTACGGTCAATATGGGATGAATCCCAATCCATACAACCTTTTCCTCGATGCACATGTAACAAGTGTAGCTGTGAAGTCAGCAAAAGAATCAATGAGCACCAAGAAAAGGAACGACTCTATGAATTTCTCATGGGTTTAGATGCCGATTTTACGGTCATTCGAACCCAAATTTTAGCCACAAAGCCGAGTCCTTCCCTTGGTACCGCTTACCACTTAGTACAATGTTCATTCCCTTCTTTCACGGTTCTACCTCCACCTTTTTCTTTATTTGATTGGTGCGGGTAGATGCGAAGGGGGGCTATACCGTATGAGGATGGACGAGGGAAGAAGAGCGATGGCAGTTACAATTAAAACATGGCACAAGAGACTTGGACATGCCTCAAAAGGAAAGCTTTCTAAGATGGATTTTCTTAGACCAAGTAATGTTGATTTTGATAATTTTTGTGATTCCTGTGCTAAAGCAAAACATACCAAGATACCTTTTCCTTCTAGTTATATTAAAACCAATGGCCCTTTTCAATTGATTCATTGTGATATATGGGGAGGTTATCGGGTGCCGTCATATACAAAAGCCAACTATTTTCTCACAATAGTTGATGATTTCAGCAGAGCCGTGTGGGTATTTCTTATCAAACATAAAAGTGAAGCAAGCAAATGTCTCGTTGATTTTCATAAAATGATTGAAGTACAATTTGAAAAACAAATTAAAAGAATACGATGTGATAATGGGGGGGAGTTCACCTCGAATAACATGGTAAATTTTTACAACGAAAAAGGAATTATGTTAGAAACTTCATGCCCACATACTCCACAACAAAACGGTGTTGTAGAGAGAAAACACAGACACCTACTTGAAACAGCTCGGGCCTTAATATTTGATGCAAATCTCCCAAAACAATTTTGGGGAGAATGCATCCTAACCGCGACATACCTTATAAACCGTCTTCCGTCCAAAGTCATTAAAGACAAAACCCCTTTTGAATTACTTTGGAACCGAAAGCCTGATTACGAACGATTGAGGGTTTTCGGTTGTCTTGTGTACTACACAAACACTAACACAAAGGGGGATAAGTTTGAGATAAGGGGGAAACCAGGGGTATTTCTTGGATACCCTCCAGGTACAAAAGGATATAAAATCCTTGATCTTGAAACAAAGAAAATAATAATCAGTAGGCATGTTGATTTTTATGAACACAAGTTTCCTTTTAAAGACATTAAAGAAGTCAATAAAGACCCCACTGATGAACCAACAAAATGTCATGATTGTACTTGCTATGATGAGCCAACATTAAATCAAACCAAAAACCAATGCCCACAAATGGACAAAGTCTACACAGTGGGTGGAGAGCCCACTGAAATCCCACGTGAGAAGTGCATGGAAAGTGGGTCCATGCAAAATCATGCAAATGACCAAAGTCCACAAATAAATATGGTTGACGAGCAAGAAAGTGTGCAATGTGTAAACAATGAAATAAATGATGAGGGTGTTGCATGCATGAATGAAACAAGTGAGCTCGAAAATGAACCTGACAACCAAAATGAAACTAGACCTGCTCGAGCGAGATCTCAACCATCAAAATTTAAAGACTATGTTGTTCAGGTTCCTCCTTCGGTCGCACACCCGACATCTACTCCCAATCAAGCTGCCTCCATGGTACGTTACCCAATCTCCAATTTCGTTACTTATGATAAGTTTTCCACTAATCACAAAGCCTTTTTAGCGGCCATCACCGATAGTGATGAGCCCAAGTGTTTTAAACAAGCTGCACAGGATGCTCGATGGCGCGAAGCCATGCACAAGGAGATAAAAGCATTAGAAGAAAACGGAACCTGGACGTTGGAGAATCTGCCGGAAGGAAAAAGGGCTATAGATTCGAAGTGGGTATACAAAATAAAGTTCAAACCAAATGGCGAAGTTGAAAGGTACAAGGCTCGTCTCGTTGCAAAGGGCTTTACACAAACGGAAGGAATAGACTATCATGACACGTTTGCACCGGTTGCAAAACTGGTAACTATTCGAACGCTATTATCGGTGGCAGTGAAAAGAGATTGGGTTATCCATCAACTTGATGTGAACAACGCGTTTTTACATGGAGAACTAAATGAAGAAGTTTACATGAAAATCCCTCAAGGCTTTGCAAAGGAGAATGAAACTAGAGTTTGCCGGTTGAGAAAATCCTTGTACGGTTTGAAACAAGCTTCACGCAATTGGTATCATAAATTCACCAGTTTTCTTCTAAGCTTAAAATTTAGACAATCGAAAGCAGACCATTCGCTTTTTATCTATGAATCCAATGGTATAACAGTTCTCATTCTCATTTACGTAGATGACGTTATCATCACTGGAAATAGCCTCATTAAAATTCAGGAGATTAAGAAGCAACTCGACAAGGAATTCAGCATTAAAGACCTTGGTTCATTGAAATACTTCCTCGGGATTGAAGTGGCAAAAACAAGTGAAGGATTGGTTCTAAGTCAACGTAAATATACGTTGGATATCTTAAATGACAGTGGAAAACTAGGTTGCAAACCAAGTTCATTCCCTATTGAACATGGTTTAAAACTAGACAAAGGAGAAGGAGAGCCCCAAGCGGATGCTAGTCAATATCGGCGTTTAATTGGACGACTCATCTATCTTCAAGCCACTCGACCCGATATCACGTATTCAGTTAATGTTTTAAGTCAGTTCGTAGCTGACCCGCGAAGAAACCATTTGGAGGCGGCCAATCGCGTTCTTGGCTACCTAAAGGCAACGCCTGGCCAAGGTATTCTTCTTTCTCGAGCGGGAGATCCCGTCCTGACCGCATATTGTGACTCGGACTGGTTAGGATGCCCATACACCAGGCGGTCACGCACGGGCTATTTTCTCTTGTTAGGTGGAACTCCTATTTCTTGGCGAACCAAGAAACAATCTGTTGTGTCACGTTCTTCAGCTGAAGCTGAGTACAGGGCAATGGCTTCAACCGTCAGTGAAGTTCTTTGGGTTCGTTGGTTACTTAGTGAACTCAAAGTTCACAATCCATTACCTACGCCTCTGTTTTGTGACAACCAGGCAGCTCGACATATCGCCAACAACCCTGTTTTTCACGAGCGGACGAAGCATGTTGAGATGGACTGTTATTTTGTGCGTGAAAGAGTTGAATCCAAGGAAGTCATTCCGATGAATATTAGCAGCAAAACACAAATTGCAGACCTGCTCACTAAAGGACTTACTGCACAACAACTACGATTCCTTCTTGGCAAGATTGGCATTGTAAATTTACATGCTACATCTTGAGGGGGAATATAAAGTTTTGTGATTATTTTGTGTTTTATTATTTTGTTTAATTTATTTTTCCTTAGTTTGGTCAACAACCTCCATCTGCTTCTCAGTACTTTATGGAGAGTTTGTTATACTTCATGTATTTTAATTAGCCTTCGGATCTCAATGGAGAGATGAAAAGAAAACAATTCAAATCTTAGACACATTGTATACAAATTCACTCTCAAATCTAGTTCAACATATTTACTATTACACAAGATCATTAAACATATTACCAACCATAAGATGCCCAAAAAGAGATTAAACCTATGACCAACCAAAAGCATAGTCAAGAACATATACCAGGATGAGAGAAAATGGATAGAGAGCAAAGGCAATGAAAGATGTCCAGAGAGGAAAAGTGGTGTGTAAGCTTCCAAAAACACCCATCACGATGCAAACAAGTAGAATCACAAGCACTTCGGATGAAAAATCCCATGATAATCCTCGCACGTAAACAAGTGCTAGAAATACTGATAGACAAAGTATATTATTCATTGTTACTGCGCCGTATAACTGCAACACAAACAGAAGCCGTCAAACATGAATGATTCGCATCAGCATCATGTACTTATAGCTCGAAAAGTTATCATATACAATGTGTTGTGCAAAGTAGTCTAAGATGTGACAATTTCAGCCCATTACTTGTGGATTGGTTGATTTGGGTTATGATTTAGCCCAAACTTGTGATATGGGTCGGTTACAACCAAATTTCTAAAAAGTAGAAGGGTATCACTTAAAAACACACCCAATATACCTTCAAAGAGTGCATTTAATTCCCTTAATGTTTTGGAAATGATTTTAAGGTGGGCTTATATAAATGGGAGGGCTTGAGGGAGTTAACCGATTAATTAAATAATGTTTGAGGATTTAACCACTTACATTTATATATTTTTACACTTTGACCCAAAAGAACAACAAGGGCTTAAGGTGATCACAAATAAATAGTTGAGGAACTTAAACCACCCTTTTCACAAACACTTCAATTTAACTTCAAAAATTTCATCAGTTGTTTCAATTTCAGTTCAAAAGTTTTATTAGTTTTCACTTCTGTCCAAACATATGAAACTTTTGGATTGATATTGAAACAAATTATCAGAACTTTTGGACTGAAATTGATGTTTTTAAACTTTTAAAGGAAAATAATTATTTCTATCAAAACTCAGGGTGGAAAATTAAATTTAATGCAAAGAAAAAAATACATTATTTAACCACCAACAACCTGTTAAGAGCTATGCTTGCCATTACCAAAATATTGAGCTCAAAGGAAAAAGGTCAAAAGTCACCCAAAGTGTACCATGCTTGCATCTAGCTAAAATTTTCTTTTTAAATCACATAAGTAAAATAATTTCCTAAAAGGAAAACGGGTCATGCAGGGTAAAGATTCCTAAACTGTATTTGTAGTGGTTACAGCCTGTTGCACTTTTTGTTTCAAAAAATTAAACAATTAGTCTAACAGCATTGCTTTTGTATCATATCTAATGTGCACCCACCATGACTCACCGCGACAAGTAAAAAAAACACCAGTTTTGATACTAAACATGCCCAATTTTGCACCTCGATTGAAATCTAAATGATGTAGGAGAGACACAAACCTCTGAAAACGTAAGAGATGCAGATCTCTTCTTTTTGCGCGTCGCAAAGATGATTGCAGAAACTGCTTCACTAGAGTTGGTTGCTAATGGCAAGAAAATGAATGAAATGAAAAAAGAAGGAATACTTGTAGCAGTTGAAAAACTGCCAACAGTATCTACTAGAGGATCAGCAAAAGCAGCTGCAATAAGAGTGCCCAGTAATAAATATAAAATAGCTTTTATTGATGTTCCGCGCGGATCATCAACTCCTTCCTCTTCATCATCTTCACCACCATCATCTCCTAATAAATCATGTGCTTTCTTCGTCTCCTGAGAAATACATTCTATTATAAAATTCAAAAGAAGCAAAAAAAAAAAAAAAAATTTGTGGTCCCCTGACCCGAGTTGACCAGGTTACCTCATAATATTCATGGATGTACTTCAATGTGTCGGGACCTGCAATATGAGCATCTATTTTGGAACCCTTGGCTTCCTCAAGCCATTTTCCAATTCCAGCGATGAATTCTTCAAAATCAACCTGATTATTCTCAGATTCATCGAAATCTTTCATAACTTTATCAACAGCATCATCTTCGTTTAAATTTATTTCGTATAACCGCATTCCTACAACCAGTGCCTTTAGTTCAGAATGTGAAAGATGTGCATCTCCATCTGAGTCAATGGACTTAAATAGCCTGTCATTGATTTTTGTAAAAGCTTACTAAAATGGGGCACGTGTGGAAATATATAAAAACATTATGTAACAACTGACTTATCAAGAACATCAATGTTAGGTTTTCCATGATCATCCATGAGCCTTCCGAGCGCACGCATCTTTAAGTACTTGAGAAGTCTAGATCTTACATGCTTGTGCTTTGCGAAGGCAAGGCGTCTTCTCTGCATTGTAGGCTGAATAACCTGAAAATTGCATGAAGATATTCATCCACAAACCAAACAGCATGATCTAGAACAATAATCCTCAGTTCTTAAGAAATGAATTGCAGAATCAATATTAACCTGATAAATACAGTAAGCGATTAAAAGAGAAACTGAGACAATAAGACCAAGTAAAACTGCCAAGTGTCTTCCAGAATCTGAATGCATAATTTGTGGGAATTGGACAACAATAAAAGGAAGCACAGATACTGCCATAATCATGGCAGAATAGCTTGTCCAAATATCAGTGCTCACACCAGATTCTGCAGTATGAAATATACAACATAATCATGACTCATGAACCCCTCAATATGCGCTATGCGCATGATTTCAAGAAACAAAGAATTAATAACGAGTGACATTGGACAAGATGAAGCACGAACCTACTAAGTTAAACCCTTTAGTATCTTGATTGTCTACAGCAACTGAGTTTTGTATATCACACTTGCCAACAGTGATGCAGGCTCCCCATATTACAGTCATAAGCATGACTGTCGAACCAGCTAATAAACCCATTCCTACAGAGACCTGCTCCTGAGCAACATCAACACTTCCAGATAGTCCAGAAACTACAAGACACAAGTAAATCATAAGGTGTACTCATAAAAAACATACATGAGTTAAATGTTCAAATTTTATGAACAATAACTTGAAAGGACAAAACATATGTTGTCAGTAAACTAAACTAGAAAATCCTAATAACAAAATGCTCAAGTACTTCTCTAAGCCCCAATAAAGTTGCTCTAATAAGTACTATTAATAGAGGTTGTAGTTGATTACTCAAAGTCAAACATGTATAAGTGCTCCATTTCCAGGATTTAGCTAACCAACTTAAGCAATGTTGCAAAGATCAACGCCTAGCACTGATTAATCGGCAACTAATCACTCAATTAATTGGTCACAAGTCAATATTGGTCAAAATCGGCCAAATATCGTAGAAAATTCCAATCCGAATAATTAACTAATATCCGTTAATCTTGATTAATCGCTAGTCGATGCCCCATTGTCTGACTAGCGCCTAGCCATTTTCACAACCATGAACTTAACTTATATAACTCTCCAACTTAAAATAGACCATTTCAATCAAATTTGCCAAGAAGAAGTGTGATTTTCTCCCCACTCAACCATGGATGTTAGCAGGGAACTAATATAAAGCTTCTAAACAAACAATATCTAAGTATAGCAGCTCACTATGCAAACAAAATAAAAGCTAATTACGATCAATAGCGAAGAATAACATAAGCATGGTGATAAACTACGATCAATTCGCGTGAAGTACTCAGAATTTCTTAAAAATCACATAGAAAAAGACAAGCTGGAGAAGCATCAACTGGAACAACAACGATCAACTAATCAAAGCAAGTAAAGTAACTTCAGAATACACACAATTCACATCACACTACTGGATCTAACACAATTCACATCGTACCGAGAATGAGCATAGCGTCAGGAAGAGCACCGAGGGTGGGGAGCAAGAGACCACCAACAAGCCCTGGGCCTAAGATTTCCAACAGCAGCTCACTGCCGGTGGAGAGGTACGTGGCTGCTCGGAACATGAGGTAACCATACACCATAATAAGAAACAGATTGCCGAGGGCTGTGGTGGTGCAAGGCATGAAGCCGTACGTATGATCGCATGCTTCACGTGAATCGAAGGGGTTGAGATGAAGTATGCTTTTGTTGTTGCGAGGAACATCGTGAAGGCCGCCGTCGGTGAGGAGATCGGATGAAGAGGTGGTGGTGGTGGTGGTGATTAGACGGCCGGCGACGGTGAGATTGAAGATGAGGAAAGTGGATATTGTGATTAAGAAAAGCGGAGTGTAGGCCATGTGGTGGATGTAGACGAAAGGTGATGGGGTGGGTTTAAACTTTGAAACATCTTTCTTTTATATAGTAGCCGAGCAGAGACGGTAAAAACTAAAAAGAATCCACTAGAATAGGTTAAGTCATTACAATTAAAAAACATCTATTTGATAAATAATTTTTAAATCACTCTGTAAATATTGTTTAATATACACCTATAAGAAAAAAAACTCCTACCATTTGCAATGGGCGAAGGATGTAGGGCTGCCGGAAACAGTAGCTACTCCATATCTTTTTCTATGTTTATTACGTGAAACTTTGAAGCTAGTGCTTGATGATGTAAGCATCAGTGAGAATTTTAAAATTTCATTTTGGAATCATTACAGGTTATTGATAATCGAATAAAGAAACTAAGAATAATCAAATAAAGAAATTAAGAATAATCAAATAAAGTAACTACTCTTGGTGATACTAGCTACTGCTCTTTTGGTGGTGAATGTGAGTAGTGGTAGAGATATACCACACGAGTCTGTTAAGTGTGACCTGAAAGGCTGACGTCAATAGGTAATAAGTGTAGAACACGTGTTTACTTTTCGGGTCACTTTTGTCTAAATTGTAGTTAGGTTAATTAGTTTTTACTTACTGCTTGTTATTATGTGGTTCAATAGGTGCTCGGATGCTAAAAGTGATGGAAACACGTTGGAAATGAAGAAAAGAGCCAAAGGATGAAAAAGACCAACGCTTAGAAATTTTTCTAAGTGTCAAACTCAAATCTCGCTGGAAAAGTTCATCTACGTGATACGCACAGGTTAGACTGTTAGAGTTCCTTCTGTGCATATCGCATAGCTCGTAAATTAGGGTTTTGAGATTTGTTAATCTATGCGATATGCACAGGTTAAAATTCTTGTTGTGCGTATCGCATAGATGGACGTTTACAAAAATTTTAGCAAAGTTATATTTAAACAACTTTTCTCAACCCTAAAGAAGAGTTTGACTACCAGTCGTTTCCAGAGGGATTTCAAGGACGTATTGAAGGTTTTAGAAGTCATGGAAGCCAAAGGTTTTTTTATATAGTGTACTTGTTGATTTTTAAACTTATTTGTGCACATATATATAATCAACCCGACCCGACCTAAACGAATCATAATATATTTTTTAAATCGACACGTCCTGACCCTGATGTGGCACCATGCCCGAGCCGATCTGTTTTTTTACAGGTATGCTCGTAAGTAATTTACATGTGACCTATGAACATAACTTGCTATGCATGATAGTTAAAAACTATATATTTTTGGTGAAAGTTTCTAAATTTTAACCATTGTATTTAATGATTTAGTTAACCCGATTATAATATGTTTTCAAATTCGTGATAAGGCTGAATTTCAAAAGAACTTATTATAGAGGCTTGTGTTAGTTAGGCATAAAGAGATTGTTGATTTGATGTTGTTGCAAGTTGGTTTGGATGATAATGAGTGTTTTTTTTGTATTTGTTGAACTTTGGAACTTATTTTTGTATTATTTTGTTGGATTGACTTACACTATTACGTATTTTGTTAAACTTATATTGATGCATATACCATTTGAACAAACATTGATATGAAAAGTGTATATTATATTTTTTGTTTCAGTAATTAATAGCAGCATACAGGTTTCATGAATAGTCTTCTGTTAGTTTATCATCTTTTTTGTCATCAAATATTTTAATTTTAGAGACTGATTTTCAGTTTTCAATACCCTTTTTATATTAGTATAATTTGGGTAATATTATTAGAGAATATGAATCTATTGTTAATTAGTTTTCTACACAAAAGTCTTTCCAAATTGAAAGTCAGTTTCTATTTCGATTTGCTTTAGGAATTTTAGTAACTAATTTGTAATCTATACTATGTTCTTTTAAAAATAGTTAACTATGGTTTCTTTGTTTTAGTCGGTATATTAGTTCCTATTTATTATGTTTACATAACTTTTTAGAGACTTAATATTTGTTTTAAATAAATACACTCATAACATGCTTAAGACTGCATTCTAATATTTGATACCTTACTTAAAATTATATCAGTTGTGTCGTATTATTAGAGACTATATATCATTCCTTAAACATTATTTCTATGTGAAAGTCATTCCAGACTAAAAGTCAATCCTCGATTCAATTTACATTATGAATATCAATAACTAATTTGTAGTCTCTAATATATTCTCTAAAAATAGTAAATTTATTTTCTTTATTAAAGACTGAATATCAATCCCCAATTATTACATCTACAATCTTCTTTAGAGAGTGGATATCAGTTCCAAATAACAATTACAATATGTTTAAGACTGATTTTGAGTCTTCGATACATTTCTTACGATGACGTAATCCGCATAAATAATTAGAGATTGTAAATCAATTATTAATCATTTTCTAATGCAAAAATCATTATAGACTAAATTTTAGTCCCTGATTCGGTACGCATTTTAAATATTAAGAACTACTTTTTAGTCTTTAATATATGTCTTATTTATTAGAGACTGATTATTAGTTACTTACATTAGGTACATAATATTTAGTCTCAAATAACATTTGTAACTGATATATTAGTCTTTGATATTATTTATCTGAGACTGATAAATCAGTCTGTAATAATTTAGTCTCTAATAGTCACTTTTCTTGTAGTCTAGGATTATAGAAACTATCGCAAACGTATGAACACGGGTTTTTATCTTTGTAACTTTGTTTATACTTCATTGTTTTGAACATGTTGAACCTTTTTTCTGTGTTTAAGTTGATGTTTCTACTGAATATGAGTAGCTAAAATCCTAATATTATCTAGGTTGATGATTGGTTTGTGTTAACTTGAATGGATTTTGGTTATTGAACGATTCTTGTGGTTAACACTTGTGTAAAGACATTTATTCAATCTATTTGATGTGTTCGAGTGTTTTGATATAGTTATTGATGATTGTCATATTCCATATGTTAGTTGTTGAATGTCTTTCATAAAAATTCGCATATCTAGGTCAATTGCTTCGTGTTTTTTATTAGTTGATGGTTTGCTAGATGTAGTAACCATAGGAATTGGCTTGAATTTATACTTAGGACTTAATGCTCTTCTTAATTTGAGATCGAGAGGTAAGAGTTGATCAAATTGTCCTTGTGATTAGGTGATTAGGAATAAACAGTTTGAGAGGAGGTTTTCCTAGTTTAGCTAATTGCATTGCTATTTGTGTATAATAGATTCTTTAAAAGTTACCCTTGCATTGTTAATTTATTGTTCTAGTTAGATCGAGAGATTAGCTATCAATCGGGTACGTAAGTGTTGTCAAAGAGACTGAAAGGTAGTTTGACCAATCGATGGTTTCACTCGTCTTCTAGATTCTCTTTTTTGTTACACCTGGAGAATAATTCAGGATCCATTAGGTATCTTAGAGATTCCATCATCAGATCCCGGTTTTGTAATAGTTCAATAACCATTTGAAGTTCAAGGGTCACAACTAAGATTCACCTAGGTGGTATCTTTCTCATTCTTGATTTTCTAAGGAGTTCGAGTTTTCTCGTGTTCTAGTTGGTAACTCGATCTAAAATAAATTAATTAAAAGCAGTTTTCATTTCTCTAGGTTATTTAGAAAACCCCCCTCCAATTATAATTCGTTTTCATTTACTCCTTTCCGAGTCTAGTTTAATCTATAATAGTGTCTATAGGGTTCGATTCCGAACTTTCTTAGTCTTGTCTACTGTTGATTAGGTACACTTGCCTATCTAGTGGTCTAGGTCTAGGTTGTCTAGGGTTTAATTTGAGAATCTAGATTGAGTCTGATCTTAGTTGTTTTTATTAGATCGCTTCTTGAGCATCAAGTTTTTGGCGTCGTTGTCGGGGACGCTTAAGCTTTGAGATTTTAGATTTGGTTAGGTTAAGATATTAATTAAAAGTGTTTTTCTTGGTTTTAGAGTCTATTTCTTTTTAACCTAGAGTCAGTAGTTCAAGTTTTTCTTCTGTTTTCTTTTCGGTCATTCTTCTTCTATTTTTTCTTTTCAATTGTATGCCACACACCCTTTCTCAAGAATCACCTGAGTTTTCTACTTTTTCTAGCCATGAGCGAGAGTATCGCAGGAGGCACACTCTACCTTGTGAATGTTTGCGTGCGATTCTAGATTATAAGGTACACTTATTCCTTTTCCTGAGTTAGTTCCAATGGGTGATGAAAACTCCCTAGGTGTACTGTTCATGAGTGAGCCTCGGATGGTTTCACCGGAGGCAGATCTTCGATTAACCGTCCCGCGATTAATAACGCGAATAATTGGCAGATTCCTTCGTACGTCATGTCCACAATCACAAATGCCACCCAGTTCCATGGACTGGATGATGAGGATGCCCCCAGTCACGTCTCCCATTTCATTCATACTTGTTATACCTTTTAACATTTCTGGTATGAAAGAAGATGCCATTTATCTTCATCTCTTTCCATTCACTCTTTAGGGTCGAGCTGCTTTGTGGCTCGACACCTTACCCAAGGATTCTATTACTACTTGGGCCGAGCTGCATGCCAAATTCTCTAAAAGTATTATCCACCTTCTAGGGCTGCCCGACTTAGGGAGCCGATTCACACTTTACACCTGGATCCTGATGAACCCTACTATATGGTGTGGAAACATTTCAACACGCTTCGTAGTAGATGTCCTAAGCGTGGGTTGACCGAGTAGGCACTTGTCGAGAAGTTTTACAGTGGTCTTACCTATGCAACTCAACTCATGTTCAATACTACTGCGGGAGGACACATTATGGAGAAGAAGACTGCAGAAGAGTGTGAGGAGATGTTCGAGAGTTTTGCGTTAGCTGAGCAGGATAATCCACAAACTAGGAATACCATTCCTCGTACTAGAGTCCTCACCTCTTCTTCGAGGGGTGTTCATCAAGTCACACCTGATACTATGTGGCCGCTACTTTAAAAGCTATGCAACATGACACCCGCAACCTGAAAATGAGTGTTAATAAGTGTGAGGTTTGTAGAGGTGGCTATGATACGAGAGAGTGTCCAATTATGAGTTAGGAGCAGGTAGATTTCGTGAGTGGTCAGGGTAGGGGTTTGAGTGGTGCATTTTCTGATTCACATATACTTGGGGCAAAGGAAACAAACTCAGCAAAATAGACAGGATGCTTGTGTGTGATGGATTCATGAACAAATGACCTGATGCGAGACTCACGGTTATTCCAAGAGAAGGGTGGTCGGATCACTCTCAGCTTCTCCTATTGACGGATGGCCTTGACTATGGCCCACTGGCTTTTCAGTTCTTTAACTAATGGATACAGATTCATGGGTTTGATAATCTTATTAATCAACTTTGTTCTTC
This sequence comes from Flaveria ramosissima, assembly GCA_025215565.1. Taxonomy (NCBI): domain Eukaryota; kingdom Viridiplantae; phylum Streptophyta; class Magnoliopsida; order Asterales; family Asteraceae; genus Flaveria; species Flaveria ramosissima. The sequence goes on along the minus strand of CM046038.1, from coordinate 10,452,625 downwards.
TTTTGTTTTTATAGGGCCTGCTGACATGAGACTGCCAGTCAAACTAAAGTGGCTAAAAAATGGAATCAAGATTTGGATTGTCGGAGAAAGAACTAAAAAAAATCCAAGAGTGGATTGTCTCAAGATACAACTACAAATGCTGGACTCAGTTGCAGATAAAGGAAGTATGACAGATGATCAATTGGAATCTAGGATCAATTCTTGATGGCCCCTTGGTAATTAATGAAACGCTTACATGGTTAAATAAAAAGAAGGGGCGTGGCATGATTCTTAAATTGGACATTGCAAAAGCTTTTGTTTCATTGGAAAGGGAATCCCTAGACATAGTCCTCAGTCAAATGAACTTTTCTATGGTTTGGAGAAATTGGATTCAAGCAAATTTTAGTGTAACACCTAGAAATTTTAAAAGATAAAGAAAGAAAAGCAAAATAACCCAAGTCAAGGGGTTAAAGTTATGCAAGGGGCAAAGTTTAATATAATTTTGTTCAAAAAGGTGGTATGGCCGCCCTATACCTACTGTACTATCATCTTCATCGACTTTTTAGAGTGTGAAAGCAAATTTTCTCCCGGTTTTAGAGAGAAGAAGAAGAAGAAGCTGCTTGAAAGTAAGTTTTCTTGTGTTTTTGTCGGTTTCAGCTAGGTTTTTGTAAGGCCCCGTTCCCGGAACACTCATAGTTGGACATTCATCGCACATGATATTTAAAAACTCATGCCTGACCTTCTGACGAGAATCCTTCAAACTCTTTTTTTACAAGTCAAGAATGTGTAAACCGAGGCCATTGAATCTGCTGCAGATGTCATAATAGAAGAAGAAGTTGTTCTTCTTTTTTCTGCATCAGCTACTAATCACACGTTTGGAATCGATCTAGCTGCTTAGCTTATATTGCAGCGGAATAATTTAACAAAAATCATTTCATATATTAATAATTGCTTTTGCCAAATAATACATCGTTGTTACCATTACAAAACATCGTTTGGTTGCATTACAACGCAAAAACATCATTACTACATAAAACGGATGCTATTCCTTAATTGCCAAGTAGCTTCACCTCGTGCCATCCTCAGCAACAATTACCTACCAACTATAAAAGTCAGTGTTGCTGAGTGAGTTCTAGTTTTATAAAAATATTTATATTACCTTCCATTCGTTTAAAACATTTTCTTTACTTTCGCACATGATCATACATCGTACATACATCAAGGTAATATTTATTATCTTCCGTCATCGTTCATTTCGTTCTTATCGCACGTTTCGTACATTTCGCACTTTACATTATTTTTCACTTCTATCCAGATCCTGTCATATGCTAAACCCCCCTCTTGGGCACGAAGCCAACTTATCTAGGGTTAAGCGACAAGGATCCCATATCGCACGTATGGAGCAGTCACCAAGACTGACTCCCCTGTCTGTGAACCCTCATGGGTTAGCCAAGATCGCACGTTGTATGACGCACAGTTGAGCTGACAACTCTCATTGAGTTGTGAACCTCCTTACAGTTTGCTTGCAATACTTTCATTCGTTCATTTATTATGTTCCTCTTTCATTATATTAGATCTTTCGCTTTGTTAAGATAATACTTAACGTCCAAAAACATAATCACAACACGCAAAGCCACGTAATAATACGTAATAAGGAACATAAAAAGACATATCATAAACATGCATAGCATCATCATACATCATCCCCGGAAACATTCCAAGTTATAGCCTAAAAATCCTTTTTCCCAAAAATTTCAGAATTTTTTCTAAGGCATTGGGCGCATGGGTACTATGCAGGCGCCCACTATGTGGGCGCATGACTTCTTAGGCACATGGGAACACTTAGGCGCATGGGGAAAACTTGTGCGCATGGGCACGTTTTGGGCGCATGGGCACTATACGGGCGCATGGTCAACACTTAGGCGTCTGGGCAACTTTCTAGGCGCATGGGCACTTTGGGCGTTTGGGCAGACTTAGGCGCATGGGAACTCTTAGGCGCCTGGGCAAAATTCTAGGCGTATGAGTACTATTGGGGCGCATAAACCTTAGGCGCATGAGCACTTAGGTGCATGGGCAACGTTTTTCTAACTAACATCGTTTTCAGACCCTAAATCATCATTCTAACCTGTTCCAAGCCTAGTTCTAACATACTAAACATCAAAACAAGCATACAACATGAACATAATCAAAATTATCCCAAATCATAAACCCACCCAACAAGGCACACACATACATATACGGGTACACACCCAACATTTATAAAACGTTATAACATGCATTTCCAGCCCCCAAAACAAGTTAAAACATTTAAAAACGGGGATCTAGAACTCACCTCTTGCAATCCTTCGAGTAAGACTTCTTCAAACCCGAGAGCTTATGAGTTCAAACACCTAGACAAACCAAAAACACACAACCGAACACATACAAACACATAAGCACATACCCAAGGCTGAAAATCAGCCAAGAACAACCCAAAACATCAAAAACTAACCTTAAATCAGCTTCCTCACTCTAAACCGGGAGAAACTTTAGCTTCTTCTTTCTCTCTCTAGAAAATGCGATGGAAAAAGTTGATGGAATATGGGTATGGGTGGCCACACCCACTTTTGTACAAAATATTATAAAATTTGTCCCATATACAACTTTAACCCCTCAACACGGGTTATTTTGCTTTTCTTTCCTTTATATTCTCTTTTTCTCTTCTTTTAAATTTCCGGGTGTTACATTTTCAGCTTGGGGACCGAGCCTTATGTGTTTGTTTGTGTTCGGTTTTGTGTTTTGGGGTGTTTAGGTGCTAGAACTCGTTGTGCTCTCGGGTTTGGTGGAGTGTTGCCTTGAGGTGCATCAGGTGACTTCCGGATCTCTGGTTTTAATGTTTTTATCTTGTTATGGGGCTGAGAATGCATGTTATAATACTTTTATTGAAATTCGGGTGTGAACCTGTATGTATGTGTGTGCCCTGTTTTGGGTGGGTGTATGTTTGGGAATGTTTTGGTTATGATCATGGTTGTGTGCCTGTTTTTGATGCTTAGTATGTTAGATCTCGGCTTAGAACATGATTAGAATGAGAACCGGGGACTGAAAATAGTGCAAATAGATCATGACCCTGCCCATACGCCCATATAGTGCTCATGCGCCTAGGAACTTGCTCATGCGCCCAAGTGTATGCCCATGCGGTTAAGTGCCCATGCGCCTAAGTAAGGCTCATGCGCCCCAATAGTGTCCATGCGCCTAAGTTGCCCATGCGCCTAAGTGTTCATGCGCCTAAGTGAAGTTCATGCGCCCGAATAGTTATCATACGCCCGCATAGTGCTCATGCGCCCAAATAGTGCCCATGCGCCTAAATGCCTTAGAACATATTCTGAAATTTCTAGGAGAATGGAATTTAGAGGCTAAGACCTGAAATGTTTTAAGTGATGATATATATTGATGTTATGCTTGTTTTGGGCCCGTTTCTTTATGTTCCTTATTATGTAATATTATGTGGCTTTACGTGGTGTGTTTATGCTTTTGTAAGAAAAGTATTATGTAATGAAGTGGAACGTAAAGAATGAATGAAAGTCTTGCAAGCAAAATGAAAGGAGGTTCACAACTCATTGAGGTGTTGTTAGCTCAACTGTGTGCGGTTTAGCTAACCCATAAGGATGCACACAAGGGTCTAATCCTTGTGATTGACCAAACGAATGGGACCCTAGTCGCTTGCCCCAGGTACAGGATTTAGCTTCGTGCACAATGTTAGGGGTCGATTTATAGACTTCGACCCAGTACCAGCTTCGTGCATAATGTTCAGGGTATAGCACATGGCATTGGTCTAGATGAAAGTAAAAGATAATGATGAATGAACGAAGCGTACGATGCGTACGAAAAGAATGATGATTGTTGATACATGTATGTCCCTAGATCAGGATATGAATGTAATAGATCTTGTTTATCTGATTCTGATGTAATGTGAAATGATTAATGAAATGATATTGATTGTTTGTGATTGATAATGTTTAATATTTCATTAATGAGTCGATGTTGAATTGGTTAATTAGGTTTGTGGTTGTTTGAATGGTTACACATCATGTTATATTAATTAATACATTCAAACTTAACATAATGAAGTTCTCATGCGAATGGCCCATGCGAATGGATCAGACGCATGAATAACTTCATACGATTGACTCAGTCGCACGACTGAACCAGGAGACTGGATCAGTCGTATGACTGTAACATAAGATTGGCTCAGTCGCACGACTGAACACTCAGTCGTGCGGATGAATCAACCGCATGGTTCAATCGCTCGACTGAACCATACTTATGGTTCAGTTGCACGAATGAACAATACTAACCTATAAATACAACCCAATTCGTGGAAAAACGTAAGCATTCATTCTATTTCGACTCTAGACGTACCCTAGCCGTCCAGAAGCCTCCCAATTCGTTCTCCAAGTTCATAGAACACATTAGATCGATTCTCAATCGACTCTTAACGTTAGAGTCAATACTTTATTGATTCTTCGTGTGTTCTCACTGATTGGATCGCCAATCAAATAGGATTCCGCACTATTTGGTTTGGTGTACACGCTAATCACTCGTATTTCGTTCAAATACCATGTCCTAACAAGTGGTATCAGAGCTTTGGCTCTTGATTACGTGTGATTCAATCAAGATTGATAAAAAGTTTGTGTTTTTACACTAAAAACGCAATCTTTTGTGTCAAACCTGATCTTGGACGTTCCCCTGCTCATCAAAGTTTGGTTTCTACGGACTTAGGCGATTAGAGTTTGCGAAATTTCGAATTTTTACGGCTAAAACATGTTTAACCTAGAAATTTTCGCAAAACAGCAGCTTCAGTCGCACGAGTGAGCCATTCGCACGACTGGACTTCATTCGCATAGCCCAGACGCACGATTGGACCTAGTCGCATCTCCATTCGTACGATTGAACCATTCGTTCGCAGTGTTCATACGCATCAGCTTCATTCGCACGACTGAACCAATCGCTTAGTTCAGCCGCACGATTGAACCAGTCGTATAGTTCATTCGCACGGATAACCCAATCGCATCCTTCAGTCGCACCAGTTGACAGTTTGTTTTAGTAGACGTAAAGTTATTCAACATGAAAGATCAAATGTCAGCCTTTACTGCTGGGAAGGACTCAAGGATCCAGAACCTGCTGTTACTTGAGAGTGAGGTGGGTAATCATAATAAACCACCAAAGCTCTTAACGTTATATGAGTTTCCCCACTGGAAACAACGTTTTGAGATCTACCTCAATGGAGTGGATCCAAATTTGTGGGAAGCTATTGAGATTGGGTATAGTACGCCGGTGGGAGCCGATGGAGTAAAGCTTACTTTAGGAGGGATGACAGACACGCAGAAAGTTAAATATAATGCAGAGAAGAGAGTTTATGCATTGATTACACAGTATCCCTAAAGACATTTTCCACCAGTACTCAGAGAATAAGCAGGCCAAGAAACTATGGGATGAGCTGGAAAAGAGGTATGACGGGAATGCTTCGCTGAAGGCAATCAAGGCTAAGGAGTTAAAGAAGGAATTTGACAACTTCTCATTGATGGGAAACGAGAGTTTGGACGATGTTATAGATAGATTCTACCATCTGATGAGTGAACTGCATACACATGGGGTTGCTACTACCATGGAAGAGAAAGTTACTAACTTTGCAGACGGATTGCCGGAAAAGTGGGCTTCATTTGTGTCTAACCTGAGACAGAATGAAATGCTGGCAAAGCTGGATATCAATGACTTCATTCTAAAGTTGCGAGAAGAAGCACTTAGAATGAAGTACAGAGCTCAGAAGTCTTTGTACACTCAGAATCCAGCTTTGTACAATGCCACGCCTCAAGCTAAGACATCTGGAGCACCTCTCCAGACTGCATTTGTGTCTAGCTCATCGGGTCCTTCACATGCTTCTCCTTCAGGATCAGACACGTCGGGGTCTTCTTGTACCCATTATATTGGATCTGAAGCGAATGCTACTAGACTGAAGACCGAGAACCTCGGAAATGTCACTGTCGAAGTATCTCGAGAGCACATGGATCTTTTGGCTGTAGTGGTTCATTCATATGATGGATTTGTTGCTGGGAAGATTGGAAACTGCCATCTGGCAGACGAGGACTACGAGCAGGTGGACGAAATGGAGCTGGAAAGGATGGAAATTATGTGGGCCTTAGCTAGTGCTGTCCGGAGGGCAAAGAAGTTTGTGAAAAAGACCGTACAGAACTTGGTAGCTACTAAGGATACCACATTTGGCTTTGACAAGAGTAAAGTGACCTGCTTTAACTGTGGAGAGAAGGGGCACTTCAAGAGAGAATGTGTTAAGCCAAAGAAGACGGGTAACGGGAGCCCATTTTCATCCTTCACTCGTCAAGACAAGCAAGCTACTAGTTCTACTTCATCAAGCAAGGATCCAAAAGCCTTGACTGCTCATGATGATGAAAGACAGGACTGGAGCTTTAAGTTTGTCTCTCCAGGGGAATCAAACATCGCTAGTGTAGAAGACATAGACGATGATTCCGCGAGTGAAGGAGATATAGCAGTTGAGATAGAAATGTCAAATAGTAAAGAAGCAACTGCAACTGAGGTCAGCTACAAGCCTGAAGAAGGGACTTCTACAGCAAAGTCAGAATCACAAGAACTAGAGACATCTGATGCTGCTTTGATGGCTAACTCTTCTGAACCTCCTCAGGTAAGTACCACTGACCAAATGTTCAATAATCATGCTTGTTCTGATTGTGATACTTTTAGAAATAGCATAGATGAGAAATTTGCTAGGTTATTAGATCATAATGATAACCTAGTAAAAGATTTGCAACTGTGTACTGAGGCTAATAGAGTATTAAAACAAAATGAGCATAGTTACAAAGAAAAGATAGACCTTTTGACTAAACAGCTTAGGGAAACTGAAGTAGTTGCATTTAACCAAGCTAATGACATTAGGTACTATCTAAACTCCCTGGAAGACACTAAGAAGCAAAAGGCAGTTCTAGAAGTAGAAGTAAACTCATTAAAACAGAAACTGCATAGTTGGACAAGTTCATCACACATTGTCCAACACTTAGTGAGAGAAAGAAACAACGGGGAGGGTTTGGGGTATAAAGTGGTTCCACCACCACCTGAGACCTTGATGAACACTAAGAGTAAACCAATTAATAATAACCCCATCAAGGATCATGTGGTGTCTACTCCTCTTGTTAGTGATCCAGATTCCTCATGTTCATCTATTGAATCTGGAACCAAACAAAAGGAGGCCACTTCCAAGGCAAAGGGTAAAATGCCATGTGTTAATCTGGAGAAAGAATTTGAAAAGGTAACATAAAGTCAGGGTCAAACAGAGTCAAATCAGAACCTAAAAAGACTACTAATGTTAATCTTTCACAAGTTTCAAGTCAAAAACCAGTTAACCAAAAGGAGAAAGATGTTAAACATGTTAAAACAGTTAACTTTGTTAAACAAGAGAAAACATCAAAAGAACCAGAGTCAAAACCTAAATTGAGTGATGTTACTAGAGTGTCACACACATCTCCACAAAGAAAGTTTAATCATAAAGTTGATAGCAGGTCTTGCTACAACTGTGGAGAGTGTGGACACATTGCTTCCTATTGTCCTTACTATCAGACACCTAGGAAGAAGATTGAACTTCAGGATTCAAAGCCTAGGTCGTCTAAGAGGAGTTCTGTAACTCCACCTAGAAGAACTAGTGAACCTAAAGTTCAACCTATTAGCCAGTCGACTGTTTATCACAAACAGGCATTGCACAAATCTGGTTTATGGAAAGAAAAGTCATACTCTGTGTCTGATAATGATGACAAGAAGGAATCTGAGCTACCCTCACCCTCTAAGGGTCAATGGGTTGAATTCATGATGTGTGATGCCTCTGGGAAACCCAAGCCAGTAAAGGCTTGGGTTCCTATCCTAAACTAATCTTTTACATTGTATGTGCAGGGTGTTCGCTACAGTGCTGAAACTAACACGTGGATTATAGACAGCGGAGCATCCAGGCACATGACAGGAAACAGGGCCCGTTTATCAAACGTCAAGCAAATAAAAGGAGGGCATGTTTCGTTTGCTGGAAACAAGGGAGGCTATATCACAGCTCAGGGAGAAGTGGAGAATCAGAAAGTTAAGTTTGATAAGGTGAACTATGTTCAACAACTTCAAAACAACTTACTTTCTGTTTCCCAAATCTGTGATAAGGGATTTAAAGTCATATTCGACAACAAGAAGTGTTACGTGCTAAAGAAAGACTGTGATTCCGGAGGACCAAGTTCTGATGACAGCTTCAAGATATAAAGACCTCTATGTTTTGGATCTGTCAACAGCTTCTACAACGGATCAGGAGGTTCAGTGCTTTCTCTCAAAAGCCACTGAGAAAGACTCCATCTCCTGGCATAGGAAAATGGGACACATTAATCAGAGGAAGATGAATCACTTGATCCAGAAGGATCTCGTGAGAGGAGTCAACATCAAGAATTTCCAGCTTCCTGATTTTTGTGTAGCTTGCAAGAAAGGCAAACAGACGAAGAAGTCTCATAAGGAAAAGAAAGTTCATTCAATAGAACTTCCTCTTGAACTTCTTCACATGGATCTGTTTGGTCCAGTCAGTACAAAGAGCATTGCAGGCGACTTGTACTGTTTTGTGGTTACTGATGACTACTCAAGGTTCTCTTGGGTAATGTTTCTGAAGTCCAAATCAGAAACATTTGAGTCATTCAAGGAGTTAGTAACCACACTGGAATCTCTCTACAAGCTGAAAGTGAGACAAGTACGCTCAGACAACGGGACTGAATTCAAGAACCAGTGGATGGAGGCTTACTGCAAGGAAAAGGGAATTGTGCATCAATTCACTTTTGCCTACACGCCTAAGATGAATGGCGTTGCTGAGAGAAAGAACAGAAGCTTAATAGAGACAGCACGGACAATGCTGGCAGACTCGAAACTGCCTATCCAATTCTGGAATGAGGCAGTAGCAAATGCTTGTTATACACTAAATCGAGTTCTAATAGTTAAGCGCCACGGAAAGACATGTTACGAGCTTCTACAAAGACGCAAACCGAATTTGGAATATCTTGAACCATTTGGCGCGCCGTGCACACTTCTGAAGAAGACACAAGAAGGTAAATTCAGCGAGAAGGCTGATGAAGGAATCTTTCTAGGATACAACATACCGAACAAGAGAGTTTACAATAACACAACGGGTCTAGTAGAAGTGTGGTGCAATGTTAATGTTCAGAGATATACCACACCACCTACTGGAAAAGGACCCGCCTATTTCTTCGACTATGATGGATTCTTCAAGTCCTTCAATACCCCTATCTCTCCCTCGGATGACGAGTTAGCTACACGGATGATGTATGATATCTTGAATACACCATCTCATGAGTCAACATCATCTAGCTCACAGGGAGAATCATCTACTCAGTCAGGGGGAGTAGTCGACGACAGTGACTCCTCCTCAGAAGATGAAGCTGAAGAAGATGATCAGAACAGTCAGGAGGAACAGGTTCCAGTTCCTGAAAGTCCACAAGCATCAAACAGTGATGCACCTTCGACTTCGGAACCTCAAACTCCAACTACCTCAGATGCAGAACCAAATGTTCATAATCTTGGCTCTGAGGTAGCTGTTCCTACTATTCCAGGATCACGTTTAAACGTCTATCATCCCCTAGACAATGTCATTGGAGATGTCAGATCAAGAGTACAAACCCGAAATCAGCTATACTCAGCTGATTATGCCTCAGTTATGGAAAAGGGATATATTCATGATGGTGCTTATCGGTGTTTTGTCTCGCAGTTTGAGCCAAAATATGTCAGTGATGCACTAAATGATGAGGCGTGGGTGAGTGCCATGCAAGAAGAACTTCTTCAGTTCAAAAAGTTAGGTGTATGGACTCTAGTAGATAGACCTAAAGGTGCTAAGGTCATTGGCACCAAATGGGTTTTGAAATGCAAGAAGGATGACCAAGGGGTCATTATCAGGAACAAGGCTCGACCGGTGGTTCAGGGATTTCGCCAAGTCGAGGGGATTGACTACAATGAAGTGTTTGCACCCGTGGCTAGGATGGAAGCCATCCGTATCTTCCTCGCCTATGCCTCGTACATGAAGATTAAAGTCTACCAATTAGATGTGAAGAGTGCATTCCTTCATGGGGAAATCAGAGAAACAGTCTATGTCAGTCAACCCGAGGGATTTGAAGATCCTTATCATCGGGACAGAGTTTACAAACTCGACAAGGCTTTATACGGGCTTCATCAAGCTCCAAGAGCCTGGTATGAGAAACTCTCGACTCATCTTGTGAAACACGGCTTTCGCAGGGGAGTCATTGACTGCACGCTGTTCATCAAAGAGAAAGATGGAGATCTACTGCTCGTACAGATCTATGTCGATGACATAATCTTCGGTTCAAAGAATGAAGACTTATGCAAAGAGTTTGAAGCAGTTATGAAGAAAGAGTTTGAGATGAGTGCTATGGGGGAGATGAAGTTCTTTCCCGGATTACAGGTGGATCAGACACCAAATGGGATCTTTCTACATCAGACCAAGTATGTGGGAGACATTCTCAGTCGGTTTGACATGGAGAATGCTTCTGCTGCTGGGACTCCACTTGCTACTAGTCATGATATAGCACCTGATGATAATGGAGATCTGGTAGATGCCACAATGTACCGGGAAATGATTGGATCTCTCATGTATCTCACAGCCTCAAGACCTGATATCATGTATGCTACATGTTTATGTTCTAGATATCAGGCTAAGCCTATGGTCAACCATCTGATCGGGGTCAAGAGGATATTTCGTTATCTGAAGGGTACACCCACACTTGGGTTATGGTATCCTCATGATGATGACTTTGAGCTCACGGCATATAGTGACTCGGATTACGGGGGCTGCAAGATGAACTACAAGTCTACATCAGCAGGGTGTCAATTCTTTGGGAGAATTTAGTTACCTGGCAATGTAAGAAGCAGACATCGGTTGCATTGTCAACCTATGAAGCCGAATACGTTGCTGCTGCAAGTTGCTGTTCACAAATCATCTGGATTCAACAGCAAATGCGGGATTACGGTTTAAAGTTTTCTTCTACTCCTATTTTTGTTGATAACTCTGCTGCAATTGCAGTAACTAAAAATCCGGTCCAACATCCAAAGACCAAACACATCGGTATTAAATACCATTTCATAAGAGACTGTTTTAAAAAGAACTTAATTGATGTGGTAAAAATTAATACTGATTTTCAACGCGTTGACCTCTATACTAAAGCCTTTGATAAACCACGTTTTTAATATTTGTTAGAGGTCAACGGCGTTAAAAAGAAAAGTGATGTTATTCCTGATGATGAACATGTGTAGTCCGATGCGTTTCAGTTAAATTTTTTAGTTTATTTTATTTTTCTTATTTATTTTAGTTTTGTCTAAATTGAATTCATGTTATCTCGCTGTTTATTAAAATCCTAAAATAATTAAACCAGTTATGATTTTAGTATTTTAGGGGGAGAATAAGTCATTCAATAACATTAAAAAAAACGAGGGAGAAGGAGTGAAAAGCTGATATAAGGTAGATCATATCTGTGATACCGATCCAAACCCTTTGGAAAATGATAGTACACAGGAACAAATCAAAAGGGACTTTAAAATTTTAATTTAGAAAAGATGCAGTCTGTGTAGTCTAAGCAATATAAAAGGTAAGATGATAGAAAATCTGGTAACTACTAAGGTAACACAACGAGAGTAGACCTAGAGGTTGCGAGACCACAAATGATATGTCGGTAGATTCAACACAATAGATGATTAGACCTGACTGGTGATCTCAAGATCAAACTAAGTTGTTCAACTGACTGTGGGCTTCCATCTTATCACTGGTTAACACAATCAACAATATTCCAATAAGGGGTAATGAGCATGTAAACGCCACAAATGTGTGCGGATGACCATAAATAGAGCAAAGCACGAAAAAAATGAAAGACAAATGCTATCAAGCTAATGACTTATGTTGTTGGTGCATTTTGTACAAAATAAAATTAACCTGCTCTAACAAGGAGATAGGTTGTGTGCCTCTCTGCTGTGCGATGGCACTGACCTGAGGATAAGCATAACCTAGATATTCTAGAATTCATTGTTGTTTGCCGCCTCTCTGCTGTGCGATGGCACTGACCTGAGGATTGGCTTCTCCTTGAAAGCTGTAAGAATAGTCTCTTCTTGTAATAATACCCGTAGACCGCTCAAAAGCTCCTGAGGAATGTTGATTACCATATAAGTGTGGGATCCATAAATGTTAGTTGAAATAATTAAATCTTAAACTATCACCAGTTTTGTGTCTAAAGTCTGTGTATGGATTTAAGAGGACAAACATATTGACAATCATTGTGGCTGCAATTCTTGAAAGTTCAAATCAATGTGGTAATCTAATAGTTCCAGTATGATTTCCTAAAGTTGCTAACGACTCTGGATGAAAACCAAAAATTGAGCATCAAAAGGTTTTGATAACAAGTCCCAAATGATTTGACTTGCCTGTATGATTCCAAAATTGAATTGGTCCAGGTGTGGTCAATCTAAGTTGAAGCTGCCTATTCCGGAGCCAAATCCCGTAGATTTCTATCTTAGGGTTTATCTCTCACAAAAAGCCAAAAACAAGTCTAATTTTTGTACTTTAGTTTAATTTTCTAATTTACTTAGTCATTTCAGTTTGTTTGTTTGTCGGACTACATCGTGAAAATCAGTATGGGATCAACTCACTAAAAGGGTCATGTCTGAGATGACCACATTCATTTTCAAAGTTTAAAAGGGTCACGTCTGAGGTGACAAAGTGTTTAAAAGGATCACGTCTGAGGTGATCAAAAAGTTTTCAAGTTAAAATGATCATGTCTGAGATGATCAAATGCTCATAATGTTAATTTCAAAAGTTAAAAGGGTTTTAAATGTTAAATGTTCAAAATGGCAGAAAATTTCATAAGTCTAACCCATTCGCACGATTGGACCATAAGTATGGACCAACCATGCGAATGGGTCCCATTCGCACGACTGGACATGAGATTGAGCCATTCACCCGAATGGCTTATCAGACTGATCCATTCGACCGAATGGAAGGGTGTGAATGAGTCAATCGACCGACTTAGACTCAGTCGGTTAACTGAAGGTGCGAATGAAAGAGCACAAATGAGTCAGTCGACCGACTGAACCTCAGTCGGCAACTGAATGCGACTGACTGGGCCAATCGCACGATTGAGCCTCAGTCGCCCGAATGAACTGAGCGAATGAGGCCAGTCGGCCGATTGAACTCAGCTTCAGTATTTAAAGGGCCACAGTCGATCGCATTTCACTCATCACCCTCAATCGCTCCTAAGTCGCTCTTCGTACCGTTACTCTGCCAAAATCTCTCTAGATCCTGTTTTCACATCATTATTGATCTTCTGACGTTCGCTGTTGTTTATACAGGTAGATTGAAGTTATATCTCAATGAAATCAGAAGAAATGGAACCCTAATTCTGTGAAATTCGAGTGAAACAAGAACCGGACTAAAATGACCTAATAACTAACCTAAACTAAGCAAAATGTTAACATTAAGTTTAATAGGTTATTAGTGACAAGATGGCGAGTCTATTGAACCGGTAACCCATGTTAAATCACTTGTTTTGATCAAGATTCGAACCACCGGCGCCTGAACAGTAGGACAGGCGACTGGTCGTCCGGATGAACTCCAATCGCACGATTGAATCTTGCGATTGGGTGAATCGGCCGAATGAACCATGCGAATGAGCTCAGTCGGCAGACTGAACCAATCGCAGACTCAGTCAGCAGATTGAACTCAGTCGCATGTCACACTCACCCGAATAAGCTCAGTCGCATGAAAGGACAACCGACTGACTTTAGTCGCATGATTCATTCATACGAATGAATCAGAATGAATTTAAACATTACACTTAGAACTGAATTTTGATGTATTATGTACTAATGGTTCTGTGTTGTGTTTCAGGAAAATGGCTGATAGATGGTCCATTAATCCAAAGCACAACATATGTGCTCATTTGGATCACACGACTCGGAATGGGGACGAGTTTAGAGAGATTATAGCTTTCCTTAGACGCTCTCGGATACATAAGGCCATTTCCACACCGTGCACGCCTTACAGGTCATTACACCAGGCATTCTGGGAGAATGCCTCCGTTGATCGTTCTCGTGAGCCTTACAGTATACGTAGCTCCATTCTTGGTCATGATATTGAGGTTACAGCTGCTGATATCCAGAGAGTTCTTGAGTTTGGGGACGATACTGATCACCCCACCAGATTACATCCACTTACTGTTAGAGGCTGCTTTCTCAGGATCAAGTACGCTGGGGACATAAACTCAGGTGTGCTCAACAAGAGCAACCTGTGCCCCCAGTACAAGTACTTGGCGCATGTGATCCTGAAGTGTATTGCTTCGAGGAGGGGTGGGTTCGATGACCTATCAGACCAGATTCAGAATGCCTACGTGGCACTGGTGCTGAACCACCCTTTCAGCTTTTCGAGTATGATCTTCTCATATCTGGTTGAGAACCTAGAGGCTAAGGGGAAGGAGGGTTTTTGTATGTACCCCAGGTTTCTTCAGCTGATCTTCAACGAGAAGCTGCCTTCACTTCCCAAGGAGAGCCATGATGCGGTTGCCTTGGAGATTATGGATGACACGACCTTGGGTCGTATGAGAGTGTATAGGGGCAAGCAGGTAAAGCCCTAGGTGAAGAGGTTGATCGGCCATTTGGCCAATGAGAGATATGTGGCGCCGGGGAGACGCAAGTGGCGTCATGATGATAGTGATTCAGACGACGAGAGGCTATTGCTCCCAGAGCATGATTCCGATGATGACGACAGTGGGGACGCTGGGGATGATATGTCTACTCCACCGAGAGGCACAGCTTCCGATGTTATACCTCCAGTGTCTGCCCCAGCTGGTGACATAGCCGAGTCTGCTGGTTTCCATCAGGACTTTGTTCCTGGTGAGGAGGAAGAGGAGTCGGACGAGGAGCCCTTGACAAGAACTGTGGGAAGCAAGGTTGTTCCCAAAGAGTATGGGCTAAGGGCGGTTGGTGAACGCCCAAGAGACTCAGGAGAGACAGCTGCTGATCCTAGTTATGCACCGAAGTCAGCTAGCCGTGTTGTAGGGGGAGCATCCACCTCGACGGGAACGAGGAGGAAAAGGATGGCTCAGCCCCACGGGCAAAAGAAGAAGAAGAGACGATTGACCTTCGTTACCACCACAGCCACTACCGCTACCACCACCACTACCACTTCCACAGCCACACCATCCACCACTACAGCCACCACAGCTACCACTACTACCTCCACACCTCCCACCACTATACAGATGCCATCTGCCACCATATCTTTCACTCCCACATCACCTCCACCATTTCACAAACCCAGCCCCATCTTCACTACAGCCACCACCGCCACCACTACCCACCAAGCAGGACCCTCTTCATATCCCTCACATACTTATGGATCACCTCTACCTCCAATTGGGGTAGAGGAACAGCTTTCTGCGCTTAACTGTATGGTGATGCGTTTATTAGCTGCGGATGAGGAGAAGACGGCTCAGATCCGCCAGCTGGCTGATCTTACTGCTGCACAGTCTCAGCAGATCTCAGAGCAGGCTCGGGTGATTGAGGAGCACGCCCAACATATGGCTGCTCAGAGCCATGAGATCGCCCAACTCCAGGAGCAAAGTGTCACATCTACCAAGAAGATAGAGGAGTTGGAGGAGGCTAAGAAGACGATCATGTTAAAGCTAAAGGGATCTAAAGAGGAGCCCCTGAAGATCAAAGAGGGAGACGGAGATGATGGTGATGATGATGGTGATGATGATGATGAGGATGATGATGAGGATGATGATGAGGATGATGAGGATGAGGGGACTGAAGAAGAAAGGACAGAGGAGAAGGATGAAGATGATGATGCAGAAGGAGAAGATGCAGCTGCATCGGCCTCTGCTCAAGGTCAGGAGAGGAGATCCAAGAATAGACAAGACCAACAAGCTTCCTCCTCTGCTCAACCAAGTGATGACCCGATGATCCAGGACAAAAGTAAAGACTAGATGTTTATGTATTTATTTACTTTTGTATTTGAATCATGTATTTAAACCTATGTATTCAATGTTTATATTAAGTTTAATGCATTTCTGTTTTGATTAATTACTAATGGTTGATGTGTTGAATGTTTAAATCAAACAGATCCAAATTACCAAAGGGATGAGTTCGATGTTGCTCCCCTTCAGCAGGTCAAGACTCAGTTGACTATGATTCTTGATCTGCAAGGGATCGTAAGGAGGTCAGTGAGATATACCCCTGAAGAAGGAGAAATCATTCACGACCTATAAAACGAGCAACTAGCAGAGATCTTCAAGCTCAATCCAGATGAGATTGTGAAGGATGCTCCGACGTGCGACTCGACCAGTGACGAAGAGCTCAACGATGTTGATGAAATAGAGATTGAAGATGTCACTGCCGAGCACTACCCTCAGTATGCTGACAATGAGGGAAATGTGGTCCCCAATCTGGGTGAATCCCTTGTTAGCGATACATTTGAGGTGTTAGACAAAATGGAGCAAGAGTCAGAGAAGATAGAGGAAACGACCCAAGCCTCAAATGATGATGTCGATATTCGAAAGGCTGAGTGGGCTGTGTGTTTTGAAAAAGTTAGAGCCCAACGCGCTGCACCTAAACAGGATGCCTACACCAAACTCTACAGAGTCAAGAAACATCATAAGGTGTCTGGTAGGATCATAGCGTGGGCGTATTTTAAGGACCTTAACGTATATGCAGTTAAGAGGGAGAAGGGCATAGAGTACTTCAGATTCCCACATGATCTGAAGACTCTATCAGGTTTTGAGCTCAACCAGCTGGCCAAACTAAAGCTGTTATATGCTGACCCGAGAAAGATGTCTGGCTGGTTTGAGGCTGCCCTAAGGAAGGAGTACCACACCAGGTGGGTTAACTTCAGACCCCAACAGCCTACAAGGTATATCAGAAGGTCTGAGGTTGATGCCATTACTGGAAAGCCAAAGATAGTGTTGAAGTGTAGTCCTCCGCGCACAATGTCAAGAATCCCACTCAGGGAAATGCCACAGGACTTCACTCCACACTTTAAGTGGTGGTACTACGATTGGAGGACAGGAGAAGCGGTCATAGTCCTAAACAAAGAGGGCCAAATGGATACTATCAGGATATTCGACCCAATGTGGCTTACCAACTTGTCAGCCAATGATGTCTACACTTTATACAAGTGGCCACTGTTCTATGATACGCAGGATATTGTACAAGCCCTCCAGTTCCAGAACGTCATAAGACTCTGCTTCGCGTTTGAGATTCACGCGGGAGTCACAAAAGAGGATAAGTACAAGAAATATGAGGAGGTTATGCAGAAAACAAGACATTAGAGAGATTTAGGTCCAAGGGGGAGTTTGTTGATACATGTATGTCCCTAGATCAGGATATGAATGTAATAGATCTTGTTTATCTGATTCTGATGTAATGTGAAATGATTAATGAAATGATATTGATTGTTTGTGATTGATAATGTTTAATATTTCATTAATGAGTCGATGTTGAATTGGTTAATTAGGTTTGTGGTTGTTTGAATGGTTACACATCATGTTATATTAATTAATACATTCAAACTTAACATAATGAAGTTCTCATACGAATGGCCCATGCGAATGGATCATACGCATGAATAACTTCATACGATTGACTCAGTCGCACGACTGAACCAGGAGACTGGATCAGTCGTATGACTGTAACATAAGATTGGCTCAGTCGCACGACTGAACACTCAGTCGTGCGGATGAATCAACCGCATGGTTCAATCGCACGACTGAACCATACTTATGGTTCAGTCGCACGAATGAACAATACTAACCTATAAATACAACCCAATTCGTGGAAAAACGTAAGCATTCATTCTATTTCGACTCCAGACGTACCCTAGCCGTCCAGAAGCCTCCCAATTCGTTCTCCAAGTTCATAGAACACATTAGATCGATTCTCAATCGATTCTGAACGTTAGAGTCAATACTTTATTGATTCTTCGTGTGTTCTCACTGATTAGATCGCCAATCAAATAGGATTCCACACTATTTGGTTTGGTGTACACGCTAATCACTCGGTATTTCGTTCAAATACCAGGTCCTAACAATGATGAAAGATAATAATGAATAATATGTATGTGTACGTATGATGTGTGATCACAAAGGAAAGTAAAGTAAAAGTTTTAAACGAAAGTAAAGTATTTTTATTATAAAACTAGAACTCACTCAGCAACGCTAACTTTTATGCATTTTTAGTTGGCAGGTAATTGTTGCTGAGGGTGGCACGAGGGTGAAGCTACTTGGGGAATAAAGGACTGGCATCCATTTTATGCAGACATGATATTTTTGTGTTATAATGCAACTAAATGTTATTTTGTAATTTTGAACAACTATGTATTATTTGGCAAAAGTAATTATTAATGCATGAAATGGTTTTTGTTAAATTATTCCGCTGCAATGTTTTAATGAATTGTAATGTGTTTTAAATATTATGTGCGATGAATGTATGACTGTAAGCGTTCTGGAAACGGGGCCTTACAAGTTGGTTTCAGAGCCAAAGTTTAAGAGAACAGGGTAAATATTTCAAAAACCTAGATTTAAACTTAAAATGAGACCAAATGGAAGGATGTCAGCCCAAGTAGCTACGTGCCATAAGTTAATTTCTTTAAATGTTAACCGGTATTATGTGCGCATGCTATTTGATTTATGTGCTCTTAGTAGATTTGGATACTAATGTAGTCAGGATCGAAGTGCTTGGGGTATGAAGAGTACAGTAAGTAGCTAATTATAACTGGCCACTGTAATTAGGGACTTACTATACTTAACATACTCTGAGCTATTACCTTGAATGACCGTGTTGGTGTTTGAATCTTATAGTGTTTAGAGGATGGCTGGTGGTAGATCTTCGAAAGCTTCTCAAGTTGGAGGTCGTGGTGGACGTGGTGCTGGACCACGGGTCACGAGGAACCAAGCTAAGACTGGTGAGACGGCTCATGAGGAGCCCAAGACCCATCATCAGGAGGCGGTGATGAGAGCGCTAATCTGAGGGCCTTAGTGAAGGAGGCGGTTATGGAGGAGGTTCATCAAGTCATGCAGACGATTCTGTCGTCTGTGGTGACTGAAGTAATTAAAGCGGTGAGGGAGGACGAGAAGAAGGAAAGGAAGAAGACCATTGGGGAAAGAGAGCAACCAGAAACTAAGACGGTTATTTCTAGTGATGAAGAGGAGGTAGAAGCTGGGGCATTCCAGAGATGTAAGCCCCCGACTTTTGATGACAATGGTAACGCTGTTGCTGCTCACCGGTGGGTGAGGGAAATGGAGGCAGTGTTGGATATCAGCGAGTGCAGGAGGACCAGAAAGTGAAGTTTGCTACTCACTCGTTTGTAGACTCGGCCTTATGTTGGTGGGACAATTTTGTCCAGGCCGAGGGGAGCCGGGCAATTGGAAGGATGAAGTGGGGTGAACTGAAGAAGCTGGTGATTGAGGAGTTTTGTCCTCACAGGGAGTTGGATAATATTGAGAGAGAGTTCCTACAGTTAGAGGCGGGAACCATGACACACCAACAGTACACTACCAAGTTCAATGAAATGGCGCGCTGGTGCCGGATCAGGTGACACCCGTGTCACGAAAGATTAAGAGGTACATTCAAGGTTTGTCGGCGGATATCCGTAGGCATATGATCGCCGCTTGGCCAAGTACTTTTAGGTCGGTGGTTGATCTGGCGGGGAGGCTGTATGACGAGAGGGAGGTGGCAGTGGTGGAAGTAAGCAAGAAAGGTGGTGGTGATAGAAACTGGAATGGAAAGCGGTTTGGACGTGGTGGTGTCGCTCCAAACAGCAAGAGCGCTAGGGTGGATGACCGATGTGTAGCTACCTCTGGTGTGGGTCAAAGAGGTGTGATAAATGTGGGAAGGAGCATACGGGAGAATGTAGGCGGGGATTGAACGTCTGCTTCAAATGTGGAAAGCCCGGTCACATGGCTAGAGAGTGTAGGGCTGTAAGATGTTACAACTATGGTGAAGAGGGTCATATGAGCAGGGATTGCAATAAGCCGAGGGCTGAGAGTCTCAGAGCAAAGAAGACGACCGGAAATGAAGGGCAGAGAGCGAGCGCCAGAGCTTTCACAATGACCCGGGAAGAGGCTAGGACAGACCCCGATGTTGTGTCAGGTACGTTTCTAGTAAACCAAAATCTTGCTTTTGTGTTATTTGATTCTGGTGCTAGTAGGAGTTTTATTTCTGCTGCTTTCTGTGCTAATTTGCCTGTTAGAAGTAGAAGTATAGATGAGCCCTTCGAAGTAGAAACTGTCATTGGTAAGTCTACCAGGATTTCTGTTTTGGTTGAGGGTTGCGACATAGAATTAGAAGGTCATAGGTTTCCTGCTAGACTGTTTGTGATGACCTTAGGCGGGTTCGATGTAGTCCTAGGGATGGACTGGCTAGCAGCCTATGAAGCAAATATCGTGTGTCGCAAGAAGATGATCCGACTGATAGTGTCCGACGGGAGTTCGGTGACGATCTACGGTGATCGAGTTACTACGGTTCCAAAGGTGATTTCGATGGTGGTGGCGGGGGAAGTGCATGAAACGTGGATGTAGCGCCTACCTAGCTTACGTGAAGGATGTGGACACGTCAGTACCACAATTGTCCGACGTACCGGTTGTGTGTGATTTCCCGAACGTGTTCCCAGAAGACTTACCAGGTGTGCCCCCAGACCATGAGATCGAGTTCCAGATTGACTTGATACCTAGTGCTCAATCAGTTGCCAGGGCACCGTATCGATTAGCTCCAACTGAGATGAAGGAACTGATGGTTCAGTTACAAGAATTATTGGATAAAGGGTTCATTCGACCGAGTATCTCTCCCTGGGGTGCTCCGGTCTTGTTTGTAAAGAAGAAGGACGGTAGTATGAGGATGTGCATTAACTACCGCGAGTTAAACAAGTTGGCGGTGAAGAACCGATATCCACTGCCCAAGATTGATGACTTGTTTAATCAGCTCCAAGGTGCCAGTTTGTTTTCGAGAATAGATCTTCGATCTGGCTATCATCAACTGATGGTGAAGGAGCAGGATATCCCTAAGACAGCTTTTCGCACGCGTTATGGACACTACGAGTTCCTCGTTATGTCTTTTGGTTTAACCAACGCGCCAGCTGCTTTTATGGATTTGATGAATCGGGTGTGACGACCCATGTTGGATAAATCAGTGATTGTTTTTATCGATGATATTCTGATTTATTCGAGGAGCGAGGAGGAGCATGCCGGTCACTTTCGGGAAGTGTTGGAGACGCTTAGAAGGGAGAAGTTGTATGCCAAGTGCGCGTTCTGGTTGCGCAAAGTTCAGTTTCTGGGTCACGTGGTGAATCCCGAAGGGATTATGGTCGACCCGGCTAAAGTGCAAGCGGTGATGCAATGGAAGTCTCCAAAGACGTCGTCCGAGATTCGTAGTTTCGTGGGATTGGCGGGCTATTATAGGAGATTCGTCCAAGACTTCTCAAAGATAGCTTCTCCATTGACCAAGTTGAACCATAAGGACGTGAAGTTTGTATGGTGTCAAGAATAAGAGAAGGCTTTTGACGAGCTAAAAACGAGGCTGACGCAAGCTCCAGTCTTGTCATTACCCGAAGGAAGCGAGGATTTGGTAGTCTATTCAGATGCTTCTTATTTGGGATTAGGTTGCGTGTTGATGCAAAGAGGGAAGGTTATAGCCTATGCATCCCGATAGTTGAAGACCCATGAGGTTAATTACCCTACTCACGACTTGGAACTAGCAGCGGTGGTCTTTGCATTGAAGATTTGGAGGCACTACTTGTACGGGACGAAGTGCACTATCTTCACCAACCACAAGAGCTTGAAGTACTTCTTTGAGCAGAAGGATTTGAATATGAGGCAGAGAGATGGTTGGAACTTATCAAGGATTATGATTGTGAGATCCATTATCATTCGGGCAAGGCCAACGTAGTGGCGGATGCTCTTAGCCGAAAGGAGAGACCCGAACCGATCCGGGTGAAGGCTTACCAGTTGGTGATGACCCCCGATATGATGTCGCAGGTCAAGGAATTCCAAGATGAGGCGTTGAAAGAAGATCGCCTTAACTCCGAAAGGATGAGAGGTCTAGTTACGGAGTTGGGTGAAAACACTCACGGAGTTAGAACCCGCTTCGGACGGATGTGGATCCCTCGTTACAGAGATCTACGAGGGTGAATCATGGATGAAGCTCATAAGACTCGATACTCCATTCATCCCGGTGCTACAAAGATGTATCAAGATATGAAAGCGCGAGGTAGCGGAGTATGTGAGTAAGTGCCTTACTTACTTAGAAGTGAAAGCGGAGCATCAGAAACCGTATTGTAAGATCCAACCTTTGGATATACCCAAATGGAAATGGGAGCATATCATCATGGACTTTATTACAAAGCTACCACGTACAGCGAGGGGATATAATGCCATATGGGTGATCGTTGACCGTCTGACGAAGAGTGCTCACTTCTTGCCGATCCGTGAAACGTATTCATCTGAGAGGTTAGTGGATTTGTTTATCAAGGAGATTGTAACTCTTCATGGTGTCCCGGTGTCTATTGTGTCTGACCGTGACACCCGGTTCACATCCAAGTTTTGTAAAAGGTTTCACGATGGAATGGGGACGAGATTACATATTAGTACGGTTTACCATCCTCAGACGGACGGTCAGTCGGAAAGAACCATACAAACGCTAGAAGATATGCTTTGGGTATGCATTATTGATTTCGGAGGAAGTTGGGACGAACACTTACCGTTAGCTGAATTCTCATATAACAATAGTTATCATGCCAGCATTGGTATGCCGCCATATGAGATGCTATACGGTAGGAGGTGTAGAAAGCCCGTATGCTGGGGTGATATTGGACAGAAGGAGTTGGGGAGTATTGAAGTGATCGAGGCAACGACTGAGAAATTGGAAAAGATCAAGGCCTTTATGAAAGCGGCAAAAGATAGGCAAAAGTCGTATGCTGACAAGAGACGTAGACCGATTCAATTCGAGGTGGGCGATAAGGTTTTGCTGAAGGTTTCACCTTGGAAGGGTATCATTCGGTTTAAAAAGCGGGGTAAGTTGAGCCCGAGGTATATAGGGCCTTTCCAAATCATTGCTCGTGTAGGAGAGGTGGCCTATAAGTTGGAGCTGCCCAATGAGTTAAGTGAGATTTATCCAACATTCCATGTATCTCATCTGAGAAAGTGCCTAGCGATGAAGATATGGTTGTACCATTGGAGGACATTGAAGTTGATGAACGACTCAATTACGTGGAGCAACCAGTGGCAATCATC
The DNA here is from genome assembly GCA_025215565.1 of Flaveria ramosissima. Classification (NCBI taxonomy): domain Eukaryota; kingdom Viridiplantae; phylum Streptophyta; class Magnoliopsida; order Asterales; family Asteraceae; genus Flaveria; species Flaveria ramosissima. The sequence goes on along the minus strand of CM046038.1, from coordinate 10,429,280 downwards.
GATCGAAAAGAGAAGAGGCTACAGAATAAAGTGGTTCCACTGGTTCGTGTACAATGGAGGCATAGGAAGGGATCCGAGTCTACGTTAGAGACAGAGGAGGAGATGAGACAGTATTACCCACAGCTGTTCGAGGAGTAACAGGTTTCGAGGACGAAACCTATATAAAGGGGGTGGACTTGTAACACCGAAAATTTTAAAAGAAATGAAAGAAAAGAAAAATAATCCAAGTCAAGGGGTTAAAGTTGTGCAAGGGGCAAAGTTTAATAAAATTTTGTTCAAAAAGGTGGTATGGTCGCCCCATACCTACTGTACTATCATCTTCATCGACTTTTTAGAGTGTGAAAGAAAATTTTCTCCCGATTTTAGAGAGAAGAAGAAGAAGCTGCTTGAAAGTAAGTTTTCTTGTGTTTTTGTCGATTTCAGCTGGGTTTTCAACTTCGGGACCGAGCCTTATGTGTTTGTTTGTGTTCGGTTTTGTGTTTTGGGGTGTTTAGGTGCTAGAACTCGTTGTGCTCTCGGGTTTGGTGGAGTGTTGCCTTGAGGTTGCATCAGGTGAGTTCTAGATCCTCGGTTTTAATGTTTTTAATTTGTTATGGGGCTGAGAATGCATGTTATTATATTTTTATTGAAATTCAGGTGTGAACCCGTATGTATGTGTGTGCCCTGTTTTGGGTGGGTGTATGTTTGGGAATGTTTTGGTTATGATCATGGTTGTATACCTGTTTTTGATGCTTAGTATGTTAGAACTAGGCTTAGAACATGATTAGAATGAGAATCGGGGACTGAAAATAGTGCAAATAGATCATTCATAGTGGATTCATTATCTTTATCCATATAATTATATTAAAAATCGCTATACTTTCTCTGATCTTTTTAATTAAATAATACTTTTTACATCCTTATCATTACTTTTTTCTCTCTCCTTCACTCACAACCACTGTCAAAAACATTAAAAAATATATAGGGATTGAACAGTGATTCTTCAAATATACAAATCAACAATAACATTTTCTTTCTCCTACACTCAAAACCACTTAAAACCATTCCATATAATATACCAAACACACTCATGTATTTTTAGGGATTCCACTGTGAATGCTTTAATGCCTTGGTTCTTGTGAATGGTAGTCCGACAAAGGAATTCAAATGTAAGAGATGATTGAGGCAAGGTGATCCATTATCACCCTTTTTATTTGTGATAGCGATGGAAGTATGGTCTGGTATTCTTAAGAAGCCGATATCAGCTGGAATTATCGAGGGATTAAAACTTCCTAATAATGGTCCAGTTATTTCACATTTTCTTTTTTGCAGATGATGTTGTCGTACTTGGGAATGGTAGCCAAAGAGAAGTTAAAAATATTGCAAGATTAATGAGGGTTTTTTTCTTGATTTCAGGTTTAAAGGTCAATCTCCTCGAAAGCTCTATATTTGGTGTGGGTATTAATGATGAGGAGATCTCATCACTTGCCTCAATTCTTCATTGCAAGGTTGGTAAACTTCCATTCTCATACCTAGGGTTTAACGTAGGAGCTGATATGAATTAAAAAAAAATTGGTTGCCCATATTGATGTATTTAAAGCTAGGTTAACGAACTGGGAAGCCAAGACCTTGTCAATTGCGGGAAGAGTTACTCTTATTAAATCTGTCATAGAATCACTTCCAATCTATTATGTTTCCTTGTATCGGGTGCCTCAACAAGTTGTTAACTTTTTGGAAAAAAATAAGAAGGAATTTTCTTTGGGGAGAGGATGGTAGTAATAGGTAAATAAATTGGGTTCAATCGGAAAAAGTAACTCTTCCGAAGGATAAGGGGGGTCTTGGAATAACACCTCTTAGATACTCGAATACGGCAAAGCTCTCGAAATGGTGGTGGAGGTTTAGGAATGAAAAACACTCGCTTTGGTGGAATGTTATTTGGGCGATAGATCACGCTTCAAAATCTTGGTTACCAATTCCGGCCCGACTTTCTTATCCCGATGTATGGCGAAACATATGCAAAATAGCTGATGATCTTTTGAAGTTTAATATTCAACTAAATCGATTGATAATCGGCATTCTTGGGCGTGATGACCAAATAAGATTTTGGATGGACTCTTGGCTACCGGAAGGTCCACTCATGAACTTTTATCCATCTTTATTTAATCTTGAATTGTATAAATATGTTTTAGTCGACGAGTGTTTCTTTGTGCAAGAACAAAATCTATTTGGCACTAAAGATGGAAGAGGGATCAAATGACAACTCAAGAAAAGGATGAACTGGCTATTTTAACTTCGAGGCTTCTTACGATTATACCCAGTGAACTAAAGGACTCATTGATGTGGGCCCAAGTGTGGATGAGCAAGCTATAGCCTTTTTGGAGGCCTAAGATCGCTTATCAAAAGGGGCTTCACTGAAATGACCATAACTTGGGCTAGAAGTCTCCATTTTGAGCTTGCGACCAGTCAAAACGACCGTTGGACCGAGGAGCACGTTTTCACAAACAGCCGTAGGCGGTTTGGGTCATCGTTTCGTCCCGAAAACAGCTTATTTTATGAGTTATTTTTAATTTTTGTCTTATTTTTACGTTTTGTTGGACTTTACATTTGGCCCAGTTTATGGCCCGTTTATGTTTGTGGCCCATTCGACTTTTGTTTTCTTCCTTTATATGCTTGTAAGAAATGGGTGGAATAATCATTGAAGTTTATGAAAAATCTTTTTTTCTCTCTATCACAATGTGTGTTAGTGTGAATTCCTGATTATTGTCATTCTTTGCGAATCAACGATAGTTAGAAGAATTGTTCCTCGTATTCTCGTTGAATCAACAGGTTCAATTATTTATCCTTCTGTTTCCGACTGCATCACTCATGGAATTGGATAGTCGTTGGATCTAAAGAATTCTCAGCTTCGCAGGTCAAATCCCTCATTCAGGGCAAATCTCAAGTTGGTGATGTTTACAAGTTTTCATGGAACGGTTGGGCTCCTAAGAAAGTCAACATTTTCAACTGGAGAGTGAATATATATCGGATTCCTACTTGTGACTCGTTAATGCAAATTATGCGGCTCTGGGGAGGAAACAATCGAGCATATCTTTACATCATGTGGATTGGTAGAGAAGGTGTGGGCCAAAAGTTACTTCTTGGTGCAACATAAACTCCTTATATGCATTTTCCTTTAAAGATCTTATGGAGATACCATATCTACTAAGAGGCGATAAGGACTTCAAGAAAGCAGTTCACGTTATTTTTATGGCGAAAACATGGAACATGTGGAAGCATAGAAATGATATAATTTTCAATCATGTTTCTCTATCCGTCGAAAAAGTTATTTGCCAAATAAGAGTGGATGTTTCATTATGGTTGAAGTCAAGAAGCAGGTCAAAAGGGATCCCGATCTTGCCCAATTTTCCATTCGATCCGTCCTAGTGTGATACTAAATATTTATATATGTATGTTTTTTACTAGAACCCAATTTTGTCCAATCTTATTTTATGTTTTGACTTGCACAACCGGATCTTAAGCGACGTTTGCCACTCATACAAATAACGTATTAGTAAATTCTTACACTATAAGAATTTTAAATCAAAGCATAGATCATCTACTTCCACTAAATCGAGCTCATCTAATAGTTTTTCTGTAAATATGAAATAGAAAAAAAGTTGACTTCGAGTTTATAAGAATCTTATATGTATGTTTTATGTTTATCAAACTGTTCAAGTCATAATATGTATTTATTGTTTTGCATATCAGACAGACATGTTCAAATTGTAGTCGGACCGAGCCGAATCAGTAATAACTCATATGACATCGTTTGGAACCTTAACCGAACAAAACATGTTTACAACACGTTAATTCAAAGGGAAAACTTGCAAAAACATCAGTTTAACTCTACCAACATTAAACAAATGTACAAGTAACTAAAATAACTAACCAAAATCAACCCCACCGAACCTAAAAGACTATATGTCCAAAACATATTTTATTTAGAGAGTCATCTGACTAACCAAAAGAGATCATACCATACTAAAACGGAACAACAAGTTACCTTTTGTTTAACACTCTCAATGCCAAGCAGATGCTGATATAAGATTCCTATCTTTCCATCCCAACAGCATAGCTCCATCTTTCTCCGCCAAAGTATAATGCTCCGAGTAACACTTTAGCAAATGCCGGATAACCGAATTCACATACGTACTCATCGGATACTGTGTGAACCCCGCCATAGTGAACCTAGACCTCCATTTTCTGAAAAGCTCGTGTCTTTCTACTCTTTCCGTACCCTCACAGGCTATGATGTTGACTATATCTCGAGCCAGACAATGTTGTTCCACGTTTATCCTTTCTTTTTTATCTCGCGCTATAATTGCATCAATTGACTCGAACATTGCAGAGTAGTAATCGAAAGCTTCCAGGAATCTTGGAAGGAATGCTGCTGTGTTTGTGTTTGATTCTTGTTCGATTAATGTAACTACTTTTGGTGAAAGCGACTTCACCATTCTTAACCTTTCGTCTCGTGGGTTGTTCAGGTCAACGCTTTCATCAGGCATGTGGTGGAGTTGAAGTGGGAAGTTAACAGCCAGGGCTTCACCAGGTCTAACATCAAGCAGTTCTGCTGTTACAAATGGGGCATAAACCGAAAGAGGGTGAAACTCGATTGGAATCTTGAACTTTTGTGAAACAGATTCCAACCGTTTTCCAACTAATACTAAACTGTCTCCACGGGCGTACTTTGAAACAGGGTCGTCTATTCCTGTTATACGAACATGTGGTGGCCCCCCGGGTCTAGCTGCAAGTGCTTGTAAAAGAGTCATCCATTGGGTCCCTTGAGCAATTTGGAAGTCTATGATGTGGATTCGTTCTTCGTCTCTACAAGCTTCTGCTATTGCACCATTTGCAGCCAAGTAACCGAATTTCAAGTAAGGGCAAATTTCGTATAAGAAATGCATATAAGAAAGTAAATCTTTCCCATGGGGCTCCACACATCTTAGGGCTCGGTATATATGACTACCAGATAACTCCCTTCTAGCCACCAACCCTTCTACCATATACGCTCCTAGCCTCTGGATCGGGTCACCACTAATGGAAACTGAAGCCCGTGCACGTTCAACCAAAATCTCAAACTCATTAATCTTGTTCGCGGCTAGAGCACTTGCACATGCAATAAGCAGCTGCTTTAGATTATTATTGTTGTTATTATTATTACGAGATATACTGTATCTTGGACTATATAAAGGCTGGGGGTGCACCATGTTTGAACTGGTTGGCTCATGGGTCCACTGTTGTGGCCACCTGGTTTGAGCTGAGGGCGGGTTCATGGGCGTGGATGTTTCCTCATCTGAAGCCATAAGAGTTGTTTCTATATTCTGAAGAGCATGTTTCATGTAATGAATACCGCTTGATTGGTTAAAAGAACTGCAATCTTCAAAGGAAGGACCAGCTCCTGAGCTCAATACAGTAAATGTATCGGAATCAAACGGGGTTGAGAGAGGACAGTTGGGGGAGTCTCGTGACTCAAGCTTTCTGGATTCGATTGGCGTCGTGGGACCCACAGGAGTTTTTCGGTAAGGAGAAGAGCCAGATGAGTGATGACTAATACTCAATCTATAACCATAATATTCTTCTGAGCCCATGCTATCTAATAAGCATTATATCAGATGTTGCACATCCAGATGTTGTCTACCAATGATATGTATTTGTTTAGTAGTGTTTTTATTACTTATGTGAAGAACAACTGCAGGATCGACTGTTGTTTGTCCAGATTTTAGTGATCTGTCAGATAATTTAAAGATGGTCATGACTATTATACAATCTCCTATCAGCAAACTGTATTGAATTGATTAGTTGCACAAATTTTTATGTCAAGAAATATGGAATTTTTCAATGGCCCCCCTCAGGTAAAAGTTGAAACAATAAGATCTCCCAAAATCTCAAGAAAAATTTACTACAACAGAAGAAAAATAAAAGCTCAATTCATTTCTTTGTAGAGATCATCAAATCTTTGTTTAATAAATTCCAACCAAACCATCAAATCACCAACAAATCAACTCTTTGACTGGTTTTATTTATTGAAGTTAATAACCACAAGAAACATGAAAAATAAAAATAAAATAAAAAACTTTCTTCTCTTAAGCATTTCAACAAACATTTTATATGCAAAATCTTAAACATATCTTTTCCCTTAAGCATTTCAACAAACATGCTATATGCAAAATCTTGAACATATCTTTTCACTTAAGCATTTCAATAAACACGTAACAAAAGAATCTTGAGCTTCATCTTAATTTTCAATGAAAAAAGGGACAAACTCAAATGTAGATTTTGCAAAAAGAAGTACAAAACTTTTGATCGCAGCGAAATTGAAGAAGATAAGTTCATGGGATTACCTTAATTAACACAAAAGATTAGTTGTCGATGATCGTAGTCGTGTTTGAATGAGAGTTGATGGTTCAGAAGAATGGAAGATGAAGATTCGACATAAACAAGCGGGTGGGGGATTAATATTTTATAGAGAGAGGTGGGGAAGATAACGGAAGCTAACGGAACCGTCAGAGGCGGGGGTATAAGCAGACACGAGTGGTAACGGTGGTTCACGACAGAACATTCTTGCCTATTTCATATTTCATATTCCTGCTGCTGATACCCGGGTATGCGACCATACTCCTAAGTGTTGTACACGCGCTTGTATAATCTTTATTAAATTACCTGTGTATTACATGTGTCGAATAAATAAAATATTAAATATTTATTAATAAAAATTAATGAATTATAAAACGGTTTTTTGATATAAGATTAACATTACGTGCGAGTGATAAAAGGACGATATCATATTTCAAACTTTTTTGTTTTCTTTTTTTAAATTGGCTTTTAAACAAATTGTTTCAAAACAAACCGTTTTTAAAAAAATGTCATTTTTAATAATTTATTTATTATAACTTTGAAATTTAATTACTTTTTTTCATAAGAATTTTATTTTTAAAAGCCGCAGGTTTTAAAATATATCGTGTTTTTTAAAAGTTTAATTAATTTTTGAAAAATTTCTTATTTTATAAAAAAAATTATTTTTTTACGAATTACATTTGTAGAAAGATCTTTTTAAAAACAATTATTTATGTAATATGAAAAGAATTAAATAATATCATTTGTAATTAATGTGATATTTATTAGGACAGAGAAGCAGAGAAATAGAACTTAGTAGCTCTAGAATTGTAACAAGTGGCATACAAAAATCTTCTTTTATTAGTATTGATGGATTTTTTAGTAGGTGATTGATGTTAGAGTAAATTATTATTTTCTTTATATTTCTTTATTAGTTCGTTGGAATACTAACAGATCACTGGTCATCCGATCTTCTACATTCTAGAGTACGGAATATTGGAGCGTCAGGCTAGCACGTCTTTGAATTGAAGCTCGTAAATCAATTCGTATTCATAAATTCTGAACCTAAGACCACTCTTAGAAGGAAATAGATCTTGAATGAAAAAATACTTTGGTCAAATCTGAACCCTTTACTTTTTGTTAAAAATAAGACTTGAACCTAATAAATCTGTTTATATTAATAAAGTCTTGTGATATCTCATCCTAGTCACTCGGATTAAAAATGATTGGTGTTAGTAAATTATATATTTCCTGTTATATTCTCACTTGAAAGTGAAGTTCTTAATTTTTACCAAATAGATTCGACGTTCTTAAACTAAATAGTTTTAACGTTTTCTGTTAAATGAGGTGTATAATGATAAAACTGATATTCGGTTTTTGTTAAAGGAGATGATATTGATAAAATTACCCTTTCTTTTAAAGCAAAAGAATACATACGACTCCCTTGAAATAAGATAAATAATAATATACAATCAAATATAAGAGTTATCGTGCATGCCATAAATTGAAAAAAGAGAGAAAAAAGAACAAAATAAGGGTTAGATCTCAACACTATAAACACGACTTCTTATTTCTATCACTTATTTCCTTTGATTTTCTTTTTATTTTAGAGAGAAAAAAAAGTAAGATCATAATCTTGGAATTATGTTGGCTTTCTCATCATAAATTTCTTTGAATTTTATTTTATTATATATGCGTTGTTTTTTCTTCCCGTCTAGTTCTTAAACCTCATATAACTTCAATAATATGTAAATTAATTTAGTCATAAAAATGCAACTTTTAAAGGACGTGATGATAGATAGAGATGGATCTATGACTTTCATAGTCATTTAGAGGCGTTAGCATGCAAAAGGTGAATTTGATTACTATCAAAGGTGTGAAAGCCACTTTTTTGGTACAAAAGGCATCGTATGTTTGAGAATTTAGAATCTTTGACCAACACAACTTTGTTACCTTTTCCACGTGCACCATGTTCCCCTCCATTTAAAACATTCTCTTTTGCTTAGATTATCATATCTATAATCTATAACATATAATAAAATACAAACTATTGTTCACATGACGTTTAACTACGTTATACACATAGACGTCATGTTGACTTTGCCATATTTCTTCCTCAATTCATTTTGAAAATCTTGATTTTTAACCTTAAATCATTTCCATATATTTCATAACTTTTAAAAAATTTGACTTTTTAATTATAACATACGTATTCTTTACAATAATAACCTCAAACACACACACACACACACACACACACACACACACACACACACACATATATATATATATATATATATATATATATATATATATATATATATATATATATATATATATAGTATTAATTAATTTTACTAATTTAAAATAAAAACATACAACTAATAAATAAAATATCTAATATTGTTTACAAAGAAGCATTTGGATCTTTATAAACATTTGTTTACTTTTAATTAGTCTTTGTTTTAATATTTTATCTTTCTTTCAAATTTTATATTTTTATTAGATTTATTTATTAATGCAATATGTGCTCTCTTTTTTATTCCAAAATTATTTACATTTCATTTTTTATATACCCAAACTATTGAGATACCTTTAACATTTTAATTTATTTGCTCCACATCTCATATCATGCTATATTTTAAGTTCGCAAGTGCCATTTTTTTTTTGTTTCAACCCGCGTAACACACGAGTAACTAAGCTAGTTATATATCATTTCATTAATAAAATTCTAGGCTGCTATAAAAGTTATCATAAACGACTAGAGTATATCTAAATATCTAATACAATATATTATTCTATACACGCGTGAATTTACTACAAAGTTTACGTTAAAATGTAGATAAATTTTAACGTGTTATACAACCATGTTTAAATTTATAGAAAATATTGTATGTATAAAGCTAGAAAAGTAAAATTATAGAAAACAAAATGAAAATAGAGAAAATTAAAAGATGCAGATTCAAATTTTAGGAATGAATATAAGTTAAAAAAACAAGAGTAAATTACTATTTTGGCTCCTGTGGTTTAGGCCATTTAACTCTTTTAGTCCAAAAAAAATCTTTTGACATATCAGACCCTGAGATTGTATTTTACAACGGTTTTGGCCCTATTACTAACTCCGTTAATTTATTCCGTTAAATGTAAGGGTATTTTGGACCATTCACACTTCAGGGGCTATTTATGTAAATTATAAAGTTTTTTTAATAATTAGGGGGCTATTATGTAATTACTCAAATTACCAAAAACTACCCCTTAAGTTTTCTTCTCTTCTAAATGAGTTTTTTGTTTGAATATCTAAAAAATATATTTATATTTAATTTTTCTAAGGTGTTTATTGTTATTTTATTTTTTTTCCTTTGCCTTTATAATTTATATTTAATAAAAAACGTTTTAAATATAAAAAAACATCTTTACTAAAGCTTTTATTTTTATAAACATCTTTTTAATTCGTTTTTCAAACTTTATTTTAAATCATTCGTTTTAAAAATTCTTTTATTTTTTTCATCATTTGTTTGTTAAATTCGTTTATTTGTCAAAATTTATTCATCTTATAAAACTTTTTGTCTATTAAAATAGTTTTTCTAGAATCGTCATTTCTTAACATCTTTTTTTAAACCTTTCTTTTTTATAAATGTTTTTTAAAAAATATTCATTTTGAACATCTTTCGTTTGCTTGGAACTATTCGACTTTTTAATCACTTGGATATTTAAAATCATTCATTTTTTGAACGTATATTTTTAACGACTATAAGAAAATTATACAATATTGTATGTATTTTGAACAAATATATGTCTAGTGTTTATTTTTGGGAATTTATACAAAAATTATATAAGTTAGTTAACTTTCTTATATGGTGTATTTTTAAGTTCATTGGTTTTGTTACACAAAAATTACCGCTAATATAAGTTAGTTATCGTTTCACTAAAAATAACAATAATAAAATAAATAGAAAATCTTTAAACTAAGAAAGTTAATATTTTCCAGTAAATTATGATCCAGAAACTTATAACAAGACCAATGGACTTAAAAATACACCATATAACACACCTGAAACGCGACCCAAATATACATACAATTTTTGTATGCAACTCTTTGACTGGGTTTATTTATTGAATTTAATAACCACAAGAAACATGAGAAAAATATAAAATAGAAAAATGAAAACTTTCTTCTCTTAAGCATTTCAACAAACATGCTATATGCAAAATCTTAAACATATATTTTCACTTAAGCATTTCAACAAACATGTTATATGCAAAATCTTGAACATATCTTTTCACTTAAGCATTTCAATAAACACGTAACAAACGAATCTTGAGCTTCATCTTAATTTTCAATGAAAAAAGGACGAACTCTAATGTAAATTTTGCAAAAAGAAGTACAAAACATTTTGATCGCAGCGAAGAAGATAAATTCATGGGATTACCTTAATTAACACAAAAGATTAGTTGTCAGCTGAAAGAAAAGATCGTAGTCGTTTGTGAATGAGAGTTGATGGTTCAGAAGATGAAATAGATGAAGATCAGACATAAACAAGCGGGTGGGGGATTTATATTTTATAGAGAGAGGTGGGGGAGATAACGGAAGCTAACGGAACCGTCAGACGCGGGGGTATTAGCAAACACGAGTGGTAACGGTGGTTCACGACAGAACATTCTTGCCTATTTCATATTTCATATTCCTGCTGTTGATATCGGGCCATACGACCATACTCCAAGTGTTGTACGCACGCTTGCAGTATAACCTTTATTCTTTAGTAGGTGATTAATAGTAGCACGGGTGTTCAAAATCGGATATCCGAATTTTAGATCTCCTAAAATTTTGGATATTAGAAATTATTGGAATTTCGGATACGGATAGTGATTCGGATATCCAAAATTTATTTTTTATTTTTTTATTTCTTAGTTATTTTTACAATAATTAGACATATGTTATTATAAAAATAATATGAAAAACCAACTTCTTTTATAAAAGTCCCAATATACACTAAAAAATCTCAATCTAAAGTAAAATATGTCTCAAATTAAAAAATCAAAAAAAAATATTTTTTAGTTTACGGATAATCGGGTATCCGAATATCCGAATCCGAATCCAAATCCGAATCCAGATTTTTGAAAATTCGGATAGTTCGGATTCTTATTTTCGAATTTTCAGATCAGATTTTCGGATTCAGATATTTTTGAACACCCCTAAATGCTAGAGCAATTCATTATTTCAAGAGTAAATTACTATTCCGGCCCTTGTGGTTTAGGCCGTTTAACCATTTTGGTCTAAAAATAAATCTTTTGACATATCAGACACTGAGATTGCATTTTACAATGGTTTTGACCCCTATTATTAACTCTGTGAATTTATTCCGTTAAATATAAGAGTATTTTGGACTTTTTACATCTCAAAAGCTATTTATATGAATTACAAAGTTCTTTAGAAAAAATGTTTTATTATTATTATTATTATTATTATTATTATTATTATTATTATTATTATTATTATTATTATTATTATTATTATTATTATTATTATTATTATATTGTTATTATTATTATTATTATTATTATTATTATTATTATTATTATTATTATTATTATTATTATTATTATTATTACTATTATTATTATTATTTAACAAAACATGTTTTAAATATATAAACATAAATACTTCTTTTTTAAAGGTTTTGTTTTTATATATTTATTTGAAGTCATTTGTAAGAAATCTTTCAATTTAATTATTGCAGTACAAGTTATAAAATTTTATAATCTTTGGTCTTTTTTAAAATCTTTCAATTAATTATACAATATAAGTTAAAAGTTTTTGAAAATGTTAACCTAATAAAGTGTTAGCAATTTAAACAAGTAAAACATAGTTATTCCAAAAACAAACACTAGACATATAGTTGTTAAAAATACATACATTATTGTATAATCTACTTATAGTCATTAAAAATCATAAGTTTAAAAAATGAACGATTTTAAAAATCCAAGGGTTAAAAATTCAAACAATTCCAAGCAAACGAAAGACGTTTAAAATGAATATTTTTAAAAAACATTTATAGAAAAAGAAAGGTTTAAAAAAAAGGTTAAGAAACGACGGTTCTAAAAAAGAACTATTTTAATAGACAAAAAGTTTTATAAGATGAATACATTTTAAAAAATAAACAGATTTAACAAACAAATGATAAAAAAATGAAAGATTTTTATAATGAAAGATTTAAAAACAAGTTTGAGAAACAAATTAAAAAGATGTTTATAAAAATAGAAGCTTTAGAAAAGATGTTTTTTATTTAAAATGTTTTTTATTAAATAGTAATTATAGAGGTAAAGGAAAAGAAATAAAATAACAATAAACCGTTTAGAAAAATTAAATATAAAAATATTTTTTTTGATATTCAAACAAAAAAAAAACTCATTTAAAAGAGAAGGAAACTTAGGGGGTTGTTTTTGATAATTTGAGTAATTACATAATAGCTCACTAGTTATTAAATAATTATTAAAAAAAACTTTGTAATTTACATAAATAGCCTTTGAAGTGTAAATGATCCAAAATACTTTTATATTTAAGAAATAAATTAACAGAGTTAGTATTAGAAGCCAAAAACGTTATAAAATACAATATCAAAGTGTGATATGTTAAAAGATTAATTTTTGGACTAAAAGAGTTATCACCAATAATTCCATTTAAATATAGGGTGTTGCTATACATACCCTCTAGACTAGTTTTACTTGTTATATTCCCTCTCCCTCCTTAGATTCTCAAACATATACGATTCAATCCCTTTTATCCTTCTTATTATATAATATCATCTTTAATTATATTAATAAATATCATTATTTTTATTTAAATAACCTACCGTTCGAATTGCTAAATAGAGACGATCGATATGCTCAAGGAAATAAAAACATTTATACATTATTAACATAAACGTTTTTATGCTGTTTTTAAAAATAAAAAGAGATTTATATCAAATTTGAATTCAATCTACATATTCTAATGAATATATAAGTATTAACGAGTATTTCACATCTCTAAAAATATAATTGCTCTTATTCAAGTTTCATTAATGCCAGTATGTACCAAATCGAGTGTGTGTATATATATATATATATATATATATATATATATATATATATATATATATATATATATATATATCTATATATATATATATATATATATCTATATCTATATATATCTATATATCTCTCTATATATCTCTATAGATCTACATATATATATATACATATATATCTCTATCTCTATCTCTCTATATATATCTCTATCTCTCTATCTATATATCTCTCTATCTCTCTATCTACCTATCTCTATCTCTATCTCCTCTCTATCTATTCTCTCTCTATATCTATTTTCTCTCTCCCTCTCTCTCTCTCTCTCCCTCTCTCTCTCTCTCTCTCTCTCTCTCTCTCTCTCTCTCTCTATCTCTTCTCTATCTCCCTCTCTCTCTATCTCTATCTATATCTCTCTATCTATATATCTATCTATCTATATCCTCAATGTTTTTTTCGATTTTTATAAGAAAGTAAAAATATTTTCTTTAAAATTTAATATTTCATATTTGCTTCAATATGAATTAGTAAGTAACCAGCAATATAATCATTTACATTGACTTAATTCAATAATTTAATTAATAAAAGTTTATTAGTTGCAATATGCTAATATATTTTAAAACTGCAATCCCATGTGATGTAGATTTTGTATAGTATATATTTACTAATGGTCTACATAATTGTCTTTTTAACTTAGAAAAACTTTTTTTCAAAAACAATGATATTTAAAGGACTAACTATGATAATTATGAAAATTAAATTTCAAGTAGAGGAGGGTATGAGAAGTAACAATTTGGGGTAAATATAAGAAGTCTCATATTGCTGGTGGAAACCCTAGGCATGGATATCCTGAAGCAAGAGTTGTTGAAGAAAAGGCAAAGTCTCTTCGAAGAGACCGGCGGACGGAGGTTATTCAAGCGTTCAGAGATCGAACACAAACGAATCCAGAAGCATCGTGAAGAAGAAGACAATCGACACGCCCACATCCACCCAAATTCGTCGAACGCTAACTTGAAACTCGATAAACGTGAATCTTCATCTTCCGAAAGCGACGATCGAAAACCAGAGTTACCGAAACAGGAGGTTATTCGCAGGCTCCGTTTATCGAAACATCCAGTTACTTTGTTTGGGGAAAGTGATGATGACCGATTGGATCGATTGAAGCACGTTTTGCATGAAGGGTCGTTTGATTGCGACATGACAGAGGGGCAAACCAATGATTTTCTGCCTGAATTGAAAAAGAGGCATACGATAGGAGGCGATGATGATGATGTTAGTAATGCTATGCTGCAGCTTAAACGTATGAAGACGGATTTCTCTGAGCTCTGTGATGAGGATAAGATCCTTGTGTTTTTAAACAAGTTGTTGATTGAGTGGAACCAGGAGCTCGACGACATGACGCAAACGGAGAAGATGACCGCCAAAGGGAAGTCAACATTCGCTACTTTTAAACAGTGTGCCAGATACTTGAACCCTCTCTTCAACTTCTGCAGGAAGAAGGTATATACATATAATTAATAACATCTGTTCATTGATTTGATTATACATGCATGCATGCTTCAATTTTCATGTAAATATCAATTAAAACCCTTTAGAAGCTTGATTGATAAAAATTATTGTAGGTTCTGCATGATGACATTAGACAAGCTTTAATTTCTGTGGTGAACTGCTGCATGAAGGGAGATTACTCGGCTGCAATGGATCATTATATCAGAATCGCTATCGGGAACTCAGCATGGCCCATTGGTGTTACTATGGTTGGTATTCACGAACGTTCAGCCCGTGAAAAGATTTGCACCAGCAGTGTCGCCCATGTGATGAACGATGAAACAACTCGGAAATACTTGACGTCAGTCAGACGCTTAATTACCTTTTGTGAAAGGCGTCATCCTTCAAACGCAGTGGAGTTTAATTGCTAGTGTACGTTTAGGAGGCTTTATTAGCATAGGAAAGGTGGAATCAATGTGTGCTGCAGTTGATCGATTTGTACGTGTTTGGTTTTTAAATATGCTATGTACTACTTTGAAGTTCTGGTTTTGATATCTTAAGACAATTTCTTTTTTAATTAGAAATCTTCTACAACATATGTTATAGTATATGAGCTGATTATCTCTTCTTGGTGATGGTTTTTCAAGCTTACTCCCTATGATACCTTCATATGTTGCAATTGATTTGAATCGTACGTATAATTTACATGAATGTGGATCAGGTACTAGCTTGTCAGCATAAGTTGGTTATATCCTCCTTAATTAATCTTACTTTGAGTGTTGCAATGAAACAGGTAGCATATGGATTGAATTTAATGGAAGCATTCAGCACAAATGCTCTGAAGCCAATATACATATATATATATATATATATATATATATATATATATATATATATATATATATATATATATATATATATATATATATATATATATATATATATATATATATATATATATATATATATATATATTTATATATATATATATATATCTATATCTCTATATCTCTCTCTATATCTCTCTCTATCTCTCTCTCTATATCTATATATCTCTCTCTCTCTCTCTCTATCTCTATATATATATATATATATATAGAGAGAGAGGAGGGATCAAATGAAAACCAAGTTTATAAATGAAAACCTTGAAAACCATATCCAACCAATCACATAATTTTAAATTTTTTACCATTAATTTAATCAAAAGGGTGTTTATGTAATTTTGCCTAAATCTTTTTTTTAGAAACAGTCAAACAATTAAATCTTTTACGTTTTTTTCTCTAACTGATGATTCTTGTTTCTTAATTCTGTAGCATAATTGATTTCTTAATTATCATCTTCATCCATCAATTTCTTCAATTTCACATACATTCATTGATTTCGATTTTAGGTTTTTTCATATACTGGTATCTGTGATTTTAATTTCGTTTTTTGATAGTTCTTAGCCATGGATTCTTACATTTCAGAAGAGTTGAATCAATCTACCGATATCAATGAAAATTCCATATGTCAATCGGTATATATTGAACAAATTGAATCAATTAACAGAGACGATGAAGGTATGTACGATCGAATTGATGCTATTAATTAGACTTGATGTTTTCTTACGGTAGTATTAGGATTTGTTAGTATTAATTCGATTTGATGTTATCTTACATATATAGTCATACTCTTTTTTAGTATTTCGGTATCTACAGTTTACGTATATGGTTGTGAAGAGTTAAATAACATTTATTGTTATGCTTATTTGAATTTGTATGGCCGTACGTATATGTATCACAGTTTATTGGAATGTATACTCTTTTTGATGTAATGTGATGAATTTGGGTTGCATGAAGCAGATAACACAAATGTCCTTAATGGCAAGAAGTTTAATGAAGTCGGAATAGAGAATGATACGTTATTTATAAATGGCGTTGAAAATGAAGGTAACCAAGTGTTGTTCAGATTTGTAGTCCTTTTAAGACAACCTTTATTTAAGTATATCTTACGTTCGTATTTGTTAGTGTTAGTCATTGATACATTTGTACATCTAGATTCATATTTTTGTTAGTATTTTGGTAAGGACAGTTTACGTATACGTAAGTTATGAGTATGTTCACATTTATTGTATGTTTTTTGGTAATTTGTATTGCTGTACGTATATGTATCATAGTTTATTGGAATTTATACTTTCTTTTATGTCATGTGATGAAGTTGGGTTGCATGAAGCAGATAACACAAATGTCCTGAATGACAAGGAGTTCAGTGAAGTCGGGATAGAGAATGATACGTTATTTATAACTGGCGTTGTAAATGAAAGTACCCAAGTGTTGTTCATATTTGTAGTATTTTTATGTCAAACTTTATTTAAGTATATATTATGTTTAAATTATGCAGAATCCATGCGCAGCACTCTATACCAAACCCCAAATGGATCTAGATATTGGACTCCTATTGTATCCACGGAGCATAAACCTGTGGTTGGATACAGGTACCAAAATTGGGATGAAGCTTTAAGAAAGTACGAAGTCTATGCAGAGAAGGCCGGTTTTAGTATCCGAAAAGGTATAGCGAAGAAGAAGAATGGTGTAGTTACTCATAGGTATATTTTGTGCAACAAGGCTGGCATACCTACGGGTCAGGTGAATGACTCATTAGAGGTTAATGCAAAGACTCGTGTCCGTCGAACAAACTTTAAAGTTTGTGATTGTCGTGCCCGTGTAAAATTAAGAGCTATTGAAGGGACTGAAGCCTTTGAAGTATACGGATTTATCGAAGTACATAATCATGGGTTGGTGAACATGGATAATATAGATTTGACAAGGAGGAAGTGTAAGTTAGAATTTGTTGATAAAGAGTACATTGCTAATTGTCGTTTGGCAAATATTGGACCTTCTAAAGCACATAGGTTGCAAGTCGCGTTGAAAGGCGGACATCATATGGTCAGAGGAACCAAGACTGATTATAAAAACTTTAGTAGGGATATCTTCAGATTTATTGGTGATAATGATGTCCAATTCTTTTTAGATAGAATGCAACATCGTGTTCTATGCCAAAACAACTTCACTTTCAATTTCCTTGCGGTTGACAACGAGATTAGGAACTTGTTTTGGGTAGATGATCCAAGGTCAACTGTCAGACGTTTGGCGATGTATTAGCATTTGATGCAACGTACCAGACTAATAAGTATGTTAATAACTTAAATATTTTATTTAGTTGTTTCTGTCAACTTTATTCATTGTACAATTTATATAGGTATAACATGACCTTTGTCCCATTCACCGGGGTGGATCATCATAAAAAGTGTGTCACTTTTGGTGCGGCGTTGTTGTATGACGAGACCATAGAATCATACATGTGGTTGCTCAAGTGCTTTATTGAAGCTCATAACAACAAACAACCAAAGTTAGTATTGACGGACCAAGACGCTGCGATGAAACATGCTGTTCATATTGTTTTTGAAAAATCAATTCATCGACTATGTATGTGGCATATCACAAATAAGCTCCCATCAAAGGTATTATAATCTGGTATAATTTTACAGTCTTTGATGTGAAATATTACATATACATATTAATTAAAACATTGTATGTTACATATACGTATCATTAATAATTCCATTAGTCAAGACAAGCTTCATCCATTGTACCTCTAGAATCTTTTTCCAATAAACATATTGTTGTGAAGGTACTGATTTTTGATTAACGTATTTCTTTTATTAATCTGCATATACGTACGATATGGTGAATTTTGAATTTGTAAAACATGTTACATATACGTAACTTTATTTGTTTTGCTTTAAAATAGAGGCACATGCAAAATAATTATTATGTCTATATAATTGTAACAGGTATCTGGACATATATTAAACAACACAAACCTTCGTGCATCCATTCATAAGCTTGTGTGGAATGTATACCTAGATCCGTCTGCTTTTGAGGCACGATGGAAGTTATTAATGGAAAAGCATGGTTTGGAAGACCACAAGTGGCATTCTGATATGTTTGACATAAGAGATTAGTGGGTTCCTGGATATTTTAAGGATATCCCGATGTGTTGCTTGATGAAGACCACCTCAAGATGTGAAAGTTCTAATTCATATTTCAAACTAAATTCTAGCCCATCGAACGCACTTGTTCAATTCTTGTTGTGCTACGACAATGCTATAGATGGCCAAAGATACAACCAGCGTGTGCTTGAGTTCATCACTACAACTACAGTTCCTATATTCCTCACCAGCTTACTAATAGAACGTCATGCTTCCGAGGTATACACACGCAACATATTTTTAGAAGTGCGAAAAGAGATTCATAAGTGTAAAACATTATGTTACATAGTGAGTCGTGAAGAGGATGATGGGGTATACTTTTATAAAATTGCTCATCAAGATAACAGTTCTGATGTTATAAACGAGTTTAAGGTAACATTTATGTTTTATTCATCTTTGTTATTGATACGTATACGGTATGGAATGTATGTTTTTTAATTCATTAAAATTTTTATAAATATGTGTGTAGGTTACTCTTGATTTGAAGGAAAAAATTGTAACATGTTCTTGCATGTCATACACAAGGATTGGATATCTGTGTCGTCACGCATTTTGCGTATTTAGGCATCACAAGATTGAAAAGGTACCTGATCAATATGTTCATGGACGTTGGAGGAGAGATGCTCTACCAAGAAGGGTTTTCAGTATGGAATACATGTATTGCGCAGACCAATCTGAAAATTCAGTTCTTAGACATCGTTTGATGGACACAATGCAACAATGTGTGGATCGGTTAAGGTTGAATTCAGAGCGTCTTACATGGCTTGACGACCATCTTCAACAACTAAAGAATCAAATATTTAACGAATTCCCTCAAGATCCATCATATAATAAAAATGGTATAGTCATTGAAGAGGTTTTACATCAATCCGAGCCCGTTGAAGTTACGTATAAACCACCTGCGGGAATCAGGAACAAAGGTTGCGGTAAGAACAGGCGGTTGATCGGTCCAGGTGAGAAGGCGAAAGTTAAAAGTAAGAAGCCTAAAAGGATGTGTAATTACTGCAGGAAATACGTACGTGGACACGATTCTCGCAATTGCCCTGATAAACTAAAATTACTTAACAAGGATTCAAAAAAAGTTGTTCATGATGACGAATCATCAGATTATTCATCTGAAGATAACTCGTTTGAAGACGAAAGCAATGACGAAGAAGACCAAGAACTATATGTGCAAGATGATATTGTTTAAAAGTTTTGAATAATGTTTTTTTGTTTTGTTTAATTTTTTATGTCCGTTTGAATTACACACAAGAATATTTTTAATTTTCAATTAATTTATTACAATATTGGGATTTTCTATACTTATGACCTATGTTACGTATATGTAAACATTTTTAGTTCTGTAGCAATGGTCGTAAAAATGGGCGTTATAATTATTAATTCAATTTAATTGTAACAGGTTTATGGACATATATTAAATAACACAAATCTTCGTGCATCCATTCATAAGCTTGCATCCATTCATGAGCTTTTGTCGTCATACATTTAAACTTGTTAATTTTTAATAAAATTTATTCTGATATTTGATTATTAATTGGTCTTTTATTGATAACAATTAAAATATCAATATTTGTTTAGGATAACATTTTTTTCCTTATTCTAAAGTATAAGTAATATTGGAAAACCAGAATTCTACATATACGTATGGAAATGAAAACATCAGCTTACATATACGTATCATGGTCTTCTTCATTGTTTTTACCATGACTTATTTGGTTGGAACACATTTACATAATGCCTACATATACGTAACATAACTTCACATGTTTTTGCTAAATTTTTATTTCCCCTTCAGTTAGATACTTATACATTTATTACATCTAATTATTACAACATCCTCATAGTTCCTTTTCCAGTGAGTTTAATTATAACGTTTTAATACATTTGTTACATATATGTATCCATTTAAATTTGTTAAAATTATCACCACTATAAGTAAATGTCTTTATCAAAGGCGGGTTATAAATGTAAACTTTTTACATTAATAACAAACAACCAACCTCCGGAAATAACCATAAGTCAACATTCAAACACATTTGTTGCCTTAAAAGGGTCCAAAAGTAACCAAAAAATTGTACTTCTAAGTAGCGTATCATACTACATCTCTCAAAACTTTATCCCTATATATATTTGCTTCGGACGTAAGGATTTTGTATCCATATTTTTTCCGGAGATTTCTTATCTTGATCTTCATTTTGTTATCTTCTGTTGGAAACCCGCAATCCCAATTCTTTACTTTACTCCACATGAACATTTCCATATGACGCATTACAAAAATACCACAATCTGTATAGTTCTTTGATGTCGACCATCCAATCTTTAACTTCTGTGGGTGTGAGCCTTCAATATCTCTCCATTTTGGATGCCCAACTGATCTCAAGTACGATACAAATATGTGTTTCTGCAAAATGTAATTTATTTATATTATATCATTAACATCATATTATTTGTGATAATTTAATAAATCTAAATTTGTAGAACCGTATACGTCTTACCACTTTTAAAGGTGTCCCCTTATGTATGAATTCCGGATGATCCTCCAAACTAAACACGCATTGCTCATCACACATATTATCAATCACTGTAACCGCAGGATATTTCAACTCAAAGCACACCAGGTAAAAATGATTCTTCTCCAGAATTGGAAATAAGACGATGTCAAATTGTTTCATGTCAAGTAAACTCTCACACCCTTCAACGACATTTAATAGGTTTAGTTTAAAATGAGTCAACCTCTCCACATCCGTCTCTTTATGGCTATCAACAATCCACCCAAGCTGTATTTTTATTAAATTAGGAGAAAAATATATATGGGTTAATAAAGAAATACTGAAAACGTAATTTCTAGATACTCACAAATGGAGTTACTCCGCTGAACAATCGATGTGGTGAGCTTGGGCATCTATCCTTTTCATCATGGTTAAGTACTTTTGCCCAACAATCAATCACATCATTATAGATTTGTTGTCCCGGGCTTAAGCTAATCAACTGGTAAAAATTAGTACCTGCCCAAAATTTTGTTGCAAATATGGGAACACTGCCACCAAAAACAAATATGGTTAATAGGTTACATATACGCACCCTAACATATATAATGTTACAAAATACATTTCTTAATATATATAACATTCACTACGTATATGCTATTTCTTATACACATTGTTGTTTATAGATATTCTAGTACATACACATAACAAATCCACCATCGGAAATGCAACAATCAGCGTAACAACTTACATAAATGTTCAATCATATACTCTCTATAAGCTTACATAAATGTACCATGTAATTAATGTGATTAACATTACATATATGTACCATGTTTAGCATAAACTTTCTAGTGATAAATGTTACATATATGTACCATGTTATTTGGGTAAGCTATATCTAAGCATGTCAGTCTTTCTACATTTGATAATACATGTTATACCAACCACTCTTTATTACCATATATGTACCATGTTTTAGTATAAACTTTCTAGTGATAAATGTTACATATATGTACCATGTTTAGTATAAACTTTCTACTGGTAAATGTTACATATATGTACCATATTCATTGTCTAACACAGCTAACATGTCTTAGTTGGAACAAAATTCATCTACATACATGTATGAAATCCACCAGAATAGTAATTCTTAATTACTAAAACGTCTTACCTAAATGATCTAGCCTCCTCTCTTACTTCTTCATCATTCCTTTCCATCTGCTGCTTTTTAATTTCCTCATATTTTCTGCATTTACACAATGTACACAGTGTGAGAATTGGATTAAAAAAAACTACATGCAATTAGGTAAATTAGGAAATTACTTCTCATCGATTGCCCCTGACATTAGATAATTCCATACTTTCATCTCTTCCTTCGATACACTCTTTTTGATATCAACCGGCCTATCAATAAATGGAGAAACATACCTTGACGAAGGTTGTTTAGCTCGTTTACCCTTCCCTATGTCACAATCTGTACCTTCCTTTAATATATCACATTCTTTGTTTCCCTCTTTCCCAGCATCTGCTCCTTCTCCTCTTTTATCTAAATCTCTAAACTCTTGAGTTAGTCCAAGACTATATGTTGGGCAATCACTAAAATCATGTCTCAACATGTACCCATCATCCTTATGGGTAGAGGCAAACTCCATAATATCATTTACTTCAACAGCTAGTTGTGTCCATACTTAAGGTTCATGAGTAGGCACTTTAAATGATTCAGGTGTCTTCAATTCAGTTGTTTTTTTATCTTTGTGTTTCGTTACTTCTTCTCTTACGCATGTATTATTATCTTCCATATCAACCAAACAATGATACAACTCGATATATGCATCGTGAAATGCATCCACCTCTTTACTATTGGGGAATAGTTTCTTTGCTTCTCTTATGGCCTTTTCAAATTTTAGCTTTCCTTCTAAATTAATTGCCTTTATTTTCTCAAGTTTTGAGAGATTACCCTGCATTGAATTGGAACATTATAATGACAATAATTTCACCAGAAAACGTAAACAAAAATAACAATAAATCTTAAATACCTCAAGTGTGCTGCTATCATAATCCAACGAGTCGTCAGTCGCTTCATCCTTTTTCTCATCATCTTGATTATCTTCATGGGAATCAATGTTGTTCTTCAACAAATTGTTCAACTATGTCTCCTAATCTAAAACCCCCTGCCTTGGATATCTTGATGTCTTCTCTTTTTTTAAGCTTCTCCATTGACCAATATGATAGTGGAGAAATTCTCTTTTCAACATCTATGCCCGGGCAGGACACACAATCAACATACAAAAGCTGCATAATAAATTAAATCAGTGACTAAGATAATTTCTGTAGTAATAATTATGACACAATTAAAATGTGTAAATCATGTTTTAATGTATTAAACAGTTTGAGCAGACAATTATTTGCAATATTTAAATACATATATGTAAGTAACAAATTTTTTAATACATATATGTAACAACTGTGTTGAAGATAATTCAAGCCATTTTCTATATTACACTACAATATAAACAATAATACGTATCGTCAAAATAGTCAACGGACCCACAAAATCGCTAGCTAAGTTGCACCTTGTCCAATTAACTTTGCACTTTTTTATTGCTTCTTCAATACATCCACACCAATCAAACTCCTTAATATCACTTTCCATGCTAATTTGTTTAACCACTCCACAAAGACACTTCCCATTCTTACGACTAGAAATCATTGTGTTGTAAAAAAGAACCAAGAAATCTAGTTTGAAAAAAAAGATGTCGTCGTAATTTCCTTCGACAATTTTTTGAACAATTTCAGATGGTCCAACATTAACACCATCATAACGAGCCCTCCATTTTTCGTACTCTGTAGTTGGCCCTTCACTATCCTTACTAAAAAAGTCTTTCCCTCCGTTTGGAATTCCGATCAATTTGTATATTGAATCCCTATCCACCTTAACATCTCCTTTGCTAGCCTTAATGACCAACCTTTGTGGGTCAAGCATGTCAACAACATAATGTCCAAGTTTAGCGGGTATTCCATCAACTCTGAAATTTAAAAATCGACCAATACCTATGCTTTTGACTGCTTCTTTTTGTTGTTTATCCAAAAGCGAAACTGCTGTGTAAAACTGTTTCGGTGAGGAACGTGTACGTATCCCAAACCATCTTCTTTCCGTCATTACCCTTTTTTTCGTCTCCTTTTTATCTTCACTTCCTTCTGCATATTATATTTTGAGAATTATTTTATTATTTATCTTGTACCTATAAATACCTTAGTGCATTTACATTTATATTGATAAAATTCAATATTAACAGCTACGTATCGAATAATGATTTTATGTAAAAATATTACCTCCACTTCCTTTCTTTCTTTTTAATTTTTTTACATCCATTCGAATAGAATCACTAGTTGTCAAACCAACATTATCAGCTTTTTCCTCAGTTACCTTACCTGTACCAAATAAAACATAATTACTTTTAAATGCGTAGTATTTTGAAAACGTTAATAATCAAAATTATTATTATAAAGTTTACAATCTAAAGTTGATACTTAATAATTAGTATAAAGAACACTTACGTATCTCACACTTCTTTTTGGCCATACTTTTCTTCCTCCCTAGCTTGAACACGTTTTGTTTTGTTTCTTGTTCTTTGTTATTGATTTCATCCCCAATTTCTTGGTTCCCCTTTTCAACATCATCACCTTTTGTATAGTAAATTTTCAGAATTAGCAATAATAACATGACATCAACAAAACTTACTTACACGTATTAAAATTTTTTAAAAATTATATTTTCAAATCAGTTCATAACTCCTTTATCTTTTTTGGACATCATCCTCTCATTTATTTTCTTGAAATTTTCTTTAACTTCATTCAGTATTTTGTTTTTCCTCTATTGTTTTTTTTCGCTTCGCAACTACAATACAATCAAACAACTTTCTTAATAACATATTAAACAATAACATACCTCAATCAACATATTTACAAACAAATACCATAGTTGTCCTCAGCACCCTTGCTTATATGTTTAACTTCCTTATTTAAAACCGTATGTGGGGGCTTTTCCAAACCTGTTTGAATAACAAACATCATCAAAAATAATTTATTAATTACATGTACATATAATCTCATATACAATTACCTCTTACAACATATGGTGTCTCTTGAAAGTCATCTACTACAATAGGGTCTTCAACTGTGTTGATAAACTTATTAAAAGACGTACGCTTTGCAATCCTCTCGCTCTTCTTTCTTTCTGGATTGTGAAATATCATTAAAATTAACAAGTACGTATCGATATGAATGTTTATTAATCTATTTTTTATGATAAAACTTACTTGATGACATCTTCAGTTGTGTTTTATTCGACCCTGCAATAGGGAACCAAATAAAAGTACTCAACTTACATATATGTACTTAATATATATACTCATTACAACATTCATCACCATAATCAGAATATACGCTGCATATTAACAATATACACCTTACACATATGTACCTAACATATCTGTTTAAAAAACACAGATATTAGGTTTCTTATTAAGCAAGTTTTAAAAGAATATTCAACACATAATATGTAACTATTACATACACGTATCATTCCTTTTACTCGTTTAATTTAACACAATCTTAATATGAAACTAATCTGTTCATTATAATATTCAAACAATACAACAACTACACACCATATTAACAAATAGCTTCAATCAATACGTATATGTATCATCCCTGTTAAATTCGAAATACCCACACAACCATTCAAATCTTAAAAAACCTCCCTATTTCTACCTAAATCAGTATAATAATAGCCAAAACCCTAAACAATAATGTGCATAAAAATGGGGATCATCACCGATTTGAAAATGCAAAGAACAAAATATCAAAATATGTAACAAACATCATCGATTACCTCTTTTTTTCGCACGAACACAACTCGAAATCAATACAAATCAGACGGATTTCTTTGCGTCGATGACCGATTTTTGGTTTAATTGATGATGATATAGGCCACATGCGACTGAATTCTCAATGTTCCCAATTTTGTTTGCGATTTTGGGGGGATTTGGAGAGAGGGAAACAATTGTGGAAGTGATACTCGGGAGTTACAACTTTCAAAATAGGCAATACCTATTTTACCCCTATCAAACAAATTACTAATCTCTTGTACACATTAATTTACACAAATACCATTTCTCAATTAAAACCATTGATCAAAATGATCAATGGTTAATATTAAGTTTCCATAGTTTTCATTTAAACATAGGTTTCCAATGGAACATCCCCCTATATATATATATATATATATATATATATATATATATATATATATATATATATATATATATATATATATATATATATATATATATATATATATATATATATATATATATATATATATATATATGACTATGCACACTCATATTCAACTTCTCTATGAATAAATTATTTAAGATATCGATGATGTTGATGATAATGATCATCCTTAGTTTATAGTTCCTATTAATTCTATTAGTTTGTTGTATTGTCCTATTATCTAATTAGTTTGTTTCATTCTTGTATCTATATATTGTACTCATTCATGATTGTAACATCTCGTATTTTTTGTTAATTAAAAGGGTAACTTCGTTAAGTTTATAAAAGGACCTTTTATGTCTTTTGTGTAACATTGAGGGTTTGGTGTGCTTCATAATTAATTTGGTGGTTAACAAATTAATTTAATAACTAATAATAACATTATAAGTGTTATAATGTTTACTTAATATTATAAAACTTAACTTAAAAATCTTAAAAATAATGGTGATTAAAATAATAATAATAATGTTATTGTTATTATTACTAATAATAATATTAATAATCATAATAATGATAATAATAATAATAATAATAATAACATAACAGTTAACATAAAATAATAATAATAACTATGTTAATATAGGTTATAGAAGTTAACAAATTAAGAATTAAGGTTAAAAATTTAGTTAAGGGGCTTAGTTGTCAATTTGGGAAACTTTAAAAGAAAGGTTTTCACAGAAAATGTCAAACTAATAACCACAGGGACTGAATGTGCAATTAATCTAAAATTAAGTTCCCCCCCCCCCTTTGTTCCCCGTATTTCCGGCGAGAGGAGGCCGGCGCCTCCGGCCGAACTCCGGCAAGGCCAAAACGACCCTTTTAGCCTCGACTCTTATACCAAAAACCGTCATGAACTCTTCTCGAACATGATTCGAACCTTAACGCAGGAATTAATCTCATTTAAACGTCGGTTACTGAGTTCAACTGAGTGTATAACCGAAGCCATAAACTCCATGGCCGTTCGAACATTTAATCCTAATAATAATCTAATTAAACGAACCTGAACAATCATCTAACTAAACCTAATTGTTTACAACTCTCAATTACACCTGAAACCCACAGAAAATACACCTCCGAATCTCTCCACTTCGCGAACCTGCAACTTGATCAAAATCAACCTTCCGAGCGTTATTAACTGCAATTGATCGAGGGCTTTGCATCAAGAACTCCATCCGAATCTATCCTTGAGTTTAATTCAATTGTTTTCAACGTTTGATCATCGATTGGGCACCAGACATTCGCGGTTGTTCTTCGTGCTGTTCATCCTTTGTTCTACATCAAATCGGGTAATTGAATACATGTGTATGCTCGATTAAACATGGGGAACAAAAGCCCCATGATTGCAAACGTTTACATGAACGAATTGGGGTTCGATTTGGGGGTAAACGATTCTAGGGTTTATGTGGAATTGGGGATTTAAGGCTTTTAGTTGTTTTAAGGAATAGAAACCAAGCCTTTACAGGCATAGGCTACCCAGCCTAATGGTTTCACACTTGCATAACATACCTAAGGTCACGGGTTCGAACCCCGTGACCTGCATATTTTTTTAAAAGGCTTTTTCAGCCTTATTTTAATTATGAAAATTTTTTAATAAATATAAAATGATTTTTACAAACTTCAAATATTTTTATAATCATCCAAATTATTTTCTGTAAATTTATTATTATAAATACTTTAACATTTTTCTTTTCTATTTTAAATATTATCAAACATATATTAATGCTTAGTTTATTTTTATAAAAAAAATAGATTTTAAATAATAGTTTAAATTACTTATTTATTATTTAGTCACTATATATTTTATAATGATGGATTAATCATGATAATTATAGAACTAAAAACGTTTATGTATATATTTTATAATCAAATTTCACAAATTATTATAAAAGATTTAATTCCTTTAAAAAAATTTTATAAGTAGTAAGGAGTTCACTAATCTTATTTATTTTTAAATCCCCAAATTCTAGTACCCTAGTTTAAATTAAATCGTTAACCTTATTATTAACTTAGAACTTGTAAATATATACATATTTAGGTACCTCGTGAAGGTTTACTTTGGAACGTCGCTTATTATTCATATTAAACATCTCTTATATACTTATTGAACATGTGAGTTTCCTTGCCCCTTTTTCATATTTTCACACTATTTTGGGGTGAAACATGATAGTTTATACATGATACACTTATACACATTTGAGACTTGTAAATCACTTGCAATTCAACTTATTATTTTGTCATGGTTATTTGTGTATTGTAAGTGATTATATGAGATACATAGTTTGTTTACAATCATTAACTATTGCTAGCATTGCGACGTCTTAGATTTTTGGGCCTGACAAGCCTATTTGGTGCTAAAGTCGAGGTATTGCCGACTCCTGATGACGTATGCTTGTTCATCATGGGAACCAAATACACTTAGCCAATCTTTTATACTTGTAATCAAGTCGAGGTTTGGTTGTAATGATATGTGTTCTATAACCTTACTTGCTTATGACCTATGACATGAATTGCTACTTGTAAACTTTATCATATTATGTATGAAAACCTTGGAAACTCACCAACTATTTTTAGTTGACTCTTATTTTTATCATGTTTCAGGTCAACCTCAAGTTTAAAGTGAACTTTTGAAGCTTGCAATAAAACTAGGACTTGGACCTAGTTAAATAAACAAAATGTTATGTTATGTTTGAGTTATGTTGAACTTATTTCTTGTTTGAGACTTATGGTTGTATTTCATTTTAAGACTTATGATAATAATATTTACAATTTAATATAGAGTTATGTGGCTGTGAACAATCTTAACCCTCACATCTTGACGATTCCGCCGTCAAGGTTGGGGTGTGACAGATTGGTATCAGAGCCCATAACTATAGGGATTTAGGTTATTAGAAATGGTGACCTAGACTATTGCTTATGCATGAACCTCATAGAATAATATTTATATTCATGGAAATATATATATTGTTACATGCTACATAATGCTATACCTTACTTATGTGCAACTTGATGCCTTAGCATAGGTTTGCCTTGTAATTGTTTAAACTTTGTTACTCGTCTCCCTAAACTTACCTTTGACACTTTGACTCTCCCCGACAAATGAAACTTCTTAATCTTATTCTCGACGACACGTGGAATTGTATACTTATGCTTATGACTTGGATCCTTAGACTTATGTCTAATCTATGTAAAATCTCATCAAGGTTTTGATTTCATGAACCTAAGAAATTTGTGTGACACATAGACACCTGTATTCTGGATTTCCTGGCAAAAGGCCCTCGGGCTAAGGCAAGCATATCACATAAATCCTACGGGACTAGTTATGCTTACCTGGGGATTTCTGGGATGAGTGATAAACTATGGTCAACATACACAAATTTCTAAGGCGAGTGGGTCAACTTACCTTGACGTGTCAACGTTTCCAAATGGTAATGCGTTACCAAATGGAACCATTCCATGTGCCTTACAACTTTTGCCTTATCCTTGTTGAACTATAATTCTTGTTATTCCAATTCTCGTATCTAACTCATTTTGTATATTCCAGCATGTCTCGTCATCATGGAAAGCGTGGAAGTTCCGATCATAAGCTAGCCGCCATGATTGCTCGACAAATGGCTGCTGTCATCCCGACCATGGTTGCTGAACTTAATAGCACCTTAATGACCAACGCTAGCAATAATGGAAATGGTCATGGAGAGAATAGCAACAACCAAAACGGGAACAACCAACACGGGAACAATCAAACTTGCACTTTCAAACACTTTAGCTCTTGCAAGCCCACTAGTTTTAGTGGCAAGGAAGGAGCCACTGGTCTTCTTGAGTGGTTCGAAAGCATGGAGAATACCTTTATCAATTGTGAGTGTCTCGAGACGCTCAAGGTTCGTTATGCCACTAGTGTTCTCCAACAAAGGGCACTTACCTGGTGGAATAGCGAGAAGAGAAACCGTGGTCCTGAAGCTGTGCAAGCACTTACCTGGGAAGAGTTCAAGAACATCGCCATCGCGAAGTTCTGCCCAAGAAGTGAATTGCAAAAGTTGGAAAAAGAGTTTTGGAACTTGAAGCAAAACGATGGTGACCTACTCAACTAGGCATCATGAGTTGAGTATACTGCTGCCTCACATGGTCGACACTGTCCCCCGCAACATCGAGAAGTTCATTAAGGGTGTACCACCCCAAATTCAAGATGCTGTGGTGGGTAGCCGACCCACAACTTTGGAAGAAGCCATTACTATCACCGCTCAACTCACCGAGAACCATATACGAGCGGGCACCATGTCTGTGAAGGGTGCAAAGAAGGTAGAGAATACGGCTACCAAGGCTGTTAAGGAGACTAAAGCTGAACCGTCTTACAACAACAACAACAAGAAGCGCAAGTTCACACCGGCACGCAACTATGCCGTGGCTGCACCCAAACAACCCCAAAGACAACTTGTACCTGCGGCTGCACCTGTGGCACAAGTGCCTGGGGCTAGGGCTTATGCTGGTCCTCAGCCTATGTGCAACATTTGTAGGTACCATCACCCGGGAAATCAACCATGCCGTATCTGTACTTTATGCGGTAAATATGGTCACTTGGTGGCGACTTGTCACCGTGCACCTAACAACGCCGCCGTGGTCACAAACCGTGTTTGCTACAACTGTGGGGAACCTGGTCATTTCCGCCCACAATGCCCTCGTCTTGTGGGTAATGTTCCACAAGCCCGAGGACGTGCTTTCAACATCAACGCAAATCAAGCACAAGCAAACAACGATGTGGTGAATGGTATGTTAACTTACCTTTAACTTTTGTGACCTAATTCTTTTCATGTGTTACCTGCGTCGTTAAATACCTTTAAAATTGAACAGGTATGTTTCTTATTAATAAAACTTATGCCTATGTCCTGTTTGATTCTGGAGCCGATAAGAGTTTTGTTTCATTAGAGTTTGAACCCATACTTGCTAAGCCACATACGAAACTAGAAAGACCTCTTACCGTTGAAGTTGCCGATGGAGAACCGATCACTGTTGACGTCATTATTCGTGATTGCATCTTAAGTCTTGACATGCATGATTTTCTTATCGATCTTATCCCTATGAAACTTGGAAGCTTTGACGTCATCATTGGTATGGATTGGTTAGCCAAACACCATGCTGAGATCATTTGTTTCGAGAAGTGCATTCGTATACCGTTACCCTCTGGAGATACTTTGAAAGTGTTCGGTGAAAAATCGTCCAAAGGGTTTAAACTCATGTCTTGCACTCAAGCCCGAAAGTGCTTAAGCAAGAAGTATATGGCCTTCTTGGCTTACGTGGTCAACACGAAAGTCAAAGGGAAAGAACTTAAGGATGTCCCTATTGTACGAGACTTTTCTGAAGTATTTCCCGATGACCTTAGTGGTCTACCTCCCGTGCGTGAAGTCGAGTTTAAAATTGACTTGATACCGGGAGCAAACCCCGTGGCTAAGTCACCATATCGGCTTGCACCTTCGGAAATGCAAGAACTCTCTAGTCAACTTCAAGAGCTATCCGAGAAGGGCTTCATCCGTCCTAGTTCTTCGCCTTGGGGTGCACTTGTTCTTTTCGTGAAGAAGAAAGATGGATCGTTTCGTATGTGCATCGATTATCGTGAGCTTAACAAGCTTACCATCAAGAACCGTTATCCTCTTCCTCGTATCGATGATTTGTTTGACCAACTTCAAGGAGCTGCTATCTTTTCGAAGATCGATTTACGTTCTGGCTATCATCAATTGCGAGTCCATGATGATGATATCCCAAAGACCGCGTTCCGTACTCGTTATGGGCACTATGAGTTTATGGTGATGCCTTTTGGTTTAACCAATGCTCCTGCTGTCTTCATGGATCTCATGAACCGAGTATGCAAGCCTTATCTAGACAAGTTTGTGATCGTCTTCATTGATGATATACTTATCTATTCTAAGTCCAACACCGATCATGAACTGCATTTGAGATTGGTTCTTGAGTTGTTAAAGAAAGAGCAATTGTACGCGAAGTTCTCGAAGTGTGATTTCTGGCTCGAGGAAGTTCAATTTCTGGGACACGTGGTGAATAGCCAAGAAATTCACGTTGATCCTGCAAAGGTGGAAGCTGTGAAAAATTGGTGTGTTCCTACAACTCCTACCGAAGTTCGTTCTTTTCTTGGTCTTGCTGGTTATTATCGGCGATTCATTGCCAACTTCTCGAGGATCGCGAAACCACTCACTACTTTGACACAAAAGAATAAACCATTCGAGTGGGGTTCCGAGCAAGAAGAAGCTTTTGAAGCGTTAAAGCATAAGGTGTGCAATGCTCCTATCTTGACCCTACCCGATGGAAACGACGATTTCACCGTGTATTGTGATGCATCTAAACAAGGCTTTGGTTGTGTTCTCATGCAACGAGGGAAGGTCATAGCTTATGCATCGAGACAATTGAAGGTTCACGAGGTGAATTACACAACACACAATCTTGAGCTTGGTGCTGTTGTCTTTGCTTTGAAGATTTGGAGGCATTACCTGTATGGTACACAATGTATAGTCTACACCGATCACAAAAGCCTTCAACACGTTTTCAATCAAAAAGATCTCAACATGAGGCAACGTCGTTGGGTGGAGTTGATTAGTGATTACGATTGTGACATTCGTTACCATCCTGGTAAAGCAAATGTTGTAGCCGATGCACTAAGCCGAAAGATTCATAATAAGATGATCTCATTTCAAGAAATTCGCGATCGACGTCAATGGTTTGACACTTTGAGTGAGTTCGATACTGAGATCCGACTTGATGTCAACAAGACCACCGTACTGCTACAAGACTTGAGAATAGATAGTGACATCGAGTCTAGTATCCTGGAGGCTCAACAAATGGTACAACGAGAAGGAAGAATGAAGGATGAATTGGAGCATAATCTTCTAACCCAATTGGAAACGAAACCTAATGGATTGATGTACTTCGCAAATCGAATTTGGGTTCCAAATCGCGATAACCTCCGTACCTTCATCATGAACGAAGCTCATCAAACTCGTTATTCTATTCATCCTGGCTCCGATAAGATGTATATGGACCTACGTGGTCAATATTGGTGGCCTGGAATGAAGAAAGACATAGCAACTTATGTAGCTAAGTGTCTCACGTGTACGAAGGTTAAAGCCGAACATCAACGTCCAAGTGGATTACTTGAGCAACCCGAGATCCCTATGTGGAAGTGGGAACACATATCCATGGACTTCATAACTAAGCTACCCCGAACCTCCCGAGGACATGATAGCATATGGGTGATTGTTGACCGATTGACCAAGTCGGCACATTTTATACCCATACGTGACACTTACAAGACATCAAAGTTAGCTCGTATATACGTTGATGAGATTGTAAGTCGTCATGGGGTACCTCTGCACATCATATCCGACTGAGATGCTCGTTTCACTTCACAGTTTTGGTCGTCTATGCAAGAACTCTTGGGTACACAACTAGATCTAAGCACGGCTTACCATCCTCAAACTGATGGTCAAACCGAGCGAACGATCCAAACCTTGGAGGATTTGCTACGCCTTTGTGTTCTTGACTTTGGTGGCGATTGGGATACGCATCTACCGCTCGCGGAATTTTCGTATAACAATAGTTACCACTCGAGTATCAAGATGGCACCGTTTGAAGCACTTTATGGTCGAAAATGTCGTTCACCGATCTGTTGGACCGACATTGGTGAAAACTTCATCACTGGTCCTGAACTTATACAAGAGACGACCGATAAAGTTTCTATCATTCGCAAGAACCTTGAAGTGGCGAGAAGTCGTCAAAAGAGCTATGTTGACAAGCGACGTAAGCCATTGGAATTCCAAGTTGGGGAGATGGTTCTTCTTAAGGTTTCACCGTTGAAAGGTGTGGTTCGCTTTGGAAAGAAGGGCAAACTGGCTCCAAGGTTTGTAGGACCTTTCAAAATCCTGAAAAGGATTGGGAAAATGGCTTATAACCTAGAGCTACCTTCCGACCTTAGTGGAGTTCATCCTGTATTTCACGTCTCAAATTTGAGAAAGTGTTTGGCTGACGAAAGTCTGCATGTCCCGTTGGAAGACATCTAGATTGACGAGTCATTGCATTTTGTCGAGAAGCCTGTTGAGATCATGGATCGCATTATGAAGAAGACTAGAACCACAACAACCCCAATCGTCAAGGTTCGTTGGGAAAATAAACGTGGCGCGGAATTTACTTGGGAACGTGAGGAGCACATGAAGAAGAAATACCCGTTCTTATTTATATAGTTTCATTTCTTTTAATTTCGGGACGAAATTCTTCTAAGTTGGGGAGACTGTAACATCTCGTATTTTTTGTTAATTAAAAGGGTAACTTCGTTAAGTTTATAAAAGGACCTTTTATGTCTTTTGTGTAACATTGAGGGTTTGATGTGCTTCATAATTAATTTGGTGGTTAACAAATTAATTTAATAACTAATAATAACATTATAAGTGTTATAATGTTTACTTAATATTATAAAACTTAACTTAAAAGTCTTAAAAATAATGGTGATTAAAATAATAATAATAATGTTATTGTTATTATTACTAATAATAATATTAATAATCATAATAATGATAATAATAATAATAATAATAACATAACATAACAGTTAACATAAAGTAATAATAATAACTATGTTAATATAGGTTATAGAAGTTAACAAATTAAGAATTAAGGTTAAAATTTAGTTAAGGGGCTTAGTTGTCAATTTGAGAAACTTTAAAAGAAATGTTTTCACAGAACATGTCAAACTAATAACCACAGGGACTGAATGTGCAATTAATCCAAAATTAAGTTCCCCCCCTTTGTTCCCCGTATTTCCGGCGAGAGGAGGCCGGCGCCTCCGGCCGAACTCCGGCAAGGCCAAAACGGCCCTTTTAGCCTCGATTCTTATACCAAAAACCGTCGTGAACTCTTCTGGAACATGATTCGAACCTTAACGCAGCAATTAATCTCATTTAAACGTCGGTTACTGAGTTCAATCGAGTGTATAACCGAAGCCATAAACTCCATGGCCGTTCGAACATTTAATCCTAATAATAATCTAATTAAACGAACCTGAACAATCATCTAACTAAACCTAATTGTTTACAACTCTCAATTACACCTGAAACCCACAGAAAATACACCTCCGAATCTCTCCACTTCGCGAACCTGCAACTTGATCAAAATCGACCTTCCGAGCATTATTAACTGCAATTGATCGAGGGCTTTGCATCAAGAACTCCATCCGTATCTATCCTTAACTTTAATTCGATTGTTTTCAACGTTTGATCATCGATTGGGCACCAGACATTCGCGGTTGTTCTTCGTGCTGTTCATCCTTTGTTCTACATCAAATCGGGTAATTGAATACATGTGTATGCTCGATTAAACATGGGGAACAAAAGCCCCATGATTGCAAATGTTTACATGAACGAATTGGGGTTCGATTTGGGGGTAAACGATTCTAGGGTTTATGTGGAATTGGGGATTTAAGGCTTTTAGTTGTTTTAAGGAATAGAAACCAAGCCTTAACAGGCATAGGCTACCCAGCCTAATGGTTTCACACTTGCATAACATACCTAAGGTCACGGGTTCGAACCCCGTGACCTGCATATTTTTTTTAAAAGGCTTTTTCAGCCTTATTTTAATTATAAAATTTTTTTAATAAATATAAAATGATTTTTACAAACTTCAAATATTTTTGTAATCATCTAAATTATTTTCTTTAAATTTATTATTATAAATACTTTAACATTTTTCTTTTCTATTTTAAATATTATCAAACATATATTAATGCTTAGTTTATTTTTATATAATAAATAGATTTTAAATAATAGTTTAAATTACTTATTTATTATTTAGTCACTATATATTTTATAATGATGGATTAATCATGATAATTATAGAACTAAAAACGTTTATGTATATATTTTATAATCAAATTTCACAAATTATTATAAAGGATTTAATTCCTTTAAAAAAAATTTTTATAAATAGTAAGGAGTTTACTAATCTTATTTATTTTTAAATCCCCAAATTCTAGTACCCTAGTTCAAATTAAATCGTTAACCTTATTATTAACTTAGAACTTGTAAATATATACATATTTAGGTACCTCGTGAAGGTTTACTTTGGAACGTCGCTTATTATTCATATTAAACATCTCTTATATACTTATTGAACATGTGAGTTTCCTTGCCCCTTTTTCATATTTTCACACTATTTTGGGGTGAAACATGATAGCTTATACATGATACACTTATACACATTTGAGACTTGTAAATCACTTGCAATTCAACTTATTATTTTGTCATGGTTATTTGTGTATTGTAAGTGATTATATGAGATACATAGTTTGTTTACAATCATTAACTATTGCTAGCCTGGCAACGTCTTAGATCTTTGGGCCTGACAAGCCTATTTGGTGCTAAAGTCGAGGTATTGCCGACTCCTGATGACGTATGCTTGTTCATCATGGGAACCAAATATACTTAGCCAATCTTTTATACTTGTAATCAACTCGAGGTTTGGTTGTAACGATATGTGTTCTATAACTTTACTTGCTTATGACCTATGACATGAATTGCTACTTGTAAACTTTATCATATTATGTATGAAAACCTTGGAAACTCACCAACTATTTTTAGTTGACTCTTATTTTTATCATGTTTCAGGTCAACCTCAAGTTTAAAGTGAACTTTTGAAGCTTACAATAAAACTAGGACTTGGACCTAGTTAAATAAACAAAATGTTATGTTATGTTTGAGTTATGTTGAACTTATTTCTTGTTTGAGACTTATGGTTGTATTTCATTTTAAGACTTATGATAATAATATTTACAATTTAATATAGCGTTATGTGGCTGTGAGCAATCTTAACCCTCACATCTCGACGATTCCGCCGTCAAGGTTGGGGTGTGACAATGATCAATAAAATCATTCAAAGCTAATTACCTTTATATGGTATTAGAGCGCTTCTGATCCATCTCTCTTCAACCCACATATCCGATCAAACATGACAGAAGGTAACAACTCTTCCCCTTCAGCGCAAGTTATCGCTGTCACCAACAACCCAACCAATCTCACCCTTGTAACCTTCCCTGCCAATCTCAAACTCACCTCTACAAATTATTTAGGCTGGAAAACTCAAGTCGAAGCCCTTCTACATGGCTTAGACCTTTACAAATTTATCGACGGATCTCACCCATCTCCATCTCCAATCACATCGGCAGATGGCAAAGTCGTGCCTCACCAAGATTTTCTGGCTTGGTTCCGGCAGGATCGTCTGCTATTTGGAGCCATTGTCGGGAGTCTCTCCCCACCCACTATTCCGTTGGTCACCAATGCTAAGTCTTCTCTTGAAGCTTGGAAGATTCTTTCCAATACTTATGCCTCACCTTCTCGAGGACACATCAAGCAACTTCAACATCGACTCAAACAATGCTCCAAGAAGCAGCATCAAACTATCACTGATTATATGTAAGAAATCAAAACTCTTGTGGATGAGCTGGCCATTCTCGGTAAGAAGTTAGATGTCGAGGACATCACTGATACAGTTCTTGTAGGCTTACATCAAGTCGCGTACAAACCCATACTTGATGTAGTGTGTGCCCGTGACACACCTATTACCTTCAATGAACTACAT
The DNA here is from genome assembly GCA_025215565.1 of Flaveria ramosissima. NCBI lineage: Eukaryota > Viridiplantae > Streptophyta > Magnoliopsida > Asterales > Asteraceae > Flaveria > Flaveria ramosissima. The sequence continues at coordinate 10,390,895 of CM046038.1, read as the reverse complement.
GAAAAATTGATCAACCATGAATTATCCATTGTTCAACTTATGAATGCGTCTGCCATTCACCAACCGGCCACTGCTTTTGTTGCTCCATCACGCCAACCCTCAAGAAACTGGAACGGTAGACAAGAAGGCAGACAACCTACTCCCGGTCCAGGATTGCTTCCCACACTGATGTCTGCCAGCAATATTCCCACTACTGAACTCTGTTTCTTGGCAAATGTCAGTGGTGCCACACTCGCGGCCATTCCCTTGCTAATTTCCCGGTATTCAAAAAGGTAAATCCACACATTACCATTCCTTCATACAATCGTAACACCCCTGTGCAGCATCCCCAGGTACATACAATGACTACTCAAGAGCCCAATTCAGTGCACTGGTTGTTTGACAGCGGGGCTTCTCATCATGTGACCAACGATCTCCAAAATTATCACTTCATGCGCCTTATGATGGCACAGATGAGCTCGTCATTGGCGATGGTACATGCTTACCCTTCACTTGTGTTGGTTCGGTCACTCTTCACACACCTCACACACCGCTTATCTTAAATAATGTCCTTTGTGTTCCAACTCTAGCACGCAACATTATTTCAATTTCTTGTTTATGTCGCGATAATGATATGCTAATCCAATTCTTTTCTTCCACTTTTCTCATCAAGGACCTAAAATTGAATCTCACTCTACTCAAGGGGATGGCAAGCAAGGGAATCTATGAGCTTCGATCTACGCTTCAATCCTCCATTCCTCCATTAGTCTTCTCCATCCAGAAGAGAAATTCGATGACTTGGCATCATCGCCTCGGCCATCCACACAATAAAATTTCTCATCTTTTGTCTCGTTTTATTAATTTTAGTTCTAGTTTGCACTTTGACAATTATTGTAATTCTTGCAAAATTAATAAAGCTCATAAGCTTCCTTTTTCTTTGTCAATAATTACTTCAAAGTCTCCTCTAGAATTATTGTTTTCTGATGTGTGGTCTTCTCCCATTTATTCTATTGATGGATTCAAGTATTACATAATATTTCTTGACCATTTTACTAAATACATTTGGTTGTATCCTCTCAAAAGAAAATCAGATTCTTTAGCAACTTTTATACGCTTCAAAAACCTCGTTGAAAACTATTTCAACACCCCCATCAAACAACTATTTTCTGACAACGGTGGAGAGTACCTCAAGCTCATTCCACACCTCAACTCTTGTGGCATAACCCATCTAACATCTCCCCCTCACACTCCCGAATATAATGGGTATGCTGAACGTCGGCATAAACATATAGTTGAAACCGGCTTAACACTTCTTTCGCATGCAAATCTTCCAATCACCTATTGGCCATTTGCATTCACCACGGCTACATATTTAATCAACAGGCTGCCCACCCCCACTCTACGTAACAAATCTCCCTATTTGTGTCTATTTCAAAGAATACCAAACTATGCTAAACTCCATAGTTTTGGTTGCCTTTGCTATCCATGGCTGAAACCATACACGTCTCACAAACTTGATCCACGTTCCAAACCTTGAATTTTTGTTGGGTACTCTTCCTCTCAAAGCGCTTACTATGCCCTTGACCCAACTACCAATTGGTTATATGTAACTCGTCACATCACATTTGTTGAAACCGTGTTTCCATACCCCACACTCTCTACCACTCCAACTGCTACTTCTCAGCCTCCTGTTGATGATTGGTTCTCCCCCACTCCTCCCACTATGCAACACATTCCCTTCGGTCCACCCTCTGCTCCTAACCCGGATCCGTCCCCTTCCACCACTAATTCCACAAACTTATCCCCCAATCCCCCTTCCCCATCGTCTGCTAACACCCCAACCCCACCACTTGATTCTTCTTCGGACACCCCTTCCCCGCCCATCCTTTAAACTTATAGTCGACGACCCAAACACCACTTGTTGACACCCCACACATGCCCACCCCCCGTACCAGACTAAACCCCAAACCCAACCCAAAGTATCACAATAATGACTTTATTGTATATCATGCTTCCTCGACCCTTCTTGTTGAGCCTACCTCCACCCGCCAAGCACTAAAACACCCTTTATGGCACAAGGCTATGAGTGATGAGTTTGAAGCGTTACAACGGAATCAAATGTGGTCCCTTGTTCCTCCAGATTCCGCTCATAATGTTGTGGGATGAAAATGGGTGAATCGCATAAAATACAACCCTAATGGTATGGTAGAACGCTTAAAGGCTCGCCTCCAAAGGCTTCACCCAACAACCAGGAATCGATTATCTGGATACCTTCAGTCCAGTCATTAAACCTGCTACTATACGCCTTATTCTTTCTCTTGATATATCTCAGAACTGGTCCTTACGTCAATTGGATATCAACAATGCCTTCTTACAAGGCACTCTTCATGAAGACGTGTATATGGCCCAGCCCCCTGGTTTTACTGATTCATCTCATCCGACCCACATTTGTAAACTCAATAAAGCCATTTACGGCCTATAACAAGCTTCCCGTGCTTATTACACCGAGCTCAAAACCTACCTTCTCTCTCAAGACTTCAAACCTACTATCTCCGACTCCTCCCTTTTACATACACACTAACAGTTCCAATCCTATCTTTCTTCTCAGTTATGTAGATGATATCATTGTCACCGGTCCTTCCACATTGACCATCCAAACTTTTATCACTTCTCTTGCCACTAAATTCTCTCTTAAAGATCTCGGTTCTCTTTCTTACTTTCTTGGAATCTAGGTTCTTCCTCATCCTCTTGGTATCCTCATGTCTCAATCCAAATATATTTTGGATATTCTGACTCGAACAAACATGACAGATTGTAAGCCGGTATCAACGCCAGTCACGAGCTCAGAAGTTCTCACATCATACCAAGGCACACCATTATCTTCTCCCACTGAATACAGGGCCATAGTCGGTGCATTACAGCACTTGTCAATCACCACCACCACGAGTTCACCACCTCCACCATGCCGGCCACCACCACAACCACCTACAATTGCCTTTGAAACTTTCCTTGAAATTAGATCCGAAACCTTCATCATCATCCATCTATAATAATCATTTCAGCCACAATCGTATTTTCGTCTTTTCAAAAAAAATCTAACAAAAAATGTTAACACTGTTAGTCAGAAGGACGAAAACAAAAACGATTTTTAAAAACTCAACCCAATAATCGAGACAAAATAAACATTGGTACTAAAGTGGAGACAATCAACAAAACACATGGACCAAAACCGAGATTAACTCTATACAAATTCTTAAAGCGTTTTATAACAAGTACTTCAAACTTTTATCATTTTAATGGTTATAATTGATTTTAGAGTAAATTACTATTTTACTCCCTGGGGTTTAACTATAATTATGATTTCAGTCCAATAGTTTATTTATTACAATGAAAGTCCAATAGTTTTAAGTTTTGTTTCAATTCAATCCACACCACTAACACCGGTAAAGTTTTTTGTTAAGTTAATACAAGTTGGTAAGCTTACCCCCGTGATTAAAAATACAAAAGAAAAAACCAAAAAAAAAAACAATTATAACCCATCCTTCCCTAATCTGTTCTTTCTCTCTCTATCTCTATTTCTCTCTCTCTCTCTCTCTCTCTCTCTCTCTCTCTCTCTCACACACACACACACACACACAACACAAACACATGAGCCTATACTCACCCCAACCCCAATCTACCACCACCTCCACCGCCCTCTTTGGCCACCACCACCAACATTGTACATTAGAACCACCACCGTTCACCACCGCCACCACCACTACACCACCTTTTAGACCCCTTCACTGTAATTGAAGATCTCCAAACATAATTCAATCCAAGTTCAAGACCCCCATATCAATTTTGCAAACTATCCACCACCATCAGCGTCCCAAATCGATGTTAAAGACCCCTAAACCCTAAAATCGAAGCAAAAATCCAGACTCTAACCCCATTTGACTATTTGAGAGTTTTCTGATTTTTCTTTTACAATGAGAGAAAGAGAGAGAGAGAGATAGAGAGAGAGAGAGAGAGAGAGAGAGAGAGAGAGTAAATGGATGTTGTGGTGGTGTTATAGGTGTGAAGGTGGTCCTGCAGATCCATCAGTGGCATTTTGAGTAACACCATAGAGAACAAGATGACCGGTGGTCGATGATGATGAACAATGGTGGGACCGGGCGAGTTTCAGGTGGTGGTGGTGAGTGATGTTGGTGGAATAAGACATGAGAGAGAGAGAGAGAAAGTGTATGAGAGAGATGGGTTGGGGTGGAGACACAGTAGTGGTACTTCGACGGTGAAGGTGGCGGCCGGAGAGGGTGGTGGAGGTGGCGGCTGATTGTAGTTGGGGGTGATTGTAGGGTTATTTTATAATGAGAGAGAACAAATTAAAGGTGGGGGGTTTTATTTGTTTTTTATTTGTATTTTTAACCATAGAGGCAAACTTATCATTTCCTCCTAAGTTAACTGGAAATTGTCACGATGTTAGTGGTGTGGATTGAAGTTGAAGCAAACCATAAAATTATTGGTGTGCAGTGTAATAAATAAACTATTGGATTATAATCTTAATTTTCGTCAACCACAAGGACTAAAATAATAATTTACACTTGATTTTATACATATTTAATCGTTCATTATAGCTTTTATAATATTTGAAATATAGGTAGGGTTATCTCGAGAACCATATTTTATTTGAGAACTCTAGAAACCAATATGAGTCACACATTTAAATCACATGCAAGTCATATGTCATTCCTACCTTTTTTTCTGAAAATGTTCATAATTTTTTTTCACGACACTATTTTTTCAAAAACATTTCACCATCAATTATAGTATTTTTAACATTCCAACGGCTGCTATTAATTTCGTACACCCGTTAGTTACATGTGTGTCAATTTGTTTATACACATGCGTAATACCGGATTTACACATTTCGTAAACAAAATGAGATTTTTTTATTTTATATAAATTATATTTTTTGATGAAAGAGTGAAACGAGTGAAACATTTTTGTGTTTTTACTTTTCTTATTTTTATGTTATATTTCGTTTTATAAATGTTTTTATTATATATTCGTTAATTAATATTTTGTCATTTAAAACTAGTGCTCACATTCGTTACTATAGTTCTCACAAAAAATGAGTTCTTATTTAAACCCTCTCCTTTGAAATATACTTTTATGATATTCTTGTTTTTGTTTACGTTTCATTATTAATTTAATCAAAACCAACCATATCATATAAAATCTATTTTTACTTATTATTTTTAAGCTCACTTTCGTATACTTTACAGTTGTTTTTTAAAAAATAACATTTCTTTGAAGTTTCGAATATGGATGTAAAAGAACCGAACGAATACGAACGGGGCCTTGTTCATGTTTGTTTATTAAAAATATAACTTGTTCATGAGCTGTTAACGAACGAAATTTCTTGTTCTTGTTCATTCATTAAGAAAAGAACTTGTTCATGAACTGTTCACAAACATAAAGGAACACAACCGAATGCAAGCGAATGCACACAATATTCATGAACATTAGTGAACACAAACGAAATTTTCGAAAACAAATAAATACAAACCATCATGTATTGATTTGATAATAAAAGTCACAAATATTATGTAATATCCACCAAATATAAATAAAAAATTAATATAATTATCTCAAATATAACTTTTAAATGAACGAACACAAATGAACGTTAACAAACATATTATTGAACACTCACAAACATAAAGAACGAACACAACCTATGTTTATGTTCGTTCGTTTAACTAAACGAACATAATTTTTTTTGTTCTTGTTTTTATTAAACGAACAAAAATAAACGAACTTTCTACCATGTTCGCTGAACGTTCGGTTATTTGAATATATTGTAATAACTCGTTTATTTTTATATACATTGCCACTTAATTAATTTTACCTAAGTGGTGAAGTGGGCGAAGGTTTAAGTTGGAGAGTGACGGAAGTATTAGTTCTGCACAGCAGCCGCTTGAACCACGGTTCTCAGGTATTCTCATCCTCCTCAAAATCCCATCTAATTCCGCTGCAGTAATTCTCGCAACTTCTACTTCGTTTTCGGGCTTCAATAATCATCAAATACTATTTATATATTCCGACCTAGAAGTCGATTGACTGCAACTGCTTGCAGGGGTGTTTAAGGGTTAAATAAATAATACTCTTGAAAAGTCATAAGTTAATAATAACTTATAAGTACACCCATATACCCAAACTCAACCCTTAGGGGTCGTTTGGTTAAAATAATGTTTTGTAAAGAATTAGAATTCGTAATGGAATTGAGATTTGAATTGGAATTTTGTTAAAATTCATAACTTGTTTGGTTGGTCAATTTTTAGTGGAATTGAAATGTTAAACATTTTATGCGTAAGCTGAATGAATGTGAGGAAATTTTCCAATTTCATCCGTTGACCAATCAAATAGGATTTTGGATTAAAAATTTTCCAATTTTAATTCCAATTTCTAATAATTCTATGAACCAAACGGGGCCTTTTATTTATACGGGTTAAAGACGTCAATCACTACCTCGCCATGCTTAAAATAGTGTGGCCTGACATGACTCATGTAACTCATTTATCTAGACAAGTCAAACGAGTTGACGAGTTGTAAATGAGTTACAATCAAGTTGTAAAAGAATTAAACAGTTTGAGTGGTTGAAATTAATAGGTTAAACGCACCAAAAAGCGTTTCTAAAAAGTAATCTTTTTATTTCTTATTCGAATTTCGACTTCTGATTATTTTTGGTGTTAGGATTGACATCCCTAACTGTTATTTGTGAATGCAAGTTCTTGTTTAGTTTTTACCTCTTATGCTAACAATATATGTGCGTTTGCTTAAACTATCACTTGAAGGAGCTTTGCATTAAATTTACTGTCAAAGCAAGATGCGGGTTAAAAACAGAGACAAAAGTTCGGTAGTTTTGTCTCAGAAAGTCTCTGCTGATCAAATTTTTCGACCGCCAAAGTAAATTTCAGTTTGCCTGTATTCATTTTACATGTTTTGATTTAGTTCTTATGTATTCATACTTACTGTGATCTTAATACTTACGTATTCATTAAGCTCTTATGAAGGTGAAAGTCTCCTACAGCTTCTCAACTCAATTCAAAGGTAACAAATGCATTGCAATTTAATGTGCATTACTACATGCCCACCGCCCACACACACACACACTGATAAAAGCTTTTCTTTTGGACCAGAGAAATCAAGTCAGCCAGACTTGCAGATGAATCTTTACCTTATAAAATTTGGCTCAAGGTTTTATTTTCTCCTTTTTTTTTCTTTTACTTTTGTTCTATAACCTTTCCCAATTTTGAATGATGTTGATTTAACCTTGTTTTCATCAGCAACAATTTTCAATTGGCGTCAATGATGTGACCCGTGTACTTGAACGAATGCCACCTGTTCATGGATCTGTTAGCTCTCCCACACATAATGCTACTTCATGTAGTCATAAAGCTATACAGCCTCCCATCCGTCTGCAGGTTATTTACTTTTTTCGTTTGATCTCAAAAATATTATTAACGCATTTCAGTATAAGGTGTAACTTAGTAAGCACTCGTGACCCCTTGAAAGCCCACATGCTCAATGCAAACTGCATTTTATCTAGTTTCATTGGTTAGCATGGTTTTGGTGGGGGCACTAAGGCCTTGAGTTATATGATAAAACATTTATAACAAAAAGGCTTTAACTTAGAAACTAATTTGGTTTTTAATTATAGGCCATACTTATAGCAACAGACTGTAATCCTCGAGGGCTTACAAAACACCTGCCGATTTTGGCCTCATCTAGGGAGGTACCTGTCATCTTTGTGAAAGATAAGACTGGTGGATCCTTTAAATTAGGTGAAATTGTAAATCTGAAGACGGCTATGGCAATTGGGGTTAAAGCTAGAGGAAATTCAATCAACAAAATGATAGGTGAGATTCTTGGAGATAACGATGGAGGGCCCGTCAGCGAGGCAACATGATCTGTGAATGAAACATGTAGTGAAGTATTCATACAAAATCGACGAACATTTTTTTTGGTTAGAAGACTAGACGAATGATCGAAGCTCAGGTGTGGGTTTGTCTCTCTATTGTATCTACTTGTTCATCTGTAGGCAGTTAGTATGGATTAGGGACTGTTGGTATGTTAAGAAAGGATGATAACATCATATGTCTCAATGTCAACATTTTCTATCCAATATCCATTTCATTGAGACTGAATTTAATATACATTTTTTTGGGAAAGCGTTTTTTTTAGTTTTTATTTTAAATCTTTTCTTACCTGACAAGTATTTTGATTATTGATATATATGTGCACGTATTTGTGTACATTTTCACAACCAAATGTACCTTCATCTCATGTCCTTATCTGCACTACGTGCATTGTAGACTTGAGGTTTGTTTATGCCTAAATTGTATTATATATTATTAATATCATATATTATATGTATTATTTATATGATACAATACTATGGCAACTTATTCTAAAAAAATCCAAAAATTTAGAATGTTACATATAAATATATATTTAAGGGATTAAATAATCTGTCCATCACATTATCAAACATCCAAATCCCATTCTCAATGTTCAACTTACTTTATTAATATAACAATGGCATCCCAAGTTTTGTTAGAAAATGGAATGTGTTCTTATGTTTAGATTAACCCTGATTTGACAGATGTCGCAATATTTGTTTAAAGAAGCTCTAGAACAAGAATTTAATCAGTTGTGATTTTTCTGCTAATGTACAAAAGTAATAAATTTACCATTTTGTTATTAAATGTTACCGAATTAACGATAAGTAACATTGAATATTCAAGCATTACTAGATTACAACATTATTAACAGGGAATATAAACAAGTATGCACATCATCTAGCATCTATCTCTGTAATACTTAAACCATTGACTGAACCCGCTGGATGAGCCTGAAGATACTTTAGCTACAAGAGGTTCCGAATCTATGAAAAATGCTGGTTGTTTAGGTTGCGGCAATGCACCCTCTCCACCCAACATCAGAACTACAGATAACATATTCGGTCGATCTCCTGCATTTTGTTGGACACATAACAAACCCACTTGGATTGATCTCAAAACTTCTGTTAGATTGAAGGATTCAGTTAAGCTTTTGTTAATGAGTTTCACAGGTCTTCCTTCATTATATTCGGTCCATGCGTGTTGTAATCAACAAGAATGGTTATGAACTTGGTAATCAAAGAAATCATTTGTGGATGGTGAAAACTTACATGTCCAATAAGATTATTAGCATGCTCAGGATGAATGAATCCCTGGTTTTTCTTCCCAGTCACAATCTCTAGCACCAAGACACTAAAGCTAAATACATCTGACTTTATCGAGAAAACGACCGTCCAATACATACTCTGGGGCCATGTAACCACTCACATAATTATATGAGTAGAACTAATGAATCAAACAAAAACAGAAGGAATAGTTGTTTATAATAACTTACTATGTGCCAACAACTCTCTGTGTGTTTGCTTGGGTCTCGCTTCCTCCAAAGCTTTTTGCTAGGCCAAAGTCTGATACCTTAGGGTTCATATCTTGATCTAATAGAATGTTACTGGCTTTAAGATCTTTATGGATGATTCTTAATCGTGAATCGCGGTGAAGATAAAGAAGTCCATGAGCGATTCCTTTGATAATGTGGAATCGTTTAGCCCAATCAAGGAGCATGCTTTCTGTTTTACCTGTTCAACATGTTTGTCTGATTATTATTATCAACATTTCTTAATTAAAACATGTGATGTGGGTTTGTATTATACGATTCTCACCAAATATAAACGAGTCTAAGCTTTTATTTGGTATGTACTCGTAGATCAACAGTTTCTTGTCTCCTTTTATGCAACAACCAAATAGCTTCACAAGATTTCGGTGCTGCAGCTTTGAAATGAAGAATTCGTTCTTGAACTCATCAACCCCTTGGTTGATTGTCTTGGATAGCGCTTAACTGCAATCTCTCGCCCTTCTTCTAGAACCCCCTGAAGATTACAATTTGCAATGATGCATACGTTTCTACTTAACGTTGTTTGTCTTGTCTAGATATGTTTTCTTGTAATACAAGTACCTCATAAACCGGACCAAATCCACCTTATCCAAGTATATTTTTGGTTGAAAAATTTGCAGTGGCAGTGGCTATTGTAGAGAAGCTAAACATTGAAAGCTGAATGGCTTCTTCATTGTTTTGAGATACATGCATTGATTTCCCTATTCATTCAATGTACACAGGCTTCAATTCAAACCAAGAGAATTAATCTGAAAATTATGCATCTAGTATTTTACTAGTGATTTTTTTTACCTCTAGCATGATTCCTTTTTCTTTGTGCATACCACAACCATGTACAAAATAAGCCTATGAGAAGAACACCGAGAACAGTCAAATGTATGATGATTCTAATGTTTGCTCCTCCCTTCTTTTTGATTGTGGATTGAACAACTGTAAGAAATTAGCATAACAGTTTTGACTCAAAAGCATGTTTCAACAATAAAACAACTAATTTTAGCAAAAGATCGTTACCTAATTCAGAGGAGGCCATTCTTACGAATATATCCTGATCACCAGCTCGGATGTCTGAAAGGTCACTGAACCAAAGTACGCAGCCCCTGCCTCCAAGACTGGTGTCTAGATTTGCATAAGCCATACATGTACACTTTTGTAAGCATTTTACTTCGCATTCATTAAAACGCATGCTCATATTGAACCAGGTATGCTCTGTGTTGGGAAGTTTTTATGTTAGGGTACTTGATAAACCCATCTGATCCATTATCGCATGCCAATGATGTTCGCCTAACACAACCACCTGACCAGTGAGCCCTTTGCCAACTCTTTTTATTTCTAGGCACAAATCTTTTTTCATCGAAACAAGCACAAGACTGTTGGATCAAAGTAAGGCTGCAAACTTGCATAAGCGCCACAGGCATTGTATGTATCACAAGCATCTCTTGGTAATGACATGAAAGATGCCACTTCTCATCTTGGTCCCTCAAGACTAGATTTCCTGTGTCTTCAAGCTTTGCAGTTGCATTTCGTGATATTGTAGCTCTGTTGGAAAACCAAATCATGCTCGTGTTCTTAAAGAGGGTCAAAGCTCTTGGATCAACAATCCTTAAAACTAATGGTGATGCGCCCAAAGTGGGTGCTCTCTGTTGGCAACCCAAACGGGCGTTATAACAGAGATTTTCTTGTACCAAATGCCAAGATATCTGTTCTCTGTATTATCTGGCCGGAAAAATCCCAGTTCGAAAATTCCAGTAGTCGAGACCAACGTCTCTGCATCTGTCAACAACTGTGAATCTGAAATGACGTCGACTTCAGCCGTGTGATTTTTGTCAATGAAAAGTAAAGAAAACAGAAGAACAAATACTAATGCTCTCTCCATCAAGATCCTGCTTGATTATGAGCAATTAGTAATTTAGTATTCTAATTTGAATTATGCACATCATAATAAATGTACTCAATAGGTTTTATATTAATAATAGTTAACATTGATTTGGTGGAAAATTAAAAGTGGTAAACCCTTATCAGGTATCCAATGCAACTACAAAAACACACAAATCAACAACTAATCAACTCAAAAGTATGATAAAAATATAGAATTTTTATAAATAATGAAGAATTTTACAAATTTCTTTTTCTGAACAAGAGAATTTTACAATTCACTATTGGAAATTACTAAATTCCTGTTGCAGGGCTTCATCTAACAAAAACTCAGATTGGTCCATCAAATCAGGGCTTAATCTAAACATCAAAACACAAAACTCCATCTGATTGAGCGCACCATCACCATCAAAATCCCCTTCTCTCAACATGCTCAAAAGATCATCATCCGAGAGATCCTGAAGCCCCAAAAGCGACGAATTCTTCTTAAGGCTATCGAAGGTGATCACCCCTTTATCCCGATCCATCAGCAGCTGAAACCCATTGCAGAGTTCTTCAATCAGACCATCTCCGCCCAGCTTATCCGCCATTAGAGGCAAGAAATCCTGAAACTGAGGCTGATTTTGGGTCTCCATTGATCAAGAAACACAGGAATTGGTTGGTGATTGTTGAATTGATTTGGGATTGTTGAATTGATTTGGGGTTGAAGTGGGGATATAAAGAGGGGAAGAGAGGAAGGTGGAGGGTGGGTTCTGGGAAGGGGAAGAAAAGCCATCGGATGACAGCTGATTCATGTATTCATTCGTTCATTCGGGTTTCGACGAAGGAGTGAAGGAAGGAGTTGTCTTGTTTCTTGTGTTTATTTTTTAGTGTTAATTTGTCGTTTGGCCGGTTCCCTCGGAATGACCGACCACGGATATCCGATCCTTCCAATTATTATTCCAAGTTCACGTGATAAAATAAACTTCTATTAACTATGCTAGAATCACATATTACTCGCAGTAACGATTCTTAAACCACGTCATAAAAAGAACGTGGACGAATGTAAACTATTTTAAAAATGAACGAACTTTATATATATTAAAAATTTTCACTATCGAGACGAAAATTTATACTACTGAGGAAAAAAAGATGGCGGGCGGGGTCCCCCTGACTCCTATCAAGCTTCGCCATTGATTACACGTGTTGAGTTAAAAATTTGAAATTTTAAGTAGTAAGTAATGACTTTTTAAGTAAAACTTTAGGATAAGGTTATGGTAAAAAAATGTTTTTAATATAAAAAATCCAAGAAATATTATGGGTTTATACGTGTACTTCTATTGTTTTAAAGAGAATAATATTTTGGTTATTGTGTTAAATACGTTAACTCATTGATTCTAACATGTTCGTTGTGTCAAACATCAATTCATTGTATTATATATTTTTATTATTTATTATTTATATTGATGATGGTGTTTTACGTTTTAAAAAAATGTTTTTGTTATTTATGACATTCTTTTTATAAATTTTATTAGTTTGTTATCTATCATTGTGTTTTAAAATTTGAAGTACACAATAGTGTTAATTCATCATTTATTTTTCAAATATCATGGTATTTAAGATAATACAATGTGTTATTTTTAGCATTGCTTTTTATAGATTTTATAAAATTGTTGTTATCTATCATTGTATTTTACAATTAAGTACACAATGATGTTGTTTTAAATATATATTTTTCAAAACTTATAGTGTTTTATTTAACAAAAGATCGATAAAAAAAATACAATAAGACATTTATAATTTGGGTTTTTTTATCATTTGCTTTTAATCTATTAGATAAATTAGTAGTTAATTATCATTGTTTTTAACAAGATAGAAGTACATAATAATATTATTTTACTATTATATATATATATATATATAATATATATATCTATATCTAGCGTAGTATCTATATGTTGTAGTATATATATGTGTCTATCTGTATGTCTATTGTATTATCTGTATCTGTCTCTCTCTCTATACTGTATGTCTATAATATCTCTCTCTCTTCTCTACTCTGTCTTCTATTCTCTCTATGTCTCTCTCCTGTCTCTAGTCTCTCTCTCTGTGTCTCTCTCTCCTATCCTCTCTCTCCTCTCTCTCTCCTCTCCTCTCTCTCTCTCTCTTCTCTCTCTCTCTCTCTCTCTCTCTCCTCTCTCTCTCTCAGAGTCATATACATATATAT